>CM035232.1:14699056-15900698 GCA_020226215.1 Sindora glabra | reverse complement strand
AGGATTGAAGGTGATGAAGATCAGTGAGTGAAGTGAGGAATGGATGAATTGAAGAGGACAGTGAATCTATGTATAATGGTAGGTTTTGCCTCGGGATGAGAAGAGAAGGAGAAGGTGAGTGGAATGATGTCGATGGGGAGCAACACTTACTTTAGGGTTTGCCATGCTTAGTTTGTACTCAATAAAAATCAAAGAGCTTTGCGCATGCACCTGAAATATTCTCCAAACACTTAGATAAAGAAAAATAGAAATGTAACAGACCCCAAACAACTCCTTTTGATATTGCACCCTTTCTTTCTAGCATTAATTATAGCTTTTAACCTGCAGGAACCTTTTTAAGATCATGCTTGCATTTGATTAATTATGCCTTTAGTTTGACAGAATAAGATAGTTGGCTTATATGTACCCTGTCTAAACAAATCATAATAAAAAGCATCCATCAATTAAGCTCATCAAATAGATATTTAAATTGTTAAATTAAACTTAATTTCATATTTCCTTTTCTAATCATATATGTGTCTAATTTCTCGATCTTCTTATTAAAACACATTTTGTAACTAGAGAAATTAAGTTGCATGCCTAAATCTTGTATATGTTAAGGATTAATTAAGGATATGATTCTTCCATTGATCAGTCTCATATGTGGTACCTTGGTAGAGTCGACATGAATAAGTACATGGTAAGAATCTATATACAAAGTAATATTAAGATATAGAAGGATATAAAAGGAAGTGGTCAAAATGTGAGTTCGTGGGAAGAGAGAGAAATTGGAAACAAGAGTGCAGAATGTCAGCGAAGGGATTGTGTCTAGAAAGAAGTTTCGGAACGTTCAAAGTTTGCTATCTTTCACACAAAGACACAAACACACTAATACAGCAAATAGGCAAAATTGCCAACAACCAAAAGCGGAGACACCGGCGCCAAAGCAGCACTGCTTTGGGCCTGCATGAGGGGACACTCTCCTTGGTTTTGCTTACTTTTTATTTTTCCCCCCATTATTCTTTCTAATAGTGCTACATGCCCTACTACTAACGCCATTTAATATAACTCTTTATAATATATATATATATATGACCATCAACTTTAACATAAACTCTTTTTAATATTAATATTATCATTATTGTTTTGATTTTCCTCTTTAATGTTTTAAATTTGAATCAAAGCACTGCTGTGTATGTTTTATATAAAAAAAAAGTCTAATTCAAATAATAATGCCTTTATATTTTGGGGCGTGTAGTTCAAAATGTGGAAATGACAAGAAAGTAAAACTAAATAAGAAGGAATAACGGACAGCTCTTTTTTTCTTTTTTTTTTGCTGCTTGATTCAACCAAAGTGAAATTACACTATTTATATTTTTTTTCTTACTTTTTAGTTCATTAGTTTAGCATTGATGACTGATAGTAGTGGCTGCCAACAACAACAACAATTGTGGTTGCTAGTGACAATAAAAATAATAGTGTAAAAGGAAAATAAATGATGGTGGTGGTAGTGGTAGAGGTGAGTGTTGATGCGTGATAGATATCATGGTAATTGGTGATAAATAAATTAAATGATAAATAATAATAATGGTTATAATAATAAGTGATGGGAGTGATGTATAATGAATGATGATATATAAATGGTGAGTAGTAATGAATTATATGTAATAAAAATCATGATAAGTGGGTTGTATATATATTGTGAAATGAGATAGATAGATAGTATATTAGTTTTAATGAATAATTAATGTTCTATGAAACTTCAGTGAAAGAAGCATTCGAGATGAGTTAATTAAAAATAAATAACTGGAACGATTGTCACCATTAGTGAAAAAAAAAAATCAATTGCCAACCCCTTAAAATTTTCTAAAGGTTATGAATGATATTAGTGCAAGAAACATCGTTTTTAGTATTGGTTATATGTTAATTTTTAATCATGTTCCTCAGCTTGCAAGTGTAGAGGCTATTTGATATAAAATTTTGCTCCTTGTTTGAAGATTTTGGGAAGTGCAAAAGAGGCTTTTAAATAAAAGGACTCAAAGAATCCCCCCCCCCCTCTGTCTCACTCATGATTTGGGGCGATAAGTTCGCGTGCCCACTACCCAAACAGATTCCCCCACGCCTTACACAACTCCATTTCTCACTTGTTCTTTCCCCACCAGATCCTAGGACTTTCTTCTTTCTCTTTCTTGGACCAAAGACTCTGAATGAATCACTGCAATTTGGGTCAAAAGCTCTCTCTTTCTCTTCTTTGGGGTTTTCATTTCCTCATCTTTATATTCTGGCCTCTCGTGCATCGTTGATGTTGCCCAACTGCAAAAGTGCAATATATGAAAACAGAAGTTCTCAAATGCAATGGTCAGATATCAGAAAATGCTGGTCTTTAAGGCTCTATGATCAAAAGGGTTACCCATTTTCTATACTTATGGCTGAGATTTCTTAAAGCTTAGCGGGGCATGTTGGCCCTCTTCTCATGAACAAAGCTAACATGCTTTCTTAACTACTGTTCAAGAGAATATTTTGAATGACTTTCTACTTGACATTTCCTACTTTTTTTATTTTTTTCAATGATGTTTTGGTCTTCTACATTTTCCCTTTTTTACTTTTAAATAATAAAAGTAGGAGCTCGTCGTTAAAAAAGAAAGAAGTGACGACCGGGGTTTTAAGTGGCGGGTTTGATATTTCAAAACCTAGCTAATGAATCGTGCGTTTCTTCTTAAATTAATCAATATTAATTAAGAAGCATCATTAAAATTCAGAGAGGTTTAATAATTATGAGAAGAGATTGAAGATAGATCTTGTGCACAAATATTTTGGCATGAATAATGGAAGAAAAAATGATAAACTGACCTTTAAGAATGTGACGGGTATGTTTCAGTTATGCATGGCAATCAGGTCAAGCTCACTTGTCTGCTTGCGAAGACAATAAAGACAACTTCTCTTCATCAACTCTTAAATTGTTCCCTCCTCTCTCTCTCTCTCTCACAGAATCTTCGCATAGAGACTATTCAAACATGCAAGCACGGCTCTTACCACCTAGAAGAACGTACTCTTCTACATATTTTCTCTTACTTTTCACCTATGTTTTGAACTGTGATTTGCAACTGTAGTATTGCGATTGTGCTAAGGCTTCAAAATCATAATTTTTCTCAAAGTTTAATCTGCAATGCCTAATTATTAATATTTATTCGTAATTTTATTAAACATAACATGATTTCAACTGCATGCTCAGCAACATAATCTTTACATCTTCAAGACCGAGGAGCGAGTCCTACTTATAAAATCGCTTTCAACGGCAACGGCCCCACGAAAAGAGTAAATTATGGTTGTCCACTCCTTTCTTTAAGATTGTAGATTATAAATACTTTTGAAATGCAAGATTTCTAACGTGCAGAGAGGGGAGAGTTGAGAGAGTGTGTATTTATTACTTTTATGGAAGTAATTTGAGATCCTTACAATTAACTTTTATTTATTTTTATTTTTTTTTGATAAAATTGTTAAGAGTAAACAATATATATTTTATAAGATATTTTTTAGTATATTTGAGGTGTAAATTTAAGATTTATTGTAAAATTTGTATTCCCTCTCTTGATTCATTTCGGTGAATTTATATTTTGTTTTCATCTATAAAACAGAATAAAAGCCAAACCACATTAATTTTCTCGTGTCTGATTGATTTACTACATCTTTAGTAGATTTATGGCTAAATGCTTCCACAAACATCATTCAATTTTCCGAACAACTTACATACATATATATTAATAAAGAAATAACATACCACTTGTATTTGTAATTAGAAAAATAATACCTTAATATCTAGAGTAGTAATAATGGAAGAATTTATTTTCTCCAAACTTTTTATATTTAATACTAAACTTTATATATGAAATATTTTTATTATCTTATAAATATATAATTATATTTAAAAAAATATTTTTCTTGGATGCACACAGAACCTTAGCTGAATTTTTTTATTTATACCATGTTATGTATACCGTGTGTGTATAAGAACATGTGAAGCATTTTATATATTAATCACACTGATATCGTAACTGCTCCGAAACCATCACCAGATACTGATGATAACAGTAGTTGCTCCTTGGGTATGCTAAATTCTGTTAAACATACAAATAGAACTTGTTTTAAAAATATAGAAGTAAAAGATATTTTCGGTTATGAATTTTCTGAATTACCCAAAAACTCCATCGTTTGTAATGGCTAGACTTCTTAGAATTAAACTTGAAACAGAGGGTATAATTAATGCACTCAATTTCGAAAAGAATGATCAATTAGTGTTACGGGAAATCAATGTCTTGTCTATTTCTTTTTGTGATCAAATCAAAGGTTTTTATTTTAAGAGGGGGGGGAGGATCAAGTTGCAAACCGACCCCCGTCAGTTTGATCTCCCAGGTAAACTGAATAATATTATGTCCTTTTCAACATTAAGAAAACAAAAAATGTAAAATGTTATAGGTATAAAAAATGGGAACTAGAATTAAATTTCAAATATTTTATATTAATGGAATTAAACTTTATAAATTTGCGATTCTATATTTCATGACAGCCTTGATTTGCATTTATAATTCAATTCCAAATCTCATTTTAATACATACAAGATTGTTATTAAGAAAAGCATTCTGTCCTTTACATGAATTATAAAATATATATAATGAAGCTGTTGGTCGGCACAAGGAAAACAAGTAATGAGCACTGTTTCAAGTGAAGGATGACGAATTATTCATCGATTATTATCTGGTCGGTGCTTGTTTTTCAAAAGAATAGGGCAACAAAACAGCGACTTTTTATCTTTTTAGATATTTTCAAACAAATAGCCATTAGCATTCATGTAATGTCTTAGTCATCCCCTAAGCATATACATACATTAATGAAAAAGAAGGAAAAGGAAGTCATAGTTTAACTTCGAGAATTTGCCCTAGCTGTAATGAAATTAATCAGGCGAAACTTTAGCAATTCTTTAATAATATTTTATACTTTTGTATTAATTAATTCTGCTAGTTGATCCAATATTTATAGATTAATGGTTTACAAACAAGATTTGCATGAATTATCAACAAGATTTATGTCAGATTCTAATGTGGTTGAAGATATTTATTATTCAGAAGAAGATTAATTAAGTGATCACAAAGATATGAGTATAGTAGAAGCACCCTTGTCCCTTCTTTTCATACTGTATCCTGTCTGTAAGGGAAGGAATAAGACAAGAAAATGAGCAGTGATACACTACCACATACACCACTCCATTTTATTTACTATCTGGTGTCAAGAAAGTTATTTATTTTATTTAGAAACATTATTAACATAAATTACTTGTAATTTGTTAAGAAAGTTACTATCCAATTATATTGAATTTTAAGAAAGTTATGAATAGACCTTGTAAAGATTACTATCTATTAAAACATGACATGTGTTTAAGTGTAGGAGTATATTTATCCAAAGAAAATTAAACTTTTTCTTCGGAATATATATCCAAAAAATGAGAAAAATTCAAAAGAGGCTTCACATGCAAAAATTCTGCTTGTTTTGATGTTTAATTCCACATATATAAACTATCACAGCAGAGGGCAGCTTTCACTTATCATTTTTTACCTGCCTTCATTTATGACTGGTGGTCCTTATTTTCCTTTGAGTTTGCAGCAGGCATAAAAGCTAGAACCAAGGAAACAAATTGATTGCCCTAGAATATTCAACTGGCAGCCAAAAAAGAGGTTTATTAAGAAATGACATACTCAAAATTAAGGAGAGCGCTTCAAAAAGACTGAAAACGAATTTATGTATGTTTACCAAATCAAATGGAAGTCCTCCAAAAATTGCCCAGCCCAGTGTAATAGTAAAAAGGTCCTGCCAAAATATCATGTAATTGTTTAGAAAAAATGCCATAAGGAAACTATGTAAAATCACCAGATGGTCACATATTTGATGAAATGCCGCAGTAAGTTCAAATGCTACACTATTACAAGAAAAGAGTAATATGCAGATGTACATACAGTGGAACCTACAACTTTGTAACCTTCACAATCTGTCAATTCAATCTTGTGATTTTGTTTCTCTCTCGTTTTCAGAGACAAGGATAATCTAACATTTTAAGTGTCGAGTTGATAATGTCACTATGTAGAACTCACCAACTTGCAAAGTTTAAATTATCAACGAAATTAATAGAATCACATATATAGTAATCACAGAAGATTTACTCTTATCAGTTCTCTAATTTCCAGAACAAACCAAACAAAAACCTTTACTGACCTTCAAATTACCACAAATTGTTTGTGTAAGTGCCGAGTTGAGAGTTGTGTTTAGAAATACAAAGTAGTTTATAAAGAAAGCCATAACACAGGAAAGAAGCATCACAACCTGCAACATATACCAATAAAGCAAATATCAAATTATGCCATCGAGTTCTCAATCCGCAAATACAACATTAATGAGACAGATACTCTGGATAGTGATGCCAAATCAAAGACTAATATATATTAAGAAAAAAAATGGTTTTGAGAGGCTAAATATATTGGAGAAAATATTAAAATTTTATAGAAAACTGTTAAAATTTGGAAACTTTTGATCAGAGGAGGGCTAAAGATAGCAATATATATTAGGTAAAATAATCTCATAATAATAGTTTAAACATGCAGCTAATCAATGCTCTCTTTATGGTAACCTCCGGAAAGAAGAAAGCACCTGAAATCCAGGGTAGAACAAATAGGGGAAGTTCAATGTTGCTCTTATGTCTCCACTTATCAATGACCACAACAGCAAAATGGGTCCACATATGATTCCTAATATTACATAAAATGAATATGAAGTTGAGAAAGTTTAATGAAATTGAACTTCATAAGATATTTTAAGATCACTTATCTTACCATTGCACCACATAAGACCAAAGCTATTAAGACCACAGGATTTACCTGCAATTGGTAGTAAATATATAATTTCAACAATAACGCTTTCTTTGCTATATATAGCTCCAACTATGAAAGACGCATGAGAAGAACTTAGAAAAACCTTATTACCAATGCGAGAAATAGAAGCAAGGTATACAGCTGTACTGATATTTGCTATGAAAACCACTAAATAGGCATAGCCATCAAATGCCAGGTCTCGCGCTCCAGCAACAATGGCACCAACTAGTATTATCCCCACACTGATAAATCCTTGTTTCCGTTAGGCAATGTTGCAAGAAAATGATATATATATATATATATATATATATATATATAAACACAAATTTAAGATTTTATATATTGTGGTTGCGATGTGATTTTGGTCATATTGTTGAAAATTACAGACTTATGTAAAAGACAACAGTTAATGCGATCCAAATTTAGTTCAAAATATTATTCCGACAACTGCAATATTATGACTGCATTATATGATGCGGTTCATAAATCTTCCCTTAATAATACTGAATTGTCACCTTGTACACACATACCTGCCAATGACATAAAGTGAATGTCTCTGGCCAGTCAAAAGATACTCCACAATCAGTGTAAAGACCACAGTAGTTCGCCTGAGGGTGGTGTACATGGGAACATTTATGCCACGCACAGCTTCCATAGTCACCACCTTTCACCAAATATCGGTAAGAATGTTAAGGGAGAAACTCGGTTCCTTCTTTCCCAAGAAAACGATGGAAAATCATTTCACATACTCACCATATACAGCAAATATGTCAAGGCTAGAGGAAGGGTGTGAACTAATGTCCTAAAGGATACAAGAGTTGCCCGGCTGTTAGAGTTGCTCGGTGGTTCTACCACTGTGAAGGAAATTATTTTCCAGCATTTCATCGCATAGAGGATCAAGCAGGAAGAAGCCAGCTAGAACAAACAGTGGATTTCAATTTTCAGCATGGAAAGCAATCATAATTTGCAAAATTTGAGGCCAAGCATAACTTTAGTCCCAAAAGCATCTGGAAAATGAACTACCTGCAATAGTGTGATGATATTTACACATGGGAAATCGTAAGAAGAGAGGGCTGCTTTGTTGAACATGACCAAGAGAACTGCAAAATGAAAGAAATTTCATGATAGTGACATTAAAAGATCTTCTGCTGTATCCTTAAACTGCTAATTAACAAAGTTGTTTTAAAATGGAATTAAATGACAAGTACTGCACACATGTAAAAAATAGTAAACAGTAATTCTAGCATAATTATATATAAATACTGGAAATTAGAGTCATTAATTTCAAGAATCTCAACAATAATATAAATCATTCATATTTCAGTACATAATTTCCCTTTACAACCTTTTCAAAAAAAAACAAAGAACTATAATGCCATCAACATCTTTCAGAATTTCTTTATGAAAACTCTGCCATTAAACTAATGCTAAGTAAATTTACCATCAATGTTTTGAATTCTTGAAGTTGATATTTGTAAATCTATTTGAAATAAGGACCACAGCCATCAGTGGTCATGCTTACAAGATGTCGACTTCATAGCTTGCACTGTGTAACTTTTTTTCTGATAAATTGTGAATCACATCCTATAGCAGACAAACTTGCTACTGTTAATGTAACAAAAAGTAGCAAGATATGCTTCATCTCACTTCTGAAATCTTTCACATCAGGTCCCAACTCTCAGCTTGTAGAATTAAGAGGCATCCACTACTTTGATATCCTCATCTTCAACAATACTCCACTTACTCTCTACACTTGTCATGACAACTTTTCAACCAATCCATTTTTATAGCTCTTGGTTATTATTTTATGGCAAGTTTTCACATACTTTGACAGTTTGACTAATTCAATTGCAGCATTTCTAACTAATTAAAGTTGGATCTCTATTGACTCTTTACTTTCACTAAGTTGTCAAGCTTTGTTGTCTTCTACTCTATATCTCAAGTTCAAATTCTGCTGCAACCAAGCTCAAGAAGTTAAATGATTTATAAGCTCTCAAGAAAGCTGGTACCATGCCCCATTTTTGAAATGGAGTAATGTATCCTACTTTTAGACTTTCTTCTTACCAATAAAAAATGAGGCCTTTTATCATGGATCAGCGAGATTTATGAAAAAAATAAAAATTATTGTAGCTTGACTCTAAGAAATAACTTTTGTACCTTGTGAAAATTGAAATGTGATTTAGGATTAATTAACCATTTCAGACTCCCATCTCAACTTCTAAGACGACTTTCAAGGTTAATTTTGAAGTAATCCTACCACAAGTTAAATAAAAGGTGTAAAATCCGAAGTTGCTATTTCCCATACCATTCACTCCCTCCCTTTTTTGTAGCAGGGTAATTCACAGATATATTTGGAGTAACGGATAATTTATCATAAATTACACCGAAAACATAAAATCTTCAACTGAAATTGTGAATAATGCTCATATTTTTGCCCCATATCAATATAGTACCCAAAATATGAATTAAAAAGTAAAAACAAGCCATATGTACAGAACTAAACGTTGGAACTTCTAAATAATTAACCTTATATACTCCATGAGCTTAATTTTTCCAAGAGTTTGCCAACAGATAAAACTTTTGGACTTCTGAGAAGTTTAAAATATAAAAGATTGAAAGATAAAAACAACAATGCAGATAACAGGGAAGATGATGTTCATCTCAGAATAGAAACAAACCCGCGGAGGCCATATAAGACACAGCAGCGTAGGCTCCTCGTTTAGTCATGGCTGAACCTCCATGTTGGCCTTCTTCACTGAACCTGGGATCAGAAAGTGACAACCTCTGAGTTTTCTCGGACTCCATTGGCATTCACCCCTGTTTCTGTGTTCCTTTGTGACTCGGAGGAATTTTGAAACGGTGACGAGAATTGAGAAAAATTAAGAGAGAGGACTATTTTATTGCAGTTAAAGCTGGTCGTTAAATTATGAATCAAATCGCAAATTAAAAAAGTAAGTTTTTTATCATAAATTAAATACAACCGTCTACCCTTAAAATAACTTAAATGTTATATGACAAATAGTTAATAGTTAATTTAGGGAAGGGGCTTTCGATCAATGACATATGATGTGTGGGAGAAACAACTCAAGACAAGCTATGTTAAGCCTGTTTCAAAAAATTTCAATTTATATTTGATCTGTGATTTATTTATAAATTAAAATTTAAATTTAAATTGACATATTTATATAATTTAAAATTCTGATTTAATTTATTAACTTATTTATGTTTGATTATTAAAAATTTTATAAAATATTAATAAATTTATAAATTAAAATATATATGTCATAAATAAGTTTTTTAGAAGCAAAGCCTAAAAGGTATAAAAGGGCTTTGAGCCCTAAAATTTTTAAAATTATATATTAGTTTCATGCATTTATGTGAAGATATTTAAAAAAATATTTTTATATAAGTCATTGCCCCTTTCAAAATTTTTGCCCTCCATCAAAATATTAATTCAAGATCCATCATTGAAGCCTCTTAGTAAAAAGGCAAATAATAGTAGTTTTGTCGAAGAAATAATGTATTGAATAAAATTTTATTTCTACTTTTATCAAATTTTTAATAATTTAATGTAATAAATTATAATTATATTTATATAATATAAATTTAATATTCATTAGTTTTAAAACTCTGATAAGAGTGATAGCTGAGTTAAAAAGGGAAAACAATGCATAATGATAAAAAAAATAGCAACTATAACACAATTAACTAATTAATTTAAAAATATAATATTAAAATAATATGTTAGTTAAATAGATTAGCGTAATAAATCAATAATCGAGTTTAAATACATAAGTTAAATCAAATTTTTAATAAATCAAATCATAAAACCGTTCATGAATAATTTAATTTATTTTCATTTCTATATATCATATTATTTAAATACTTTATTTTCTTTTTATTTTTTACATCATGGGGGCCTTGCATATAAAAACAATAATTATTGTGAGAATTTGATTTAAGTGGCACACAAACTTTTGCATCCTAAGTTAATAAATTATCCACTCCATTTATTAGAAAAAAGATCAGAAAGATGATTTCTAATCATAAAAATAATATTATTATAATAAAATTAATAAAAAATATATTTAAAGTTAGATTTTACAAAATTTAACTTGATAACGCCTCACAATTAAGTTAGAAACTTAATAATTAGAAACAGTCAAATCTTAAAAATTATAGGATTTAAATTGTAAATTTGTAGCATCCATAGAATTTTAATTAAAATTTTATGTCGTAATATAATAATAATTTATTTATATGAACGAATAGAATTATTAGCTGACTAATTAAAATGGGTTAGCGTGAATTGAATGGCAAATCAGAAGATTCTAACCAGTAACAGCTGTACGGGTGATGAAAGATGGGAGTGGGAGAGAGAAAGTGGGGGGAGGGAATGTATTTAAGTGGCACAGCCTATGATTGCATTAACAATGAACACGTGGCGGCCAGAGGAAATGGTGGAGACATTGGTAGTATGGTCCCGTGGCCTAGGACAATCATCGGTCCAAATCCTTGCCTCTTCTCTGTCATGGTTACCTCGGCATTTGGCAATGAGTTTTGAATGCTTATTTCGTACTTATTGTGCTATTAAAAGTTTTAAAATATAAAGTGGTATAATAAATTTTAAAATTATTAAATTAAAATTTTTTATTATAATTATTTATTTTTAATAAATATAATTAAATTATTTTAATTTAATAATTTTTAAAATTATTATAATTTTAAATTTCTTAAAGTCTTATAAAATTCAATTACTTATTTAGATTTAGATTTAACTCTTTTTTGGTATAATTAAAAATAATATTTTATTTTATTTTTAAATAAATTTTTAAAATACTATTTAATTTTAAATAAAAGAAATTTTAATTCATTTATAATTTTTATTTTAATTATATTTATATAATAATAAAATTTATCAAATTTAGGATGAATTTTATTAGAATTCATTCATTTGACTTAAAAATGTATTATATAAAAGTTTTACCCACTTTCTAGTATTGTATTTACAATGATATAATTAAAATCTACTTTTTAATTGAATTATATATTTTTAATGCATTTTAAATGAAATCATTCATTTATAAATGAATTAAAATTATTATTTTTAATAAAATTTTCAAATAACAAATTTTATCTATAAATAAATTAAAATTAATTTTATTAAAATGAAATGAAATTAATTCTTAAAAAATTGCATTCCAAACGAATCTTACCCCGTGTTTAGTAGCGGTGAAAATCAGGAAGAAAAAGTGTAATTAATTAGGAAAAAATGTAAGGAAAATTTGACTTTCTCTTGTTTAGCTGCAGAGAAGAAAAGAAAAGGAAAAGAAATTTTTGGAGAAAAAAATGGTGGGTTCCACAAATATTTTTTCACCCCCATGTATGAGAAGAAAACCAAAAAGAGAAGCTCAAATTCTCTCACTTTCCACTGACTACCTTTAGTTTACAAAGCTCCCAACCTCCTCACTCATGTAGCCGAGTGATCACAGGAACTACTAAAGGGCACTCACCAAATGAAACTACGCCGCTCGTTGCCAAAATAAGACCGATCAAGTATTGCTTGTGATTTGTTATGATTTTTTTATGACTAACATGTCTAGTTGTCTGAAATAGGCAAAGGACAATATGTGAAATTGCTTTCAACCCAGCAATGTCACGTCATCATCAAATGAGTGGTTGGAATGGAAAAGCTCAACACTAGAGGAGGCAGGATTGCAATGTCATTCTACCAATCTACTGCTCGAAGTTCACAACTATAACTTACGATGCTCGATGCCATGGGTAGGTCTGTGTTAGCCATCTAGTCAAGTTAGGCAAAACTAACTCAAATTCTAATCTCGACCCAATTTGGATGGTTATTCAACCCAATATTAAAAAAAATTATTATTTATTTATTTTTATAATTTTAGAGTTTATGTGACTTTTCCAATTGTATTTTTTTTCATCTCCTTCCTATGTTACTAAACTGAACTTAGAAGATTGTTAAGATTGTGAGCATAATTTTTTTCCTATTCTTCCTCTATTACATATGTATGTAGTGTAGAATGAATTTGAAGATTGTGAATATAAAATTATATAAGTGAAATGATAATTACAAGAAACTAACTTTTTTTATACATTATAAATACATATACATATATATATATATATATATATATATATATATATATATATATATATATATATCATATACATTGAATTCCAAGAATGTGACTAGAAATTATGTATGAAAAATAATAATGGTAGGAAACTTCCATTAAATATACATACAATTTTTTTATATAATAATTATATTTGGCTTCAAAATAAAATATTAGTAAAAAATAAATAATATAATTATAATAATTATAGTTGCTCATAAAAACAAATATAAGTAAAACATATAATAAAAAAATGTTTAATTATTTTTTATTTCAAGGATAAATAAATTTTACCAAATTAAAAGTTAAAAAGAAATTTACTTATAGGCTTGTAACATTTCTTTTTAAAAGAAATGAAATAAATTTTATTAACTAATAGTATTAACTTTTGTTTCATTTAAGTAATAATCATAAAAAGCTTAAATTTCTCATAAATTTTTATTTTCATTAAATATACATTACATACATATATCTATTATAGTCATATTGTTATGCTATACCTTGAAGCCTGAAATAAGAATCCTAGGAAACTTACATATATAATGCATATATATATTTATATATATATATATATATGTATGTATGTATGTATGTATGTATGTATAATACTGTCAAATAATCATTTCTTATTTCACACAATATTAAAATCCATTTAATTTTCTTCATGTCAAAGTATACAAAAGTAAAAGTAATTTCATTCACAAATGGCCATATTATTCATCATGCCACATTCATGAATTTGATGGATGTGTTCTTTGATACAGATTAATCATTACAAAAGATGTTGTAGGGAACTATCATCAGAAGTACATATTCCGATAGACAAGGCATGTCCACCTTAATTCAAGATAAAATCTGAACTCTCCTTTTTCAAGATAGAAGGTACAATTATATCTATGTTGTTCCTACTTTCAACATTCATGTGGATGGCTTATCCAAAACTTCATTTTATTAATTTTTTTTAATACTACCATATTTCATATATTATCTTAAAACATATCAATGTTTTTTATACTTATCATTCGTTTTGATCAAAGATAAGTATTAGTTTGCATAATGACCTTGACATTTACTTACTTAATAGTTACACATCAAAAGTAATTTGCAAGTGATCATAGAAGATGACATGGATGATCTATATAAAGAGAAGTTGGAGTTAAATATATTGACTAATGTTGATGTTATGAAAGAATAGGTCTGACTATGTTAGATATGTGTTGTATAACTTATTTACTATATTGTTCACATGATGCATTTATTCCAACTACAAGCAAATGTCATAAACCTATTGATGGTAGAACTACTAAAAGAGATCTAATCAGAAAGCATCTAAGCAAAATCTATTAGATGTTGATAAATGTCAAAATGTAGTGCACATAAGTCCTTATGCTTTCTTTCGTTTGTGTGAAAAGTTAAGAGCAACAAGTAGAGTGCAAAATTCTATGTATTCTACAGTTGAGGAACAGGTTGCTAAATTCTTATACATTTTTTCATATAATGTAAAAAATAGAACTATTTCTTTCTTCTTTCATCAATCGAAAGAGACAATTAGATATCATTTTTATAGCATTTTACGAGCTATTATTTTTTTTAAGGATAAGTATCTTATGTAACCATCTAGATTAGAAGTTCCTCCCTAAATACTGAATAACAAGTTTTATCCTTATTTCGAGATAACTTAATAAGATATGTAAGTTTAAATACTTAATTTGTATAAACAAGTTTAATTGTAAAAATATATAATGAAGTTTTGGAAAATTATAATATAGGATTATGTTAGAACTCTAAATGGAACACATATATAAGTTAAAGTCTCCAGGAAAGATACCCTTCACTTTCAAGGAAGAAAAGATTATCCAATATAAAATATGTTGGCAATATGTTCTTTTGATATGAAGTTCACTATATGTTATTTGATTAAAAGGGAACTATATATGACTTTAGAGTTCTTAAGCATACCTTAAATAAAAAGGGAGATAGACTGAAAATTTCAAGAGATAAGCTTAATATGATTTGTCATTCATAATGAAAAGTTATTAGTCATTCCTATAAGATCTTTTCATGGTGGTTACAATTTTTAACATAAATTTGTATCATTATTATATATCCTAAGCAAATTCTACCTAGGAGATACAGGTTTTCCTCTAAAGGGTGGACTACTCACACTATATAAAGGTATACGTTATCATCTGAAAGAATACATAACAGGTAGTCCCTAAAATACAAAAGAAATATTTAATCATTGACATGTTTCATTGAGAAATGTCATTGAAAGAGTATTTGAGGTCCTTAAAAAGAAATTTTCAATAATAGCTAGTGATGCAAAATCATATTATTCTTTTAGGACTATGAAAGATATTATTATTACTTATTGTATATTCCATAACTTTTTAATGAATATTGATCCTAATTCATGATTGATTGATGAGGTAGATTGTAAGCTGCTAAATAGTAATATAAAAGATATAAGGGACTATGAAGCATGAAACATTGAGGAGGACTATAAGCAAGGATTCATTTCGAGGAAAACCATAATAGCCCATATGTGGAATGACTATGAACATAGTTTGTCATAGATTTCTTTTGTTATTCAATAAGATTTTGTACTTTATTATATGATGCCTATGATCCTTATGACATAGATAGGATTGTGAAATGTATTTTATATTTTCCATGCAGGAGTTGTATCATTTGTGGACATTACAGTTGATTATACATTATATAATGCTTAAAACTAATACAATGTCTCAATTACGCTCAAAGTGATTATTGCATTTATGTATGTAAGTTATTTATGAAGGAAAATTTACTATCATGCATATGTTAAATATTTATATACAGTTTGTACTATTTCATATTACTTGATTTTATAACACTTTGCAAATTCAAGTATACTAAAGAATTAAAAATCTAATAGTAGGGGAGAATCATCTTCCAAAGACCCATTATAATGGACGCAATGTTGTTAGATGTATTGCTAGAGGAGGTTCACAAATGAAACTGACCTAATAGTACTTTTACTTCCTTGGCATATGCTACCATGGTGTCAGAGCTTAAGCAAGTAATAGGTTTTTTTTTTTTTCAAAAATCATATATATAAAATAAGATAAAAACTTTAAAAAATCACTTTAATGAGTGCTAAAATTTATTCCATCATGAACGTAAGAGATAATGTTGGCAAATTAATGATGGTACTATTTTCTTTAATAGTTGATCTATAAGGACATTGCATGTTGTAGTTGTTATTCTATAATGATCTAATAGAGCTAATAGAGAATGCATTTACAGGAAAAACTCAATGCCTAAAAATGGAAACAAACTTTAATCCACAATTATGATAAGTTATTAGTGCTATTTGATAAAGACAAGGCCACCGGTGCATATATAGAAATTTTGAAAGATAAAGTTAGAAGATGAAAGGGAGAAAGCCTGAACTTGAATGACAATTTTGATTTAATGTATAATTCTAATATCTATTGGGGAAATGAAGCCCCCAATTTTATAGGGAATGTTAATATATTCAATCCTAAAGGTGATTCTTCTAACCAGTCTCGTGAGTATGCTTATTCAAATTAATCTTAAGGAACTTCATCATCAAGAGGTTCTAAGTGTAAAGCGCCAACGATTCATTTGATCAAAATGGGGTATGAAAGACTAAACATAGGAATTAATAATTTGACTGACGTAATGAGAGAAGTAGCCAAAAAGCATATTCAAATAGGTAAAAGAAGTCTATTAATCCTTAAAAATAGTAAACCTTATCATTATAGTAAGGCAGATATGTGGATAAAGTTAGAGAATATAGGAGTACCACAGGAATTTTAATTAGAGTGTTACAATTTCTTATATGAAATTAAGAAGGCAAAGAAGTAATTTTTTATGTTCTGTCACATTTACGATTATAAATATTGTATCAACTTATGGCCAATGCAGGAGTTAGTTAAGCTAGTGATGACGGAATAAATAGATGCCTTCTAAGTGATATGTTTATTGTTAAGCTAATCAAATATTTTTGTTCTGAGGTAAAACTATTTAGTTTATACTTGTGCAATGTAACAATTAAAGCATGAAAATTTGTTTGCCTTTAAGTTAGGAAGTCTCTTTTTAAAAGCTTGGAATAATGCTCTAGATGTGCTTGTTTCATTGTTCAATTGAAATTTAGGACAATATTTAGTTTGCCAATAGCATTGCAAAAAGTTTTATGGACTGTTATTTATGTCTCTAGCATTTAGGGATTGTTTCTACCGACTTATGAATAGGAGATTCATTCAGGCATTACAAAATGACTATTGATGTTGCACTCTTTTAAACTATGGTGAGTTAATTTATTATTACCTTTTTATCTTAAGACAATGATAGGAAGCAATAACAATCAAATATATGGCCCAATTCTAGATGCTTTAGGTTTGAACTTCCTTTTTATCAATGTAAAAAAAAAATTTATTCTACTTTACAGTTATAAGCTTGCATACTATTTTGCTTAAAGTAACTTCAAAGCTAGTCATCTTTGCTTACTTTAGAATAAGTTGATTTGCATATTATGCTTTTTATTCTCTAACGAATGCATGCATTTTTTTTCTCATTTGATGATGTAACAAGCTTGGATGTATCCTAGTTAATTCAGTTGTGTGAATAAGTTAAGTGTCCATCATCCTTGGAAATATGTTTTAAGTCATAACACTAGTCAACCATCAATGATAAAGTCATAATATCAGCTAATTATCTTTTCATTCGTGAAAAATGTCAAAAAATTAACAATGGAATTGTTATGATATATTTCTCTAAACCTATCATCCTCAACAATGTTAGTAAGTAAAAACAAGAACTATTTTATATTTCTTCAAGTAACTCTATAAATTATTTATTAATTACATGAAGTTATATATGCACAATATTTCTACATTCGATTAAGTAAATTATTAATTGCATGGCACTATGCGCAATGTTTTGTAACTAAGTGAGTTATTGAACATAAAAATGCATCTTATTTTCAATTTCTTAAATATTAACTCTTTGTTACAGTATTATGAAAATGCAAACTTATGAGAAAAAGAAAGTGTAATAGAAAATTTAATGATTTGAACTATTGAATATACCTTTAAAATTTAGTTAATTTTTTTCTAAATGTTAATCAAATTCAATGCAAGCCCACGAGCAAGCATAAGATTGTAACACATGTGATTGGGATACTAGTCTAATATCATACCCTTTCTTAACTTCATTGCTATGGAAAAAAAATACAACTTATTTATTGTAATTTAAGTAAATAATAATTACTTTGTTAGAATATTTAACTTTCTAATAAAATTACCACTAATTAATTGTATATAATTTTCTCCCTAATGAAATAATTTTTCATTAAGTTTAATAGATTTGTAGTATGAATATTTAATTAATTGATAAAATCTTACCACTAATTAATTGTATATAATTTTCGCATTTTTATATAATTTTTCATTAAGTTTGATAAATTTATATTATAACTATCTCTATATATCATACAATAAAGTTGTTATGATCATTTTACCTCATTATATTTTCTTTCTTCCTAATTTTCTTCTTATTCAAATAAAAGAAAATTTCTTCTCTCCTATTTTCTCTCCTACCAAACAACCTAAAAGAAAATTTTTTCTCCTTCAACTTCTTTCTCTCCCAATTTTTCTCCTTCAATTTCTTTCTTTTCTATTTTCTTTTTTCATAATTTCTCCCCAATCCAAACAAAGTATTAATCCGATGATTTTTAGAATTTAACTTAACTTTGAATTTCACATTTATTTTAGACTTCTATATTTTGAAGTTTGACTTAGTTTTGAATTTGTGAAATACATATATATATGTATGTATATATACATGTACATAAATTTAAGGATTTGGTTTAACACTCTCCCAAAAGAAGAGTATTGATAAGATTCCGTACAAATTTTTATAAGATTTTTTCTTTTTAAAAAAATTATGTTTTATATTATTACAAAATAACTAAATATTTTTGTATTATAAATATGATAACTCACATTAAAATATTTAACGAAAAAAGACACAAGATTTTAAGAAAAAATTATTTCTTTCATTTTTTATTTTTGTTACATTTTTGAGAAATTTTTTATCCCTATTATCATTATTTTATGAATCTAATGAAATATTAAATATTTTTTTAATTTTACCATTTTTTCATTAATGAATATTTTATTATTCTATACTTTCATCTTAAAATATCCTAATAAATTTATTTCATCTTTCTTTCTCCATTTTCAATCATATTAGATTTTATGCATAAAATGAAAGAAAAAGAGTTATGTATATATTTAAATCTAATTACAAATTTTAAGTAAAGAGAGAAATAAGAATTGAGTAAACTTGGTAATTTTAAAAAGTTCACTAAAAATAAATAAATTAAATTATTTTCTTAATCTCTATAAAATCGATTAAGTAAGATATATAATAAGAGATAAAAGGAATATATCTTATATCCTAAACACCTTAATTTCTATGAGAATTTTTATATAATTTCTATGAACAATTAAGCATGGAAAACAAATTTCTATGTGCCTTAAATCTTTAAAAACTTTTGTCTAGCCCAATTATAATATTTCCTTACACTAAACATAAGTTAGAGTTGTGTTAAGGAAAAATGGCAAAGTCTCTCTTAATTAAAAAATAATTTCTATGTATCTTAAATCTTTACAAACTTTTGTCTAGCACAATTATAATATATCCTTGTTTTGTCTAGCACAATTAGGGAAAAATCACGAGGTCTCTCTTAAATCTAGTAACTAAAAACTAAATGGCAATAAGCGTTCTTTTAAGGATTTTAAGGCTATTAGTTGATATTATTTGGGTTTTAAGTCGAAACTAGTTAGGTGTTCTAAGGATTATCTTCTTAGTATTGATTTTGGTGCCTATAAAAAAGCTTTTTTTTTAAGAAAAGAAAGAAATAGAAATAGAAGAACAAGCTTAACGTGAGCTCTATGATACAAGCTTAACTTTTGTCTAGCCCAATCTCAAAAGCAGATTATATAAGCCTTAAAGCCTTACTCTTATTGGTTAGGTATTTAGCAAAAAGAAAAGTCATCAATACTTGGAATTTTAAATTAAGGTTTTATGGTAACTTGAAGGACCTTTCTCTATTTTAGAGGTGGGTTCAAATTTTTTTCATGTTTAAATTTAACTTTCAAGTTAATTGTGATAAAATGTTAAATAATTATCCTTAATTTATCCTAGATCATTTTCTTGCCTTGAAAAAGTGAAAAACCTTTCTTCAAAACTTCTATAGCTTCTTTTTCTTCTATTGTTGTACGGGTTAGGTTTCCTCAATTATGAATGGAGTTTTATCATCCATATGATTACACCCCTATAAAATTAAGATATATTTTTATTTTTATTTATTTAATATTTACGTACACATGGAACTTTATTAATTGTTGTGAATAAGCTTAGGATAAAAATTTATTTAAGAAAAACATGATTTTATGATATAAATATGAAGAATAAGATGTAGTGTAAAGTTATATTTGAATGGGTGTGTGTAAAGAAGATTTAGGGAGTAGTTTTTTCATTTTGCCCCTGACCCCTAATATTACCAAATCTCTTTTATGATCATTAAAAGCCATGTTCCCCTTATTTCTCTTTCATTTCTTCAATATACCCATTAACCATCACTTTTTTCTTCTTAACTCATCTTTAATTTCTTCAATAAATCTACAAGAGTAAGCCTTAAATCACCAATAATCATCCAAATTTTTAGAACAAAATAAGGTAACCATTAACAATTTCTTGCTTTAATATAAATTTACTGAAAACTTTTAGTAAGAAACTAGAGATCTTAAAATTCGTATAAATTTATGTTGCTAGGGAAAGCTTCACTATCCATCAACTTTATCTTCTTTCCACCATATAATTGTAAATGAACAATCTACTGAGACTTAAGCATTTTGGACAATTTTTGTTTATAGAGAAAGCTTAAATGATTATGTTAGCAAATTGATGATTTTATGTTGAAAGAATATATTGTAGTGTGATTTATTGTTATAATGATGGCAAAATAAGAACATATGGTGATTTTATGTTAGATTGTAACTTTATTGCAATATATAAGTTGGATTGATGTAAATTTTATCAAATGGATAGTATATTTGCAAAAATTCTAAAATTTTGTAAGGGTCACTCAAGTATATAATTGAGTATGGCATGGAAATCCACTTTTAGATGCACATACTCAAATGTCATGAGCTACCTAGTTATAAGACTTATATGAAACTTATTTCCCAATTTCCACCAATTGAAATTATTGAATTTTAGGATCGACACATGGTTACATTAAACTAAATAGTTTAATCAACAAATCCGTTTTTATTTACAATTCAAATATTTACAAATAATGATTATAATATACATATATTAAACATCAACAAGGCTCAAAACATTCTAATTACACTAAACACTGACTATGGCTATAAAATACACTCTTAAAAATAGCTCTTGTCCTAATGACACAAATGGTGGCTAAGAAGATACAATAAACAAATCTGTAAAATATTTTAAATAAAACTAGTAAGTCATATAATTAGTAAATAGATAATTTACTTAACCAACTTAGATAATCACACTCATATCCATTTTATATTATCCATACATTTAATTATATCAACATACAAACATATGTAATGTTTTAACTTAAATATATTAGATGATATTATTATTCACTAACAATAGAACATAAAAATTAATAAAAGATATAGAATGACACATATATTATCCATTTCATCTGGCCTTTATTATTAATCACCATTATACATATTCATAAAGAAGTACAAGCATTATATTATTTTAATATAATAAATAATGGATAATCAAATCATTATAGATAATAGCAACCAACTCTAATGTAAGGGGCCATTCTTATCCTACTTATTCTGCTAACGTGCTTACCATTTTCCCTACCCACTACCCATAAATGCTTAAATGGGATATAATGTATGATATGATGCCAGTGCTTAGTCATGAGATACAAGATGACAACCTTTGATACCTACTAAAATTGCTCTATCCCTTATAAAATAGGGCTTTTAGGCGGAGAGTCATACTTTAACACTATTTATATGTGAAAGCTCCCAAGGCTCAATTTTCGATACCTATACAAAGATAACTTAAGTTCTGGAACTACACATATATCATAAATAAGAATCCCACCTTGTGCTTAATAATAATTATTTCGTTGTCATAATACTCAAATAATCAACCTTGTGATTTTTGGGTCTCACCTTATCCTTTCTTAACATTTTCCAAATTCAATATAATTTCACAATATTACCTTATTTTCATTTTCACTTATCTTCAATACATAATATAAGTCATCATAATATCCAATACACAATCACATTGATAATTTTATCATGATTTCAATCATATTTACAATTAATAAACACTCATTATAATTACATAATAATCTACATGCAAGCGCATATCCCTAATGGGATCCCCTATATCAATTATAAGTATAAATATATGCCAATCATAATCCAATTTCCCTTTGGGAATTCCATTATCAATGTCATAAACATCAATATTTACATGGCTATTATGCAATCATAAAAGCTATATATGTATACATGAATTTATATTATCATAAAATAATTAACTGGGCATACAAGAATATGATACTTGAGTATGTACTCAAGTATGACCATCTAAAAGCAACTTTGGATTTCATACTTGAGTATATAATTAAGTTAAAACATTTAAAAAGTAACCTTTTTATGTATATTCAAGTAATTTTGACCACTGAACAATATTTTATAAATGACCCAAGATTTACAAATTTAGTTTTTATAAAACTTATTTCATATCAAAGTAAATTCAATTAGATTTTCATGGATTGATTTTTTATATAAAATGATTAAGTTTTGAAAGAATTATGCTTTTTATAAGTCAAACTCAAAAATTGAATTTTTTTTACAATCTTAAATTTCTAACCTTTATCTACTATTTGAGTTATATCTCAAAATATATATAAGACATTAATTTTAAACTAATTTTATTTAAAAATAGACTTAATTACCTTTGCAATGATTAGTGGTTTACTAAAAACTAGTGCAAAACAAATGAGATATAGCCTTTCAAAATTGATGTAACAGTATTGTCCTAGCATACTTGAATATAAGCAACTAAAGAGTAATTTTAGTACTCGTACTCTAGTATATACTCACTTCTAACTACCCATATTGTCTTATTTATATCCAAAGAGCAATTTAAAAGCTATATTCACTTATATACTCAAGTATAATGCTTAGATTTTGTAGATTTGCTATGAAATCACTGTTTATTTAGTCAAAATTTCCCTGAATTAATATGTATACTTCAAATAAGCTAAAACTCATCACAAGATCATCATCTTACTTATTTTACAAGCATCTAAATAAACCCATCACACCATAATGCATCTTATAATCACAAAATACTTAACTTCTTAATAAAAAAATAACACTCAAAATAAGTAAACAAAATATAAAGTCATTAAATTTAAGTAAATTACCTACTTACCTATGATATGGAAGAGATAGGAAAAGGGTGGAGTAAGTACATAGCTTGCCTAAAACCAAGAAAATAAAATAGATTCTTTAACTTCTTTACTTCTCTTAGCAAAAAATAAAAAATTAAAATACCAAAGCTTGGATTTACTTAGTTTACCTTGTTAGACTTGAAATTGATGATGATTTCCTTAAAAAAGAAAGCTTGGTTTCTCATTATGGTCATTGAAAGGAAAAAATTAAAGAAGAAAAGTTAAGAAAAGTCAAGTGAGTGGTTGAAAGTTAAAGAGAAAATTTTTAGAAAATTTTGAGTGTTGAAGCTTTTAAAGCCAATTAAAGGTAACTTGGTAATTTTATAAGGTTTTAAAGATAAAATTGAAAAAACTATCCCTAAATTTTCTCTATACACTTTTATTTAAATCTAATTATATAGCAACTCATTTTTACCTTTATTGCCCCAATATTCACTATAAAAATTATATCTTTCTCAAATTAGTTCTCACCCTAAACATATTCACAACAATTAATTAATTCTCATAAGAACAAGAATATTAATAAAATTGATTTTATCCTAATTATCTAAGGGTGTGATGTCAAGTATCCAAACATAAGCTACTCTTAGATGGCCATAAGTGAGTATATGCTCAAGTATAACATCTAGAATTACTATTTGAACACCTATAAATGAGTACATACTAGGTAGTTAGAGCTGTCCTAAGGTTACCTATAAACGAGTACATACTCAAGTACAAAAGCAAAATTAATTTTTGTAGCTCCAAACTTGAGTATGACCCTTGTATACTTAAATTCAATTATTTCATGATAGTTTAGGGTAATATAAGTCTAAGTACCATATATATAATTTCATGATAGTTTAAGGTAATATAAGTCTAAGTACCATATATATATATATATATATATATATATGTATTTAAGTGTATAAGCAATGTTCTTCATGAATTTGTTGATAAATTTTCAAGTGAAAATATGATATGAATGAAATATGTTATGAATGAATATTATGAGAAAGGTGAATGATATACTCATAATATGAAATGGTACCAGATTCGAGAAACAGTTTATAAGAGGATAAGGCAAACCTTAAAGGAATAAGGATAGGATTTATGAGAAGATAAGAACGACCCGAAAGATATAAAATAGTTTAATTATTTTATTTATTTATAAATTTACTTATGATATAATAATGTCAGATTGGTTATTGCTTAGAATGTAAGAAAGCATGATTAAGGAAAATATATGCTTATATTTTATTATTGAGTAAATTATCTACTTATTGAGATTATAACTCATTTTAAAGTTATTTCTTTTTGTCTTTCTAAATACTCTTATAAAAGTTCTATCTCCTTTACAAGTTCAACAAGAGTAAACTCTTTAACGTTAATCAAACTAGTGTATCCATAATCAATAATAATTATAACTAGTACCATTTTGGACCTTCTACATGGTTTAGCTCAAGTTATAGTACAATCTCTAATGCAAATATTTTGGAATGTTTATAAGTAATTTATTATTTAGCTAAAGAGTCATTTTTTTAGAAATTTTTCAGTAAAGGAGAAAGTCATTATTGGTTAACATAATCAGTAGCTCAAGAAAAGTCCATATCTATTAAACTAATATGGTCCTTAGATTTTGGTTAAGAAACAATGAAATTGGTTGGTTAAAAAATATACAATTGAAGCCTCAAATAAAATTGGGCCTTCCAAGAATGCATATAGGAAAAAGTTTTGGGCTTTCAACTACTATAAAAAAAGGTTTAAGAGCTCATAAGGATCTTGGTCAACTTCATTTATGGCTGTAATGAGTTCTGGTCAAAGTTTTTCTTTGTTATTGCCTGAGCCTAGTTCATTTTTGCAAGTCTAACTAAATGTTAAAAAATTTAAATCCTAAAAATAAAATAAATTTTAATGTTAATCCTTTTAGCAATTTATTGGTTAATACCTCTTAAATTGGTTTTGTTTACCATTTTAAAAAGCCTAAGAATGTCTTAAAGCATGTTATTTTCATCAAGCTAAGGGATAAACATCGAGAATCTACAAGAGTTCATAATATTTTGAAGGTTTTTCTTCAATAACAAGTTCAAGAAGGTTCATTTAGATAATTTGGAACTAACTCATCTTCTTACAAGCTTTAATCCATTAATGGCCATAACAATGAAGAATTTAAAGCCATTCAAGCTTTTCCCAAACGAATCAAATCTAACTTTATTTGAAAAAGAGGTAGAGGAAACATAAATTCCTTCATCAATTATATACATGAACAACAACCCCAATTAAAGTTGTTTGGATATATAGTTGAATTTATCTATGCCACAAGGAGAATTATTATTTTAGTTCCTTTTACAACCATTTCATATAATATCTTGAAAGGTGTGGCAACAAATGATGCAAACCCAGAAAAAGGTGTTAGGTTTAAAAAAGTTCACGCTATCATGTAAACGAAAGCAGCTAAAGAGTCACCATATGCTATTGGACCCTACAATTCAATAATGCTAAGTTAATGTGATGATAAAGTAGTTCAAGAATAGAAATTCTATGGAAGCATGATTGTGGATGTGTTTCTAATTATGAAAGAGGTACCTTATCAATCTCCACATCTTAATAATTTGATGTCTAATTTAACTATAGAAAGAGCTAATATGGAATATTTATAAAGTCTAGTATCTAGATTTAAAGCATTTACTAGATAATTTATTATAGAGGAGAAAATTAAAATTCTTATCCTCGCTAAAACTAGGTTGGGTAGAAGTAAAGCTAGGGAGATTAGTGCTACTATGCTTTTCACCAATATAGAATTCACTAGTACTATTGGATATGTAGATGGAATTTAGTTATTATAGAACTAGCACGAAATAAAGGTTAAAGCGCTGGATAAATCAAAGCATGAACTTCATGCTTTTGTTAAGGCGGCCTCTAATTCCTTTGCTAGTTGATTAGTGGCATTTATGCAAATCCAAAACTATTTAATAGAAAAAATTTATGAATAATTTAAAAATTACTATTGATTTCCATAATTTGCCTTAGTTAGTTTTAAGAGACTTTAATGAGTTGTCTTCCAAGTTGAAAAATTTAAAGGTATTCTTATTAACCTCTACAAAATTAATTAATTCACAAAGTGTCTTGATTATTACAATTTGATTGATGTTGAGTACTCTAATTGAACTTTCACTTAGACTAATTTTAAAGATCATAATTAACTTATTATGGAAAGACTTAATAAGGCATTATGTAATGTTACTTATAAAGTTCTTTTTCCTAAAGCACGAGTGCTTAAATTCCCTAGAATTCTTTCCAACCATTCTCCTATGCTTATATGGTTATATCAATCTTAGCATTGTCTTCTTCCTAAACCATTTAGGTTTAAAACTTGTTAGCTTTCTCATCTTGATCCCCATGACATTGTCTTTAATTTTTAGTTAAAATCCCTTCCTTTTAAGCAAGTTGCTGAAAATTTTACTAATTATGTCAACTAGTGAAATTCTAATTTTTTTAGTAATCTTTTTAAAAGGAATAAGAGATTAATTGCCAGAAATAGAGGGGTTTATATGGCTTTAGATAATTCTAAGTTAGAATCTTTACTTATGATTGAAAAAAGAACTTTAAAAAGATTATTTACTGAGAATAAAGATAAAACACCCATACTTATCACCTACCTACCATTATTAGAAGAAAACATAATGGTAAAATTTAGATTAAACATAAGAATCTTACATTCATTGAAATGTGATAATGATTCTGTGAATTGAAAGCCACCATAAGGTTGGTTTATATGAAAGGAAAAATAAAGGTGTATTAGAATTATTTTATGGACTAGTATAATTAATGATAATTTGTGAGCTTGGATTAATGATTACATAATAATATAAAGCATTTTAGTTAAAACTAAATTAATGATCATATTATGATTTAACCTTATTTAGACACTTAAACCTATATGTATGTTTTGTTTTATTAGTTTTTATTCATGGATTGCCTACAATGGGTAGGTTGACCCAGTTTGACCTATTAAGGAAGAGTTCAAAGTCTCACCCTATATATACTTATGCTTGTCTTATTAAAACACAAAGCTTGTGATGTGTTAGGAGTTAGGCAATTCCCTCCTAACCTTTTATGTTCATCTTTTGATCTTCCATATTCAAGTGAGTCCAATATATCTGAGATAGAAAAACAGTCCATAATTAATAAATATATTAGATTTATCATCTAAAAAATCAAATTAATGTTAAAGTTTGATTTTTTATTACAATTATTGCTTGATTTACTGTGTGCTTTATATGATGAATGCAATTCTATAATTAGTTTTTTATGAAAAAAATAAAAAAAAATCTTTAATCCATTTTTCCAATAGTGGTACTAGAATCAATTTCAATCATATTACATGGTTATGATTTGTGCAAAAAGCATTAATAGTGTTGATTAAGAATTAATTTTATATAAATGAAAATTAATAATTTGAATGGTAATTGATTTGTCAAAGTGAAATTACTTTTCAATGTTTAAGTTATTAGCATTCAAAGGTTGTTATATTAGTATTAATAAATGATAGCATGTAATAAATGCCTAGTTTATTGTATCTATGAATTATGGATAATGATTATACCATTTAAAGTAATATTTTATCTTATTGAATTATTTAAGGTATTTTATCTTTAATATTGATTTTGTGTTATGTTTAAACTATAAATTTTACTACAAAATTTTTACATAATGTATTGTCTTGAATAATTTCCTTGCACAATTAGGTATAATTTGGACATTAAATTAATTTTAAGAGGTTATACGAGCAATGCATGGAATTTTATAAGAATTATATTATGCCTATTGTTCAAATCAAATAATTATGCTTAATAATTTTCTAAAAATTTTTATGAATTAAATGTCTTCTAAAATATTAAATTAAGTTATCCGATTTTTAGATATTTTTGCGAGAGCATAATTTTGATACAATCTTCCTTAAAGATATTAAAGTTTTTAAAATTTGTGGCATTTATCCAATTATTTATGAAAACATGTTTCAATCACATAAAGTATTATGGCAATCAAATTGTTGATGATATTTATGTTTTAGCTAAATAAATTAAAGTTTTTCTAATGTTTTACCTTATGAATTTGATGTAAGGTAAAATTTATATGAAAATATTGTTAAATTCAAATTGAGCCACATAGAGAATGTTAATGTCATGTAATAATGTGAAAAAATAAATCCATGGAAAGTTCCATATTTAATCATTGTGAATAGTTGAGAACCGTAAAATATTTAGCTTAAAAATAAGATAAAAATCATCAGATATTTTCAGCTTAAGCATTTTTGTACAATAAAATGTAATTAAGTAATTTTATATTTTGTCATAATTAGACAAAAGATAGGTGAACTTACGATCATATAAAATATGAAATCACTTAATTACTTTTTATTATATAAAAATGCCCAAACTTAAGAATATGTGATTATTTTCACTGATGTTGGATAAACATTTATAGTCATCTGAACGGGACAATATATTACTTATAATTTTTTTAAATTGCTAATTAACAATCAATTATGAATATGTGGCAATGGCAGTATGAGGTATTATTTTGTTAATAATATTGAATAGACATTTATGGTGTACCTTAATTGGAATAAATGAATTAAATATTTTTGTGAGACAATAATTTGGAATATCAAAGTTTAATTTTGCTTATATGTGAGAAAACAATTTTGATAGGTCTCACATGATATTTGAAGAGACTATAATCATATGTTTATCTTATAGTAATGGTATTGCCTGTTTCTCTCAATCGTAATTAGAGGAAAAAATAAATTTTATACTTATGGTAATTAATAGCTATATAATCTCACTACTTTTTCCATTTGGAATCTATTCGATCAAGTGGAGTAATAAAGTTTAATGATATGTTGTATTAGTGGAAGTATTATAATTTAATTATATAGTATGCTAAATGTATTACGTGAGTCACCACATATTAAGTATAGCCATAATATACAAGTATATATATGTATACATATTTCAAGTATGTATATATAAATAATTACTTTATAAATGTATAGGATTGGTTTAACATTATGATGTATTGAATTAGTGGCAGTATACATACATGATATCTATAATGCATTTATATGATTTATTGTGCTAATGTTATCATTTTTCTTAAGAACACACATCATGTTTAGGCATCTAGAGGTATTTAGACCTCATCTTATTTATTATGTCAAGATTATTAAATATTATTTGACATATTAGACGAACACTTAAACTATAAGTTAAGATATATAGTTGATCACATCTACTATTTATATCTCAATTACTCTATATCCATTTTTTATTTTGGTCATCAAGGTATAAATCTTGATATGTGTGGCATTAGTATTCCTATAAAATATAATGATCCTTATGTTAAAGTTTATGATCTCATTTTAGACTTATGGCTGTAAAAGTGTCATATCCGTTATTTGGCATTCTTTATTATTGTAATACAAAGTTTTGTGTTTTTGATTATGTTATTTAAGTGGGACACTATTAGAATTATTTTGTAGACTAGCATAATCAATAATAATTTATGAGTTTAGATTTACGAATGCATAATAATACATAGCATTTTTGTTAAGCTAAAGTTGGTAATCATATTATGATTAGATCTTATTTAGATGCTAAGACTTATGTGAATATTTTATTTTGTGGCCATTTTATCTTGGGTTTTCAATGATGGGTAGGTTGACCTGGTTTGACCTATTAAGGAGAGGCACTAAACCTCACTTTATATATATATATATATGATTGCTCCATTAAAATATAAAGCTTGTAATATATATAGGAGACGAGACTTAGGCATTTCCCTTCTAATCTTTTATCTTTATCTCTTTTTCTTTCATATTCACAGGAGTTGAATAAATCTAAGACAGAAGAACCATCCTTGATTAGTAAATACATGAAAATCATCATTTAAAAGATTAAATTAACATTTAGGTATTTTTTATTATAATTATTGTTTTACTTGTTATATGCTATGTAACATGATGAATGTAATCCTATAATTGACATTTTTTTCAACAAGATAAAATCTATTAGAAATTCTTAAGATTTTATCTATTGGAATAAATAAAAATAATAATTAGAAAATATGCAACCAAATTCAAAATTCTTTTTATTTTTGATAGATTTATTTTCATTAGAAACCAGTTGGAAATTTGAAAAAAATTATCAAAAATTCATAAAAAATGTGATTCAAATTTTTATGTTTAGAATCTCATTATTTCCAATGAAAAATCTATCAAAACATTGAAACACAATGAAATAGTGCACAAAACCTATTCTTCTTCATATTTCCAAATTCTCTTAATGCGCATTAGAGTTTTTGAATTTTGTTAAGCTTCGTTCCTATAGTTAAAAGGTAAATTTGCAAATTTTAAATTGACAAATTTTTTCCTAGTACTTATTTGTTAATTGTACTGATTGTTTTTCCCATTTTTTTGGTGTTTTGTATAGTTTTGGCCTACAATTTTCAAAAACCTTTTCTTTCAATTTTATTCATGCTTGGATAGAGATAGATAGTTTATTTCTTTTATTTACTTATAAATGTTTAGTTTATGTAGTTAATTTTCAAACCTTATTAGTTTCCTTTATATGTTAAGTAGAATAATATACTTAGTTCATTTAATTTAGTTAATTGCTTAGTTAATACTCCCTTTGTCTTATATTATTGTTGCATTTTAAAGAATTTTTTTCTTTTTTTTGTTATTTTAGAAATAAAATGAAATATTAATTTTTTAGTTTTATCTTTATTTTTTACTAATAAATATTTCATTATTTTATATATTCATCTTGGAATATCTCAACAAATTTATTACATCATATTTCTTTTTCTATTGTTAACTATATTGGACTTTTTAAATAAAATAAAAGATAGAGTAAATATTGATTTTGAATTAAAAGGTAGTTTTAGAAAATTAAGTAAAAACAAACAAACAAAATTATTTTTTAATCCTCATTAAAACAGTTAAATGCAATAGATTATTAAAGATGGAAGAAATACTTAAATAGGGAGGTATAAATACTTAAGTTCTTTAGTTGAATTTTTGGATAATTTTATTTATTACATTGCATGCTTTATTATAAAGGCTTATTACTTTCAATAATTTTAAATGTTTAGTTAATTTTATTTAGTTAATTAGAAAAACTTAGATAATTAGAATAATTTGTTGCTTAGCTAATTTTTTTACTTGATTAGAATAATTAATTTAATATGTTTAGTATATTTTATTTAGTTAATTACTTAATACCATTAATTAGAAATGTTTAGTTAATGTATTTAGATAATTGTTTAGTTAATATATTTACTTATTCATAATATCTTATTTTAAATTTTTAGTTAATTTTGTTTCATTAATTAGAAAGGCTTAATTAATTAGAATAATTTATTACTTAATTAATTTATTTATTTATTTAAAGTAGTTAATTTAAAATGTTTAGAATTATTTTATTTAGTTAATTATTTGGTATCATTAATTAGAAATATTTGCTTAATTTATTTAATTTATTGCTCATTTAATATATTTATTTAGTTAAAATAATTAATTTTATTTAATTAATTATTTAATGAATAATTAAAATGCTTAAATTATGAGGAAGCTTTTTTTTATGAAAGTAATTTTTTTTAATTATGAGGGCGCTGAAAACATTTTTTTATGGAAGCATCGCTCATATATAATTTCAACTCTTTAAAAAATTTTACAACAGAAGGTGGGAACATATGCAACAGGCGTCCGCCCTTGCTTCTATATATCTTCTTTAAGGATTTGTTTACTCCTACCATTGAAGTATTTTCACAACCTTTTCTCCCCCCTTCTCTCTCTCTCTCTCTCTCTCTCTCTCTATATATATATATATATATATTCAATCGTTGTATTTAAAATTATGTTAAGAAGTAACCTTGTTAAATGAATCAATTCCATGGAAATGATAATGAATCGGTGTATAATGAATTGGTTCATATTATTAATATCCAAAATAAATATGGGGTTCAAATCGGTTAAAATTTGTAATGAGTATAAACTAGTTCATAAATTTTAATCATATGTCTGTGAATCTTATAGATATGAATTGGTTCACAATTGACAGTTCATATTATCTACAATAAAAATAAATTTAATTTTTTAGGGTTTAAATTCACGAAAATCCATTACTGATATGAATCAATTCGCGAATCTTGTTTACATTCTTATTAAAAAGAGCAAACAAATATTATAGTTATTTTTAATAAAAGTTAGTTAAATATGAATTAATTGTATAAAAAATTATGAATGAATAAAAAAATAATTTAAATATTTTATTTGAAATTATTTTTAATACAAAATATATTTAAATATTTTTTTATTATTAAGAATTTGTTTACTCTTATTTTAACAATAGAATGATTACTATGTTATTTAATTTTAAAGATAAAATTTATAAAAAAAAAGGCAAAATTTACATGTATAATAATATTTTTAAATAAAAGAAAACAGTTTAGCTTTACGTAACAAGTAAAAACGAGCAGCAATATGCACTTATGCATGAAAAAGTAGAGTTAAAATTAGCTTTTAAATATAGATTAAGAGTTATTAATTAAATATAAGATAAGAGATAAATTAGTGAAATTGAATGTACTAAATATAAAAAATTTATAATTCAGACTTTTTGAATAATTGGAAGAGTAGTTAAACTATTAAATGTACACATGTAAAAATAAGAAATTAAATTTGAATATATTAAAAAGTGTAAAATTTTTAAAAATATTAGATGTTACTTAAGTTAAAAAAATTTAATATTTATAATTCAATTTTAAATTTTACTCTCAATATATATAATATTTTTTAGGAGAAAAAGAAAATGAAAAAAAGGAGCAAAGAGGTCCTTGCTTCTATGAACAAAAGTAAAAGTGTACATGGACCAGGCCAGGTTGGGCAAGCTTTAGGCCGGGTCATTCAGGCCGAATTATATAAAACTTAAGACCCGAACCCGACTCGGCCTATTTATGTATTTTTTTATTCGGCTCAGCCTAACCGGCTCGAAATTATTAATGAAAAGCCTGAAAGCCCTAATTTTTATTTTTTTATATTTTTTCAATAAAAAATTAAACTTTTTAAAATAAAAAATAGATATTTAAATTGATAATATGATATTTAAATATATAAAATATTTAATTATATTAAATTAATTTTTTTATATTAAAAATAATTAAATATAATTATATTTTTCTAATATATAATTATATTATTAAAAATAAATTAATATAATTGGGTTGGGTCAAGTCGGACCTATCGGGCTTTTCTATCTTAGCTCGGACCCAATCCAATTATTAATCGGGTCATAAAAAAAAGTATCATCGGACCTATCGAACTAAAAAAAAGAATTCAAATACTGTATTTTTTTGACTGAACTCATCAGGTCAGGCAACCTTGTACACCTCTAGAAAGAAGTTTCCATTTACGTTTTGGTTCCACCCGAGAAATCTTACCATCATTGGACTCTTCTCTGGGATCTTTTGTTTATTATGCTACTAGTTATTATTAAATAATATTATGGGATTATACACTAAATTGATAATCTTTCAAAATATTTTATAAAATAATATATTAATAATCAAATTTAGTAATATATTAATATATTATAAATTTTTCTTCCATCATTATTTTTATTGTAATAATAAAATTTACAGTATGTATTAATGATAATTGATTAAAATTTTGATATGTAAAATTTCAATTTCAAATTTTATGAATAAAAAATTATTATTAAAAATATTTTATCCTAAAAAGGGATTTAATTTGCTTCGATTTTGAATTATGCAAAGGTTAATGTGATGCGTCAAAAATTGGGGTTATAAAAAGAAAAAAAAAGGGTATCCTCCAGCATGTTGAAAATGGACGCTCCACTTCCACCGTCACTATCATTCTTGACATAACCAATCCGATGTTGCCACTACTAATCCCATGTTGCCAGGTAACTCTACTGGGACCCACTACCATCAAATTTGTGGATGCATTACGGTGTGGAGAAGCAGAATGGTCCTATGTGATAGTTCGTCTTCATCGTAGAAAACAATCTTGTTCATGAAAAGGCATAGGAAATAAAGGAAAAATTTACATTACATGACGATATAATAATTTATTAATATATTAAAATTTCTCTCATAATTATATAAAATAATCTTGTTTTTTTATTTTTTAATAATAAGAATGATTAAATAAATTTTTTGAATCAAACTTTGAATATAAAAAAATGTAAAACTTCCATTTCATGTGACTTGAGTGAAAAGACTTTCTTCAATTTGGTGGTGCGATGACACGCAAGAATGCCTATCAATGATCCGTTTGTTTCGACGAAATATTTAGGGGAAGGAGAGATTTTTTTTAAAATTTTTTCAATGGAAAACTCCATATGATTGAGATTGTATCATGAGATTAAATTTTTTTCTAAGATTTATATATTTTTATCATACTAATATTTATAGATATTTATTAAATAAAGATTTTTTTTATGATACAACATAGATTGTCCTATTTAATTTTCGCAAACTTTGTAGTCACAAATGAATCAATTAAAAATGGATGGTTTTATATTACAAAAAAAATAATATTATGGGAAAGGGATCCGGGGCATTTTCTACAAAATATAGAAGATAATTTTAAAAAGAGATGGGAGTCTATTTGTCTATTTTCTAAAAATAATTTTTTATATTTTTATTTTTTTTTAAAAAGAATTTGTTTGAAAAACTATTTTTATAATTAATTTTTGAAAATTGTAACTCTAATATATAACCTAAAATTAGAAAAAAAAAATTTATGCCCTGTTTCTCATATGTAACTTAAAATTAGAAAAATAAAAACAACTTTTATGCTCCATTTTATACAATAAATAAGTTAATCTCCAAAAGTATTTTACTTATTAACTTATTAAAAATAAGTTTTAATTTAATAAGTTATTTTGAATAGTTTATAATTTATAAGATGATATCTCTTCAATTTTTTAAAATTTATTTTTATTCTTTTTGTTAATTTACAATTTATTCCCTTCAAAATGTAAACTTGAATATTTTTTTAATAATGTAATTTAATTTATAGTAAACTCTTGATAAACAAAAATAAATAGGTAAATAATTTATAATGTCATAAAATATAATTAATTTAATTTTAATGTTATTATATTTTAATTTTAAACTATAAATATACAAAAATACATATATAATATGTAATGTTATAAAATATAATTAATTATATTTTAAATAATTATAATTATATTATAAATAATAAAAATTGAAATTATATAAATAAATATGTAAGTTAATAAATTATAGTTGATTAAATATTAAATTTTATATTTTTATTTTGAATATCTTAATGGAATTAATATAATCTAATTTTTAGATAAATATGAATTATTTTAATTTATGTATTTTTATATTATTTTACAATTTTAGCTATTTCAATAACTAATTTTGTAAAATATTTATTATACAATTAGCTAACTTATCAATTATTACCTATCAGGAACTAGTTGACTTATTAATTATTAACTAACTTATCAGTTACTTATATAAAACAAAGCCTTAAATATTTTTTGTACTTCTCAACTAGTAACTTATCAATTATTACCTAATTTATTAGTTATTAACTAATTTATTAGTTATTTACGTGAAACAAAGCCTTAGATATTTTTGAATTTATTTTCTTACTCTAGATATTAATTTTATAATTAAATAAAATATTTTCTTACATTCAACACCTATTGTCGTTTATTTTTTATTTTCCTTCGATCTAACAATAATTTTTAAAAATAGTTTTTGAAAACATAAAAAATATAAATATATCCAAATACATTCATAAATACATAATTTTTTTTGAAATTATAAATTTTATTGAAAAAAATAAATTATAAAATAAAAATTATATCCTTATCTCTCTAAAAATGATAAAAGAGAAAGGAGAGGATCTGTACAAATATTTGTTGCAGGGTTTTCAACCTCAAGATTGGAACTCAAGAGTGAGAACCATTTAACCATCTTTGTCTTCATTTTGGGCAAGCATGAAGAATGTAATTTTGGAAAATTTTCAATGAATATTCTACCATTTAATTGCATTTTCTTTATCTAATTGTAATTTCTATTTTATTTGCTTGAATCTTCATACGTGAGTCTTGACTGTAAGGTTTAAGTCAGGATTTGAGCAGCAGGAATTGGGAGTCACAAGACGAAATTTACAAAACACAATCTCTGTTTATGACATCTAAAAAGCTAGTTAGCTGCTTTGAGGGATCTGTGATTTTTCAAAAAGAAGCAACCAGCTCTTTGGGAGATGGACCTAACATCTTCAACAAGATGAAGGAAGCATGGGATCGTGGATGGCCTTAATCACCGCAATAGAGTCAAATTCTACGGAGGATCCCTGGGATAAATTCACATAACATAGCTGGATTCACTGCAAGAAAGGTGAATGATGTATAGCCAAAAATCTTTAATTCAGGTGGTATTCGATATTTATTAAAGATTTTATATATTTCATTGCATTTAAGGTTCAATTCATACTTGTAACATATATGTATCTAATGGTTTAATGACTTCTATTTTAATAATAATAATAATAATAATAATAATAATAATAATAATAATAATAATAATAAATGACTTGTGACAATTTAACCCCTCAAATTATAGTTCATACCATTTGCAGCTACTTGGGTTTGCGCTAGAAGAAGGATTAACTGCGATGTAACTTTCAATTTTGCTCGTCAGATGATTTGGAAACAGAGAAACATGATTCTCTCTAAGGAGGAAGAGCTTTCTAGAGATGAGCTATATTTCCAGATTTTATTTCATTCCAATTCAACCAATAATGCCTTCAAGAATATTGAGAGTGTTTATGGAATGTAAAATTCAATTTCTGCGGACTTTGCACTTTGCAAGTCACAGCCTTGACAAATAATATTATCAAATGGGACATGAATGGTTCTTATTTTCATATTACTTGAATTAAAATTTTAGGAGTTAAAATTTTTAGGGCCAGGTGATTTATTTAAAAGAAACTTTAAAAAAAATTTCACATTAATATATAATACTAATACTAATACATAAAACATAGTTTTAAATTTTTTTTAAAGTTGCCCCTTGTGTTCCAATGAAATTCTGCCCGTGGCTTTGTGACTAATATTGCTTTAATTTAGTTGTGAACATTCTGTTGGAAGCTCAACTTTGGGCAATATATAAAGCTTTTTGTGTAAGGATGAGATTGCTTCAAGTGGATATTGAAAATGATTATTTCTGAGCAGCATCTTTGGTTAATAGGGGTAGTCCTAATCTAAGTCATTCAGCGCAACTTGTCTTTTTATATGATGACTAAAAAGGAAGCTTTCTTTTTACAGAAGTGTAATCATATTTATCACGAAGGCAATAAAGTAGTTCCTAAATTGGTTAGAATAGCTTTGAACAGCTTGGTCATCTTTGTTTGTGCTGCTCGGTACTAGATTGTCTTATAGGAAGCAAGCAATGTATTGCGCATGATTTCTTAGGTATTCCAACTGCAGGCTAATATAACCTTCGGTTCTTCTCTTCGGAGCTTAGCCTCACTTCAAATGAAAACGTTGATTCTGGGTGAGAAATGAAAGAGTGAATTACAACCCTCTATAATTGCTTAAAAGGTTACATGATTTTATATAATATACCCCCTCTCTCTATAATAATAATAATAAATATAACGATAATAAACTCAGTTCCTGCGATGTACATGTTGTAATTTTCTTATCAAAAACAAAATATCGTAACAAGATCATTTTAAGCTCTTCACAAACTTGTCTATATAATCCAATACTTCAGAAAAAAATTCACTGAGTTGTGTACAAGTATTAATTAAAACTGTGAGCAGAGCACAAGATATACGATCAACTTATCAAGTCCCATAGAGCACGATAAACTCCATTATTAGCATCGGCATCCACTTTCGTAGCCAAAAGTCGCGGGGTTAGTGGTTCCATTTTAGCGTATTACCATGGAAGGGGAAGCTTGAAATTCTAACAGGAATCAACATCTTTCTTCGCTGAACTAACTTAACAAAGTCAAAAGGATGTTTATAAATTTAAAATTCAAGAGATGTTTCCACAGTTTCACTTTCTACCTCTCAAATTCTAAAGTTGATTATCAACCACAACATGCAACTCGATGGTTGATAATATCTCCGCATGATGACAAATTATATCTCTTTCTTATGAATACATAAAAACTCTAATATATCACGTTACAGTGAATAACTATTACATTGAAGTCATAAACATTCTCAATAACCAACATAGTGACTCCATTAAATTAAAAGGGTTATGAAGCCTCCAAAGTCCCACCAAATACCTTCGTAAATGGACAGTTCTCAAACAATTCTATTGGATAAAGACTATAATAGCCTGTTATCTTAAGCTGTAATGTTTAAGTTCAAAAACACATTGACCAATGTATTAAATCAGGAAACAAAATTAATACGGAATTTTTTCCCCAAAATTTAAGACATCAGTTATCGGACCACTAAGCATACAAAATATACAGTGTCTCAACTATAAATCCTTTAACAAAGTAACTATTGAAGTAAGTCCATTAAGTCCACTCTTAACAGTTATATACAATAGCATAGCCTTGTCATGTCTACGTTTCATAGATGATGCGGCGTGCAACTTGCAAATCAGATTTGAAAAGGTAAAAAATTGCTTACTTACAATCTTGACGTTGAAAGGTCATGTCGGGGATTTCATAGGTGCAGTAGGCATAGCAAAAATAGAATAAAATCAACTAGGAGGAAAGCATGCACTGTATAATATCAACAAAAATGTGACGTCCACATTTGTCAACTTAGAAATATGAATACTGATCCCTTTGATATGAATACTCAATATGGTCAACGCTCATTATGGTTATATAAATATATATATGTCTGTATGTATGTATGAGCCATTTACTATTCTTACCTTGACTATTGCCATCGTAGGTAGAATCAACAACTGGAGCCATTATTGGCTTGATCTGAAAAAGGAAAAAATTATATACGAATCAGGTACAAAAGACGCTTATCCACCTCGAGGAAGGATTTAAATTTATTAATCCCTTCTTCTTGGAGACCCAGTGTTCTGACCATAATGAGAAATGGAAAGTCAAAGAGAACTTTCCTTCTTTCCATGGCTTTTAAAAGACAACTAAGCATATTAACTACAATACAATAGTAATGCATTAAGAATGAACTCCAAAATTTTATAACCTTAAAAAAAGCAAAATTATTAATTCGTTATGAACCCCGAGACCAATAAAAATAGTCCCAGGCACTTCTCTACTCCTTTAATTGATTTTCATCCTAGTTAATTACTTCATGCAACTCAAATAAATTGAAACTAAGAAGATCTCAAATAAGAAAAGCTTATTGTTCATATTAAAGCTAAGTCACAAACTTTTGCATTTTGTTTTATTGTGGCGACAGATTTCAAAATAAAAAATGGTACATACGTTCATCAAAATTTGAAAGAAAGAGGAGAATGGGAAACAAGATGCAGTGAGAAAGAAAGGGAAGTGCTTGAATATATTGAAAGTTAATGCTACGGCTAAAAATTGTCAACAAAATGTCAAACTAATCTAAGCCTTCTAGACTAAAGCTGAAATTTAATCATTTTGAATGATTTCATAAAGAAGAAAATAGCAATAAAGATACTTATTCCAGTTTTCATTTTAACAAAGTAATCATGCTTTTACCTTGCTGCTTTAGAATTTAAACATGATTCAAATTTAACTGGGCGTGTGTCAAGACTAGTGAGATAGACGTTGCATCATGAACTAAAGGATGGTCAAATATCAGTTTGGCTGATGATAGCCTGCATCTATATCTCCAGTGCACTAATAAGGCCCATCCAACCATTTTAATCACATTATTTTGGAACAACGACAACAGGGAGGTCTGGATTGAATACCTCTTCCAAACAACATCATAAAATTTCTAGAAATAATGTTTGGCAAATGGCTTATTAAGTAACATTTTGCTGCTTTGATCAAATTAGCTAATTGACTTACTCTAATAAGCCATTTTTAATATTTGATAATCAATTTATTACCCTTAAATAAGCTGATTTCAAAATATTAGAGGGGTGCAGTGTTTTGAAATAACTATTTCATACAATGTATATTACCCCCAATAATTTTATAAAATGATTATATTACCCCTAATTAATTTTTATATTTCCAAGTTTATCCTTCCTGTAAAAAATTATAATATTATTTTTACATGAAAAATTAAATAATCATAATTATTGATTTCTTAAAAAAATCAATAACTATAAAATTATATTAATTTAATTTTAAAGAAATATTTAATATATAATAATTTATAATAATATATTATTTACAAGAAAATTTAATCTATTAAAAATATATAGAATCTAAAGTATTAAAATAAAAGAATACTCAAATAACTTATAAAATATACTCATATATTTATTTATCATTTTACAAACAAACAACTAATCATAAACAATTAATTTTATTAAATATTTTTATTTAAATAATTAATATAATCAGCTAATCAAATTAACTAATATAATCAACTATCAGCTAACAGTTGATTAAATCAACTAATTATTATAACTATTAGCTGCTGAAACATTGTCAATAAAATTATGCACTTTCAATTCCATATCTAAAGGCACTTTCAAAGTGTAACTATATACAAAAACGACTAAGCTGTACAATGTAGCCAAAGCACAGCTAATGCTTATATTCTTATTTACAAAATGACCGCAGCATGAAAAAGAAATAGATTAAAAAAATTATCATTAAAGCTTCTGGAAAAAAACCATAAAAGAAAAAATTCAAGAACCATAAGTTCTAGAGTTGGGGTCTTTCTATGGTTGAGACAAAACCCAAATAAAATGACTGGAATAATATTCAGAGTAAGATCAAAGGAAATAACACAGAAAGTAAGATGGAATTAACGCAACATACTTCATTGAAACAAATTATCAAACAGATGGAATGCAGATTGAATCACAGATTGCATTCACAGTTTTAACATATTAATTCTGAAACCTCACATATAGACTTCAAACTTCAAAGTTCAAATATATTAAAATGAAGCAACAAACAACACACAGGTCCATGAAATTACGCTAATAACTAGAAATGTACCATTAGCTGACCCCTTACCGATTACAACATCAAAGCTTCAATATCAACATACCCCAAATTTAGGCCATCATCATCACTCACGTAATCCAAACCACCATCAAACAGATCACAATTTAAAGAAAGAAACAAAGCAAGAGCAAGAAGAACAGTAAGTCGCCTAGAACTAATTGGTTACTTACTCTATGATTCATTCTGCTAGAGATTTGCTTAATTCAAGCAACACCATACTTAAAAAAAGATCATCCAAAAAGAAAAAGATTTATATGCCACACTACACATCCCCACAAGAATCATAAACAGCAAGCAGACTACAGTTACAAAAACAATATTTTTACAGAATTTCGTATGTTAATGAATGAAAACCTAGTTTTGCGGTAATTCCAAACTGGGGGAAGATGACAAAGTCGGAATTCAAAATAGGAAAACAAAAGACAGAAAGAGAAAGTAAACATAACCTGTAAGAGAAGGCCATCAAATTAAGATGGAAACCAAAAACGGCGTGCACTGAAGGGATACAGTGCCTGTAGATTGGCCTTTCGCAGGGAAAGTACCTTTTGCTCGGGGAAAGAAGACGAAATTAGTAGACGTCACTAATGGAGAAAATAGCGTATCCCGGAAGAACCCACTTACCCAGTTAAAGGAAAAAACTGCATTTTACGATGGCAAATGAAAGGAAAAACTAGATTATAGCCCGTGCAATGCGCGGGCTACGATTTATTTTTTTTTTTTTTAAATTAAAATATGATCAAAATAAAGGAACAATAATAATAAGATGCTTGCTATGGTGCCTCTTGAGTTTGATACCCGGAGCGATGTGGCAAAATACAAGCCATTGGATGAGATTACAAAAGTCTTAGCATTGACTTAGTAATCTCATCTAATGGCTTGTATTTTACCACATCACTCCGGGTTTGGTACCATTAGGGACACCTTAGAATTCACCTAATAATAATAATAATAATAATAATAAAGTTAAAGATATATAACAAATGTATTAATCGAAAATTCACTTATATAAACGAGTGATGGGCACGTATAAAATAGAACGAAGGAATGAATTAATTACAATCACTCAATTGACTGGCACGCAAGAATAAGAAGGTAGTAATGAACATAGCAACTTTACGGATAATATACAATAAGAAAATTAGAGAAATTTGATAGCATTTAATTCACGAACTTTTATATATTTTTAGGAAATTATACATTTTTGGAAATGTAATTCTTAGATATTTGATTTTTAAGAAATGTAATATTTTTATATTTGGTTCTATATATATATTTTCAAAAATATTTTTCTACAATTCCAAATATATTATGTTATCATTTTTAGTTCACTTTTTATATTTTTAGGAATCTTATTACTTTTTCAAAAAATGCCCTTATTAGTTTTTTGTTATAAATTGTAATAAATTATAAATTTAATTAAAAATATATAAATAAAAAATTTTAAAGATTTAATAAATTAATAATTTAAATTCTATTTGATTAAAATATAATAAATAATTTAATATAAAAATATTAAAATTTTAAAGAATTTGAATTTGATTTTTCTTATAATTAATTATATAAAATAAATAAGTAATTTCTCTATTATTGACAAGAAATTTTTATTTTCTTGAAAAGAAAATAAAACAAAAAGAAGAGAAATAATATTTTTAAATTTAAATTAAAAAATAAAAAATTTAAAATTTTAAATAATTAAAATATAATAATCACATATTATATCTTTAAATGTTCTTTTTTTCTTCCTTTTTCTTTATTTAAATAAGAGAAGAAATTAAGTGTTCATTTATTTTATTGATAAATATTTTTATAAAAAATATTATATATATTTATAAAAGGAATGATATATTATTTATATTAATAATTAAAAAATAATATCTAAAAATTTTTAAATAAAAAAATAATTTTAATTCTTAATTCTTAAAGAAGTTAACAAATCAACATTTTAAATCAATTCTAATCTAATCTATTAATTATTCAAATTATATGAATTAATTTGCTTATAATCTAAATTCATATAATTTCAACTAAAATTTATATGAAATATTTCATATTTATATTAAATTATTATTAGTTTTCAATATTGTATTTCAAATTAAATTACATATATAAATATTTTAAATAAGTTGTTATTTTAATATAAAATTTTAATTGAACTAATTATATATTATATTTTTATAAAATATTAAAAATTAATTATTTATTTAAATTTTATTAATATTTTTATATTAAAATTTAAGAATTATACTTCAAATTAAATGTATATAAATTCAGAATTTGGTAATATTTTATAACTCACTTCTAATATCTAGAACATTTAAAAAATTGTTATTTATAAAATTAAATGAATAATTTTAAAATAAATACAAAAAATTAAATTTCAACACCTCATAACTTTTTTATTATATATAAATTAGTTTTATGTTAACAATAAAAAAATAATAAATATTCATATGGGGTATAAGTTAAAATATTAATTAGGTTAATTAGGATGGTAGGTTTGAACCCTGATTGAACATAGTCTGAGATAGGTTATATCATATTTTCAAGTGGAGTCACGAACTTTAATTTAGGGTTAGAAGCTGAATATAATTAAATTGAATTTTAATTTTATCTATAATAAAAAAATTATTTAGATAATTATATTTTTTAATAATTTTGATTTAAGATATTATATTTTTTATAAAATAAATATAAAAATTATGAAACTTTAAATAAAGTTATAGAAATTTATTTTTAAAAGTTGTAATACAAATTATTCATACTTTTATAATTTAGAATTTAGAATTTATTTATTTATTTTACTTATTTAATATAATTATCATTGTTATCATAAAAAATAAAAAATGAAAAATAGAAATGAAAATGAAAAAATTTTAAAACTAAATTAGAATTGGAATATAAAAAATTATTATTTATTTATTTATCTAGTGTAATTACACTTGTTATCATAAAAAATTAAAAATGAGAAATATAAGTTAAAATTAAAAAATAATTTTTTTAAAATAAACAAGAGTATAAAAGAATAGAAGTAAAATTATTTTTTTTTATTTTAGTATCAATATTTCTATGAAATGGAAATTTGGAATATCCACCTCCCCGGTGGAAATATTTGAGGGAAAGTTGGGTTCTAAAATATTTCTAAAAATGTTATATTTTCAGATAAATTTTTTAAATATTTGAACCAAATAAGGAAATATAATATTCTCATAAAATATTGCCAAAAATATGAAAAATATTTCATAAACCAACTACCCTTTATGTCAATGTTAGAGCAATGGTCAAATTTTGTCTCAACTTTGAAATTTGAAAATCAAAATTTTATATTATATAAAATTATAAGATTAAATTTTATCATCCATTAATAATAATTTTGATATTTTTAATAAAAATTATAATTATAATATTATTATATATTAATTTTACACAATTCACACTTGATCTTATGTATATATTTGAAAATTTATTATGTATAATTTAGTTGTTACTAATTTAAATTTAAATAATTTAAAATTTTAAAAATATATGAAAATAAAAATATAAATTCTCTTATTTTCTCCTACCAATTTTAAAAAATAAAAATATTATTCTTATTCTAAGAATCATTATTTCTTTTATTAAGATTCATAATTTCAAGTATAAAAATTTTATATCCATCTATCTTCAAAATTTATTTTATCAATTTTTCAAAAAATAGAGAACATCCAAATTTTAAAAATAATACTAAATGTCACCTCATATGTTGTATGGATAAATATTTATTTCAATAATATAATATTATAATTATATATTAATCATTTATAAATAAAATTATATGAAAATTTAATTAATATATAGCTAACCGCTCTAAGAAAAAAATATAATTTCTTTATTGATTTTGCTCAACATTTAAATAGGTAATTGATTTTGAATTCAAATATTACTTTAGTTACATACCATTTTTAATATAATTATTATCATTAATATTAATATTTAATAATACGATTCATGATTAGAGTAGATATTTTTAATATCAAAATATTATTTATTTAACATATTATAATATAAAATAAAATTTTAAAAATAGTAATTTTATATTATGGATAAATATTTATTTTATTAAATAATATTATAACTATATATTAATTATTTATAAAGAGGATTAGATAAAAAAATTGATTAATATATAGTAAACAATATTAAGTGAAAAAAAAGTCATCTTTCTAATTCTAAGACATTTAAAAGAGAAAGTATCTAATAAAATAAAAATTAAAGAAAATTTAAAGGAGAAAAAAAAACCATCTTTTCACTTATTTTATTCAATGTTCAAGCATGTAATTAATTTTGAATTTATTTTACTAAAAATTAATTATGAATTCAAATAAATTACTAATTAGATATCATTTTTCAAAATAATTATTATCATTAATATTAATATTTAAGAATATTATTTATGATATGAATAAATTTTTTGTAATAATAATACAATATATTTTTATTTACCACATTACAATATAAAATAAAGTTTTAAAAATAATAATTTTATATTATAAACAACTCATTAAAATTTACAAATTATAACATACATATTGATTAAAATTGAATGTTCTAATATCAAATATTTTATACTTTTTTAATTCATATAGGAAAGAGGAATAACTTTTAATTGAAAAACACAAATGACTAACTCATATTCAGTATCTTATATTATAATAAAGTTCCTTTGTTGGAATATAATAAAAAATATAAGATAATAAACAAATAAAAATTGTGCAGTATATATCAAATTTTTAGAAGAATGATTAATCTATCCATTAATCAAGGTTTAAGAAAAATATGTTAATAATACATAAGAGAAAAAAAAAGGTGAGAAAAACAATTGAATGATTTAGGAACATAATTAAAAAATAAATAATTAATTGGATTATAAAATAAAAATAAAAATATAATTACCATAATGAAAATTTATCAAATAATGATAGATTATTGAGATATTTAATGACAAATATTATTTAACAGGTGGCTATAAGTTGAATTGCTTATTTATTTATAGAAACAAATGATGATTTTATCAAATGAAAATAAATAGAAAGTATATTATATATGAAAGTTTACAAATTTTAAATTGAATACAAAATAAAATGAGGAGATGGATAAAAAAATTTCTAATCAAATCAAATGAAGATAAAAAATAAAAAATTTTAAATAAAATTAGATAAATATAGAGATAAAATAATTTTTAAATTTTAAAATTTTAAAATAGAAAATAATGCATTTGTGAATCTTAATGTTTTTATACAAATATAAGGTAATAAAAAATTTACCTATTCATATATATTATCAATTGCAAATTTATAAATTTTATAACTAATTATCTATATATTCACATAATAGTTCTCTTCCTTCCATAATTTTTCCAAAATTATGCTTTTCCCATTAAATAATAAGAGAAATAATCAAGAAATTTATCTAATAAAATAAACTATATAAAAATGTATGGTTTTGCAATTTTACACATAAAAAATCCATTAAGGTAATGAAAACATATTAAATTACAATTTTTTCTTGAAAAGTAGAAATTTAATGAAATAAAATGCTCATAAAAAGGACAATTAAACTACAGTAACAATAGTATTAAAAAGAAGTAAAAGAAATTATAGAAAAGAATTTATATGATAGAAACTTTAAATTGAGTCATTACAAAATGTCAAAAATAATAAGAGAGAATATTTATGATATTGAAGGTAAAGATCAAAACTCTCATTTCATAGAAGATAATGATTTTAAAATGACTGAAGGTGGAAAGAAAAAGAAATAAAATTTAAATATAATTTAAAAAATTTTTATGATAATAAAATAATTTTTATAAGAATAAAATAATTAAGTAGTTGTAAATTTACAAATATTGAAGATGAAAATGAAAACTTTTATCTAAATAAAATGACAATTTTGAAGTGATTGAAGGTGAAGAGAAAAAGAAAAGCAAAATATAAATGTAATTAGGAAAGATTTTTATGAGAATGAAATAAATAAGTGATTGTGAATTCTAGTAATAAATAAATATTTAAATTTGTTTTGAATAATTATTGAATGTGAATGTCCACAAATTAAATATTATATCCTCAATTATGATTAATTATTAAAATTCAATTATGATTATATTATTAAGTTTCAATTATGATCAATTATACCCCCAATTGTGATTAATTCTATTTATGAATTATCATTATGAGATTACAACGTTTGACCTATAAATATGGATTGTACAAATCATTTTGTATATAGTTGAATGAAATATTCTCCTCCCCCCTGTATTTCTTTCTCTTCCTTATATTTCTCCTATCTCTTTCTTTTATCATTTCCTAAATGTTTAATATTTTCATAATACGTTATCAACACGAGACTCTGATCCATTGAGACTCTGATCCATTGAGGTAATTTCTTCCAAACATAAATTATTTTACTTAATCTTGTTACTTTATGCTAATATAGTAATTCTTCCATCTCATCACATTCTTCTTCCTTATTTTCTTCATATTTTAATTTTAATTTTTATAATGATTTTAACATTTTTCTAGTTTTATTTTAAAAAATAATAGTTACAAAATATTGAATTAATGTGTAGAAATATAAATAAATAATGAATTAAATTGAGAAAAGGAAAATAATTCATATAACATATTATACATTTGAGAATTTATTCTTGAATGCTAAATGAATGGATTTTTTTATCTATTTTGAAATGCACATTAGTTTTTATAAAATGCATAAGTATTATATATATATGATACGCAATTGTGGATATGTGGTAAATCCTTAATTATGTTATTATCTCGTGATTAAAAAATTACTGTATGAAAAAAATAATATATGTTATATTAATATAGAAAGAAAATTTACTTGCATTATAAGGTGCAAAGATGAATGCAAATATTCAAGAAACTAAGTTTGGAAAAAAGAAAAAAGAAAAGAATTATCTAGAAGCAATTGGTGTATAAATATACATATAACCTAAAGCATAATTTCCATAAATTTAATAATTTTTGCAATGTTTGATTACCATATAGATTGACAATAAAATAGAAGATTAATAATTATATGATTAATATGCTGATTAATAATTTCTTCAATATTCAATATCTATTATATTAAAAAATTTCTCATTCATTTTTACATGTTTATAATAGTATTATGGCAGATATTACGAATCTTGATTTATGACTTTTGATATTATGAAAAAAAAATTTACTTAACGATAAAAGATTCACTTATTCTTTATAATAGTTTAAAAGAAATATATGATAAAAAAAATCTTCACTTTCATGCATCCAATTTGCTCCTGCAATAGTAATAATAAAAAAAAGGTCTCAAGAAATATTCTGAATTAATTTCTTATCTCCTTGTAACTAAAAAAAATAATAAACTTTTAATAAGCCCCATATGACTAACTTTTCATCAGAAGTGAATATAGCAACACATGACTATTTTACTTATTAAAAACTCAACTTTTCACCAGAAGTGAAAAAATGAAGAAAAGAATGACAAAAAGAAAGTTGGGCAAAATAACAAACATATTGAGAATATATGTTATCATTGTGGTGGTAAAGGTCATTGGTCTCGTACCTGTCGTACACCAAAGCATCTTGTTTACCTTTATCAAAAATCACTTAAAGGGAAAAAGGTAAAGACAAACTTCATCTATGAAGATAACTGTAATGAAGGCCAAATAGATGTAACTTATTTAGATGTTGTTGATTTCTTTTCTCACCCCGAAGGTAGAATTAATCATTTGATTGGAGATGGGAATGTGCAAAAATAATTCCTTTTGTTCAATTATGTTTTTATTATGGATATATTTTTACTTTTAATGTTATTTCAATAAAAGTTGTTATATATTTTTAGTATTCCATTATATTTGTGATATTTCTTATATTAACTTTAATTTTCTAATATTAACCTTAAACATTTTATGTTGTGTATTTTATGAAAATGAGTACTTCTTTGGAGGGGTTAATAATCAATAATGAAGATACATGTCTTGTAGATAGTGTAACAATACACTCCATACTTAAGAATAAGAAATATTTCTCACATTTGAAAATGCAAGAAGCTAGTATTAGTATTATATCTGGTACTACAAATTTAATTGAAGGCTTCAAAAAAGCTAATATTTTATTATCTAAAGAAACAAATTTACACATTGATAATGCATTATATTCTACTAAGTCTCATAGAAACTTATTAAGTTTTAAGGATATCCATTAAAACGGATTTCACATTACAATAACTAATGAAGGAAATATTGAATACCTTTTATCACCGATATGATCTCAAGTAACAAATACATACTTGAAATATTACCTATTCTTTCATCTAGTTGTATTACACATATATTAGTACAATTGAAACACATACTATAATAAACCAGAAATTTATTAATTCAAAAATATTTACTATTTAGCATGAACAATTAGAGCATCTTGAATCACTAATGATGAAGAAAATTATTGAGAATTCATAAGGGTACTCATTGAAAAACCTGAAAATTTTTCAATTTAAAGAATTCTCATGCGTTGTATGTTCTCTGAGTAAATTGATTATTAAGTCATTACCAACTAAAATTGGAACTGAATCTCCAATATCTTTGGAATGTATACAGGGTGACATATGTGGGCTTATACACTCACCATGTGGACCATTTAGATATTTTATGGTATTAATAAACGTATCCAATAGATGGTCTTATATATGTTTACTATCAATTCGTAATCTGTCTTTTGCGAGATTGCTTGCTTAAATTATTCGATTAAGAGCACAATTTTCAAATTACCCTATCAAGTCTATTTGTCTTGATAATGCCGATGAATTCTCTTTTAAGACTTTTAACAACTATTGCATGTCAATAGGAACAAATATTGAACATCCTGTAGCCTATGTTCATACACAAAATAGTTTAGTTGAATCATTTATTAAATGACTTCAATTAATAGCAAAACCTATGCTTATGAAAACAAAACTTCCCATTTCTGCTTGGGGACATGTAATTCTACATGCAACAGTACTTGTGCAAATCAGATCAACTAGTTACTATAAATACTCCCTTTTATAATTAGCTTATGGTCAGGAGTCAAATATTTTCCATCTTAGAATTTTTTAATGTGCAGTATATGTTCCAACAACTTTACCACAACATATTAAGATGGGACCTCAAAGGAGATTGGGAATATATATTAGGTATGATTCCCCTTTTATTATAAAATACCTTGAGCCAATGACAGGGAACTTATTTACAACATTTTTTGTTAATTATTATTTTAATGAATCAGTTTTCCCAACATTAGGAGGAGAAAAGGATAAGCAGCTGATCAAAGAGATTACATGGAATACTTTGTAAAACATTGATCCTCCACAAAGCAATGTGAACTTGAAGTTCAAAAGATAATCCACTTACAAAGTATAGCTAATCAATTGTCAGATACATTCACTGACCTAAAGAGAGTGACTACGTCACATATACCAGCTGCTAATATTCCAATAAGGATTGATATCCCCGAAGTACAATCCATTAATGAGAAAACTAATGAGTTTAAGGCATGCCAGAAGTGTGGTAAACCAATAGATTCTAAAGATAAATATCCCTGCAAAAGAAAAGGAGCAATTATTGAATATGAGCCCATTAAAGAAATAGATACTCCTGAAGAGTTTAGAGATATAAGAAATAATATAATTCCAAAAGAAGTTTAGGCACCTAAAAATGATGAAGAAGATAAAAATAAAGAGATTTCAATAAACTATGTCTCTACGGGGAAAAGATTGAACCGCAAGAAATAATTGTCGATAATATTTTTGCATATAATGTAGCGCTTAATATTATGAATGATAATAAGGATCATGAACCTAGATTTATCGATGAATGTTAACATAGATATAATTGGCTAAAATGGAAAGACGCAATTCAAGAAGAATTGGATTCACTTGAAAAATGTAAGGTTTTTGGACTTGTAGTCCAAACACCTGAAGGTGTAATACCTGTTGGGTACAAATGGGTACTTGTGCGTAAACAAAACAAGAAAAATGAAGTTGTAAGATATAAAGCACGGCTTGTTGCCTAAGGTTTTACACAAAGACCTAAAATTAATTATGATTTCACTTATTCTCCTGTGGTGAATATAATCACATTTCGTTATCTTATGAGTCTGGTAGTACATGAAAAACTTGATATGTGTCTTATGGATGTTGTTTAGCCTATTTATATGGCTCACTTGATTATGACATCTATATGAAAATCCCAGAAGGATTTAAGATACCTAAAGCATGTAATTCAAAGTCCTAGGAACTTTATTCAATTAAATTATAAAAATCTTTGTATGAATTAAAGCAGTCTGGACAAATGTGGTATAATCATTTTAATGAATACTTGTTAAAGGAAGGGTATAATAATGACCAAATATGTCCATGTGTTTTCATAAAGTGAACAAATTTTGAATTTATAATCATTATTATATATGTTGATGATTTGAATATTATTGGAACTCTTGAAAAAATTCAAAAGGTAGGTGATTATTTGAAGAAAGAATTTGAAATGAAAAATCTTGGAAAAATAAAGTTCTGCCTTGGCCTATAGATCGAGCATTTAAAAGATGAAATTTTTATACATTAATTAACTTATACCCAAAATGTCCTTAAAAAATTTTACATGGATAAAGCATATCCATTGAGTACCCCTAATGGTTGTTCAATCACTTGATGTGAAAAAGGATATTTTTTTATCTTGACAGGATAATGAAAAGGTTTTTTGTCGTGAAGTGCCATATCCTAGTGCTATTGGTGCACTAATGTATCTTGCTAACAATACAAGATCGATATAACTTTTGTTGTGAGTTTGTCAGCAAGATTTAATTCCTCTCCAACTTAAAGACACTGGAATGAGATTAAACATGTCTTTCAATGCCTCCAAGGTACTATTGATATAGGCTTATTATATGCAAATAGATCTAAATTACAGCTCATAGGTTATGCAGATACTAGATATTTATCTGATCCACACAAAGCTCAATCTCAAATAGGCTATTTATTTACAAGTGGTAATATAGCTATTTCATGGCATTCCATCAAACAAACACTGACTGCCACCTCTGCCAATCATGTAGAGATTATAGCAATTCACGAAGCAAGTCGGGAATGTGTTTGGTTAAGGTCTATGACTCAATATATTCAAAAGATGTGTGGGCTATCTTCTTGTAAAAGAACCCATACTATACTTTTTAAAGATAATGCTGCATGTATAACTCAATTGAAGGAAGGATATATCAAAAGAGATCGAACAAAGCATATTTTACTAAAATTCTTCTCCACCCATGATCTTCAAAAGAAAGGTGATATTGATGTTCAATAAATTCATTCAACAGATAATTTAGCAAACCTATTCAACAAAGCATTACCTACCTCAACATTTGAAAGATTAGTACAGAGAATTGGAATGTGTCGACTCAAAGATCTTAATTGATGTTGTTATGAAGGGAAATTAATATGCACTGTACTCTTTTTTCTTTTGCTATGATTTTTGTCCTATCGGATTTTTTCTAGCAAGGTTTTTAATGAGACAGTATTCTATTGCGTATTATATGGACATCTAAGGGGGAGTGTTATGAATAATTATTGAATGTGGATGTCCACACATCAAATGTTATATCCTCAATTATGATCAATTATTAGGATTCAGTTATGATCAATTATATTCCCAATTATGATCATATTATTAGGTTTCAATTATAATCAATTATACCCTAAATTGTGATCAATTCTATTTATGAATTATCATTATGAGATTATAATATTTGCCCTATAAATATAAGTCGTACAAATTATTTTGTATACAGTTGAATGAAATATTCTTCTCCCCCTAGTATTTTTTTCTATTCCTTATATTTCTCCTTTATCTCTTTCTTTTATTATTTCCTAAGTGTTTAATATTTTCATAACAAAATTCAAATTTTTATTAAAATTGATTTAATATTAGAATGAAATGAAATAATTAAGTAGTAGTAATTAAGTTGAAATGAAATAATTAAGGTGAAGAGAATGAAATGAAATAATTAAGTAGCTTTAAATTTACGAATATTTAAGATGAAGATGAAAATGAAAACTCTTGCTTCAAGTAAAATGACGATTTTGAAGTGATTGAAGGTGAAGAGAAAAAGAAAAGCAAAATATAAATGTAATTAGGAAAGATTTGTATGAGAATGAAATAAATAAGTAATTGTGAATTCTAGTAATAGATAAATATTTAAATTTAATTTTTTATTAAAATTAATTTAATATTAGAAGGATAAATGAAAGTAGAAATTAGTAACTTTATATTTATTATTTCATATAATAAATATAAGAAAATTATTTTTTATTTCATATTTTATTTTTGAAGTGAAGAAGAAATGATAAATTGAATTTTTATTAAAAAATAATAAATTAACATATGATGAATGATAAGAATGACACCTGTCAAAATAGGAGATAAAAAATATTACGATTTATAGATAATATAGAAATAATGATTTAAGATTTATTTAATATGTTAATATTCAATAATATATATGTATATAACGGGTTTATTGAAAAAATTCATAATAAAATGAAGCTTATAATCAACTTGACAATAAACATCAAAATTTTAATGTCAAATATTTATCATTTGGTGGATGGAAAAAATACAACAACCTAAAATTGATGTAAAATTTTCTAAAATCTGTTTCTTACCGAAATAAATCGTCAGCGGCGTGACAGAGACGATCAACCCTGGAAAAGAAGTGATCGGCCTATAAATTGTAAGGCATGCGTCAATCTCAGCCGTTAATTTCTCCTGGTTTGACATCGAACGGTAAAGATTCCACAAAGCTACTCCCCCTTCGAACTACGTCACTTTTCTTTGTCCTCCTGGTTTCATTAGCGCAATCCACATTTTCCTTCGTTCCTAAGAGATCTCTCCATCTCTCTGTCTCTATCTTTCTCTTTTTGCGTTTTGGGAATCCTAAAATCCTACCATGCAAGAAGCAGAGCTGCACGATTTGTCCGACGACGCTGATTATGCTGCCTCGATTCAACAAGTATGAGAGTTCTCCTTTCGCTTCCACCCCTATCCTTTTTTCAGTGTTGTTTGGTTATTGATATATTTGATTGATGGTATTGAGTTCAATTAGGGTTTACATGATTCAATTTCGATATTCAAATTTGTATTGTTTGTTGTTGAATAATGACAAATTAACTGAGTCATGAGCTTTCCGGTGTTTAATTTGGATCAGGGGTCTGCAGGTATGATGCTACGGAGCAACAGTGCCAAACAGAGCTCACCTCGTGAGCCAGAGGGTGCTGAAATAGTCTATATGAAGGACAATGTTGCAATTCATCCCACTCAGTTTGCATCCGAGAGGATTAGTGGAAGACTTAAGTTGATTAAGCAAAGCTCTACTTTGTTTATGGTAATCATCAGTAGCCTCGCTTGCGTATATGTTTCTCTTTGTGCTATGTGGTGTTATATCTGCCTCCCTTTTGAGGGTTGTTTACGATTTCTTTCCTTTTAATTGAAGACTTGGATACCATACAAAGGGCATAGCTCAAATGCGAGGCTGTCTGAGAAAGGTAGTCAGCATTAGACTCTGATTATAGTGGTTTATATAGTGAGGTGTTGTGCTGAAGTTTGATTGATATCAGTGCTAATGCTGAAGTTTTTCGTGTAGATAAAAGTCTTTACACCATAAGGGCAGTGCCATTTACTGATATCAGGTCCATTAGGAGGCATAACCCAGCACTTGGATGGCAATATATTATTGTCGTTCTTTCATCAGGTAAAGTTCAACAGATTAATTAGGTTATTTTATTTTAAGGATCTGGTTATGATTAAACATTATCAGTCTTTCATCACGAATTCTATGTTCTGTAAGTAAAAGTTTTTTTATGCAGGTCTGGCATACCCTCCTTTGTACTTCTATAATGGAGGAGTAAAAGAATTTCTTGCTACAATAAAGCAACATGTTCTTCTTGTGAGGTTGGTTTCTGGTTGATGCCCTATTTTTGTTTTCTTTCACACGGCTTATTTTTGATAAATTTTGCAGTCCTATTCACTTTATACTTGAAAACTTACTAATTACTGTTCTCCCAAATCTTGATTTTTTTTTCTTTTCTAAATATCAGTTTTGGATTTGCTACTGAAGGGGTTATGGCACTGCCTAGATTGATATGGGCTATGGCCAAAAAGGGGTTATGTCACTTAGTCCTGCCTTCCAAGCCTTTATTCAACTCTCCTTGATTCACACAGAGAGAGAGAGAGAGAGCAAAAAGAAGAGAAATGATAATGTTCAGTGCCAATAATTTCTCAATAAATATGAACTGTAATTACAATCTGCAATGATGAGTGACTTATTTTGTTTTGTAGTGTGGAGAGAGATGGACTGAAGGACTTCTTTTTAGCTTCTCAAAATAAGTACTTATCAGTTTATACTCTTAGTTCGTGTAGTTATTGTTTCCATGGAGTTCTAGATAATATTATTGTCTACAGTCTATGCAAAGGTTGATATGTTACTTTTCTTATGCTCAATTAAGTGCTGAGCTGTGTAACATGCCAGTCTCACAAAACCCTGTTTACCACAAAGTAGTTTGTCATGGTGGTGATCATCATGCCCATCTTCTCCACCCATATCTACTAGTGTGCATTAAGTATCTCTTTAGTGCCGACACTAGTGCAACTTTCCATGCTTCCAAATTATATTTATGTGTTTGTAGCATCAATTGAAATATTGTATAAGTAACACTACTCTATCCTGAATTTTGTTCCTTGCAATCTTGATCCTGTCTGAGTGCTAATGCTGACGTCTTAAATCTCTATTTTTCTTGTTTTACACAATTTTCCAGATCTGCAGATGATGCAAATGTATTCCTTGTGAATGATTTTCAGAATCCTCTGCAGGTGTGCAACATCCTAATGAAGTTTTTTGATTGGTTTACTGTCTAAATTATTGATTTGTGTCTCTATAAAACTTACTGATATATTTGGTGGAAGGTATATATCACTATTGGTACAAAATCTTGAGTAATATAACATAATTTTATTGTGATAATCAAAATAATAAAATGTGGTGCAGAGAGATGTTTGGACTTTCACTCCTTTTTGCTGTTGATGTGTAGCTATTTTAACTAATTGACCTGCGCATTTGGTATTTGAACATGAATCATTTTGTGGGAGACCAAGACATTAATTTGGCCTTAGGCCTGTGAAGTCTCACTCCATTATATATTTGAGTTTTATACTCTGTTTTCTCTTGCTAAGTTTTCTCATTCTTGGATTGATTTCCAGAGGACTTTGTCTTCTTTGGAGCTACCCAGGGCTGTTTCTCTTGCATGCAGTCCTTTGAACACTCCAATTGATGAGTCCACTTTAACTGAGAATCAAGAGAGAACTGAGAATGGTGGCAATGAAGGACAAGCCAGTGTTTCTCATTACCATAGGAGTCCAAGCCATAAAGCTTATGATCCTCTTTCTATCCAAGTTTTGGAGAAGTTCTCTCTAGTGACTAAATTTGCCCGCGAAACAACTTCACAACTCTTCCGCGAAAATGATGGATTTGGTGCCATTGAGAGGAGAACGCAAAATGAGCTTCTCCTTGATCATCGTAAGAAATCTTCCAATGATGCCAGAAACGTTCCTACTGAAATTGTTGTTGCCTCAGATCCTCTGGAGGTAGCCCCTGTGCTTTGGTACTGAAATTTTATTGTTTTGAGTGTTACCCTTAGAAAGATGTATAGATATCTGGAGTAGACCTTTGGCGCATTCTCTGGAGCCATTTTCTACCCTCATTCATAATTTTAAAACTGTTGACATTTATTTTCTTGTTGAAGCTGTATTTAATCAAGATAAGATTTGAAGTGTATTTATCTTTACTTGACCATTAAAATTTTATCTTTTCCATTTTCATACAATCTTTGGGATTTATGCCCATGTTTGGAGTTTCGAAAAAGTTTTATGTTAAGTGTCAAAGGCCTAACACAACCCAAAGGAGAGAATGGCCCCCACTTGGGTTATAGGCTGGCATTTACCCAATTCGGCCATTGGCCCTTGTTGCTTTGGGATTTATGCCCGCAATCATATGATTTAGCAGAGTGTTGGCATGATGGTCCTTTAATTTCTGTAGTTACTATCTTTAACATCAGGTGGTACTTTTGAAATATTTAGAAAATTTTTGTCTAGATGGCTTATGCTTTTTTTTTTCTTTTTTTGTCCTGTCATTTTCCCTTAAGTGCCGTATAGTGCTTAAGATGATCTTTATTGGGGAGGGATGTGATTTCAAAACTTACCTTTTTCTTCTTTTTAAACTGTAAAGTACTAAATATCATCCTTTGTTTTTCTTCTGACAGCTTGATAAAAAATCACTCATATGGGGAAAACCTCGGCAACCACCATTGGGTCCTGAACAGGTATGAGCTGTGTTTTCCTGTAAACCAGTGTTACTTTTTGTGTGTGCATGCTGTTATTGACATGATAATTTTTGGATAAAATTGCAATAAATTAATTTTCATTCTATTTTGTTCTTATCCGCATTCTATTTTCATAGTTTATTTTTGAAGTTTGGTATTGCAGCCTCATTTGGCTATTAAAATTTCCTTTTCATATTATATTTAACAACTTTGCAATACCAAAAAGGAGTACTTTGGACAATAGTATGACAACTTGTGGTTATGTTGTCTTGTCTATGATACAACTGTAAAAATGAACTAACTTCAAGCTGCAATTTTCCGCTTTACTTGCATTGCTTGCTTCTTGGCAAGTAGCAATCAATCATCAACTGTCATGTCTGTATGCTTTTGTCAAGCTTAAAATATATCTACAACTCCCATGGCTATGCTGGTTATAGAAATTACTGAGGAATGCTCATGATGTTAATGAATACAGTAGGTTATCCCGAATATGAGATAATGTTGTTTGCTAAATGACTTATGTAGTCTCACTTTTGCAGTGGAATACCTTCTTGGATTCTGAAGGGCGAGTGAAAGATGCAGAAGCCTTAAGAAAGAGAATATTTTATGGTGGACTTGATCATAATTTACGCAATGAGGTTTGTATATCATATATGTCATGAGTTCTAAGTTAAACATTTTATTTATAAAGATTATGATCTTGCCCTCTAAGCCATTTATAACAATGTTAGGTTTGGGGTTTGCTATTGGGATACTATTCCTGTAATTCAACATATGCTGAGAGGGAATATCTGAAGTCAATTAAGAAGTCAGAGTATGAGACCATAAAGAACCAGTGGCAGGTTTTCACTTTTGCTTAGCTTGCTTTGACATTAATAAATGTCACTTCTTGCCTTTTTTATTATCACTTCCACATAATTTTCTAAATCCCAAAATTGAGGTCATATCAATATATAGAAGATTAATTTTTATAGAATATTCCCTTCATTTTTTTCCCCTCTTTTGTCAGCTGTAGTTTGTGTTCAACTTCATGAGTTGGTTTGTGACGCTTTAGTGGCTAATTATCAGATATCAATTTAATGTCAATATGCATACTGGAAGAACTGTTCATGTTAAAGTTGCTTAAGTTTTCTGATGCAAGACAAATTCATTTACTTTTTATCCATGTATACATTCATTAGGGTAATATATGTTATCATTTCTTTTGGATAGTTGTTCTTGTGATTCACCTTTTTCTCCACTAAGCTTTTATCTAAATATAAATATTTCTTTTATTCTTCTCTGTAGAGTATATTTCCAGAACAGGCTAAAAGATTCACAAAGTTCAGGGAGAGGAAAGGCCTTATTGAGAAAGATGTGGTATGCTGGAAATTAGTGTAAATGTTTTTAAATTATTATATCAAGTACTACAGGAGAACAGTCTGGTAATGCCAATGTAATTTTGACCATGTTTTCTTCTATTTTTAAAGGTGAGGACTGACAGATCTCTTGCTTTCTATGATGGGGATGATAATCCAAATGTAAATGTTCTGCGAGATATTCTGTTGACGTATTCATTCTACAACTTTGATCTTGGCTACTGTCAGGTATTTAATTATTGGGCATATTTTGGACCTAAAAGGTGGTTGTTAAGTGACTATATTGAAACCCAGAGTATAGTTTCTTCTCAACCTTTTTTTGTCATCTCGAAGGGCAGAAAGAAGGGGATATGTTATTGACAAACGATTAATACTTACCTCTATTTGTTTTTTTACAGGGTATGAATGATCTTCTGTCACCAATATTCTTTGTGATGGGTGATGAGTCAGAGGCATTTTGGTGTTTTGTTGCTTTAATGGAACGTCTTGGACCCAATTTTAATCGCGACCAGAACGGGATGCACTCTCAACTTTTTGCATTGTCTAAGGTCTCTCATACACACATGCCATACCCACCTATGCTAGCCCAAAAACACTCCTTTTTAAAAAAAAAAAATTAGAAAATTCAATTATTAATAGGCAATACAAATGTCTATTTTTATGGAGTCCAGTATTATCATGTCTTGTCTGTTTTCCTTGCTGCACGATCTTTCATCCCACCCTATATTCATTTTGTCTTCTTTTTTTTTTTTTTTGGGGGGGGGGGGTGTTGACAGACCTCATCTGTGTGGAAACTTGGGAACGAAACAAATTTCTACTATTTTCCTTAGACATACTAACAAATGTCCCCTTTTTCCCCCTCCTTTTGGTTGCAGTTGGTGGAGCTGCTAGATACCCCGTTGCACAACTATTTCGAGCAGCATGACTGCTTGAACTATTTCTTCTGTTTCCGCTGGGTTTTGCTTCAGTTTAAAAGGTCAGATTCCATGAATTTCTCTCACCCTTAATAATTCCAGGGTAGATTTGGAATTTATAGATTCGTGACAGTAATCTACAATATTGAATGTTACAAGCAAAAACAGAAGGTCAGATTCCACGAATTTCTTGGTTGTTATTTTATTTTACATTGGACATAATTATTTTGACTTCACTTTCCAGGGAACTTGAATATGATAAAACAATGCGCTTGTGGGAAGTGCTATGGACGCATTATCATTCTGAGCATATGCACTTGTATATGTGTGTGGCAATTTTGAAACGATATCGTAGGAAAATAATGGGGGAGGAGATGGACTTTGACACGCTTTTGAAGTTTATAAATGAGTTAAGCGGTCACATTGACCTTGATCCAATCCTCAGGGATGCAGAGGCTCTCTGCTATTGTGCTGGCGAGCGTGGAGCAGCTTGCATCCCACCTGGAACCCCGCCCTCGTTGCCTCTTGATGATGGTTTATTGAACTCTCAACTACAAGATGAAATATTGTAAATGATTCTCTTTCCTTTGGAGTTGCTTAATGATACAGCCACATATTGTGTAATTTCAGATTTTTGTTACGACTATTTCTGCGTAGATAAATTATTTCCTCCTCCTGTGAAATGCCCTGTGGTCAGATGGCATTTTCCACTGGATCTGTCAAGAAGGCCTTTCTTTTTAACCTTTTTCTTTTTTTTTTTTTTTTTTGGGGGGGGGGGTTTGGAGTGGGGGTGGGTCTTAGGATCTGTCAAGATTAGATATCATTATTATACAAGTTACCTTTTACAAACTCGTTACAAGACCCATTTCATTCCATCCCCCTCTCCCCCCACCCCCCGCCCCCCAAAAAAAAAAATCTTAATTGTAATATGTGAATGTAAATCCTTTCCTTCTCTTGTACGTCATGTTTCCGTTATTAGGTAGGGAGATGAACTAATATATACTGCCACAGTCATGCACCACTGGATTCAGGAATATAAATTTATGGATTTATATAATATTATACAGATTGAATAAAATTTAATAATTTAGTGATAATTTAATCTCACTAATATATTGTAGAGTGATGCATTTTAGTTTTTGCCTTAGATTTTATGTGTAGTGAGATTAAAATACCTTTTTCATGGAGATTTATTTGATGCACTCTCAAAGTAAGGTGATATGATCATTGTGAATTTCATGTAATTTTTTCATAAAATTTGTAAAATTTTATATGAAGTTTATAATGTAACATCCCGTAATAATTTCCTAAGTTTTCATATTATAAAACTAAGATTTATTAACAAATCTGTGAGATCTTATAAAAAAATTTGAATTTTATGTGAATAGTTGCATTTTATGTAATTTATATCATATGAAAAAATTTATGAAGTTTTATAAAAAAAAATTATGAGTTTTATAAAATTTTCTTATAAAATTTACAAAAAGTTGCATCGGTAAGCAAATCCCTTCATATATATATATATATGAAATTAAAAAAAATATCATTTTTTTGGCATAATAGAAAAATGATTCAAACCAAAAGAAAGAATCAAGATATTTATATTATGTTTGATTTGATGGAATAGAAAAAATTGACTTGATAGGTATTATGATTGTTTATTTTATCAAGTCGTGGAATTTTGAATTCATAATTAAGTGGTAGAATAGTTATCTCATTATTTATGAGATAATTTTTTTTTACACTTTTATTTTTCATAATCTTTATATATTTTAACATTAATAAATAAAGTAATATCAATTCTTAATTTTTTAAAATATCTTAGTAATTATATTTTTAATAATAAAATTTGAAATAAAATATTTGTATATTCTTTATAAAAAATAAATTATTTTTTATACTTTATTGTAAATTTTTTGTTAATTATAAATAATTATTTATTATTCACCTTTTTTAATTTAATGTATATGATTATTTTACTATTTAATATACATAGTTGACTAAAAATAATATATATTTAATTATAAAAATATAAATAAATAAAAATTAGTGATATTATTTTTCAAATAAATATAATTTCAAATTTATATTTTTTATTTTTAAGGTATTGTTGTTATTTAAACTTTTTTTCTATTATGTCAAATATAATTATAAAATGTGCATTTCATTTTTTTTTCCTTTTTATCGCATCAAATTTTTTTCCTTTTAATCGCATCAAACCTAGTGTACTTTTTGTGGAGTAGAGGATTGTCCGCCCTGAAAAAATATAATATTTAAGCTCTTTTTTTAGGTTTAATAAGTTCAATGAAACTTTTTTTTATGATCTGATTAATAATTGAGTAAGGTTTGGATCAAGATAAAAAAGTTCGATAGACCCGATTTAATTATATTAATTTATGTTTAATAATATAATTATATATTAAAAAAATATAATTATATTTAATTATTTTTAATATAAAAATTAATTTAATATAATTAAATATTATATATATAAATATCATATTATTTATTTAAATATATATTTTTTATTTTTAAAAATTATTTTTTATTAAATTTTTTTTAAAAAATTAAATTTTCGAATTTTTCATTTAAAATTTCGAGCTGGATCAACCTAACTTTTTAAAAATTATAAATGGCTCAGGTCGAGTCCCAACTTTAAATTTTATATAATTTAACTCGGCCCAACTCAAAACCCCCCGGCTCGTACACCTATAGCGTGGAGTAACAATGACAGTTTTTTATTCTCATCTGCGACAAAGCGTCCTCCACCTTTTGTGAGAGATTGCTTAGTAGTGACTGCTCTGTACTTTGTGGTAACAATGTTTGATACAATACTATCAATGCCAAGCTTTTACATAAATTTGGATTGTTAGGCTTGGATAATAAATCAATCGACTCATTTAATATAAAAAATTAATGAATTGAATTGGGGTCCTAAATGAATTGATGCACCAATTTTGTTAAAAATTTATATTAAATTTTACATAATAATATTTGACAAATAATTTTATATAAAAAAACATAAAATTCATGCTTTGATAATTAAGAATTTTGAAAAATATTTTATCAATGATTAAATATATTTTTTGTAAAAAAAAAAAGTAATTAAATTTAATAAATAATTTGATAATATAAATTTTATTAATTAAAAATATTAAATGAATTAGATAAAATAACATATTTTAATATATTTAATAAATATATTAATTCTATAAAATATAATTATTATTTAGATTGGAATTGAATTAAATTTATTCAAATTACTATTAATCTATGAAATAACATGGATTTGATATCTGAATACTAATTACTATCCCTGTTATAGAGATAAACACACGCCCCTATTGTAGTCTAATTACTTGAAGCCATTTATTATTGAAAAGTGATAAATCATTCAGTGGAAATTTTATTATTTTAATTCTCACAGCAGGAGCCTCTCACGGCATATGCGAATTGGGTTCCAACCCTTCACTGTTTAATAGACAAAAGAACCCAAATTGCCCATGATATGAAGGGCTCGTTGTTAAAAACCAAACAGTGAACTCTATCCTGGGGTGATATTTGAAAAATCCAGGTTAAAGTCAAAGATTTCTGATTCTTCCGTCCACTACTCTCTTCTACCATCTGCCACTGTTTCTCCAATACCACTTGTTGAATCACAAAACTGGAACTTCTTGTTGCTTTCATGAGCATGATCATTGGCTTTCCTTTTGCCTCCATGGCATTTCTTCTTCAAATGGGATATTCCACCAGTTTTTCACTTCGTTATCGGTTACATCAAATACATAAAAATGTCAATGAACTCAAATCAGTAGTAAAGCTGGAGCTCATGATCAGTACGAATAAACGTATTTTAATTTTTTAATGGGGGATAAAATTTATTAATTAACGGGATTATTTTTAAATGATATATATAATTTTATATAAAATTTTTAAAAAGTCAGCAAGGCATACGTCCCACTAAAATAGAATATAAGTAGCTCTGCCAGCGATTCAAATTGCTTCATGTGCGTTGTTAAGAATAATTTTGAATGGTTGATAGTGCGACTGCGACTCATGCATAGTGCGGTGTCAAGCTAGTTGAGTGAGCATTCTTTATGAACTGATCGGTTGCCAAGAAGCTTGCACAGTCTAATAATAAGGTCATGTTCTGCTTCAGACATACCTCCATGCTTAATATCAGGCCTCATACAGTTTTTCCATCTTAGCCTGCAACTCTTCAGTCCTGTGGGATAATGGGTATTTGAAATGTCAGATAAAAATGAATTAAACAATATGGCATTAATTGAGTAATTTGCAGTTGTTGATGATTGCGAATATGCCTGAGTTTTTGGAGACGGCGGCCTAGTTGCCTTCGCCATAAGTCAGTCCTCTTCAGGTTTCCATAAATTCTTCTGGACTAATGGCTTCACTACTTGTCCCCTACTGCTTTCCATAGTGAAGTGGTACCTTTTTCATTTCTTTGAAACATAGATAATCCCTGAATGTCATTTGTGTATATAAGAATCACTGCATAAAAAAGATTATTAGCACAATATCCTTAATCTAGTTTTTTTTTTTTTGATACAGCTCTGCCTGAACTAAATTTATATTTGATAATTCTCAATTTGGTAGGAGAAAAGTTTTTGTCTTCGACATAACTTACAAGATATGAATATACCGTATTATAAAGAAGCTGATGAGAATTCGTCCTAATTCCTCTTACACTTAAGTCAATGTGTCATAAGAGATAATAATATAAAATAAAAGTGAGAGTGAAAATTCTTTACAAGATGTATATCTAAAATATATATAAAGATGTTAATTCGATAAATAAGTTGAGAGTAAATTAATAATTGGATAATTCTATAATAACCATAGATATTTATTACTTGTATTATTTTATAGGGTCCACACTATTTATTACTTAAATAAGATAATAAAATAAAATTTTCTTTTTACCTCACTTACTTTTTATATTTACTAATCACACACATTAAAAAATTAGATATAATATTTTTTTTATTTTCACCAAACAGTTTACACAATTTTTTTCTTAATTTACATTCTATAAAACATTCATTAGCTTGTGATATAAAATATCATAAAAATATGATTATTTAGTAATATTAATATTAGAATTTTATATATTCTATTATTAATGAAGGAATTTTATATAAAAGGCCTCATATTATTAAATAAATAAACGTGATCATAAATAGTTATTTTTAATAAAAATAATTTACTAATTTTTAATAATGTAAAATGCATGATAAATAATAGTGTAAAATTATTTTATTTATAACATCAATAAATCAATTTAAATTCTGAAAACTAAAAGTCAATTTATGCAATAAAATTTTTCATTTTAACATTTTAAAATAATATAATAAAATTTTGTAATATCATTTAGTGTATTATTAAAAATTGCTACAACTTTTCTATATTTAATAAAATTTTTGGTTATTTTTATTTTTTTAATGACTTAACTTCTTGTTTATTAATAATATTAAAAATATATTATATGATTAGTGTAAAATTTTATAAAAATAAACTTAAAAAATAATTAAAATATAAGGCAATAAGTGAAAATGAGAGCATGGATTCATTTTATCTAACATAATATCTAAAACTCAATTGACAGATATTGATAATATAAAATTTTATAAAATAAATTAAGATTAAATTTTACTTAAAATAATTATTAAAAAGTATTCTTATCTTAATATAAGACTTTATGTAAAATCTATTTAATTAAATTTATTTTTTCTAAAATTTATATTTGATTAAAATTTTTATATTTTCATTTTTAAATGATTGTGATATTTATTAAATATTTGATTATAGAAAATCTTATTTAGTGAATAAAAAAATTTGAGAATAAATAAAATTAAACGAAGGTTTAATGATATCTCATTCATCATTCCATTATGATTAATAAATTATGAAGATATATGTAATGATTTTATTTTTATCTAATTAATACTTTTAATATATTTAATATATATTTGATAAAATAAATCATTCATATTAATACAATATGATAATTACACAATTATTCATGATTATATAATAAAATATAAAATAGGCATGAATTTTGATGTTTATAGAAATTGATTAAATTCAATTTTTTTTGGTATGTTGGATAATTTTTTATGTATTGAATAAAATTCAAATTATATACTAAAGAATTAAGATAAATACTTTTTAGTGAGATAAAAATAATTACTTCTAATTTCTATTAAAAATATTATAAAAATAAAAAAATAAATGATTTCATTTATAAAATTTAAAAATATAATAATTATCACTTTTAAAAATAATAATTAATTATTTTGTTCACTATAAATATAATTTAATCTTCTTTATTTTTTTAAGAAGAAATGGAATTTGGAGAGTTTTATATTTAAGAAAATAGAGACACGCATGATTTCATCTCTCTCTTCTTTGACATTAAACGTATTATTTTGTTGCCCTTCAGAAATACATGCCTATGATTTGAGAGTTTTAATATAATCGGCCGCGTTTTCTATGTAATTGGATACACCATAGTAAGGGACATTCCTAGGAGAATCGTTAAACGCAAACTACAAGCTACAGCAGATGTGAGTTGACTTCAAAATCTTAGGCGAGAACTCCTATATATAGTTTGATCACACTCCTTGACGTACACAAACAAGATTATGAGGTTTATATATAACAAAAACAACACTCAGGCTTTGTTTCATTAAATAAAGTTGATTCTATGAATCAAACATGATGTTTTCAAATGAGAATGTTCCTAGTTTTTCCTCGAGTTTGTCAAGGTTCTTTTTCTGCCATCTAGTTGAACTATATATGCCCAGAATTTCTGCCTTGCTGCCCCTAATCGATCTTTTGAGATGTTCAAATCACCTTACATGTCTTGACACCATGGTTGTTAGTGTTGATGATGACAAATAGCAAAAGAGAATATATATATATATATATTAATAGTGTAAAATATTTTACATTGTCAGTAAAATATATGAATATGAAAATAATACATGTTCTTATACTAATTTATTATATTTTTTATATGCAAATTATACATACATATTGGATTGGATTTAATATCTTACTTGCAAAGTTTATATATTAATTATTACGTAGGAATAGGATAGTCTATAAGACAAAAGAGTTAGCATTAAAAAAAAAAAAAATGGAAAGCATTATCTTGCTGAAATAAAGAATGAAAAATAAGAGAGTTAAAAAAGTAGATGTAAGAAGTATCCACAAAATTAAAAGACTTTCATTGATTATAACTTTTTCATCTAAACTTTCTTGTTAATAGATTCCATAGAGTTCAAACATATTTTTAAAATATTAACTTGATCAAATGTTTTAAAAAGATAATTTGGAATCATATTTTTCACAAGATAATTTAAACAAATGATCATATGGGTTTTAGTTCTTTTAATTTTAATCTTTAGTTACTATTTTAATTATAAAATTTGTTTTATATGAATTTAAACGAAATAACTTTCTCAAATATAGGTCATTTATCTAAATTATCAGAATATGAAAGAATTGTAATTCTTTTCATGTTGAGTCTAATCAATTTTTTTTCATAATTCTATCTTTCTAACCATATTCATTGTTTTAATCATATCTTAGAAAATATATAAACTTAAATATCTTTCTAATGATAATTTATTTGCTTAAAATGATCTTAAAATAAAAAAAGTTATGAACTTCCAAAATCAAGTCAAATTCAAAAATCTCATGTTATCTTTTTATCATCATCTATTTTTATTTAAAAAATTTGTTTGGTATATTATTCTTCAATGTTTATCTTAATACCCAAATGATTGAAAGATGATATATTCCCCTCAATGATATGGGCAAATATATTAAAAAATAATATTATCAAGGAAAAAATATAAAATTCCTCCTTCAACTTTAATATAATTGGATTTTGCTTCTCAACTCTGAAAATTTAAAAATTATGCTTTTAAATTTTTTAAAACTTGAAATTAATACTCATCATCTATTTAATTATCTATTTTTATTAAATTATGTTATTTCTCATAAATTTTTTAAATAAGAATTATAATATTATGAAATGTTAACTTATTTTATTATTTTTTCACAAATAATTTCATACTTTGTTTAAAAATATTTAATTAAAATTATTTATATATAATTTAAATTCTATTAATTATATAACATAAAAATTATATGTGAAAAAATGGTCAAAAATTTATTATATTATAATATTGTAATTTTTGTTTAAAAATTTTATGAAATAATAACATAATTTAATAAAATAGATAATGAATATTAATTTCAAATTTTATAAAATTTAAGAAAATAACTTTTAAATTTTTAAAATTAATAGAAATAAAATACAACTACCCAAAAATAAAAAAGAATAATTTGTATTTTTCCCTATTATTCAAGGTTCCACATTGAAATGCTTGTTAGCCCCACAAAGTCCCAATTCGATTGCAACTTTGGTGTGTATTATTTACCTCACTTTTACCAATTCGCAAGTACAACATTAAAATCTGCATTTTTTTCCAGGAAATAATGTATTTTGGAACGTATATACTTGCCGGTAGAGATGACAAAACTGTTGTTTTCACATCTTGCTTCAAAGGGCCATAGGGCCATTATTCTTGTGCCTTTGCCTTTTGATTCATTGCTTTCAGTTGCGTAAAACAGACAATATTCCTCATAATGTAGAATGGGGTCCTGCCAATTAGTGAGCAGTGACTTAGTATTATGAAACATCCAAAAGTAATCTCTGTTTTCATTCTTTTTCTGGGCAAAGAATATTATCATCATATTACTTTATCTTATATAATCCTTTTGCTTTAATAACACTGCAATTGTAAATAAAGTAATAATCTATTAGTTACGTCAATTTCTTTATAGGGTTTAGGGTCTCAAACAGCTCCATTGATCTCCTTACATTATGGAAAAAAAAGTATATAAATATATATTCCCCAACAACGATAAAAAAAAATGGAATCAATCCAGAAATTGAATCTTCTGATTCAAAATTGCACCAATGAATTCAATCCCAATTTTACAAGTCTGTCCAGTGTCAAATCAAGACTGTTTGTTGACGTCCTCTTTTACCTTATTGTACCTTTTTTTTGGGTTCTGTCAAACCTACCACCAATCCCCATGTAATGTAAAGTAGTTTTGCCCCTTCTCAAGTGTTCTTCAGTACCGGAAAATAAAAAATCTTTGAATTTTCTTGAGGCCTCAACTGCTTAGATTTTTTATGTTTTGCTACTCTGCTGTACCTACCTAAAATACTGGTGCGGAGACTATATAACTGGGGAACCATTGTATCACTTTGGCATTTGATCTTAATTTATTTAGATTACTTCGGTTTATATATCTAGTTGGATTTTATATTATCATGCTTTCAAATTTTGGAATGATAAGATAATCTCAAATATAATTAAATTAAAATTATTTGATAATTTTAAAATTTATCACATTATTTCAAATTTTAAAATATATCATATTAAACCTATATATATATATATGTGTGTGTGTGGAAGTGTACTTCCAATTTTGAAGTGAATAACTTCTAAGCCGTCATGCAATTTTGGAGTTCCTGAATTAAACATTGGATTCCTTTGCCTTTCTCATTATTTCACCCTTTGGGGTCGTTTTCCTGCGAAGTGAGAGCTGTTCCCCAGTCATGTCACATGTCCAGCCCGTAAAATATATGATATAGTCCCCCCCTCTTTTTTTTTTGCCTTTTAAGATAATTTATATAATAAAATTCTGTACGTTCTTATATGAATAAAAATTAATATAATTTATTATTGTACGTTTTTGTATTATTTTTTTATTTTATTATTAAAAATGGATACTTAAAAATATAACAATAAAGAAAAATAATTCTCTCTTTTAAAACATAAAAAGTTGACTTTTATCAAAAATTTTATATTTAACATGAAATATATAAAACATTTTTATTATTTTAATAATTTATAATTATATTTTTATAAAAAAATTTATTAAAATAAACGAAATCTTAATATATTACATATGTTCTTGTAATAAATTACGAGAACCACTAAATTGCAAACTCCACGTTGGACGAGGAGAGTAGGCAGAAAAATGAATTCAAGAAATTGAGAATAGAATTAATGAATACAGAATTTTAACCACAGTAAAATTTAGAATATTTTGTACGACAACGCACAAATTAATTAGTATTTCTTCGGTTTTCAATCTCCTTCTTTGATTTCCTGATGTGAAGTACACTTCTCGGATCAATATTTATTGTGTCAGAAATCTGAAAATACAGACTGCAGGAAAGGTAACTCTTTCTTTTTAAAAAAAAAATCATACTCTGGCACGAATCAATAGTACAACATTAAAATAGTATTTGATAATTTTTTACATTTGAGATTAAATTTTATATATTTTAATTTTATATGTGTATTTAATAATTTAATTATTATTTTTAGAAAAAAAAAAAACTACAATGCAATCACTTAGTGGATGATGAACCATTAGCATGCGGGCTTTTCTCCTCAATCTCTCCTTTTTCAATTGGGCCCCTCATATTAACCCATGTTGGAGGACCATAAACGAAGGCCACCATCAGACAAAATAAAAAAAGGAGGAAGGGGAGGCTTTCTTTGTAGGGAAAGAAAATGAGAAAGAGAGAGAGAGAGAGAGAGAGAAATTTTTGAAAATTTTTTTCTTTCTTTATATGGATGAGGAAAAAAAAAAGAAAGAAACGTTAGATGTCAAATATATAGTTATTATTTCCAAGTAATTCAAATTTTAAAATTTTTTTTTCCATTTTCTTCACAATTTAAATTTAAAAAAATTTTCTTCTTATTTTCTTAATTTTTCCTCTTCCAAACAAACAAGTTGTAACTCTCCTCTGTTTTGTATCAAACAAATTGTGTTAAATTTTATGAATATATATATAATTAAATAATAATTATCTAATTATGATAAGAAATATATATAATAAGAAAATTTTCGATCTTATCTAATCATAATTAAATAATAATTATGACCTCCCATTATTATACATAGAATAAGGACAGAGTACACTCTTGTTTATTATTTTAATTGCATACGTTTGACTGAGCACTAATAAAACATGTATAATATCATAAGGATATAAATGGAAAGAACTCTATTTTTATAAATTTACTAAATCATGTAGAAAATCATTCATAACTAAATTTTACTCTTTCCGTTATTGAAAATTATTACCAATCATTATTATCATTAATAAATAATTAGATCATGTTAATGCATTTACGTATTTATATTAAGTTGTTTATAATGATATTTTAATTTGGATCAAATTTCTTTTTGAAGATAATATCAGTTGCAATATTTTGCCTTTTTACTATTTTCGTACACTTTGTCGTCATAAAATAATGGGAGCAGAAAATGACAAGTCCATGGACCATAGGGCACGTAAGAATGAAGCTATTTAGGCAAACCATCCGCTGTACGCTACCCTACGATTCAGGCTAAGTCAGGCCCTCTCCCAGGCCTTTATTTAAATCCTTGCCGCCCGACGTCCATACCATTCAATCAATGAGTCCGCACGGTACTCATTAAACCCGGAAAATAAAAATAAATAAATAAAAATTTAATCTTTGAAATTTGATTAAATTTATAATTTTAATCCTTGTAACTAAATTTTAAAATTTTAAATAATTTATAATCAATTCTTTTTCTTAACTTAAACTAATAAAATTTTATATACTATATATCAATATTAATAAAATTTTATACGTTGGTTCATAATAATCACTCCTACACTAATATTATAGTTTAATAATGATTTGATTTATATGAAAATTAAATTTTTATTAAAGTTAAAAATTTTAAAAATAATTTTTTATATAAATTTTTTGAAAATATTTTAAGTTATTTAGTTGGCATTAAAGAAGTGATATTTTTTAAAAAATAATTTTTTATATTTTATTTAATTTAATTTTAAATTTTTTAAAAATATCAATAAAATAATTATTATACCTTTAATATTATTATAATATAAATTAATAAACTTTAATTATTATTAATTAAATTTAATGAAAATAATTTTATTTTTATATATATAAAAAATATAAAAAATAAAACTTATTTAAAAAATAAATAAAAACTCTGCGCACTTCATAAAAATAAAATAAAATTTTTTTTTTAATTTATTAAATAATAATTAGTTCATTTTATTTTTATTTCTTGAAAAATAAAATTTCTCAAATTATTACTCCAAATCAAAGTACTCTGAACTGCCCCCGAAGACAGTCTCAAGAGCTGTACTCGTCAGTGGAGAGACGGTCAATAATAACCTATAGAACCTCGGAGGTTCCTCACAGTCACCGGGAGCATAGACTGCGGAGACTTTGAGACAGAAGCAGCAGCGGTCCTCTTTATGGGTTGGACCATTGGCGTACATGGGCTTCAACTTCAACCTGCTCCACCGCCAGCCCACCCAGAATACCTCGTGACCTCTATGGGAATCACGTGCAGTCCTCTTTGATTCTTTCCGTGTTTATGATATCCTCTTTTTGTCGCACACCATTAACGAATCTTTATTTATTGTAAGATAAATTTTGTTTGAAGTTTATATTTTTTTAATAAATAAACTGTTTATTAGTTAAGATATACCTTCTTTCATGTGATGTGAGGTTGAAAAATCTTCTAATTAGAAGCTAATTGATTACTCAATCGAATTTGATAAGTATAAATCGAATGCAAATTGATTTTAAATTTAAAGAAAGAAAGTCAACCTGTCTTTAATGTTTTTGTTAAAATATTTATTATCATAATTGAAATTGAAAGAGTGCATAAGATTCGTTTGACATCAATTTTTTTATTGATTTCATTTTATTTTAATAGAAATAATTTCAATTCATTTATAAATAAATTTTATTATTTAAAAATTTTGTTAAAAATAATATTTTTAATTCATTTATAAATAAATTATTTTATTTAAAATATATTAAAAAATATAAAATTCAATTAAAATAAATTTTAATGATATTATAATAAATATAATATTAAAAATATGATAAATTTTTTATATAATATATGTTTTTGGTTAAATAAAATAAATTCTAATAAAAATTGTTAGATTTAATAAATTTCATAATCGTATAAATGTAATTAAAATAAAAATTATGAATAGGATCAATTTTATTTAAAAATTAAACATTGTTTTTAAAAAATATTTGATAATAAAATAAAATCTTGATTTTAAATTTTTAATTTTGCAGTAAACGAAGGAGCAAATAGTAGAGAGAAATTTTGTATAACTCGCTTAAAATTACAAATTAATGCCTCGCGAGCAAACAGAGCCGAAACATAATTAGACATGGAAATGGAAGCATAAGCAAAACTAACCAAAAAACAGGAAGCACATGGGAAACTTACGCTGTGTTTGTTTTCTATTTTTAAAATAATTTTTTATTTTTAAAAGTAAAAGAATTTGTTTAATAATTTATTTTTTAAAATTATTCTGTGTAATTTAAAAATAAAAAAAACTATTTATTTTTAAAATTTATTTTTTGGTCTAAATATTAATTTTATAATTAAATAAAATATTTTTTTATTTACAAAATTAACCATTCTCGATTCTTTATTTTTTATTTGAAAATAATTTCTAAAAATAAAAAATAATTTTTAAAAATGTAAAAAAATATATATTCAAATACACCCTTGCGTTTTGCAAGTTTGTTGGGTATTTAGAAAATTGCATTTAAATGTTTGTATTATCAAATCTGGGATGGATGCAGCAAATCCTGGAATTTTCTCAAGAAACATATAATATTTTGTCGGTTGCCTTTGTCTCTCTTCCGTTGATTTCTGCGTATGCTGTCTGACTTCGATAACTACACGTGGAATTAAACAGAGACATTATGGAATAAGGATTAGGATAAGATCCCATTTACATCAAACAATGCATTTTGATGAGTCTCTCCATTATATCGCATAAGTTCCCATAGGAATCTCAGTCTACTTGGCTTTGATGGGATTAAAAATTCTGATTCTTAGCTAGTCAATCTTCAAAACTTGTTTGAATTATTGTCAAGTCGGTGTTAAACATCCTAAGATCAAATCCAAGGTATCCAATCATATGCTCCCATTGATTTTTTCATCATCTGACTTCTGCTTTAAGATTCTATATAATAACTTTTTTGATAAATTATATACGATAATTTTTAAATATCATTTTTTATCAAAATTTTCGAGCGAATCATATTAGGTGTTTGATGAATTGAAAATCGGATTAAGTTAAATTGAATGCGTTGAAAAACTCTCATAATATTTATTTTCTTCATTTATAAAGTTTAAATCTGAAATATTACTTAAGAAATATCAAATTTTAATCGGTCAGATTAACTAGTATTGGTGCTATTATTATTCATATACACCACGCTATTTTCTAAAGTTTTGCATAGAGACCAACACTCAATTAAACAAACATAAATTATTACCACATTTCCAAAAGCACTAAAAACCAGTAATAATAGTGATGAAATTGAGTGGAACAGAGAGGGAAAAAAATTATTCGATAGGTATTATATAATTAAAATAAATATTTTTAGGAAATGGTTATTCTATTAAATAATAGGATCTTTATTTTATAACAAAATTGATGGGACAGTTATTTCATCATCCATGGAATAATTTTTTGCCACTTTTATTCATCACTTTTTTATATATTTAAATATTATTTATTGTTGATAAATAAAAATAATATTTTTAATAATTTTTCATTAAAATATTTTGATAATTATATTTTTAATAATAAAATTTAAAACAAATTTATTTAATATAAAAAATTTGGTACATTAAATTTTCTATAATTTTACTATTTAAATTTTGTATTGATTATAATTTTAATAATTAAATTTAAACTATTATATTTTTAATCATTGATCATATCATATATTATTTTATTTAACATATATTATTATTTTATTATTTGATATACATGTTTCAATGCAAATTATATATATATGTTTGGTTATAAATAAACAAAAAATGATAATACCATTGTTCATACAAATATGATTTCAATGTCTTTTTATTTTTAAGAATATTATTATCATTAACTCATTTTTCATTCTATAATACTAATTTTACTAAATATAATTATTAAATGGAATGTCAATTTTATTCCTAATTATAACAAATGTAATGATGGAATGATTATTTCATTCCATTTCATTCTGTTCCAATAATTAAGGAAAAGTAACAAAGTGCAGATAATTTTCTTGTATACTACAACAATTGCAACATATGTCTTTATTTTTGCTTAAATGTAATTTTTATTAAAATATAAATTATGTCATTTTAATTTTTTTATTTTAAAATAATCTATTTTTAATCCTAAATATTAATTTAATACAATTTTAGTCATCCTATTTGATTTTCATCATTTTTTAATCTCAAAAGACCATTTTCATCTAATACTTTATCCATATTAACCTAAAATGACTTTCAAGTGAGCATGTTCAAGATTTTTTAAATTTATCTATAAAAATTTTAAAAAATAATTCATCTAAAAAATAATCTAGTGGATGCTTAGAGGTTAAATAGAAGTTGAACGAAATTAACGAAAAAATCAAACATGGGATTAGAATTGCATCAGTTTAATATTTAAGAGATTAAATATATTATTTTAAGCCAAATTTGGAAAAAAATTGCTAATTTTTATAATTTTTAAATCTTCAAAGATAAATGTTAAAATTCTAACATATAAAAATAAATAAATAATATAATGAATAAACATAATATTTAATTTTTTATTTATAAAAGTAATGACTATTATATCCCTTAAATTATATAACTAGTACTATTAATCTCTTATTTTTGAATTTATTATAATTATTCATCCCTATTTTCACTTACAATATTAAAATAAATGAAAAATATTGAAGTGAATTGAAAATTTTTACCTTAACAATATTAAATATATATATATTTTTTAATTATATTTTTCTTTTTCATCATTTATTTTTAGTGTTATTAATAAAGAGATTGATAAATAATTATAATAAATGTAAAAATAAGATGCTAATAATACTAATCATAAAATTTGAGGATATAATACTTTTATAAGTAAATTACTAAATGTTATGTTTAGTCCGAAGTATAAGTATTTATTGATGAGAAGAAGAAGACGGGTTACACTTATATAATAATACTTTCACATGTAAGAACCTATATTTTTATTTTCACTGTAATAGCGGATGTGTATATTATTTTTTTTTATATTTTGAAAAGTAAGGAATTACCTCTTAAAATAAAATAAAATTTTAATATTATAGTAGGACAATGTTGCCGTAAACGCACACCAGCGCATATAACACTTTTCAATAACTTTTCTTAAAATATGAGGATAACGTTTCAAATTTTGATGGTAACTTTTTATAATAAGAGACTAAAAACAATTAATACAATTCTTGCAGATAAAAAAAATATCAAATTATGATGTAAAAGATATTATATACATGATTTTAAAGAAAAATAATTAAAAAAATTAAAATTTATTAATGTGTATTATAATAATATTAAAAGTATAATAATTATTTGTTAACATTTTTAAAGAAGTATAAAGTTGAACCAAATAAAATATAAGAAGTTACTTTTTAAAAAATATTATTTTTTTAGTGTTAACCAAATAATTTTAAAATATTTACATAACAAGTCACCTTCTAAAAAGTTTAACTTTTCCTAAACTTCTTTTATAAATCAAATGAATTCTAAATAATTTGTTACACAAACGTCTTTAAATAAAATAGGAGTAAAATTAAATAATAAATGAAGGAATTGGTATTGAAGGAATTATTAATTTCCACCTCCATAAGTAGATATTAGCAATATTTATATTTTTATTTGAATAAAAATTATGGTATTAATTTAATAATAATAAAATAATAATAAATATTATAATTAATTTATCATCAATATAATTATTTTTATTAATAAATATATTTATTATAAAAATAAAAAGAATGTATAGAATTGATAATAAATATATTCATTAACGATTAATAAAAAATATAAATTAATTATAATATTTATTTATTTATGTAATAACATCTTTCAAATGAAAAAAATTAATGAAGGTTGCTAACTATTTTAGTCGATGGCAGGTTCAGAAAGCAACGAAGATGGATGCGGCAACAAGCAATGATGGAAAATGGGTCGGCAAAGAAAGGCATTGACACGGACACCATGTAGCCATGTTTCCCGACACCTTGTCTTTTACGGTTTTACCCTCTCGGCCCAGGTGGGCCATCTCCACCCCCCCCCCCTCTCTCTCTCTCTCTCTCTGGGGCTATGTATTAAAACCTCTCTCCAACAACACACCCAGATCTCCAGTTCTACTTCTTCACAACTTCTTACTTTCTTATAGTTTTATATTTATCAGCAATCTCAGTTCCTGTCTTGCTGATTTTGAATAGCTTTCTCACATGGAACTTCAACTGGGTCTGGCTCTCCCAATGAATCCCCCCAACAACAAAGGCCTTGACTTGAATTCTTATTCTTATGCTTCCGACACCAATGGCCTCTTAACTCCATTCACTCCAAATCACAACTCCTCTACCATTATATTCAACACTAAACGTCGTTTTAGCCAAGTCTTCCACCAAAAGGCAGAGCAACAGCTCCCGACTCTGCCTCTGTTGCCATTAACATCCGACCAACCGGACCACGACCACGACCTCGATGACCTTCATTGCAACTCCTCCACTACCACCACTAAGTAAATTCAATTATTTTTCTTTAATTATGTTCTTTGGCTGACCATAAGTTGAATGGTTTTGATTAATATTTCGAATGAATATTTAGGAATGATGTAGAAGCTGTAGTGGAGGGTTGGCCACCCATAAACCCCCGGACAAAGAAATTTCGCCACGACAGCCATGGCTTCAACAGTACTGCAGAGAATGACGAAACAGTTGAAATTAATAGCTATGGCGGTTCTTTCCAAGTCGGAAGATCCAATACTCCCTACGTGAAGGTGAAAATGGAAGGGGTGGGAATTGCACGGAAAGTTGATCTCAGCTTGCATCATTCTTTGAAGACGCTAAAAGAAACCTTGATGGACATGTTCGGAAAACGTATATCTAACCTAACCTGGAATATTCGTTTCTTCCAAGTTCCCGACCTTCAAAATGAGGGATTTAATTAATGTTTTACTTATCTGTGTTGTTGTGTTATGGGTTCGCATTGAAGCAGGTCATCAGCATTCAGACTGCTATAAACTAGTTTATCAGGACAGAGAAGGTGATTGGCTACTTGCTGAAGATGTGTCGTGGAGGAAAGTTCATGTTTTAACTTCAATTCAAAATGCCCCATTTTATCAAACACGTATCTATCTTATTCTAACAAGTAAATAATGTTGGGCTCTGCAGAAGCTTCATTAGCTGTGCGCAGCGTCTCAAATTGCTGGAGAGCACTGGATGATTGCCAAGAATTCAATCAAGTCATCTACTTTGTTGCTCGACAACCTGAGCAGTTTGCGTACGTAAGAAATGGAATACTATGTCTTTTGATGTGTGTTTATAACCGCAGGATGTTAGAATCCTTCGTTTTAATGTATGAAGTAGCCAGGCGCATATATTTTGTAGCAGCACTAATCATATGTATTTCTGTATGTTTTTCGCTGGGCTTTCAAACCCATCGGCTTTGGCCCGATTGCAAATTCCCAATTGAAGAAGACAAGGGAACAAACAACTATGAATGTGTATTCAAGCAAATAATTCTGTTTTTCAGGAACTATTGAAAGTGAATTTACCAATTTATTGCCAGGAGCATGTGGATATTTCTTATATGTTGGAGGGAGTTGCAAACTTCTTGGAGTTCGGTTCCTCTCTAGGAAACGCTAATATGATACTGTAATGTTCATTGCACTACGATGCTCGTTTGCTTTATTTAGAAAGCATTTTTTCTAGAAACATTATATATATATATTTTGATGGAGTAATATGTTACTTATATTTGTAATTAAAAAAATAATCCTTTAAATTATAGAATTGGAAGGAAGAAAGTAAAATACTTTTTCTTATTTTAATATTTTATAATTATATTTTTCAAAAAATATTTTTTTATCAAAACAAGCAAAAACTTAAATCAGGATTTAAAATGTGATTGAAGATTGCGAAGATTTTACATAAATTTGAAAATTTGCTTTAATGATTATTGAACTAATGAATCTCGAAAAAAGCTGTGAAGTTCTTAGTTTTTTCCCCCTCATACCTTATGCTGCATGAACATTCTTAGAGATTTGAATCGAGAAAAAAAAATCTATTTTACCTATTGCATGTATTCTTATGTGAAGAAAAGCTCCAATATCATAGCAGTTGACAACCATACAGAGTATGCTTGATTGATATTAATTTGGTAGGGATCATTTTTATTGAACCGTGTGAATAATTAGGCTAGCATTGGGCAGGGGCCAATTCTTCTGAAAATTTCATCTTCATTGGAAGCTACAAGCAGTTCTGCCATGCACAAACTGAGTTTTGAAGAGCTCACAAGACTTAGCTTACATTGAATCTTCTCTTGTACCAATTTGAATTTTATCATGCCTCTTGGAATCAATTTATAGTCCGCACAAGTTCATTTTCTCAGTATTGGTCTAATTCATTCATGGACCTACCTCAGTTTCTCCAGTCAAGTTACCGGCTTAGGTCCTAAGTCCTTAAAAAAAAAAATTCAATGGTATATTAATACTGAAAATTCTGTCTTATATATTTTTATATAATTTTTTATAAGTATATATAATAGTTTTTCTATAAAAATCAGTTGCAAGATACATTTTAATGTATTTTAGGAAAGAAAAATCAAATTTGAATATTAAAAATCAGAAAAATAATACACTTATAAAAAAATTGTATGAAAATAGTACTTAATTTTCAAACATTAGAAATTTCCTCTAGTCTTAACCAAAAAAATAAGCTAGGGCGTTACACTAGAGAATGACCTAGTCCTTCCATGTAATGAGAGTCTAATTCCTTGCTCATTTTGATAGAAAATATGTGGAAAGGTAACTCATAGAAAGAAAGGGAGTAGAAAGCATTACTGCCCTTTGTTTAGTTGTAGGATAGAATAGAAAAGGAAAAGAAAAAAAAAAAAAAAGAGGAGTAAGGTTCATCAAAAAAATTTCTTGATACATATGGACCAAAAAAATTAAGGTGTAAAATGAACCAATTCAATCCAAATTATGTAAACTTTAATCTATACCAACCTATTTATATAAACTCTTTTAAAAAATGAATCAAATTTTATTTAATCTAATTCAGTTCATATTCATATAATTTGATTTACGAATTTATAAATTTTAAATGCAAATATGTGAATCAGCTTGTTTTAACTTCAATTTGTACAAATTGATCCATATAATTCCACAATTAATATAAATCAAAATTTGAGTAGTTCAATCCATTTGTATTTGAAAATCAGATTGATTTATTTTGCGAAATACCATTCATTTGATAAGTTTACTAAAAATAAATAAAAATTTGACTTATTACAATTTTATGTTTAATTTTATTCAATTTAAATATTATCTTATCAATTTGAAGGGTAAATTTTTCTTTTAGCTTACTTTTTTTTTACTTTTTTATCTAATTAAGTTAAAAAAATATTTTATTTTTTATTTTCTCTTGTCTTATTTTTTTTTTTTTTGCAGAGTAAAAAATATACACTGCCACCTTCTTAATTCATCCTAACCAGCGACAACATTAATACATTTCTCTTTGTCATTATTCAAATGTTACACGATGATGTCATTTTCATTTATATTACATTTGAATATTGATAAATATATATTAAATAATAATGTGAAAGATAAATAGAATAACTTTCAGAAAAATTGTTTTTTAAAAAATTATTATTTTAATTTTCTTATGTTTTGATTCAATAAGAGAATTATTTAATAAAACAATTTTGGTTAACGTAAAAAAATTAATAAAATAATAATATATTTAAAAATAAAAAATTCTTTAAATTAAAAAATTTTTAAAATCATTTGATACTAGGTAATTTCACATTCTCTTTAATTTCCCCTTGTCTCCTTACTTTTTTCTGTGTCTCGCACCTTTTTCTCTCTTTACATTTTCTCTCTACCTCTCGGTCTCCCCCGCTTTTCCATCCCTCGTCTCGCATCCGTTCTTTCTCCCCTCTCTCGGTCCCTTGGGGGCGTCCCCGTTTGCGCTGTATATTTCCATTCCTACTCTCTCCTTTTTAGTTATTTCTCATGCCTTGCTTCTTTTGTCTCGTTTCATTCGTATAACGATATTAAAATTAATGTTAAAATGTTTATGATTAAAAAATTAATAAATATGATTATCAATTTTAAACATAGTCTAATAAATATGAATTTACTTTAGGAAAAAAAACGACAAAGATAGAAAAAAGAAAATTTAAATATTTTTTTAGATATTATTTTTAATTAGAAATATACTTGATTTTTAATTTTTATTAAAGATTTATCCACTCATATTTTAAAAATATTTGAAAAAAATGGTTATTATGTAACTTAACCTTAAAAATAAAATTTACATGTACAAAGATATTTTTTGATATATAAAAATAATTTATCTTTATGCACTAAACAACAAAAAAAAGTAATTTTTTGTGTGCCAAAATAACAAAAACATAATTTATTTTCTCATGCACAAAACAAGTTCAATTTTGTTTCCTGAACGAATGAGGGATTAACACATTTATTAAGCAAGCTTTGAATCTACAGTGGTTTCTATGAGACGGGTTTTCAATTTCCAAAATATGTTCTTAATAATGTTCTAAGATTGAAAAATAATTGTATGTAAGTGCGGCAACGAGTGTGGACATATCAAACGTTATTGCTTAGTGCTTGGGTTTTTTTCGTTTTTCTTCCCCCTCAAGTACTCTAGTTATATTGGATTCAATTAATTTACAACCGAGGCGGATTAAATTCCTTTTAGGATTGAATTTTTTTTTTACAATAAAATTCTGAAAATATTTGTTTTTTTATTTATAAAACTTAAATTCGAGAATTTATTTAAAGGAGGTGGATTTTCAACTACTATTACTCCGTGCTCAAAACTTTATTTTTCCAACTAAAATGTGATTGATAGGCAGTCTGTTGCTCACTTATCTATCAATATTTGTTTATTAACTTAATGGATTCATTTAATTAAAGCGCCTAAACTCCAAGGCTTTATTTGGAATCAATTTTTCTAAAATTGGTATTATTTTAATAAAATAATTTTAATCTATTTATAAATATATTTTATTATTTAATAACTATATAAAAAATAATTATTTCAATTTATTTAGAAATGAATTCTATTATTTGAAATATACTAGAAAATGCATGTAATTTAATTAAAAAAAGTAAATTTCAATGGTGTTATAATAAATTTAATATTAGAGAGAGGATAAAATTTTATGGAGAACATGTGTTTAGGTTAGATCAAATGAATTTTAATCAAATTCTAATAAATTTAATGGATATCATAATGATACAAATATAATAAAAAATTATAAATGAAATAAAATAATATTTATTTAAATATAAACATAATTTAAAAAATAAATTCAGTCAAAAATAAAATCTTATTTTTAACAAGAGTACTTTTAGAGTTATATTATTATAAAAAATTCAGTATTATTTTTATATAAATATTGCCAAGCACATTATTAATTTTTTTTAAAAATAATTAATTTTCTATTAAAAATACATAATTTTTTATCATATCATATTATTGAATTAAAAAATATTATAATTGATAATATTTAAATAAAAATAATATTGAATTTTTAATACTAATATAACATTAGAAGTTTTTTCATTTCTAATTATCCTAAATTCTAAACAAGACTAAAAGACTATGCAATATTTTTTCTGGTGGTAACCTGCGACACTTTTTATTCTAATAAAAATGTTGTATTTCCGGCAAGAGTGATTTGAATAAGCAACCCTTTCTGGAGTTTTCAAGACAGCCCTGGATATTCGAAAAAAATGAATGAAAGGTAAAGTACTGGGAGCTGCAGTCCAAATTATAACAATTAATTTCATATAAACAACATGCTTTACGTATGGCTTGGGAAATTCCCATAAATTTCTGGTAATTTGGAAATTCTTTCAATAATAGCATTTTGGAATCTAATATTGTAATATCTTCAAGCCTGATTCGAGGTTTTCTAAAAATCTTATTTATCATTTGATGGAGCATGAACTCGTTCCTAAAATGGAAACATGTGGGGAATAGTTTTTCAACAGTTTCCCTAATTTTAGATGATAGCGACCGAAACTTCATAATCTTCATTTGTTTGCTTCTCGCCAAAATGAGAGGGAAAGAATCTGGGTTATTCACGTATCTGCCTGCGAGTCATCGTCGGTGTTTTTTTTTTAATTTTTTTAACAAGAAAATAAAATAAAATTCAGATGCATGGGAGAACCATCATAAAATTAAATTAAAATATTAATGTTTTTCCTATATTAATAAAAATTATTTTTAATATTCAAATTTTTATTGAAATAAAATTTATTCAAAATTAATATACTTTGAATAAATTAATACCTTGTTGATTATCATAGTTGACTTTAGGCTTGCCCGCAAGAATTAGATATTCATAAATCACATTTATGTTTAATTAACTAGGACACTCTAACGTTACTCGTTGCTTTCAAGAAACGGGCCACTAATAGAACTCAATATTTTAATGTTTAATTAGCACAATCTATTAGTAACATTGCAAGTATCCATTTATTTATTATTTTTTTTCTTATTATTTGTCATATTTAAAAATATTTATTTTAAAATTTTAATAAAGTATTAAATTTTTTTAAATTTATCATTCTTTTTTATTAATAAATATTATATCATTTTATATATTCATATTGAAATATTTCAATTAATTAATTCTACTCATATTTCTCTTTTTATTTTCCATTGTGTTGGATTTTGTGCATAAAATAAAATATAGAATAAATTTTGATTTTAAATTAACGCATAGTTTTAAAAAATCCAATAAAAATAAATATACTAAAATATTTTCTTATTGTTCATTAAAATGATTAAACGCAACAAATAATAAGTCACGGAAGGAGGAAGGAGTATATATATATGTTAGTATGTTTGATACATTTCAAACATTTTTTTTCCCGTTACATGACTAACAAATAAAAGAAAGGGAAATAGATTTAAGTTAAAAACTATCCTAGTCAGCATTTAATATATAGGAATCAATAACAACGTCAAGATAGTAATAAAGCTAGTTGTTATTGAAAGGTCTAAGAGCAAATAGACCGTGACCTTTCGGAGTACCTATGCATATTCTTCAATTCTTCGAAAACTGAATTTCCACCTTTTTTTATCTTCCTCTTATCAAAAACCCTAAACCAACTTGCAAATTTGAATAAAGCAACTTGGATAGATTTTCGACAACAACTTTTATACAAAAATTTAAGAAAGTAGGGGATTTGCTACAGGTAAATACTTTCTGAGATGTAATCCCAATTCTAATTTCTCCGTAGTTCTAATCTTAGATGACCGTGTAAAGATCTCTAAGAGCCATTAATAACATGTCATCTTTGCTGGAATAAACAGTAATCAAAAGGTAAGAAGTTATCTATAAAATTTGTTGATTTTGTAAACAAATTGCTTGGAAGCTACCACTAGAAAATTAGAGCCTGTTTGGTTATAATTTTTAAAAACTGATTTTAGTTTTTTTGTTTTTAAAAACAAAAAATTGTGTTTAGGTAAGTGTTTTCTATTCTTATTTTTAAAAATTGTGCTGAAAATATGTGTTTTAAAAACAATAAAACAAAAACAATTTGAACTTGTTTTGTTAACTTTGTTTTTCAAACACAATAAAAATTACAGATACTATATTCATTAATGGCAATTCTATAATTAAAATTGTTCTCAAAACAGGTTTGCCAAACACATTTTTATTTCACTTGTTTTTTTAAAACCTATTTTACAAAACACAAAACAAAAACAAACACAAACACAACCTTAATGATTTGATTTCTTAAACTAGATCTAGATCTGTTTACACATAACCATCTAAATTTGTGATATAAAACATGCAACCTCCTTATTCTTCATCAAAATATTTCGCTTCTAAGATTTGAGGTAATATTTTGTTTCTAAATGCCTAATTTTCATTAGAGTTTTCAAAGGGTTTAAACTATACATTTGAAAATCCTTGCATTTTTGGTGATCCAAATCATGTAAATGATTAAAACTATTGAAAAAGGTAAGCTTTCATAAAATTTAGGATTTGATTTACCCATTAATAGATATCGTAAAATCCAATGCTGAATATGTTAAGGTTACATACTACTTATTTTAATAAAAGGAGATAACCATGCTAGATGACTTTGGCATAAATGTATGTTAAAAATAAATGATTTAGAGATTCTTCATGTATTTGATAGAAAGGACGCAAATTTGGTACTTTAATATTCTTTTGCCTAAAAAATATAACAATTAGAAAATTACCGTGACAAACCTTCCATAAGAAAACTAGAACTCAATGTGGAAGGGTCAATTTCCATAATTTTCTCCATAAGAAGTTAACTTGCTAATCTTATAATTCAACTAGCATCTAATAGCTTTTTTTAACTATATAATATCCATTCAAGGATTTAGTTCAATTAACCAATCAAGGCTCCCTAATTTAAATATAGGGTTATGATAAATTTTAATTGCATGTTTAGGAAGGTAATGAGCTTCTAGTAATTGTTTTTTCTATTCTTACATATCATGATCAATGAAGTCATTGGCTCTTTGGATATTTTACAAAATTGGATGACAAATTGGCCACTAAAATTTATTATGAATATTAATGTTATTCCGTGATCCCAATTGTTATTTTAGATGTTTTATAATAATCTTGGAATTATTGGTTACGTGCCTCCATCACCAGGTGATGTTGGAATGCTTATTGTACATATGTTCAATGACGTTATTTCGATATTTTGTGATCATTGTTTTTATTATCAAAGATAAAATATTTTTACAAATTCTCCAAAATTGTTTGGCCATCATGGCTTTATTGAAAATATCACAAATTCATTAGACCCAAACCACCTTAATTCGGAAGTAAAAATAATATATTTTAGGCTATTGGATGTAAACTTCTCTTTTGCTATATTACACCAAAAGTTAGGGATTAAAAAGTACAACTTATAAACCAATTTTTATGATAATTTAGCAACATATATTTGATAAATTGGGATAGATTGGAGCACACTTTTATACAGCATTAACTTGTCTACTTGAGATAACATTCTTGCTTTTAATCCTTAAAGTTTTCTAGACATTTTTTTCATCAATTCATTATCATTCTTCTTTTTCTCACTAGGATTATTAATATATTTTTCAAAATATTTTTTAGATAAGCATAACTATCCTCTTTTGCTTTAAAAAAATAAGAATATTATTTACATTAAACAATGTGAAATTATAGGAATTTTTCAAGAAATCCTTATGCCTTGAATATGATCACTCTTTTCAACTATAACTATAACTATAACATTACAGATAACATATTAAAAGCCAATATGAAATGATAAGGTGAAAAAGGGACATCTTGATTAAGCCCACATTTTGGTAAGAATTTTTTTGTGAAATCACCATTTATCAAGACTTTATATAATACAGTTAATATACATTGACTGATTACTTACTTCCATTGTTTAGGAAATCCCATACGAGTCAAATCAGTAAGGATAAAATCCTAAGAGATATTATTAAAAGATTTATGCAAATTCAATTTAAGGGGAGCCCAATAATTTTTTTGACCTTTTTTTTATCAATTGCATAAACTCTTACGAGTAAAATATTATCAAAAATCAATTTTCCTTTTATAAAAGCATTTTGATATGAGAAAATAATCTCCAATACTAATTATATAGCTTTAAAACAAGGATTTTTCTTTTTTATATAAATTAGAGACTATATTGCAAAGACTTATTGGCTTGAAGTCAGCAAATGTTTCTACATTTTCTTTCTTTGGAATTAAAGTGATATAAGTTTGATTTAGGCTTTTTAGTAAGAATTCTCTCTTAATAAAAGATTAAATCACTTGAATTAGATTTTTACTGGCATCAGATCAAAATTATTAATAAAATTTCGCTAAAAAGCCATCGAGCTTGAAACTTCATTTGGGTGACTTTAGGCAATTACTAATTTGGTTTTTTCAATTGTGACAAGTTTATTTAAAATTTCTAAATAGTGAGGCCACAACAAAGGAATATCTAGATCATTACGTAAATGAATTTCCTTTTTGAGAGAAATGATTTCCAACAAATAACCTTTTAAAATGCTTTCCAGCATAGAATTTAATTTTAGTAAAATCCTTTTCCTATTTTCCCTAATTATTTTTTAATTTAGAAATTCTTTTCTTAACTTTTCTTTTATTAACTAAGGTATAAAAGTAATTCATGTCTCAATCACAATTAATTAGACATATTTATCCTGCTTTCTATTCCCAATAGGCTTTTTGATAACCCAAAAGATATTCAAGCTATTTTCTAGTTTGAAGCTCTTCTCCTTCATGAATTATGGTGTAATTATTTTGTTGCATTTTAAGTTTAAGCTCTAACTTATGAATTTATTTATGTAAAGCTCCAAAGACCTTCCTTTCTCTTAAATTGTATTTTGTAGACTTTAATTTATTTTGAAAAGAAAAAGTAGTTCAACAATTTGTGAAAATACTCCAAGTTTGTTTTATAATCTTATCTAATTAAGATGAGTAAGCTAAATATTCTAAAATTTGAAAAAGAATTTTTTGAATTCGACTTGCCTATTTGCATGAATAAGAATAGAAGCATCATCTAAAGCAAAGATTGGTAAAAACATGCATATTAAAATAAAGAAAACTATTTAAACATTTAGGATTACAAATACATACATCAAGTTTTTCCCACATAATACCTTCTCCTAACTTACTATCAGTCTATGTATACCATGACCCTTCAGGTTGGATATCTATAAGATTATAATTATAATATATGTTTAGGAAATCTTGAGCTCCCAAAATACTTTCATTTTGATTAAGTTCTAAGAACTTGATTAAAGTCACCAAATAGAACCCAAGATTCATTTTGAGAAGATATCAATTCATGAAAAAAGTTAATAAGATCCTAAAGTAGACTTTTGTCTACAAACTTTGGAGGTCCTTATATGCCAAAAAGGAAAACATCTTTAATCTTTGTTTTCCATATGAACATGTATCCAATATTTTGAAATGTCCAAAACTTATACCTAAAAAATATTCAACCAAGCTAAACTAAATCCTCTTTGATAACCATTCATCTATTCCTACATAATTTGTATATCCAAACTATTTCAAAAACTAAGAAATTGCTATATTGATTGAAAAGTTTCAAAAAGAAGTACAAACTTTAATTTATAATTCTAAATCAACTACCTACATCTTTCAATTGTCAAGGGATAGTTGAGACCTCAACAATTCCAAGCAAGTGACAACCTTTTAAAACCTCAGATCATAGTAAGCAAGATTATCAAATAAGTTATCGATGGTTATAATGTCATTTGTTATTTCTTGATTATTAAAGAATTTCTTTGAACTCATCAAATTGGCTAATTCATTGATTTTTTTATTATACATGCTTTCAATAGAGGAAAGACAATTTTTACTTTGCTATTTAGGTATAAAATGATGAAGACATTAGTATTCTTTGATATTGTTTTCAATTATTTCAAAAATTGTAAGTCTTCATTTTTTAATTGAGTTCTCTTGAAAGTTATCCTTTTTTTCCTTTGAATTTTCCTCACTACCTAATAAAAATAATTGATCTAAGAATGCTAAATCTTGTAGTTGGGAGGAGATACTAAGAGTTATATCATTCATATTATCATTTGAAATTTCTTGACCAATGAAAGATACTCCATGCTATTCTAACATAAGATGCTGAAAAGCTTGATATTCTTTGATGTTTTTTTCAGTGGCTTAAAAAATGGTAAGTCTTCTTTTTTGTGTTGAAATTTCTTAATATTCATGTCTTTTTTTCCTTGAGTTTTCCTTATCACCTAAATAAAAGAAATGATTTAAAAGTTCCACATCTTGCAGTTGGAAGGAGAAATCATAAAACATATTTTTTTGCCAAGTTTTAAAGAACAACTATATTAAGCCTAAAAATAATCAAGTAACAAGGTTTGCTTCAAAATTTTGTTTGTTTCCTAATTAAGAAAGAGTCATACTTTAAGATGCAATTTGTTCATTAAGAGCATTATCAAATGATTCCAAATTTTCTAAAATTGTCTACAAGTCAAAAAGTTAAGCGGATTTTAATTAATTTACACAATTTGGAGAACAAATGTGATAAATTTCAAACATGATATACATATGAAATATAAAAAACATGTATCAAATTCATGTTTGTACATATCAGAAAAAATACAATATTTTTTTAAATATTTAACATATATATTTAAGAAAAGACAACAATTAGTGCAATGATATACCAATACACCACCATTAAGCTAAATTTAACACATTATATAATAATGGTACATTGGTATATCATTATATCAATAATGTACCATAATTGTGTCCATATCTTTAAAATAACATTGACATCGTTGAAACTTTGAGACAATTGAATTTTTCAACATAAAAAATTAAAGAACTAGTTCGTATTATACTTGATAACTAATAAGATTGAAAAGAATTATAATGGTAATAAAGATGAAAATGATAATAATGTAAAGGAACATTATAGTTAACCTACAAACTATTTATATGGCTATTTATAGTACTAAAGTATATAACATTGAAATTATCTAAAAAATTACCGTTTAATGACAAAAAAAAATCCACTGCTAATTTGATTAGTGACATATTGAAAACCATCAATAAATCACACATTGATAATTATTTTAGCCTTAAATTTTTATATTTATCACTAATTTTTATCTTTAAATTTGTTGCTAAAGTTATAACCTATGACAACTTACAATTAATGACCATGCTACAAATTAGTGATGGATTATTTGTCACTAATTTTGTTAGTAATTATTCTTAGTTAATTATAAAATATTATATTACTAAATATGATCCATCAGCAGATTCATCATAAATTAGGAATTTTTAAAAAATTGCAAGCATCATTATTAAAAAATTCATCACTAATGTAAGAAATATTGTAAATATACTAGTTATTTTTATAGTAATCTAAGCAATAAACATCTTGCATTAATATAATTTAACTAAAACAAATATCCATGCAATAATTAAATTTCTCAAATAAAATTTTATAAAATTAAATGTCAATAATTTGTTTATTTAATATAAAAAATAAAATTAATAAAATTCAATATATGAAAATAATGAAATTCAATGTATGTATATATAAAAACTAACCCCAAACCCTATAAAGCTAGCTCATGTCATCCTTTACAAGTTGTGCTCATGGTGGTATCCTCTTTGATCAACTGGTAGCTTATTTTCTTGTGATAAATTAGGCGGTATATTAACATTTAAAGTAAATAATTGAAGTAGTAGTTATGGCAATCAATCTGACTTTATTGGATAACAAGTTGTTATTGCTAGGCTATCATTACCTAATTATTTTACACACGCTCCTCCATGTCTCCACAAGCTCCACATGCACTTGCACAATAATATTTCATAACTCATGTAGATTGACTTACAAGAACGAACCAATCATGATAGAGAAAGGACCAATAACTTTGTGGATATTTAATTCTATTTCATAAATATGATATTTTTCATTGTATTTACTAGTCACTTCTATCCAAATGGAGGTCTTATTGAGTTATGCCAAGCTATCCTTACCACCTTTAATTAATGCTTGAGAAAAGTGTTCTTCCATTATCCTAAAATGCTTAATAAACTACATATAATAGAATGCAAACAAAAAAAGGAAATTAAATCTTACTTAGATCCTCTTTGATCTCTAGTCCACAAATTCCTCGATGCCCTTCTTGTTCACATGAGTATATGTGTGCAAGAATGCCTCTAGATTAATAGGTATCTAATCGAAACTAGCCACTTAAAAATTTATATGTAGTAAAAAACAATATTAAGTTAGTATGGATTACATATGCAATTGCATATTAAAAGTAACCATTATTAATGTCTCACCATTTTCTTTTGTTCTTAGACATAAAGATGGAACCATTAGTGTATAGGCTTCCCTGTATTAACTTTTATGTCACCAAATGGATGAAAATACTAATAAAATTTTATTATACCAACCATTCTCCTATTTAAGTTATCAATATAAAGAAAAGTTTTTATCACGTCAATAATAAAAGAAGGAATTAAATGATTCAAGTTAACTAACCTTAAAATCTAAATCATGCATGGCCTTATTCTGCTACATCCAAAGAAATTAATAAAGTGGTGAAAATACCATATGACAATTTATAGCACTTAAAACTTGTAATTTATTCTTAAGGTTAACATAATTGATTAGGAGTATAGCACTGATGTTGAATTATGATACATCATTATGTTACATAAATTTATTTTTGATGTTGAATGAATAATTTATGGCCACACATAAGAAGCATAGTATTGCTATTTGATAATGTTTTGTTATTTTTATATTAAAAATGTGTTGATGGAATAATAAATTATAAGATAATATAAATAATATCGTTGGGCATGTTTGATATAATGAGATCATTCAGATATGCTATGTGATTAGTATTGAATCCAAAAAATTATTTGTGAAGGAATAAAGCAGACTTTGAAAGGACAAGGATGGATTTATGAAAGGATAAAGTTGATTAGGAGGTATAAGGAGATTTAATTTCTTTCTTTTCATTATTTATATATCTATTTTATAAGTTATATATGTTATAGAGGAATTATGAATATTCTTTTGTAAATATTAGAGAAGTATAAACAAATGTGAGGATTTTGTTATTTATATTCCTTATGTGGGCTATTTTTAGGAATGTTATAACATTTTAAATATTACATTGTTTCTTATGCTTTTGAGAATGGAACTTTAATTGATAGGTTATGGAACTCTCTTTGGGTTCCATTATTCTTTTATTTGTGAAAATATTAATGCTTGAGTAATGGAACACATCAGTTAAATTGTTATAAATAAAAAAATTTAGATATGGAACTTGGTTTATATGTCCATTTTATTTATTGATCTAATTAACTATTTGAATTGCACTTACTTAACTTTGAGAATTGGTATTAGGTAAGTATATTCTCACTAAGCTTATAAAACTTATTCTTTTATTTATTCTTAATATCTACAAGGTTAACTTGAGTTAACAAGTTGAAATGCTTTCATGGATGTCTAAGATTTGGTTGAAGGATTTAATAGTTAAGGAATATGTCAAATTCAAATCATGTTTTGATAAGCTTTGTATATATAATGTTAGTCATTTTCATGAATGGTTCTTTATACATGTCAGTTGAGTTATAGGTTTATAGTTTCAAAGAAAACAACCTTTTTAGGTATCCAAAAATAGATGGAACTTTACTAATTTGTTTTGAAATTTATAGAGCATTTCCATCCATATGAAAATTAAGGTATTCCTATTATGTCAAAGTCTACATTATTAGTCATTAAAGTCAATGGAAATTAGATAATAGACTCCACACCAATCATGATTAGGTTGGGTTGTGATAAAATTATGGGATCTCAAATCACCCTTAATAAAGGTAATAAATATAAACTCTCATATTTCTTTTCTCCCTTTCACAAAATTAAACCTTACATTACACAAGTGTTTATAAACCAAAACTCTTATAAATGGATAAGTTTGACTTGATTATAATATTAAATAATAGTTTTTATTTGATTTGATTATAATCCTTTCTCTTAAAAATTCAAACTTGAATAAAATGAAGATAAAAATAAGTAATTATCCAATTTAAAAAAATAAGATTTGTGTCAAAATCCTAACATAATAAATGAATGATATGTCACTTCTTTTAATCATTAAAACAATGTTATTTAGAGATTTGGTAGCGAAGGAAAGTAAATTCCTTTTTGAAAGGAAGGAAATTACTATCTCTAAATTCTTCATATTTAATAATAAACAAATAAAATACTTTTTCTATTTTAATATTTTATAGTTATATTTTGCAAAAAAAAAATTCTATTGAAATAAATAGAACCTTTATTCATTTTAATCAAGGTAGAAAAACCAAAAATTATTTAAGATCTTTTTTATCATATTATCTTAAACTCCTTAGTTTATTTTATATATATTTTTAGTTAATTTTTGTCCCTTGTATTGATATTGTGATGTTTAATACTTTTTTTAAGAAATTATTCCTTATACTTTGTTTTATCCATTTGTATATTTATTAGAATGGTTTTATTATACTAATTGACAAGACATAAAATTCAATATTAAATTATTAAATCATATAAAAAAATAAAGGTGTTAAATGGATTGAAGTTCATAGATCAATTTGTGAACTTTAGTAGATCCAAATCCCTAAAATTCAGTTGATTTTTTCATGGTTAATACAAGCTGATACATGAATTTGTAATTAAAGTTCATAGGCTTATAAATCAAACTAGATCAATACCTCTCAAAATTTAATTTTTTTATTATTAATATGAATCAATTCATCCCATATCAATTCGTATCCTATTTGATCCACTAATTTTACATCTTGTAAAAAAAGCATTAACTATTATTGGCATGGGCTATTATAGGTAATAAAACTATATATATTAGGCTTTTGACCATACTAGTCCTTTAATTTTTACTTTTTCTAATTTTTTAAATTTATTTTTCTTGATATTTTTATTTTGTCAAATTAGCATTAGAACGATCCAACACTGCAAATGAAAGGAATGCTTTGAAATGAAAATAAGATAACTAAATATTCATTTTGGTCTTCCAAAGATAAATTTAGTATCAATTTAGTTCCTATTTAATTGTACCACTCAATTTAGTCTTTTATAAATTTAATTTGGTTTAATATTATCCCTCATAAATTTAAAGTCATCCTTCCACCAAGGACTAAATATTCATGTTGATCCTTCAAATATAGACTTACTATCAATTGGTCTCTATTTAGTTATGTCACTCAATTTAGTCCCTCATATATTTAATTTAATTTAATATTATCTCTCTAATAAATTTAAATTTAGATTTTATCTCTTTTTTTTTCTATCAAACCTAACAATATATTCCTTATTTCTTGATGAAAAGTGTGCCAATTGAATGGGTTATAGTGGACAAATAATGCTAATTTTGTAATGGTTCTTGGTCCTTAACATTCACATATGACTACTTCAGTTTAAAAGCACAAGTATTATGATTAATCAATGATATTGCTTATCTTTTATATACTCAAAGCATAAAGGTAAGTGTTGTAATAATTTCAAGAATTGACTTACCTAATTTCATGTTAAAAAGTGGCTTCAATAGAGCAATTTTTCTTGAGGTACAAAGGCTTATAGCCTCATGTAGGATTGTTGCACAAATGACCACAAATAAAGGTTAGGACTTTAGTTTTTTTTTAAATTCCACTATGTAATTAAGATAAAAAAATAAAAACAAGTTTCATAGTGGATTACATACTGCCACATTAACAAAACAACTTGAAACACCATTAATATAGTTGATAAAATTTGTTGGAAGTGTTTTGAGTTCCACATTGTTGGAAGTGTTTCAAATTTCACGATAGATTATATTGTAATAAATTTTGTTAACTTTATTAATAGTGTTTCAAGTTGTTTTGTTAATATGACATAATCAAATACATCATCATTAGATAGATCATTATCAAATAAAGCAACCTCTGTTGACCCACTACTAATTAAATTAGCTATAAAATCAATTTTTGAGGATGGTATCATCCCTTTATTAGCTATAAAATCAATTCCTAAGGATGGTATCATCCCTTCATTAGCTAAGCTTATAACATTGTTAAATATATCAACCATGGTACTTTTTTTCTTAATTACATAATGAAATTAAAAAAATTAAAATTCTAACTTTTATTTATTACCATTTATGCATCAACCTTACGTGAGACTAGGAGCCTCAATAATTTAAGAAAAAAATTCCATTGAAACCTTCTCTTTGGTATGAAATATTGCAAGTTAATTTTTGAAATAGTCATAATAATTATCTTTATATTTTAAGTATATAAGAGAAAAGTAACATCACTTATTAATCATGACATTTAGTTTCTTTAATTGAAGTAATCACATAATAATGTTGAGGACCAGAAACTATTACAAAATTAGCACTGCTTTCTCTACTGTAACCTATTTCATTGGCATACTTTTCATCAAGAAAGAAGGAACATGCTGTTAGATTTGATAAAGGCAAAATGGGATAAAATTTGAATTTAGTGGAAGAATGACATTAACCTAAATTAATTATATAAAGGACTAAATTAAGTGACATAATAAAATAAGGACCAAATTCATTCTAAACCCATCTGTGAAAGATCAAAATAAGTATTTCATTTTTGGTAAAAAGATAACTTTAAATCTATAATTAGCTATAGAATCAATTTTTAGGGATGGTATCATCCCTTTATTAGCTATAGAATCGATTCTCGAAGATGGTATGATTCCTTTGTTAGCTAAGCTCATATCATTATTAAATGTATCAACCATGGTACTTGCTTTTGTTTTTTCCTTAATTATATAGTGGAATTAAAAAAATTTGAAATTCTAACTCTTATTTGTTGCCATTTATGCATTAACCTTACATAAGATTGGGAAGCTTTGTAACTTGAGAAAATTTTCTCCATTAAAGCCATCTTTTGATATGAAATAAGGTAAGTATATTTTTAAAATAGTCACAATAATTACCTTTGTATTTTGAGTAAATAATAGAAAAATAACATCATTTATTAACCATAATATCTAATTTCTTTGATTGAAATAGTCATACAATAATGTTAAGCACCAAAAACTATCACAAAATTAGCATTCTTTTTCTACCATAACCTATTCCATTAGCACATTTTTCATCAAAAAAAGAAGGAATATATTATTAGGTTTGATAGAGACAAAATGAAATAAAATTTGAATTTGAATTCGAATTTGGTGGAGGGATAATATTAACCCAAATTAATTTTATAATGGACTAAATTAAGTGATATAATTAAGTAGGAACCAAATTAATTCTAAGTCCATCTTTAAAGGACCAAAATGAATATTTAGTCTTTGGTAGGGAGATGACTTTCAATTTATAAGGAATGACATTAAACCAAATTAAATTTATAAAAGACTAAATTGAGTGATGCAATTATAGAGAGGCCAGATTGATATTAAATTCATATTTGAAGAATCAAAATGTGTATTTAGTCAAATAAGATTGATAAATGAAAAATGAACATTTCAAAAAAAATAATTTAGTCTTTTCATCATATCCTTGAAATTTTAAAATTCAGAATGATAAGATAATTATAAAATTATTGAATTAAAATTATTCGATCATAATTATTTTTTTAATAAATATAATTAAATAATTTTTAAAATTATTACATTATTCTGGATTTTGTATCCTTTGATACATGGATAATTCACCAAATAAGTTTTAATAGGAATAGAATGAGATTTTCTTTTTTTTTTGCTAGAGAAGAGAAAGAGTAAAAACAACTAGTATTGATTACTTTTTTTTAGTATTATACGCGAATACTCTCTCGTTACAAAATATTCGATTTGAGTCATAATTATTGCACAAAGAGTGAATATGTTATCACAAATCCACTAAAGTATTAGTAACTTAAGAAGTCTCCCACTCTTTTATCAATTATAAATTAATGTCTTTTATGTTAAATTTGTAACCTTTACAATTAAATAATAACTTGATACTACTAAATTAACCATTTTAATGAAGAGAATAGAATTAGAGCCTCTCTAATGATAAGAATAGAATAAGTGCTAATTTACTAAAAAGAGGATATATTTTGATCAAAAAAGCCAAATACATTGTTTAGGCCCTGCTGGTGTGTCGAGGAAATAAAATAGTGGGAATTAAAGTGCTTGCTGCCTTTGGATTATGAAGCAACTAAGAAAATTCATGGAAAGTGACATATACAGGTGTTGATGCATATCAAATAACCTAAATGATATACCTTTCTTGTGGCGGGGGGTCCCCTTAGAAAGTGAATGCTTTCTTTGATGCTAAAGCAATAAAGTTTTTCACTACAAGTATATTTCTATTTTATGATACAAAAGTCAAGAAAAGCAAAATTGGAGTAATCTTTAAAAAATTTGATTCCGACGCATTCTCGGACTTTTTCTCTTTAATGGCATAAGCTTAAATCTAGAATGTGAATATGTTGTGTTGCTATTTTTTTAAAATGTTTCGGAAATAATTAAAGTTAATCTCAGTGTACTTACTTTAAAGTGTGAAATGTAATTTAAAGAACAAAATAAATCAAAATGAGAAATTTAAGGGGTTAATATGAAATTTTTAAATTATTTTTATTTATCAAAATTTGAATATTTAAATATTTCATTATGGTGATATTTCACTCTAACTTTTGAAGTGTATTTTAAATTTTTAGAGGAGGATAGCTCACCTACTAAATCATGGGTTACTTAATAGATACATGACTATCATTATTGGCGTAAAAAATCAAATCTTGGAATTAATATTCATTAAAATTAGTTTGAAATTAATACTCATTAAAATTACCACATCGATATGTAATAATGTCCAATAAGAATATGGAGAAGTTAAGAGTGTTTTATAACGAAACAGGTTCAAAGTAACCGAGGGGAATGTGTGGTTTAAATAAATCGTTGACTGTAATTCTTTACACATAAAAAAAGAACAGTTTGTCTTAAATAATTATGATCCATATTAGAAAATAAGTGGCATATCCTAAGAACAGGAAAAAAAATTTTAGTATTAGTACTGAAAATTTGATGATATTTTTATATAAATAATATTAAATATATTATTTTTAATTCAGTAATTTAATCTCTTAAAAATAATTAATTTCTTACAAAAATAGATTATTTTTTTATTAAATTACTGAGTTAAAATAATAAAATTAATAATATTTATGTGAAAACAGAACTAAATTCAATACTGATGTAACACCAGAGTTTTTTTTAACCAAGAAGGGAGTTCTTTTGTGAAAATAAAAAATTTGTTAAAAGCAGATTGTGTTGCAAACAAAATTCACAGGGAGAGAATAACGAATTTATTTTATTTTATTTTTCAGAATACATTGAGATGATAGTTAACGCTACCGTTCCTCCCTTTCTCTCTCTGAAGGATGAAAAAAAAGAATAAATGTAATATTTAGATATTTATTTATAAAAGTTATAATTATTATATTCTCAAATTTTATAATAAATATTATTCTACTCTTATTTTTATTTTTGATATAATTATTCACATCTTCATTTACTTAAAATATTCAATTAAATAAAAAATACTGAAATTAATTATTAAATAATCTTTTAATAATGTTAAATACATGTTTATTTTTTATTAAATTCTTTTTGTACTATTTATTTTAGTACCTCATATAAAGAAAGGAATGAATAATTATAATGAAAGCAAAAATAAGAGATTGATAATACTAGTTATAAAATTTTAGGAATGTAATAATTATTATTTTTATAAATAAAGTATATAAATGAGAAAGTAAATGTTATGTTTATTAAAAAATTGTGAGTAATTCTAGATGGTTGAATCTGCTAAACTTGCTAATCAAATGCCAATAAATCATTTCTTATTTTTTTATTTTAAAAAAATTATAGGTTTGAAAATAAAAATAAAAATATAAGAATGAGAATCTAGTTATACAAAATCCATATTTTAATTTTCTTTCAATTTGTGAATCATGTAATTTGGAAAAAATAATTTGTAAAATTTAAAATTATAGGACATTGGCAAAATAATATATGAATTATATAAAGTTATAATTTTATTCCTAAATACTAGTCTATACATATAATATCATCCTTCTTATAGATAATATCGCCTCTAATAATGTGATAAAGGGATAAAATTATATGTATGGTATATTATTTTAGAGACAAAATTATAAGATTATATAATTTAAGAGTTATTTTATTAATATTTTATAATTTTAATGATAAAATTATTAATTTTTTTTCAAAGACTTCAAAATTTCTTAAGTACAATAATCCTAATTTAACTCCTCAAGCTAGAAAAGGCAATGCCATGAATCCTGAAATTATCCGAATTGGTTTTGTAGTAAATTGTTGTTTTAAGGAAAGATTACTTTAATTATTTTCCAAACATTTTGCATATAATAAAATTATGATCAGAAAATGTTTCAAATTTATTTATGTTATATTTCTAAATCTGTATACACTACACGTGGTATATTGTAATTTCTAAAATAAAAAAAGCACCCAAATTAACATCATTTGACAGTTTTATTTTTCAAGAACATTATATTAGGATTAAAATTAAAATATTAAGGTGTCGTTTGGTTCGCAGCAAAAATGTGAAAAGTTGTATTTCCTAAAAAATAGAAAATTGAGAGTTGTTTAGTTGCCCATAAAAATTGTATTTCCTATAGAATTTGGGAAATTATTTACTTACTCTCCCTTAGGTAATTTCTATTTCTTAGAAAATGTAACTTCCTTCATGTCAACCAAATAACATTGAGAACTTCTCGGAAAATTTACATAGGAAGTAACTTCTTAAGAAATTTAACTTTCCGCAGAAACTTATTTCCCACATGGACCAAACGACTCCTAAATATATGGTATTTACTTTTCCCTGCATTTAACCGACCAACCGCGTGAAGGCTGAAGTTAGGTGGGCAAAATCTTAAATAAGAGGAAATTTTCTAATTTTATATTTCTCAAAAAGGGAAAAGGTTATGTGAATTTATTCATAATTATAATTATAATTGTAATATAGTTATAATTATAATAATATAATCTATTTTTCATTAAAAAATTAAAAAAGACCATGTGGATCATCCTTAACTTTTATTTTATTAATTTTAACCAAACTTAAGGATAAGTATTAAATATTAAAATCTGAAATTGATAGCCTGCTTATTAAATTATGTACTTCCTTTTATGTGTATGCTAGAATAGAAGTCTTACATTTATTTTTGGAAACCTTTTAATTCATATCAATTTAATCCAAGATCACTCTTTTCAAAAGTTATAATTTTTATAAACATGTAAATTTTTGTAACTTTTATTGATAAAGTTTACAATACAAATATCTTCAACCGTACAATTTTTTTTAATTTTATCTAAAAAATATATAATATATAAAAAATTTAATTATCAATATAAAATATTTTACAAGTCATATTATTAGTGAATAAAAAGAAAATATATTATTTAAAAATAATAATTAAAATTTATAACAAAAAAAAGTTTTAAATTTTTTATTAATATAATAATATATGAATGAATAATAAAATAAAATTAATTTATATCAATAATAAATTAAATTTAAACTTAAATTATATATAAAAATATTATGATTCTACCGTTTGCAACGCAAAAGTCAAACTTATTTAAAAAAGTTAACTTTTATAAATAAATTACAATTATAATTTTCATGAGCATCTTTAAAAAATATAAAATAGAAAGAAATGTATGGATTTATATTCCTTTTTTTCGTTCGGTAAGGATACAAAGTTATTAATTTAAATAATATTAGGTTTTTTAAATTATATTTTTTAATTTTAAATTTGATTAAATTATGTATGTGTCTCCTGAAAAAAATAGAGTAAAGAAGCTATGCCATCAAATCAAAATCAAAATAACGAAAGAAAACGATGAAATTACTGTGGATATGGTTGAAAAGGCCGCAGGTGCAGCCGAAAATAAATCCAAAGCTAGTCGTATTTATGACTCCTGATGAGCCAGTGATAGCAGTTCAGATTCTATAAGTAGTTGTGCTTATCGTTGTCTATACTGGGCAGTGAACTTATCAACCTACTTATCGCAGGCCATGATGGCCATCTCATCTCGTCCTCGCTCACGCTATTTAAACTGTCTGATACCTCTATTTCGTCGCTTCGCACCTTTTCTCTCTCCTTCTTCCTCAAATCCCTAGCCATTTCATCTATAAATACTCAACCAGAAGAACTCTGGAAAAGGTAGAGAGAGAAACTAGAGGGAGAACATACTCAAACCCTCCTTCCTCCTCCTTCTTTTCCTTTAAAACCTCTTGATCTGTGCAAAAAACCTCAGGCAGGTGCCTCCTTCTCATTTTCCATTTCTCTGCATTTCTTCTTAATTTTTACTGATTAATGCAAATATAAATTTTTACTGCTCTCATGAATTTCGTTGTTAACGGGCTGAAATTTGAATTCTTCGCATGGATATGACTGCCGTTTAATTATAGGTTTTGATGCTAGCTGTTGTTGATCTATACAGTTTTAGATCTTTCAGGTGGTTTTATTTTAGTTGTGGGGGAGACCGCCATGTCTTCACTTAGCAGAGAACTTGTTTTTCTTATACTTCAGTTTCTCGATGAAGAGAAATTTAAAGAGACCGTACACAAGTATGCTAATTTCCTAACTTACCCTTATATATATATATATATATATATATATATATATATTGTCCTTTTCATTTTTTGGTTTGGTTTTTTGATCTGAATTGTGAACATGAAGGTTGGAGCAAGAGTCGGGATTTTTCTTTAACATGAGGTATTTCGAGGATATGGTGACAAATGGGGAGTGGGATGAGGTGGAGAGTTATTTGTCCGGTTTTACGAAGGTAGATGATAATAGATATTCCATGAAGATCTTCTTTGAGATACGGAAGCAGAAGTACCTCGAGGCATTAGACAAGTAGGTGCCCATGATCATCTGTTGCCTACTTGGTTTATATGGTCATATTCACGTTAATTTACTGAGAAATATATAATAAAACATTGTAGGCAGGATCGAGCAAAAGCAGTGGATATTTTAGTGAAAGACTTGAAAGTATTTGCAGCATTTAATGAAGATCTTTTTAAGGAAATCACACAATTGTTGACCTTGGACAATTTTAGGTATGGGTTAAATGTTTAGGTAATGTATATTTTCTGTGAGGTTCATTTTTTTTCCTGCTAATACTGATGGGGTTCTTGTTTTTACGATTAAATTTGCAGACATAATGAACAGCTGTCTAAGTACGGTGATACAAAATCAGCTAGGGGAATAATGCTTGCTGAGCTAAAGAAATTAATAGAAGCTAACCCTCTGTTTCGTGATAAGCTTCAGTTTCCAACCTTGAAGAACTCCAGATTGCGGACACTGATTAATCAGAGGTTCTTGAAAAGATCTTACTGTGTTTGTGTAAACTAGGCTCGGTTTCGTGATATATTTGATGTTTACTGACTCTGACATTTCTTCGTAATGACTTGACAGTCTAAATTGGCAGCATCAACTTTGTAAGAATCCAAGGCCAAACCCTGATATAAAGACCCTATTTGTAGACCATAGTTGCACACAACCAAATGGGGCAAGGGCTCCCTCACCCGTTACAAATCCCCTAATGGGTGCTGTCCCAAAGGGAGGAGGTTTTCCGCCACTTAGTGCTCATGGTGTAAGTAAAGGGGAGGAATCAATTCTTCCATGATTCTTCATTGATGTCCTAGTTAAAGTTTGAAATTGGTTAGCTCTGATTTTCTTTGTACATTTGTTAGCCATTTCAGCCTACACCAGCTGGTGCTCTTCCAACATCTCTTGCAGGATGGATGGCTAACCCATCTCCTGTTCCACACCCTTCAGCTTCTGCAGGGCCTATGGGATTGACAGCAGCAAACAATGCAGGTAATTTCATGTTAAGTAACCATTTCACTTTTCTTCTACTAAAACATGACATATGGTTTGGGCATTGGCCTGATGTTCACTTTATATGATGTGCAAAATGAAGCTAATTATGTAATTTGCAATTAGCAACTTGATAGATGGGGAAACTGAGAAAAGCATGAACTTTTGAGAGATTTTGTTATGTTTAGCTTAGCACAGAATCTTCCTTTTCACATCTAATTGTTTAATGATTAATGATTCTTATCGTCCCTTTGTCACTTTATCTTATATTACAAACTTCATATTTATCAATGGAATTTCTTTTCACCTTTCTGCTTTGATAATGGGAGCAGCTGTATTGAAGCGTCCAAGAACTCCTACCAATAACCCAGTTCTGGACTACCAAACTGCTGATTCTGATCATGTGTTAAAGAGAACAAGACCATTTGGCATATCAGATGAAGTAATATTCATTCCCTTTCTCTTTCTGATGTTATACTGTCATATATGTTTCTCTCTACTTGCTTATGTTTGTTTACTTTTGTGCTTGCTGCTTGTTTTAATGGTGTAAGATTTATATATTTGTCTGATAGTTCAAATCATCTGATTCCCCACCAATTGAAAAATAATGATTATGCTCTAGCAATCTTGACATGTAAGTAGGATAGGTATCACATATGTAGACTGGTTAATACTGATGCTGAGCATATTTTTCAATTGTAAAATAGGATTTACACCAAAGAGCATAAATTTATATTAAAAATCATTTTGTCTGGAAGTGCCCTTGGTATTCTGTTCTTCATCTACACCTTTTTTAGAGCCAAATCGAATAACCTTTTTGCTTCTTTTTAATTCAAACTTAGATTTTCTTCTGAAAAGTTGTTTTGGTGGAGGAATTTGAAGAGTATCATTTGACTCTGGAGTTGCTTGAAGGGATAGTGTAACATATGTAACTTGTCCTGAATTATTTTCTTTCACCAGGTGAATAACCTACCGGTAAGTATGCTGCCTGTTTCATACGCCAGCCAGAGCCATGGTCAGAGCTCCTATTCTTCTGATGACCTGCCCAAGAATGTTATGATGACTTTAAGTGTAGGTTCAACTGTCAAAAGCATGGATTTCCATCCTCTTCAGCAAATTTTGCTTCTTGGTAAGTCCCCTTGTGGTATGCATGTGTATCTATATTTTCTTCCATTTTTGTGTTTGTCTATTCATCTCATCTATTTTTCTGTTTATTGTTCATATATTTACTTCTTCCTGAATGGTTAGTTGGAACAAACATGGGAGATATCATGGTCTGGGACATAGGTAGCCGCGAGAGGATTGCTTTAAGAAGTTTCAAGGTTTGGGACCTTGGAGCATGTTCAATGCTCCCACAGGTACGAACTTCACATGAAAGTTAGCGTACACTGCATATCTATTGATTGTTCCTGAAGCTCCCTTGCAATGAAGTTAGTATTAGTTCTTTCACTTGTGTAGGCATCTCTGCCCAATGACTATACAGCTTCAGTTAATCGTGTGGTATGGAGTCCTGATGGTACACTTTTTGGTATGTTCTGATTAGTTTTCAACTGTCTATTGATTGATCTCTTGTTCAGTAATGAGATATCTTGCTGCCTTCAGCCTTCCCCCCCCCCCCTCTTCCCCTTTTTTTTTTAAATTTTTATTTATGATGTTTTAGGTAATCAAGGTTTAATGTTTGTTTATCCATCATGCTTCAGGTGTTGCGTATTCTAAGCACATTGTGCACATATATTCCTATCATGGTGGTGATGATCTGAGAAATCATTTAGAGGTTTGTATGCATCATTAAATTTCAGTCTTCTCTTTATTAGGCAGCTAATCATCATATTTCACCTGCAATAAAATTTTCTTGGTTATTTCAAGTTGGAACTCCTAAAACCCTGACCCTTTGTGGTACATGTTGGGTTTTTGAAGGAGAAATAATTATGATACATCCTAGTCCAAAATAAGAACATCTGGGTATGACATTTTAGAGATTTATTTATTTTAGATTTAATTTGATGTGACTTGTATGGTTGCTGACATTGTTGTTACTCAGATTGATGCACATGTAGGTAGTGTGAATGATCTTGCTTTCTCTTATCCAAACAAGCAGCTTTGCGTTGTTACATGTGGAGATGATAGGGTCATCAAGGTAAGTTTATCTTATTACATTTTGTGTTGGGATTGCAATGAGTAATCATTAATAAGAGTTCAAAGTTTGCAGGTATGGGATGCGGTCACTGGTGTAAAGCAGTTTACTTTTGAGGGTCACGAGGCGCCTGTGTATTCTGTATGTCCACATCATAAGGAAAATATTCAGGTAACAATCAACCTGTATATATAATACATTAGCAGTAGCATGAGAGCAATGATGAATCTGCATTAATTTGCATTCTTTGCTAAGGTTGTAACTGACTGGGACTGAGAAAAGAGAGGAAAAGAAATTGTAATCTGTAAACAACGTGCAGGCAACCCTTTTTTTTTCTTTTTCTAAAAAAAAAAAAGAACATGCACACAATAAATTGAAATAAAAAAAATATGTATGTTTTTAATCTTGAAGCAAGTAGAAAAGCTAGCTCAGACAATGAAGTGACGTCAGATGGGAGTTGCCTTGTTTATACTTTATACGCATTTCAGTATACTTTCAAGACATTTATTATTTGGACATTGTAAGTTCTACAGTCTTTACTTGTTTGCCATTCATCATCTGATAGTTGTTCATAATATTTGCTGCAAATACCCGTTATGTTGTCATAATCTCCTTTTAGTCTATCCCCTTAGTCAGATAATATTTTACAAAATTATTAATACATTAACTCCTATATTTTTAGGGTGTGAATTAACTGTGATATCTGGGACTATTTTCTTTCATAGTGAAGATTATTCCTTTAGTTTATTTTGGTTCATGCATGAATCATTGCCCAATTTTGTTCTTGTTAAGATTCCAATGAAGCTTCCTATATGGCTTTGCAGTTCATTTTCTCAACTGCAACTGATGGAAAAATAAAGGCATGGTTGTATGATAATATGGGTTCTAGGGTAGACTATGATGCACCTGGCCATTCATCTACCACAATGGCATACAGCGCTGATGGAACAAGGTTTGTGCTAAAAATTTTCTTTCTATTTTCAATTTCCTTATGCTGATGCACTATTTTGTGGTTTGAATATTTACTGAGTGATTTATGTATTATTCTTAGATTATTCTCATGTGGTACAAACAAAGAAGGGGAATCGTTTCTGGTGGAATGGAATGAAAGTGAAGGAGCAGTGAAGCGTACATACCATGGTCTTGGGAAGCGATCAGCAGGAGTTGTGCAATTCGATACCACCAAGAATCGGTTCTTAGCTGCTGGTGAAGAGTTCACAATCAAATTCTGGGACATGGATAATACAAGCTTGTTGACAAGCATTGATGCGGAGGGTGGATTACAGGTAATTATTGGATCGGTTTGATGTTTAATTAGTCCGATGATATTGATACCTTTCATGCAAATTAATGTCTCCTGCTTTGAACTCTTGCAGGCTTCTCCTTGTATTAGATTTAACAAGGAAGGGATACTATTGGCAGTCTCCACGAGTGACAATGGAATTAAAGTTTTAGCAAATGCTGATGGAATTAGGCTACTTCGGACAGTGGAAAATCGCACATTTGATGCTTCTAGAGTTGCTTCTGCAGCTGTTGTGAAGGTATGATTATTAAACTATAACTGATCTACTGAAAGTACATATTCTAAATCCATCATGTATTTCAGGCACCCTCGATTGGTGCTTTTGCTTCTACCAATGTAACTGTTGGAGCAAGCCTTGGTGATAGGGCTCCTCCAGTAGCTGCCATGGGTGGGATTGTAAGTCTTTGTGATTTTGCTAGGGTTCCTCTGAATAAAAGTCAAATGTTTGTTTTACATTCATTGATTGAATATTTTCTCCTGGACTTTTTCCAGAACAATGATGCTCGTTTGGCTGACATAAAACCCAGAATTACTGATGAAGCTGTGGATAAATCTAGGATCTGGAAACTGACAGAGATTAATGAACCATCACAGTGCCGCTCTCTGAGACTCCCTGATAATCTGTCACCAATAAGGGTATAATCTACTATGAAAACTGTAATGGATATTTTTCATCTTCTTTTGGTTTGTAGATGAAGATGCACAAACTTTTACTCATTTTGCATCACTGCATGCATGTTTCTGCATAGTGGGGAAATTGAGCATGGTTATTGTGTTTATTGGGCTACTGTTATATGAGAGGAGAAGCTGATAATGATTATAAGTGTTACCAAATTTGCTGAATCCTTTTAGGTGCATGCAACTTATTTGGATATATCATAAATGGGATTACTTTGGTATTATTTTTAACTAGGGTAAAACATTTTGATTATTCATTCAGGTTTCTAGGTTAATCTATACAAATTCTGGGCTTGCCATTTTAGCATTAGCAGCAAATGCTGTGCACAAGCTCTGGAAATGGCAGAGAAATGATCGGAATATTTCGGGGAAGGTGACTGAGTTTCTGAATGTTTGATTGATTGCACTTCCTTTTCAAAATGTTATTGATCTGAATTTTTCTTCTATAGGCCACTGCAAATGTTTTACCACAGCTATGGCAACCAACTAGTGGAATATTGATGACCAATGATATAAGTGATACTAACCCAGAGGATGCTGTCTCATGTTTTGCACTCTCGAAAAATGACTCGTATGTGATGTCAGCTTCTGGGGGGAAAGTTTCCCTATTCAATATGATGACATTCAAGGTAGATAGCTTTCAACTTTTTATTTTTACTGCTATTATTTACCATATTAATATTTATTATATTAAATTTAAGTTTGGGCTTAGTTTACTGGGGCAAGGACCCTAATGAATATTGTAGCTCCCTTGCACTTTTTAGAAAATTTTCTTTAACATGTATATTTTCAATTTTTTTTTTGGGTTACATCTGTAATTACGCTTACATTAATCTTTGTCTTCTGACCATAGACAATGACAACTTTCATGCCACCACCACCAGCTGCCACATTTCTTGCGTTTCATCCACAAGACAACAATATCATTGCCATTGGCATGGAGGATTCTACTATACAAATTTATAACGTTCGAGTGGATGAGGTGTTGCTCTATGGAAGGCCTAAGGATGTTGTTTGGGTGTTTTTAAACTATTAAATGCAAGTGTTTGACGTTGGTCATTTCTTTTCAATTTTCCTAGGTCAAAACCAAGCTAAAAGGTCATCAAAAAAGAATTACTGGTCTTGCATTTTCCCATGTTCTTAATGTGCTTGTATCATCTGGAGCAGACTCTCAGGTAAATATTTTCTCTTTTCATTTGTGATTTTTACGAATGCAGTCTTTGCTGTCCTTTGATGGACCAGGAGCTCAAATAGCTTTTGTGGTTTGCCAAGCTTGGTTATGTTTGACTCTGTCTGCATGTGCGTTATTCTGTAATAGTTCCTTGTTGTCACTTCTGTTATCATTTGCATCTTTCTTCTCTAGCAGAATAATGATTTGCAAAGCAATTTTTGAGGAATTCTTTTGATGAGTGGTTCTAGAGACATAACATTTGAAGTTCTCTATATGTAAAATGTTCTGTGGGATATCAATAAGATGCTTACCAGTTTTCTTATATCTATTCAACAGTTGTGTGTTTGGAGCACAGATGGATGGGAAAAGCAAGCAAGTAAATTCCTGCAGATGCCCAGTGGACGAGCGCCAGCACCACTTGCAGATACTCGTGTCCAATTTCATCTGGATCAGATACATTTGCTGGCTGTTCATGAAACACAAATAGCTATATACGAGGCTCCCAAGTTGGAATGTCTAAAGCAGGTGCACTTAGGGCCTTAATTTTTGCCTTCAATTGTTTAACAAATGAAATCATCTGGAATGATCTGACAGGATCAATCATGTTTGTTTATTGCAAGCTTCATTTTTCTTTGCATTTTGATGTGATGCTTATTTTATGCCTGCTCACTTATCCTCGAATTTCTTATATATCCAAATAGTTTGTGCCTCGAGAAGCTAGTGGTCCAATCACACATGCAGCGTATTCATGCGATAGCCAATCAATATATGTAAGCTTTGAAGATGGCAGCGTGGGTGTGCTGACTGCTTCAACACTTAGATTAAGATGCAGAATAAATCAGAGTGCTTATCTTCTTCCCAACCCAAGGTGCGTTTATTATTGAGTGCAAAAGGTTGCAGTTAATATTTTCTTTCTTTCATTTAACAAAATGCCTTTTACAGCTTGAGAGTGTGTCCACTTGTCATTGCTGCACATCCTTCCGAACCCAATCAATTTGCATTAGGACTTACAGATGGTGGTGTGCATATACTAGAGCCAAACGAGTCTGAAGGAAGATGGGGTTCTCCACCTCCAACAGAGAATGGCGCTGGGCCTAGCACTGCTCCTGCCGCTGCTTCAGAGCAACCCCAAAGGTAACCATGCAGGCGTGCAACATGTTCTCAACAAGGCGAACTGTATGTATTTGATTACATGCAAACGACCCCCGCCCCCCGGTCCTGCCATTTGATGTGCAAGGGGAGGCAGTGGAAATTACGTTTCTCTAGTTTTAGGATACATCTCTTGAACCAATTAGTTTTTTAGTGGCTAAGAAATTAATTTGTTCTCCCTTAGATTACTACACAAGTTTCTATAGTGTAAATTCGGCGCTGCGAGTAGAAAGGTAAGATCTGATTTATTGATTACTTTTCAGTCCTTCCTACTTTTTCTTGTGTAGTTCTCTTAATATAGCAGCTAGTCATCTGAGTTAAATTTTCCCAGCTAAGATTAGACTCGAGGTTTGTAGTTCTCTTTTGCAAGGATTCTCATTTATCTGTATCAATGTTATAGTTTGATTCACTGTTCATTACCGCTGATTTATGAATTTAGATTCTTTCCCGTCTGTCATGATAAGATAATGTCATTTAAGGATAAAGATTTACAAATTTTAATTGCAGCGGGGTTCATAATTTTATGGAAGTCAGTTTCTGTATACATCACTTAATTTTTATTTCCTTCCTTAACAAGACCATATCTAAAGGTCTGTTCAAAAAAGATTGAACGTTTCTCTTTTCATTGATTGTTTTGATATTAAATAACAATCATTCCTTGTCTTTCTCCCAAGTTCTTCTCGTTTAAGAAGACTCGGGTATATTTTTGTTAGAAGTAGCCATAAGGACACAAGAAACAAGTTTTTCTGATCGATGTCGATGCCGATGCCAAACACCACAATCACCGGAAATTGGCTACATAGTTATGACTTAGAATTGACTCGTTTTTTTAAGGAATGAAAGGACAGTTAATTTTTTTGACGTCAGTTCAAACTTGTATGGAAAAGTATTTTTCTTTGGCTATTCCATAGGAAACAGTAACAAAATCATCTGAATTTTGCCATGTGCGACTGAATCATCTATCTGACCAAAATATATTTCAGGAAAAATAATATGTTTAAATTGAATGTGGTTTTTTAAGCAGATAATTGTTCATATCTTTAAATAGAGACTATGTAGTTCGTAATGGAATTTCGTTTTTTCCTGTAAGAGGATGTGAAGGGTGTGGGCGACGGAGTGAAAATATGAAAAAATAAAAGTAAGATTGTTTATATAAGAGGGGGAAAAAAAGGTGACCAAGTTCAATTACGGCGATAGTGTTGACTGTTACTGAAATCAGCGCTTTGTATTCTCTGCCGAAATGGCAATTTTTAAATGCGAACAAGTATATGAAATATTGATGAACATAGTTCCATACTTTATCCCCGATTTGCTTAATAGTTAAGCCTCATCTCTCTCTCCTACTTGTCCTATTTAGATTTTAAAGGAAATAACTATTGTTTTGCACTGCTTTTACATTTTTCTGTAGATAAACATGGTGATTATCAGTCTTTCCTTTATTTGTCTGTAGCAACTTTGGATACTAAACAAAATAATCAACAATCTCTCTGTTAGATGTTATCTTAAAAATAGGGTTGAAAAATTAAAAGAAAATATTGAAGACTTGGCTTAGGCCACTTTGTTTGAATGGATCTTTAAACCAAGAGGGAAAAAGACTATTTAGCAGCATGCTTCATCAACCAAGAAAAAGTCCTTAAAATGAGCATGAAACTGATGAGTATAATAAGACAGAAGCTGTTGTTGCTGGAAAGTGCTATGCATGACATCCACCAAAACGACTACGTTTTCACAAAAATATATCATAAAGTAACAATATATTGCACCGAAAATTGATTGTCCGTTCGTTTGCCCAAAGAGAAAAAAAAATTTGTTTGTCCGTTCATTACGCGGTTTCGCAATCTTACTGTCCGCTTTCAACTTTGCTTTAACACATAGCACTAACAGAGAGGCAAAGGACACATACAGGAGCTTTCCCTGCCACCATTACTGTTTCTTCTTCCTACACGTACCTCTCTCTCCCTCTCCCTTTCTCTTCTCCCATCGTACGAATTTCCCATTTCACCTTCTGCCTTCAATCGATCCTCCATTTCTTCATAGATCCGATTCTCTACCACCTCTCATCTCCTTGGATCATACAGGAGGATAAGGTGATTACATTTTCCATCCCAAAGTCTCCATTTTTATCTCAATTCCCCAACCAAATCCCATAAACGAAGCAAATCAAACGTAACCGATCATTATTTCGTAACTATAGATGGCATCGAGCACGATCCGTAAGGCTATTGGTGTTGTGAAGGATCAAACTAGCATTAGCATAGCCAAAGTCGCCGGCAATTTAGCTCCAGACCTTGAAGTCCTTGTAGTCAAAGCCACCAGTCATGAGGAAGTCCCTGCTGATGATAAGTATATCAGAGAAATTCTGAATCTTACCTCTTATTCAAGGGGTTATGTCAATGCTTGTGTCATCACTATTTCCAAGAGGCTTGGGAAGACTCGTGATTGGATTGTTGCCTTGAAGGCGCTGATGCTTGTTCATAGGCTTTTGGTTGATGGCCACCCTCTGTTTGAGGAAGAGATTGTGTATGCCACTCGAAGGGGGATGAGAATTTTAAACATGTCTGATTTCAGAGACGAAGCACATTCCAATTCTTGGGATCACTCCGGTTTTGTGAGGCTTTTTGCCACGTATCTCGATGAGAAGGTTGAGTTTGTGGTGTACCAGAAGAAAATGAAAGGTGTTGATGGCAAGTTTGAAGAGAGGGATGATGGTTGGCGCCAATCTCAAGATTCTCAACGCGGGTATGGCGAGTTTAGGGATGAATTTAGTCCTGGAATGGGTAGCAAATCGAGGTCTTATGGCGATGTGAACAAGTCTACTGGAAAAGAACAGAAAAGTGATGGCACCCCAGTAAGAGATCTGAGACCAGAGAGGGCATTGGACAGGTTAAATCATTTGCTAAAGATTCTAGATCGTGTATTGGCTTGTAGGCCAAGTGGTCTTGCAAAGACTAATAGGCTAGTGCTTGTTGCGCTTTACCAGATTGTGAGGGACAGTTTCAGGCTATATGTAGAGATATGTGAGGTACTTGGGGTGTTGTTGGATCGCTTCATTGAGATGGAGTATGCTTATGCTGTCAAGGCATTTGATGCTTATGTCAGTGCTGGAAAGATGATTGATGAATTAGTGGGTTTCTATGGATGGTGCAAGGATTCGGGAATTGCAAGGTCATCGGAGTATCCTGAAGTGCAAAGAATCACTGATAACCTCTTGGGAACACTTGAAGATTTATTGAAAGAGATGAGTAACAGGCCCAAAAGTCCTGAGAGGAATGAGGTGGAGGTGGCTGTCAAAGAGCCACAGCCAGATCCAGAGCCTGAGATGAATGAGGTGAAGGCTCTTCCACCGCCTGAGAATTTCGAACCTCCACCTCCTTCGGTAACTGAGCCTAAGGTTCCTGTTCAACAAGAGACCAATGATCTGGTGGATCTAAAGGATGATGGAGTTTCAGCAGATGAGCAAGGCAATAAACTAGCTTTGGCTTTGTTCTCTGGGCCAGCAACTGTAAAGACAGATGGTTCCTGGGAAGCATTCCCTTCAAATGATGAATCTAAAGTGACTTCTGCTTGGCAAACTCCGGCTGCTGAACCTGGCAAAGCAGATTGGGAATTGGCATTGGTCGAGACAGCTAGCAACTTGTCGAGACAGAAGGCAGATTTGGCGGGTGGCTTTGATCCGCTGCTACTAAATGGCATGTATGATCAAGGGGCAGTGAAGCAACATGTGAGCACAAGTCAATTGTGTGGTGGGAGTGCTAGTAGTGTGGCACTGCCTGGACCTGGTAAGAATGCCACACCAGTGCTGGCCTTGCCAGCTCCGGATGGCACGGTTCAGGCTGTAGGGCCTCAAGATCCATTCGCCGCTTCCCTTTCAGTGCCACCGCCTTCATATGTGCAAATAGCGGATATGGAGAAAAAGCAGCAGTTGCTTGTGCAGGAACAACAATTATGGCAGCAGTATGGAAGAGATGGGATGCAAGGCCAAGTGGGTCTGGCCAGGGTTGCTGGTGGAGCTGGCTACTATGCTCAAGGTCCTCAACCTATGATGCCTTATGGAATGCCACAATATAGTGGCATTGGGCAGCCTGGAGGCTATCATTATGCACCCTATTGAATTGGCTCTCCTGTTTTCCAAAAGTTTTCTTTCTCCTAAAGCCAGTGAGTGTTCTTGCTTATCCAGGTGGATACTCGTTAATGAGAAAAATTGTAGTTTGATTAATTCTTGGCTATATCAGACTCCACAAGAGAACGATATATAGTTAAAGATACAGAACGTGGTGGGCTTCTTTGGTACTTCACTTTGTGCGTTGTAATTTTGATACAATTTTTGCCTCTTTTCTGCCATCCTTTTCTGCTTGATAATATTTTAAGAGTCTCCAGAAACTCGGTCTTAAAGAAGGTCGGGGTTTCTGTGTTAGTATGAAATGGCAACCCTTTTGGCGAAATAAATAATTCTGCTTGCAGTATATAATGATCACATGCTATTTCCCCTTCAACATCGATGACTTGGCAATTTTTATTTCTTAAACATTATTTATTAACAAACCTCGCATATATGGTATTTCATCTGCAGATGGATGCGAGAATAACGCCCTTCTTCTACACATGGATCTTCATTCCTTTTCCTTTCAAGTAAAATTGACAGGCCATATCCTAAATTACAACTTACAATTGAATTTCGTTCTTTGAACTAATGTCACTTGTATATGAATAGATTTTCCAAACTCTTTAGCTTGTATACATTAACCCTCCAATTATATGAAATGATCAGAAACAACATTTTATTTTATTTTTAAACAAATTTCATTTTAAATTATTTTTGGATTTAAGTAAAACAATATTTCATTTACAATTTTTGTTTTAAGGTCTTAGACATATGTTATATCAAAAAATTTAGAAGAAGAAAATACAAATAAGCTGCTGAGATATGTTTTAATATCACATAATCCCCTTGAAATTTTAAGATTTATAAATAAGCTCTTGAAGTTTGCCAAAAAAAATGAAAATATGAATAGTTCAATTATTAAAAACAGAAAAATAACATGTAAGTTGCTTATTACTGTTTTAACGTGAATCTAATTAATTTTTGAATAATATTTCTTCTAAATTAAATTATTAATAATAGAATTGATTTTGTAATACATTTATAATATAACTAAAAATAAATATTGAGTAAATCATTGTTGAAACTCAACTAAATTGTATTTAGAGAGGTAAGGTATACCTTTTTATTTTATCCATTACTTCTTTGATTTTATTGTATTAAAAAAAGTTAAAAATTATAAATTGATTTTATTGTATTAAAAAAAGTTAAAAATTATAAATTGCTCATCTCTGTTTTTTTTTTTAATTTTCTTTAATTGAAATTTCAATATTTTCACTTTTTTAAAAACTTCAAATAGGTTATTTATAAATTTTGAAATTTTAGGAGATTATGTGATACCGGACCATACTTTAATAAATTTATTTCATTTTCCCCAAAAATCTAGCCTCTTTACAATATTATTATGATATTACAAAAAAATTATTTTTTAATTAAATTGCATGTATTTTTTAATAAATTTTAAATAAAAATTTATTTGTAGATAAATTAAAATTATTATTTTTACATAATTTTTAAAATATAAATTTTATATATAAAAAAATAAAATGATTTCTATTAAAATGGAGTGAAATCAATTCTTTTAGAAAAAAAATTAGTTACAAACTAACGCAAACGAATCAGGGGAAAAACTTACAAAGTATTTGCCAAAAGGTTATGTAATCAAATTACTATGCCTATATTAATTATCTTAATTAAAGAAGATAATACGTACATTTATAGTTATTGTAATTAACAATAACTATTAATAATAATTAATATATACAATGATTTGATTGGATAACAGCTAAGACATTTTACTAAATTTTGTCCAGACTCCAAAGAAATATACCTTAAAGTGGATAGTGCTTTTTTTTAATCCATTTTTTCACTAACATTACTGTAAAAACATGCAGTTTTTTAATAAATATGCATTATCCCACTTTGGTTATTTAGTGAAATTTTTTAAATCCAAAATTAGCTTTTTGGATTAAAAGATTATAAAATTTAAAAAACAGTAAGATTAGTTTTAGCGAGGAATATTAATTAATATTCAAATGAAATTAGGGAAAGATTAATATAATTGAGGATTGAAGATCAGTTATTCTTTCGAAATTATTCCCTGTAATTTTCTTGATAAAATGCGTTGGCTTATCTTCGGTCAGCAAAAGAACTTCGATTGTTTTCTTCCCCAGCCCGTCCATCATATAAATACCAATACAATTTCTCCATATTACAGTTAGCCCAACAAAACTTCCTTCGATCCTCTCCTGCGAAGCAGTGACTGCGGTCACTACCATGTCCACAAGCCATGTGGTGGTTCTCGACAACGGCGGCGGCCTAATTAAAGCCGGTCTCGGCGGCGAACGGGACCCCGCCGCCATCATCCCGAACTGCCTCTACCGCCCGCCGTCCTCAAAAAAATGGCTTCACCCAAATCCGATCAACCCCTCCGCCACCACCACAGCGGAGCCACCTACCGCCACTGAAGTGGACCTCACCTCTGCTTCAGTACGGAGACCCATGGACAGAGGCTACCTGATAAACCCAGACCTCCAGCGAGAAATCTGGGCCCAACTCTTCTCGTCCATTCTCCACGTAAACCCAGCACAGTGTTCTCTTCTTCTCACCGAACCCCTATTTACCCTTCCCTCCATTCAGCGTTCCGTGGACGAGCTTGTTTTCGAAGATTTCAACTTTAAGTCCCTTTTTGTCGCTGATTCGCCCTCACTTGTTCATCTATACGAAGCTAGTCGAAGACCTGAAGGGCTTGTCTCCAGAGCCCAATGCAGCCTCGTCGTTGATTGTGGGTTTTCATTCACGCACGCTGCGCCGGTGTTTCAGAACTTTACGTTGAATTACGCCGCAAAGAGAATCGATTTGGGTGGGAAAGCTTTGACTAATTACCTCAAGGAGTTGGTTTCGTTTCGGTCCGTGAATGTTATGGAGGAGACTTTTACTATTGATGATGTTAAGGAGAAGCTATGTTTTGTTTCTCTGGATGTAGCTCGTGACCTCCAGATTGCAAGGTAATGTTCTGTTGTTTGCTCGACTTGAGGTTCTTCCTTTTTGTCTACTTGATGATTGAGATGCCTCTGGAAATGAACCAAGTAAATTGCGATTTAATTTTGCTACACATGGAGATGAAAAAGCTGCTAAATGCAGACTTTTTGCTGTATTAACGAAAATTCATCAGTGCTTGTGGTTTTTGTTTGTTCTTACTTCTAATAGTTTAATCACATTATCAATAATTGTGTTGGTTCTCAAAATTTGATATAATAGTTTTTGAGCATTTCATTACATGTTGCTCAATGCAATAAATTGACGTAATTATTTGAAATGTCATAGGAAGCCTGGAAAAGAGAATATCTTCAGGTGCACATATGTCCTTCCAGATGGTGTTACACACACAAAAGGTTTTGTGAAATATCCTGATCAAGCACGCAGATACCTTACCTTGACAGACAGTGCCACCCAAAGGAACGAGAATACAAATCACCCAGAATTTATTGAGAATCCTGAAGACAGAAAGAGAGTTGATTTGACAAAAAATGTAGTTCGCACCCTTTTTTTTCTTTTAATTTGTGCAGTAATAATTTATTTCGATGGTTATAACGGTTTTCTTCCGCTTCGTCTTTTATAGGAATTTGACTTAACCAATGAACGCTTTCTTGTACCGGAGATGATCTTCCATCCTGCTGATCTGGGTCTGTACGATTCTAGCACTACTTCTAAGTGAAATGTGGCATGTTTCAGCTTGTTCTTATATTGTATTTTACTGATGCTGAGATTACTCAATGACTCTAGATAATATTAATGATAACTTAGAGCTATTGGATTCTATCCCAAAGGATAAGTTTGATTGATTTCCAAAGGGATAAGTTTTAGTCCTTTGAAATTTTCTTTCTTTTGAGGATTGCTCATCCTCTTTTCATGTACTCTCTTTCTTTCTCTTCATAATGTTTGTTTATCAATATATATATATATATATAATGTTTACATAACCATCTAGAATTCTATATTCTTAATTTTGTTTTAAGTTGTTCATGTCCTCGAATTGAAGTGTTATGTCAGAATTATATTGTACCTTGAAGAAAAATATTTTTTGGCCTTATTATAGTAACAGAACTAATGAAGAAAAATATTTATCTACTATGATCTTTCGCCAATTATTTTTTATTGTTTCCAGCTGTAATTGCTAAATTTTAAGGTTTGCAGGAATGAACCAAGCTGGACTAGCAGAATGCATTGTAAAGGCCGTTAATTCCTGCCATCCATATCTCCACCCTGTACTTTATGAAAGGTAATTCTTGGAAACTATCAAATGCACTGTCTGTATATATTTTCATTTTCTCATGTCCTGGCTTCATTACCAATACTCTGTGAATATTTTAGCAGTATCATTTTAACGGGTGGAAGCACACTATTTCCTCAATTTACTGAGAGACTGTAAGTTTCTCATCTTGGTATTTTAAATCAATTTATGTTTCTAACAACCTTATCTCTTGGCTTTGAATAATGATGCAACACTCAAATTTAATCAACTGCTTTTAATTGAACTGTAGAGAGAGAGAGCTCCGACCTCTAGTTCCTGATGACTACCATGTGAAGATAACTACTCAAGAAGAGTAAGAATCTCCCCTAGATAATTGTGTTCCATGTATGCTATGAATTTCCACTTATGGTCTTCAACAGTCCCATATTAGGTGTTTGGCGAGGAGGATCATTGTTGGCATCTAGTCCAGATTTTGAAGCAATGTGCGTGACCAAGTCTGAGTATGAAGAGCTCGGATCTGCCAGATGTCGTAAGAGATTCTTTCATTGAGCACTGCATGCTATCACGGTGGCTACATTATGTTGCAAGTAAGATAAATACACTGTGGAGTTATACAGATTCCTTATCATTTGTTGTTCTTAAACCTTTCTTATTTCCCATAGCTTCTCATGGAAGACAAGACAAAGGGAACTTCCAGTGCAATAGTCTGCAATCCATTTTTCTCATTAGTGAAAGTGGAAGCGACTTTTCATGGCTTTGTGCGGAAAGGGAGAAATTGTGACTGCTCTGCATGTATTGCACGATTCAGCCACGTGCAATGTTTTGTCTCCAGGATGTCTGTGATGATCCGAAGAGCCCAGGTGCAAATTGCAGATGAACATCTTGTCCACAAAGGATTGATATGAGAAATAAGCTGCAATTTATAGATTGCAGCGAAGTATGGCTCAGAGGGCTACCTGCATCTTGCTTGCTGTCCTTGGGACGTTGACTGCTTGTTTCAACTGTAACATTCGTACCGGAGTGACAACAAGTCAGTATTTATTTACTTTCATTTTTCTAAGGAATTTGATAACAATTGACATGAAATGGGTCTTAGAAAGATACGCTTCAAAAATTAGCTGCTAAGTTGCAGAGCTTAAACTCATGTCCAAGTTAATATATCTCGTCTTATCAATGTGGAAATCAATTTTACACCTGCAGATGAACTTGTAATAATTCAGGTTTAGTGCCTTGATTGCAGATGAACTTGTAATAATCAAGTAGTTTGTCCCGGTTAGCCTTGATTGCGAATTTGAGGAATCAATAGTGACTAAAATGTCCTTCGGTTTATTATTGAGAACATTTCATAAGTGAAACTTCAAATTTATGATTCTAGTATTTAATGCACCAAAACTGTCTGACGGAGTAAACTGATCTTAGTTCGCAGGCAAATAAAGCATCCCTGAACCTAAGTAAAAATAAATAAATAAATAAATAACAATCAATTGTCACAGTGCTGTTGTTTTACATATATGGATCACCCATTTTAACATCCTGTTTTATATATATTAATGGTGCTCGCTATGGTGCTCTTAGGGGTTTGGTGCCCGGAGTGGTGTGGCAAAATACAAGCCACTGGATGAGATTACAAAAATCTTAACATTAACTTAGTAATTTCATCCAATGACTTGTATTTTGTCACACCACCCCGGGTACCAAACCCTAGGAACACTTTAAAATTCACCATATTAAATGATTTAGTTGCTTGTTTACACTTCTATACACAAACTACAAAAAATACAATACTCCTGTGCCAGCGTTCTCAACATTTAAAAATTCATGTGAACATTCCAGTTGTAGCAATCAATCGGATTGAACTTAAGAGGAAGACCGGTCAATTGCGTCTCCTCCAAATTGCAGTAGCCCGTTCTCTTCTCAATAACGACGAAAAAAATGCTAAAAATCTCTCCCCCTTGACTTGTATCAGGCACTATTACCAAAAAATTATGTACTGAAAGCATAATTTTCCCCCCTCTCTGCTGATGGTGGCACAAGACTCCAGGCAAAGGCAATAAAAATTTGAGTAAATCCTTTGGCTATTGGAGTTGTTAATCACCGCTTTCACATGAACAAATGAGTGAGTTGAATGTTTTGTCAAGAGCTATACTTAGTCAGCAAACGGTTGGGAGTCCATGCATAGATGCACCAATTTTCTTTGATATTGACCATAATATTCGCCAACTGCAACGACATCTTCATTCTCTGGATCTAACCCTGGCAAGTGCAGTAGTTTATCATTGCCTGAATTTACCTCATCATTGGTGTCGCCGGAGCTTGCAATTATTTCTGCATGGACTTCACGGCACGCAAGGATGAACATGGCAGCAGAGTCGGGTAGTTGAGCCTCACGAAGTGCTGCCAATGCCTCTTGCATTGCACCAGCGGCAACATACAGAATCAGAGCCCTGCATTGAATCATTGTAACCTCATAATCAGTGAAATATCTTGAAAGGTCGGAGGTTCAAAGAACTAAAATCAACATCGTGTCGTACCTCCAAATATTATGTTCTGAGTGAAGGACATGTCCAGCCCATCTTTGCAACACTCTGAAAGAACAAAATATAGAGTCCACCAAATCAAGATAATAGATTACCGAATGTCATACCAGTGCACAAATACCATTCTCGTTGAAAAGGGGCAGATGAAGATTCTACAAATTTGAAATGCCATGTGAAATGTGAATCATTAGTAAAAGATAGCAAGGGATCCTTCTGACTTCATCTTATTAGACATGCAGAGTTCTGATTAATGCTGCAGTCAATGAACTGACAACACCCCATCAAACACAAGAAATGAAAATCACCAAAGGAAAAATTAAAAAGGATTAATCAAGGATTATGCAACAGAGAGTGTGGCTTAATTTTTAGCAAATTGAAACCAAATCAAAGTAATATTTGCACTCTCATTAAAAACAAGTGCAGAAAATTGGAACTCCATAATAAACCATAAAGCTTCAAATTTTATAATTTAAGTAAAGGAACCTCGCATAATCTGATCCCTGCAAGTGACTAGCAGCTAATGTTGCAGCATCTGTCCAGTATCCAGCATCTTGTAGCTGCATATGAAATGTCATTATATATTATTCCGTACAAACCATGCAAATCATACAAGTAACCTTATTCTCATTTGTCCTTAGGAAACTAAATGAAGGCCATTAAACACACGGCAAGTGATAGACTAACCAATGAGAGAGAGAGAGAGAGAGAGAGATCTTAATAACCTATCAGTACCCAAATAAAAAGTTCATCAAGCAACCAAACTACAGCTATATTTATATGCTCAGAAACTGCCCTCAAAGGCTGGAAAACAGATTTCATGTTAAATGTATCTGGGCTTGGACAAATTTTGCACTTCAATACCTAAACCTAGAAAGCATAAAGAAAAAACAAATTTTATTAGCAAGTGAAGCTTAACCTGAGAACAAGCTTCTTGATATCTTCCAACAGCACAGAGTAGATGAGTGCCAGATAGCGACCTGTCTGCCCTCACCATGTTGGCAGCAACAACCTAAACAGTAGGTGTAACATTAAAAAACTTAATATTTGAACCATGCTGCCAACCATAAATTGTATTTTGATGCCAAAGCACAGGCATGTCCCAGTTACACTCACCTTAACTGCAAGTTCATGAAGAGACCGTGAAACAGCAGAAGAGAGAGCAACAGCGCGTAGAGCATTTACATAGAAGTAGGAGCTATCTGGAGGAGTGGAAAGCAATAAACTAACGGCAGCTTCTAGATTTCCAATTGAAACAAGCCTGATGTAGATAATACAAAAGGAATGGCAAAGTTGGTATATAATCTAAAGGGACCAGAACTTCAGAAGAGTAAACAATGTTAGAAAATATGACTTTCCCACTTTACTAAAAAAGGAAAAACAGGAACTTCAGTTTCTTTCACAGGAGCACTTAAAATGTAGCCAAAAAGGTATAATTACAGATGATTGATGTGTTGTTGAAGTAGTGTTGAATAGGTGCTTATTTCTTAATATCTTCTTGTCCATTAAAACTTCCAATATACAAAAAAGTGATATCTACAAGAAGGTTGAGATCTCAATGTAATTATTCGTACAAATTGCAAGCAGTGCATCTGACATAAGGATGTTAAACTACTTTCACTTACTCATGTACACGGTTTTGAATAGCCTCTTCTCCCTCCAATTTTTCATGCCAAGAAATGCACTCACTAGCACTTCCCCACAACTCTTCTTGCTCAAAAGCCATCAATCTAAGTTGACCTTGACTCTGTAACCAAATTATCAAATTCACTTTGAAGAAAATGACAGAGATTTAAATGTAAAGAGCAGATCTTCAAACAACTAATGGAAAGTAGTAAACTACAAGGTTTAACTTGTGAGGGAACCTTAGCAGAAGCCAAATACACATTATACACCTTACCAATACATCTTTACCCTCTCCTTCTGCTGGTTTACCCATTGATGTAATCCTAGTCAGTAGAGATTCCTCATCAACCTCTGGGACTGATGCCGCTAAAGGTGCTTTTGATGCAGGCTTTTTCAATAACTTGTCCATCAAATGTTTGAGGGCTTGAGGCAACTGTAGCCAAAACAGAGCTTCGGAGCATTCACCAAATATTGCAGCTGCAAAGGCAAACCTAACAGCACAACCTTTATTCACCACGCTAGCATACAACTTTGCCCTCTCATCATCCAATATGCAACCTTGAGATGGAAAAATGGGTATAAGGTTAAAGCACCATTATTGTTTAAATATAATGATTTCAATATTTAGAAACTCAACATGATAAAATAAAGACCTTCTCTACGATATGGTTCCAATACTTTTAGAAGCATCTCTGGCACCCCAGAATCACCAAGAGGTGGTAAATCAATTATGTATGTGCGAAGATCCGCTGTCAATGAAGGTGTTCCTGGAAGTAGGTGGGGCCTCTTTTCTATGATCATACCACAAGTATTAAACCAAGATGGCTTGACACCCAATTGCAAGATCATCCGCAATGCCTGCAGCAACACTGACCAAAATGTAATGTGCTGTAATGCCATTGCATATGTCTAGGCACATATGTAGCCAACCAAAACAGCACTAGCATAATAATTATAATATCATATCACTCCATAACTAGAGTTATGAAGTCACAGCACCCCCTTACAGCTACAAATTCAAAGTAATTTTTAAAATTAGAATTAGATGTTTCTGGAGGGTCTTAATAGCTATGACTTGTTAAGGGGGGCAAAAAAGCACTTTCACCTGTTAATTTAATATGTCCACATATGAATATCTCAATGGTTTTTTACTTAATCTTATAATAGTAGTTTTGACGTTGCTATGCTAATGACAGAAGGATGTAAAAATTGAATAAAATATATATTCTATTATCATGTTACAACTGAAAAACAAAAGGATGAGAATGAACATACTACAAGGAATCATGGCCATGTTTCATTGCAGGTGTATCTTATATGATGTGGACATTGACTATGAGGGCTTCAGTAACCAATTAACAGAAGCATGGAAAAATACATGCCCAGAAAACCAGTAAAATTAGTGTTGGCAATACTACCAGGGCATGTGGTGTAGGAAGTAGTATGGGACAACACAAAGGCATTGGCCGGAATCTCTCTTTTATACATCTGGGCTGGGGTGCAAGACTGGGTCTTTTGTCATTTCTGCGTCAAAAAGAGAGCATGTCAGTAATCACAAGTTCAGAAAAAAAATAAATTTATACTCTGAATGAGTTTGTGACTGCTAGTTGTAGGAATACACCATCTTGAAATGAGCATTCAGTGAATCATTAACATTAAAGATGAATGTTAAAAAGTTAGAAACATAATATGCTTAATAGTCGTTGAAAAACCATGTCCATTAAAGAATTTACCCTTGGCTTGAGAGAGATGAAAGAAATGAAAGATAGAAGAAAATTTTAAATTTTAAAATTTTCCTTTGCTTGGGATGAGAGAAAAAAATGGAAGAGAAAATCAAATCATAAATTTTGTGGTTTTTATTATCTTTACACATAAAAATTTTAAAATTTTCTCTTCACACTTTCTTTTCTAACTACTTTTCAATTTTTTTTTCCTTTATTCTTATTTTCTATTTTGCCAAGCATAGGGAGAGGCTTTAGTAAATTGGCTGTAACTCTACTTCCTCCCCCTCTTTTCTCTATGGCAACATGGCATAGACTACGAAAATGACAGCAAATGGCACCACATGCCATCTTTGCTGATCACTACTCAGATTATAACTTTCCACTATCTGGGATCTAAGAATATGCATAATTGGTAAAATTCCTTTCTGTAATGTGTTCAAGTCCGAACTATTTAACCACACCATTTACGTCACCAACCATATCCTGAAGATAATAGAAAAGCATAACTGCAGATTCTTGGCACTTACACATTAACTTCAAAAAGCCGAAAGCTACTATCAGCACCAGCAATGCACAATACCAGAGGGTCATTCTTATCAGTCCGCAGAGGCAACCAATCAAGTTCCAACACGAGGGTTCCAGGAGATTGAGGTTGCAAAAGCGAATTAGCCAAGGGATCTTGTGAATCCTGCAATTTTTTTAAAAGCACAGATTATGGTCAGAAGAGGAAGAAAGAAATCCCACAAGTGGTTCTGCAGTCTGCTTATTTAAAAGTAATTTTTTTCTTCCCTTTTTAGGTCTGCCTTGAATGGCAAATAGGCTAGAGCAACCCTCTACAATGCAATATTGAGAACTGGCAACCTTTTTTATTTGCATCACACTGTTGATTATATTCTAATTTGAAACTTACTAACAATTTCAAACAGTCAAATGGGGTATAAATCAAGTGTGTACTAGAAATACCTAAGCTCCCATGATGGAGATTGTAAGGAAATATAGGATATAACATAATAAGGCCTGAAGCCCAGATCATAAACAAAGTTCACAAGCTTTAATTCCCAGTAACACCAGTTAGGGTGTCCAAATTGTGAATGATTATTACAAACTGCACAGAATACAAAATGCACTTCTGATGCAGAAGGGCCAGTCTCTATGCTTACCAAATCGAATACAGAAAAGGTATTATCATAAAATAATACAGCAATACGCCCCCTGCTACGGTCCCCTGCTACAACTGGCGAAAACTTGATTCGACGGATTCCATCTCTGTGAGTGTTGAACGAGGAAGAATGTCCAGTTGTCACATCCCACCATCTTATGTTCCCCGATCTGTCCCCCATGACCTGAAAAATTCAGTCATAACCATCATTCAAGTTAGAGCAAATTCAGATTATTTATAAATTGAGCCAATTTTAAATAATTTCCTTACCACATGAGGCAAACGATAGGCCATTGCAGTAATTAATCCATCGGGTGACACAACAGAAGAAGGCCACTTCGGTCTACAGACAAGTACATGTTAACTTGATCAGATAAATCCATTTTTTTTTTGATAGCTTGATCAGATAAATTAAGCAAGAGAGAAACGGTAACAATTTTATGTAATGAGAAAATAAAAAGTCATGTACTCAAATACTGCATCGCAGATCAACTGTTACTATTGCAGACCACGAGACATGATTATGAATGTATTGCAATAAAGTCACTGAGACAAGAAACTTTCTGAATCGTTTGCAGTAAATAAGAAGGAATTTTAACATCTGCAATGTATAAATTCACCAATAAAGTCATAATCTTCTGGTGATTAAGTTTATTGCAAGGGTATGCAGTGTCTAACTCATCACCTACTAGATCTGACACACAAGTTAAGTCAAACTCACCATACTTATGGTTCTTATTCAGCCATATCAATTTAAGCATATAGAACAAACTTATACTGCCCTATTTTATAAATAGAAAAAGGTACAAAAATACATCCTTTTGCAATGGGAAAGAGTTTTCACCTGAAATCTCGAATTCTTCTACCATGAACTTCGAAAACTCCAAGCGCCCCATTTACAAGGGCAAATGCAAAACTTTCAGAAATTTCATCATGAGACCCCTCTGTGCTTGAACCCTCTGCTTAGAGAAATTAACATTAGTTGAAGATACTAATTATCTTGAAGCAAAAATCCAAAGGAATTATTTATTCAAGATTAAGTACAGTTCAGATAGCAATTAAGCATTCCAATCAAACCAACGCACTTGCATCTGTTGAGGTAGATGATGACCCATCTGCCACCCCAGATGTTTGCTCTTTGGAGGCTTGCCCACCAAGTGTCTTTTGAGCAGGACGTGGAACTGTTGGAAGAGTCCATTCCAGTACCGTAAATGGAAGAGCTAACGATCTAAGCTACATTTGGACACACAGCATTTAGCTATCATATTAGATGCACATCATTTAATAAAAGTGACCACAACTTTGATAGGCTTATAAACACCTACTAACAGAAGTGGGGAGGTAATGGTAGATACTAGATACAGATTTAAAGTGTGAAGGAGAAAGCAAATTATTAGCCAATATATGATAACTTCCAAAGAAAGAAAACAAAAACTTACCATAGTAGGATTTTTAGTCATTGCCCAAACTTCCACTGGTGCATCACGAAACAAGATTAAAAGATACCTGAAATATTGTAAATATTAAACACTAAGAAGCAATGACAAATCGCTCAGCCAAGGCTTAAGTAATTTACCTTCCAGAGGAAGATGTTCTTAAAGCTCTTATGGGTGCACGTTCTGGCTTTTGCATAACTCGGAACATCTTGTTTAGGCCACTTCGGAGGCAGGTTACAACTAACCTGTTAATATATCCTCCTGATTTTTCATTAACCTGATTTTAAAAAGTGCTGATACATATTAATTCAACAATGAAAATATAAATGCCCAAAAGAGAGGATAAATCTATGATGAAGTAACAATTGAGTAATATGAATAATCGTAACCTTTGGCTTGCAGACAGACAAGCAAAGAAAAAGTTAATGCTAAAATAAAGACAGCAGCAGCAGCAGGGCTAAACAAAGTCGAGGGAAAAGAAAAAAGGCTAACACAGGAGAATTTATCAGAGTGCTGGAATCAATTAAAAGATACCTGAGTATAAGAAAAGGAAACCACTCTGGAATTCCCTAGCCATCGGAGACCCCTAACAATACCATTATGTACAGATAAACTCAATGCAATAGCATTTGCAGAGACATCAACAACATCTATTGTCCCACTCTGTGTTCCCAAAGCAACCAAAGGAACAGCTGCTGCAGGATGATTTCCTCCACCTTCAAATTATAATTTCATACTGACCATCAGCAAAACATACCATGCATAATAACTTACATAAAAAGGTTAAAACTCAAACAAATACATAAATTCCTAATAAGGTAAACTAACGGGCCACAGTAGCTGTCAGAGATGGGGTTGGTACAGCCAACATAGTGATTGCTGAGGAAAGAAGCTGAAAATGTCCAACTAAGCTAATCTGCATAAGAGGAAAAGGGCAAAGGCATTTGCAGACATCAGTCAATTTTCAGAAATTTGCTATCAAGACAAGAAATCCATGTAGTGCAACCTAGAACTTAGATGCAGTTTCCCAGGAAAGAAGTCGGGTAGAAGGAAAAGGCAAATACAAACAGAAATTCTAGCCCTGTGAATTTGGAAAGTATGATCCTGCTATCTCTGGAAAAAGAAGCTCCACCACTTCATTGCATTAGCATATACAGTAGTGCCAAATAACCAGCAATGTGTAATGCATCATAATATTTTCAAGTGTTCACATTTGCATTACACATGCATAGCAAAAGGGCAAAAATATTCAAACTTGTACTGTCCCCCACTTGTAATACAAAAACTGACCGCCAACTGCTCTTGAATCAGTCACAATTCAATTTCACATTCCATTAATTATTCATTCTATGTCCATGGCCATGAATTTCAATAATGCTAATCAATATGAACCCTCATAATTTTTCTACTTGTACCAAAGCTGTTTTTGACCTGTGAAAATTCTAAACTTTCTTAGCATGATACCACAAGGGAAGGAGGAAGACTAGAAATCTTGAATAATTGGTTTTAAAAAATTTTGTGTTGGTGTCACAATTGGTAGAGTTTCCAAACCAGATGCAAGACAAAATTAGCCATATACATTAAGACTTGTTAGAAGCAGTAAACAAAATGAAGTTGTTCATAAGTACAAAGAAAAAGTTCCATTATACAGTGGCAATCTATGTGCTCTTGAGGAGATGAAATATATAAGATGTTAAAATGCCCTTAAAATGCTATAATTTTAATATTGAGAGTAGGCATATAAAGAGAAAGGTTGAGTTCTTTATATCTGTGCACTTGGAGTTAGCCGTTTGAGCCATTAATGTGAAGTAAAAACCAAGTCTATACATAAAGACTTACCTTTATTGAGATATCTTCTTGATTAGAGTTTGAGCTTGAAAAATGGCTTCTACGATCACTGACATGCTCTTGCATTTGTACTTCCATATCCAGTCCGCCAGTGGAAGATACTACAGTGTTAGCATTGGCCCCTGTAACTGACACACTATTACCGCCATTGGCCAGACCCAACTTCTTATCATCCTTCTGAGTGTCTGCTTTCCCTTCTGCAGTCAATAGCCAGTTCCATATTTTTCCATCATCAGAAATGGATATCAAATGTGTCTTTGAAACTGTAGCAGACTCGCCACAGAAATCAAAAGGATTGTCAAAATCCTCAGCAAGGTATGGAGAACTGGGTACATCAGAACAAATCTTGCCAATATTCTGAAGGGTGGAATCCGATTGGCATAACTGAACAGCAAGTACTGAAGGAGAGGGGACATAGGTGCCAACCGAGGGCATTAACTCTTCCACTGAACACATGATGTGCACCTGCTCCCCGCTGTAATAACATGCAAATAAGCATAAATCTCACTAATGGAAAAATGTCTGCAATTAAATCAACAACCACTATTATCATAAATGAAAAGAATGGAAGCAAGTTGATATATTCGTTATCTGTATTTCATGCATTCAAGTAGAGCAATAGAAGAGATACAGGCATGTAAAATATTTTGGGTTTTGCATAGTAGATACTCCCTCAAGGTAAATAGATTGGTGAGGAAATGGAAATATTTAAAATGAAATTGTCTTTGGTTTATATATTAACCTGCAAATAAATGAGTTTGAAAGACAGCCAGAATGGTAAAATGCTACAGAAATATATTTTGTCCATTTCATTATCTTCCCAAAATAAGCACCCATAATTTTTTTTCTTTCATTTTCTTAACATTAACTGTAATCAAACAATGAATATATCAACACTGTCAATTTTCATGTAAATACATTCCCCCTTGCCAACTATATTCTTTTCCACATAGCTCTGTTCCATCAATCAAAACAGATTGTAACTTCCGAGGAAGCATTTTGCAGTTGAATCATTAGAAATTATAGTCTGCTCTTGATATGGCAGCTAACGAAAGGGGAGATTCACCCCATAAATCCATGATACATTCTCTAGTAGTCAAACGTCTAGTCTAGGAAACAATAAAACCGTAAGGGAAGTTGTGATCTTTGTTTTTGTAAACCAGCTAATAACCACAAACAAGTATCTTGACTTACGGATTGCCAATTTAGTTCCGCATCCCCAAAAGCAACAGTAAACTTGCCGCTAATCATGGTCGTTTATTAAGCTCAGCAAGTATAGGAAGCTTATGCCTTTTTATATTCAGTGATGTTGCCTCAATCATCGACAATGTATGCACTAGGTTATACTCATCTATATGCATTTGCAATACAACTTCACACATTAAAAATCCAAACATGAACAATTAAAACAGGAAATGCTCACTGTTTCCTCCTCCAGGTGCTCAGCTTGCCATCAAGGTGAGCACAATAAAGCCACTCGTTATTTGGATCTGGCAAAACATCAAGGAACTTGCCGCAACCACGGGGTAATGTAGTAGCAAATAACTTGGTCTCGTACTTGAAATCAAACACAACCAATTCCCTGGGAAACGTGACGAACAAAATATGCTTCCACTGCAGTGAAAATGCCAAACTCGCCACGTAAAGAGGAAACAGTGCCGACGCGGGCGACGTTGACCCATTAGCCACATCTTTCTCCAGTTTCTGCAATTCAGTACAATCGGTCCGAAGCTGAAACTCCTTTATCACAATGTTATCTTCATTCTCACCAAGTAAAGTAACAGACAACAGAAAACCTTTGAGTCCAATTGCGCAAATATGCCTAGAATCAAAAGGGTCACGGCGAATGCATGAGAAATACTCAGGGGACGCATCATACTTCCAAATACACCGACCACTTAATGTATTATAAAGCGAAAGTGTGGATGGCCCAGTAATGGCGGCAAGTAGATACAAATCAGGCCGAGCTTGTACCCAACAAAGATCCTGAATTCCGAGTTTCGAATCTGTTTCAAACCACATCACTGCAGCCTTAAGCCGGAAATCGAGTAAAGCAATGCGTCCTTGGCGATCGCCGGCGGCAAGGAGGAGATGGGAAGAGGAAGGCTCTGTTGAGAGGAGGTCGTGGCTCAGAGGAAGTGGGGTCCACCGGACGGAGGTGACAAATGGGGAGAGAGAAGCAGTAGTAGCGGAAGAAGAAGGAGTAGACGGCGGAGGAATGGGGAAGGAAGAGACAAGCTGCATAGAACGAGTCTCGATGATGGAGACGGAGCTTCCAGAAGGTAAAGCGAGGAGGTCATTGGAGCTAAGGTCTGCGGATCTAAAATTGTTACGGCTTGGTGGACCTGGGAGCATGCTATCCCATGAGTCTAGAGGTTGCAAGATCGTAGGCGGTCGAGAAGCGAATGACATTGTTTTCGGAGGATTGATGTTATGAAGAATAACGAGATTGGGTTCAAATCGATCTGAAGAACGAGTGCGGAATGTTTCTTTGGAGCTGTTCCTTCCTTCAGACTCGTCTCTCAGCTGAAGCAAGTTGACTGTAGAGGGAGAAAGGTAAAGGATAGGACTTGAGAAAGAAAGATGGCGGTCATTTGCCCGGCCCGCTTCCGATACTCAACTGGGACGTACAATTTTGATTGAAAAAACGGTCAAAGATTTCTTTTTTTATTTTATTTTATTTGTGAATTTAACATTTTTTTTGTGATTCAATTTACATGATTATTCGTAAGTATCTATCTTGAACTAAAATGATTATATATTTTATTAAAAAATTATAATAAAATTTGTGTAACCTACAACAATTACATGATCACCACCAAAATTGATAAATTACTACTCATTCATATATAAAAAATTAAATTTATATGTAATTTTAGTCTCTCTAAAATAAAAATTCCATAACTTTGATTCTCTTTAAAATAATTTATTCTAATTCAGCAGAATATTTAATTAATATAATTTTGATCATTTTATTTAATTTTTATCAAATCTTATTTGATCTTCAAGCATTAATTATATTATTTTTTAGGTAAATCACGTTTTTTAAGAATCAAAAAATAATAAACCTTAAAAAATATTCAAACTTTCATGTGTAACATTTTGATTTTTATTAAAAAATTTTAATATTTCAGCAAAAATTTCATTCTAGGTTTACATGTAAGCCATCTTAAAGTAATAAGGAGAAAATATTACGTGAAAATGGTCTAAAAAATCAAAAGATCGATGAAAATTAAATAAAAGAATACAAAATATGTCAATTAAATATGTAAGAAAAAATTAAAATAAATTATTTTAATTTAAAAATTAAAATTATATGATTTGTATTTTAGGAAGTCAAACCCAAGTGAAAGCAAGCAAAAGGAAAAAAAAATACTCCACATCCTGTCATCCATTCCACTTTAAAATATGGTTTGTACAATCTATTCATTTTTTTTAAATAATAATTTATTTAATACATACACATAAGAATCTATATTCAAATATCATATATAATTAGAGAATAACAGTTGAATTAACATTAAATATTACTTAAATTAATATCAAGTACCACTTTCTAATTAAGATGCCGACAATTCCCGAGTGGTTTTAATTGATTAATATCATAGGTAGAATATGACAATTGCGAGCGGTTTTTAATGGTAGCATAACTTGTGCAATATAAAACAAGTCGTAAAAAAAAAATGTAATTAATATTGTTTTAATTTAAATTTATTTTATGGTTTTGCCAACAAGTTTTAGTGGTTTAAAAAAATTCAAGTTTTATTGGTGCAATAAGTGGTGCAATTAATATGTTTTACCGATAAATGAAAAGTCAGGTGTCACTAATACCGTAAGAAAAATGGGAAATAAATAGTGCTGTGTACCATCAAGACAACTTTAGAATTTTTATATTTGTACGGTTGAGTGTAGATGTAAATATAAAAAAATATTTTACTTGGACTATATTGACAGTATTGTTCATGGCCCTTCTCTTTCTTTCAAGAAACTTGGGCCGGCCTATTTAGGGTCTGAATATCTCATTTACCCATTAAATTAAGAGAGGTCATTGGGAGCAATTGAAAAAGAAAAAGGAAATGAGAGGTTTTTATTTTTTTTTCTCTATATGTTTGTTTTAGAAAAAATTTGTTTTTATTCTTACTTTTTTTTCATAATAATATTATTTCAAATGTGGAAATGATGCTTCCTTTAATTTTTTAAGAGTTTGATTTTGTCATTCTAAATTTTAAATTTATCATCCTTAATAATAATAATAATTAATATTAATGAAAAATTATTATTATTATAAAATAAATGTAAAGTTAAAAATAAAAATAACCATTAAATAATATTAATTAATAATAATAAATATTAAAAAATAAATTTTTTTAATAATATTGATTACAATATTAATTAAATAATAATAAATAATCATATAATAATAATGAAGATAATAAAATAAATGAAATATAAAAATATTTAATGGAATTAATAAAATAATATATATAAATACCATAATAAAAATAATTATTTAAAATAATATATATAATAGTAAAAGTAATAATGGAACTAATGTTAGCAAAATATTAATAATCAATAATAAATTATTTAAAAATTATAATTTTAGTAAAAATAAATAGTAAAATATTAATAATAGCAATAATAATATTAGTAAAAATAATAATAAATAATAATTAAAATAATTATTTTAATAATAATTAAAAGTAAATATTTTTTCAATTTAACAATCAATAGCAAATTGAATTATGAAAACTTAATTTTCTTTCTTATTTAAATCAAATAAAATGAATAATCACAAAATATTCACTATCTTTCCCCTTATTTTTATTTCTTGGTTTTTTTTCCTTTCCTTAGATAAATCAAACAACCCCTAAGTGTGATTAAAATATGTGAAACCTTTATTAATTAACCAATCAAACTCAAGGTTGACCTGTTAATATGCTAACATCAATCAAAACCAAAAAAAAATTTATGCAAAATTTAATTGATTAGTTAGTAGAGAGTAAGAAGTCCTTAACCTCTACCTCATAAAAATAATATTAACTAGAAATTTTCTAAAAATTTTATAAAATTTAATCAATTGGTTAAGGGGTTTTAAACTATTGCTTCATATTTTTTTAATTATCTTTTTCATATAAACTTTATATTTAAATATTTAAGTGTTAATTTATATTGTGTTTGAATAAAGGTTCATATTTTATATTTAATAATTATGTTTTTTATTTAATATTGAAATTACTTCTCATTATAGTTATCTACTTATAGAATCATCATCATGGTTAGTAAGTATTTTTAGGCCAATTTTGGTTATTATATTCTTAATGAAAATAGTATTGTAGTGCTATAATTTTGTTAGATTTTAACCCGTTGGTAACTAACTTTAATTAACCGAAATCAAAATGATTGGTTAAAGTTTGGTAATTGGTTAGTTTCAATCAAAAAAGCATAATTATAATTTGAGTTAATTGATTAAAAAAATGGTCTTAACCACCCTTAATTGATTGATAATCACTTTTACATTAAACTAAAGCTTCATTTGTTTTATTAAAAGGTTTTTTACCTATAAGAAAGTGTTATTTACATGTATATTAGCAAACGAGAGATATACTATTGTACAACTTGTAATTGAAAAAAAATACCTAAAGTAATAATAATAGAGAAAAAATATGAATAAATTTTTTTTAAAATAAAGAAATTTCATTTTTTCCTAATTTTTTATATTTAATATTGAATAGATAAAATATTTTCACTCATTTTAATATTTTATAATTATATTTTATAAAAAATGTTATCTATCAAAATAGATGACTTTAAATTTTTTTTAGAAGTTAAAGATATGAATAAATTGATTTACCACAAAAAAGAGGATATGAATAAGTTAGAGGTTAAAACATGAATATATTAAAAAATTTGAAAATGAAAAAGGAAGGCAAGACCTTTTATAATCAAAGAAAGAAAGTTCTTTAAAGCTTTCATCAAAAGAATTTTGCATTTAGGCTCCATTTGTTTCAACTAGAGGTAACAAACCGATGAACTATTTAAAAATAGATGGGTTATTATTAACCCATTTATCTATTTATACTTAATGTAAAATTTTAAATAAGTCATAAATAATATATGATCTTTTGATATATAGTTAACTTAATCTATCTTTTTATTTATTGGATTATTCTTATTTTATTTTTTATTATTTTTACTAATAGTATTTTTCCCCATTATATTGCACTTGTCACTACCATTTCAAATCCAAAATTAAGCTATTAGAAATTTTAAATTAAATTTGTATTCTCTCTTTTAAAATTTTAATTTTTCTATCTTTTAGGAAAAATAAAAATTTTTAATTTTACATTTTTTTAAATTAAAATTCACGACATTAAATGTAGTTGAATAAAATTTGATTCAAGTTTTATTTTTTTTCTTATTGCATAACCACCAATTAAGAGACCTAAATTTTCAAACAATTTACCAACCTAAGGGTATAAAGCGTTACATCCCTTTTTTTTTCTTTGGCAACCTTTTCAAAAGTTCAAAACCTATAGTTTTCTCATAGTCATGAACTGTTCTTCCTTAATTACCTTGTCATATAATCTTTAATTTATTGGTTTCCTTTCCTTTGAAAAATAAAAATAAACAACGAAAGCATCAAAAACACCCATATAAACTTAAAGTTAATATTTCCATGATGCTTACTTCCGAAGTAAACTTCATTTTTTGTTTCTTCATTTTATATAATAGGATAGCTTTTTTATTATTTTTATAATAACAAAAATGAAAGCATAATTTTAAAAATAAAATTAGACCAACTGGTTGGACCAATAAATTAACTAGTAAGCCTATTTAATTAAGGATATTAGACTGAAATTGTATATGAACCAATTAAAACTAGTGTAAATAAACTAAAAATGATATAAAGTGATCAAAATTAGTGAATTGGTTCATTAAAAATTTTATATATTTTCTCTAAAAAATAAAATTTTTATAATTTTATAATAATTGAAATGTAATACATTTACAATTTTATATCAATTGAATTTATGTTATTTTTAAAGTATTTTTAGCATAAATTATCACCATATCACTTGTAGTTTATTACTTATTTATTTATACCATTATCTTATATTATATTACTTTTTTATTATATTATGACTTATTATCATAAATATATAATACTAATATATACATATATATGTATATATATTGTTATACCCTGTATAAAATTAAGATATATTTTATTTATTTCATTGGTATTTATGCATGCATGGAAATTAATTAACTATTGTAAGTGTGTTTAGGATAAAGTTTTATTTAAAGAAACATAATATTTATTACTATAAATAGGAAGAATAAATATGAATAAAAGTTAATGTACAATTAGATTTGGGTAAAGATGTGTGGATGAGATTTATGGGCTGTTTGGAATAGGGGTAATGAGGGGTGAAATTCGGATTTCACCCTATTTAGCTGGAGGGTGAAAATTACGGGGGTGTAAACAGGAGTGAAAAAAAGTATGGAGCCCACGATAAATTTTAAGCTTTTGAAATGGGGAGTTTTAGAGGTGAAACGTGTCTCACCGACTCTTTTCCAGCTGCTGCCCTTTGTCTGCAATTTGCTCCTATCACTTTCAACCTTTGTTGTTAGTATCACGATATAACTCGTGGAATCGCACGATTCCACGATTGATGTAATGTCCTGAATTTTTAATTCTATTATTTGAATCTCTAAATTCTGAGGCTGTAGAAACGAAGAGCATGATTGAATTAGTTTGGTGGGTGAATCTTAAGTTGAAGGAACTTAAGTGTAAAGGTAAACGAAATTTTGAAAGGAAAAGAGACAGTAGGAAAAGAATTGATTTCTATAAGCAGTATAGATGATCAGAGGAGGTTAGAAAACCCTAAAAAGGGGAGTTGTTTAAGTCTGACAGTGTAAGGAATTTTAAACAGACAGAAACCCTATGGACTAAATTGTAAAAGTGCAAAATCGAGTGTGGTTAAAGTGTAAATAATTAAGGATTTGGGATTTAATATAAATAACCAAGGATTTGGGGTGCAATATGTGATTTTAATTAGTGTGACCAATGGACTCATGACAAGTGTCACTATTAGAAAAATAATGGCAAAAATAGCCTTACTAATTGGTGAAAAAGGGCTAAAATACTCTTGAAAATTTCAAAAAGGACCAAAATGCCCCTAGAAGCTTCATGAAAACTCTACCTTCTTCTCCATTTCTCCAAAAGCTGCAGAAATTTCCATGAGAGCAAGCTTGGACGTGTGAGAGAGAGAAGGAAGAGAGAGAAAGTTTCTCTTAGCTTTTTCACCCAAAAATACTAAGATTCAAGCTAAGGTGTAGAAGGGAAAGTTGCTCTTCTCATCAAGCTCTATCCATTGGTGTGCTTAGATTGAAGAAAAGCTCAAGTTTGATTAAGTTTGGGGAGCTCCAAGTGAGGATTTTCAAGTTGCACCAAGAGGTAAAAATGTTCTCCTCTAAGAGCTCTTTAATGTATTCTTTGTAGTTTCTTGAAATCTTGAGGTTAGTATGATTAAGGGTGATTGAACATGGAGTTTAGGATGATTTGAATATGTTTAATGGTGTTTTGGATGTTGTTATGTTAATCTATGGCTTTGGTTTGGTGTAAAAACCACAAGAAACCATGATGAACACACTTGGGTTTTAGAGGCATAATGGTGCATGTGTAGAATTGGCATGATATGTTTGGAACTTGGCTAAATTGATGAAGTTAGAATAATTTTTATGAATTATAAAGCCTATGGAAGATGAAACCTTGAATTGTGAAAGTGTTTATGTGCATTTTCCTTTTGAGAAGCCAAAACCATGAATATGGAAAAGAAGGAAGGAAGGAGTTTTAGCTGTTTAATGTATTTTTGGAGGATCAGTATTGTACACGGGGTAGAACACGGCCCGTGTTGTACCCCGTGTTCTTCGTCGAAGGCTGATCAGTGTGCTACACGGGGTGCAATACTCTTCGTGTTTATTTCAGAACTGAAGGGCAGTAAGGTACACGGGATAGAACACAGCCCGTGTTCACCCCCGTGTTCTTCTCTGAATAAACCAGTGATGCCTCGAAGCCATCTAGTAAGAAACATGGCCCTGAACACGGGGTATGGGACCCCTGTGTTCTTTGTCAAGTGAACATTTTGGCTTTGATTCTTTAGGAATTGCATGGTTTTACCTTTGGAACCTTTTCTAATGCTCATATATGTCATTTCAAAGCTTGAAAACAAAGTATAGAGCATCTAAGTATGCATGTGTGCATCTATCAATGTGGAGGAAGTAAAGCATATATGAGATTTAAGAAAAATGATGATGTTCTAATAAGAACTATGATATGTATTTATGTAGACTAAGGAGTGACAATTGGAAAGGCAAGGGGAGTTATAAAGGAGTTTTTAGTGAGGGCAAAGGAAACATCACATTGGAAGCTTGTAAAAGGTAGCTAGCTTTATCCTTAAGTTGTTTTCTATTTACATGATTTTCTGTATTTTATGCCATTGTATGGAATGTGTATGAAATTGTTGTGCACGAATTTCAGGAAGACAATAGAATACTGTGTTTGGCCTATGGCTCGAGATCCTCGGGGATAATAGTGCAATTATTGTATGCGGTGCCTATGGCCAGAAACCTCGGGAAGACAGTGTGATACTGTGTTAGGCCTTTGGCTTGAGAACCCCGGGAAGACAGTGAATTGTTGTGTGAGGCCTAGGTACGATTATCTGTGATGGTCATCTAGATATTGATATAAGTCCTTGAATGGGCTTGATGATTGCTGTGTGCAGTGCATATTTCTTACAATGGTATGATATTGAATATGATGGCAAATGAGTAATTGATTTTGAAACGTATGTTTTATTTGCTTAAGGATCTGGAATGGCTTGATATATTTTTATGGCAATGGCTAGCTACTGGGAAACTTTGTTTCTTATGTTTTTCTGTGTTATACTAACCATTCCAGGTGATGCTTCTAAAGGCCCTCTTGGTAAAGGAGAGTAGATTTTCGAAGTTGTATACTAAAAATGATTGTATAGTTGGTAATATTTTAAGTGATGGATGTATATTTTTGTAAATTGAACTTTTGTATAATTATATGACCCTCGCCTATGTTGTATGAGATCCAGATATTTGAGGAATTGTGAGTTGGCCTAGAGTAGAAGGTAGATTAGTATGCGTTAATTACCTATTTAATGAGGATTAAGGTGATGTTAAGTAAGGGAGTTACAATTGAAGTTCTTCAAACCATGCTAAAACGTCATCTGAATTGGAAATGGATAGGATCGCTTATTCACTAGTGAAGGATCGGTTCAACCTATGGAATCGCATGATCCCATCGAACTGTCCGATCCTCATATTTTTTTAACTTAAATTTTGATTTGCAGTCTTGCGCTTGAAATTTTTATCCAAAAAAAGAAAGACCCATTAAAAAATATTGATTTCCAACTACTAAAGTGAGAAATTGTAGGTAAGATTTGTAATCCCTACCCGAAAACTAAAATAGAGTATTAAATAGAGAAGAGAACATTCATTAAAAGACTCAAAAAGAGAGGAAACTATCCTTTTATTGCTGTTGCTACTCACCGCTAGCGCTGCTAGTTGCCACCTCCACCTTGCTCGCTAGTTGTTATTGGAGTTAGGCTGTTGTTGTAAGCACTGAACACTGATGAAAATGCACGAAGGCTTAGGAAATGTTGGGAAAATTATTTTAATTATAAGCAAAAGGTTGCTTTGGAATTCAAGGCTTATTACGTATTTATTTGACGCTTTAACTATTTGACTTGGGTATTTCATATTTGGATATTAGCTTGTTTGGTTGTTCTGTTCTAGCATTAATTTGCTACCAACATCTTTAGTTTAACTATTAAAAAAATATTTTTAGTATTGTTGTTTGTTACAACCAGATGACTTATTATTTTTTCTTTTAAGTGTATGACCATGCATGTGCTCTTTAATTATATATACATATTTAAATATTTTAAAACTATTTTTTCTTATATTTTTTGTATTAAAAATTTTTATTTCATTCATCATCAAAATAAAAATAAATTATGTATAATCAATTACTAACTAATATCATTAAATATAAAATAAATTATATATAGTTAATTTTCTTAAAATAAATTATTATCATCAATTATTTATATTTCTACTAAATAAGGATATTATGGTAATTTGACTCAACTTCATTTCCTCTTCCTTTCAATTTTTACATATTCCAAATAAAAAAAATTAATTTCACTTTTGTTTTTCCCCCCTCTCATTTTCACTCATTCCAAACAACCTAGATGAAAAGTTTTTCACCTTTAATTACTTCCCCCTCCATTTCTTTTCACATTCATTTCCTCCCTCCTTCATTTTTACCTCCACCCAACCAAAATATTAGAGAATATTTTCTTTCTCAAATTTCCTTTCTATTGTTCCTAGAATGCCCTTTTAGGCATTTAAAAGCCCAAATCTACCATATTTGTCTCATTTTTCCCCACCCATGAATTAATATCCTTTCTTCCTTCCCTACTCAACTTTCAATTCTACAATTTCAACAAGCAAGATTTGAGTTTTATCTTTAATTCACTATCAATTATTTGTAGCTCCTGAACAAACAAGGTAATCTCTTATAAAATCATAGTCTTGGTTGTTAATTTCCTTGAGTTTTGTAAGGAAAAAGGCAAAATAGGGATTCAAGTTAATATTTTTATTTTTTTTATATTGAATAAGTTTAAATAATCATCCTCTTACTCTCTTGTAGTCTCCTCTAACACACCAAGTAAGTTTATATAGATAATCTATTTAAGTTAATATTTTATAAGATTTATTATTATTTAAACTTATATGTTAATTTCATAGAGAAACTTAATTGTATGAATGGGTAAAATTGTTGTTGGATGATATCTTAGTGTTATATTGAATTGAAGAATAAATATGGATGTCATGAAATGGTAATTTCTAGATTAGTTGCAATTTCGGTGAAAATAGTTTATTGTGTAATGAAATTCAGTGAAAGTTTGGAAAACCCCGCTAATATTAAACTATAGTAATCAAATATAGTTTAGGAATTATTCTTAATAGGTTTATATTTGACTATTGTAGCCAAGTACTCCTAAAATGGCTCACTAAGTGATATCTAACTATGGTAGTCAAATATAATCCTATGGAAGTCATACCCAGGCACTCATATTGAACTACTATAATTGAATACTTCTTAATTGTTATTTTCTGGATGAAAATATTTTAATACAATAGTCGGATATAGGCTCCCTAAAGCTTTATATTCATTCAATTACTATAGTTAAATATTATTATTAAACACTCTATTTAATACTTGTACTAGAATTGTAAGCTATTAATAAGGTATGTACTTATATATATGGTACAATTAGCTATGATTAAATCTATATATGGATAAGATATTAAATCTTAATTGGGATTGTAATTGCATGAAATTGTCAGTGGAGGAGTTAATATGATGAGAATACAAAATAATATCATATCGGAGGAAAAATATTTGTAAGGGAATAAAATAGAACTCGAGGGAAGGTTAACTCGAGATATACAAGGAACTTTATTCACTTTCTATTTATTATTATTAGTAATTATTTCTTATGACTACTAATCTGATTTAATAATTGCCCTGTATATACTTTGGCATGAATAGGCAAGCTTGTTATGTTACCTATAATTCAAGTATGTTTATATTTTTTTATATAAGTATAGTATTTATTTATTAAGTCAACAACTTACTCTCTACTTATTTTCTTTCTTCATATATTCATTTGTAAGGACTCCCTCTCCACTAGCAACTCAGAAGTAAAAGCCTTTTTGGCATTTTTTTTAAGTGCAACAATAATTAAGGATAGAAATTAGAAATATTTTAGGCCACACAAATAAATTGTAGACTTATGATTATGTAAATTCTTTTATGCACTTATCCATAGTAACCATGTAATGAGTTTAAAGTCAACATAAGTTCATGGAAATTAAGAAATAAATTCTATATCAATCACAACCTTGGCAGGTTATGACATATATAATTAATATTTTAATACACACACATATAATTTATAATTTTAATTCAAAACTAGTTCAACTAATAAATCAATGGTTGAACCGGTGAAGCAATGATTTGTATAGTTCAATGATCAATCTAATTTAAAAAACTGAGTAAAAGACCATTTACATATATATAAGGTCCTAAGTTGTCTTATTATTATAATAAGGAATGTTTTTTGTTATTTTTAAATTTAATTTTTATATAATATGAAAATAATACTAATACAAGTGGTTAAACTTGATTTCATTTTCTTTGTAGTAGAATTAATACTAACACATTTATAAAGATATTATAATAGTTCAAGATAAATAATTTTAAAATATTTAAAGTTATATTAAATTAGTAATATATACTTTTTGTAAATAAATTAGTAAGATATAGGTTATAACTGTCATATCTAGTTTTAATGAAAAATATTTTTCATAAAGATCCTCCCTTAATTGTGACTAGTGTAGGATCTAATTTACCAGTTCCTACTAACTTGTTCTAATTAAAAACATCACCTAAACACTTAAAATAAGGTATTTGGATAATAATTGGTACTAAAGTTTATATTACAAATTATAAATAATCAATATAGTTAGTTTTTACACCAAAAAAGTTAGATCTACTGCTAAATGTAATTCCCAACATTTTCCAAAAATAAATAGGTCTTACTAGCATCTTTAAACAATATCTCTATCTTTTAGATTATCTATCTAATCAATCATTTGCTAAACTTCAAAATCCACTAAGGAAAAAGTTTAAAGTATACATATCTAATTACAAGAAAAATTCCATTTGCTGCCATGCCCAAGTTAGTAAGAATTCTAAAAGATCTAATCTCATTATGATGGTCGAGGTGGATGTATGTCATGACCCTTACTTGATTAACACTAGTGTGGAACATCTTTCTCAATTTTCATAAGCTTAATTAATAAACCACACAAACTTTAACCTAACATAAATAACTTTGGTCCTATAAGAACTAGATGTGACATAGGTTTCAAATTAATTAGGTAAGGTTTCCCCTATTTTTTAAACACCAAATAGGGGTCACTCCTCCAAAATTATCAACATAAGAACTAATGGAAAATTTCCATATAATGCATATAACATTTAAATAAAATATAACCCATGACACTATCTAAACATAATTACAAACATGCTATAATCCTAACTATTAAGTTCTCCACAAAAATACCTTAGGCTTTCGTGCAAATAGCATAATTGAAATACTTAAGTTAATTCTCAAAATGTTTAAAATAAGAAAAGAGTTAGTTATATAAACTTAATGAGAGCATATTTCTAAAAAAAAAGAATTATTAATATCTAATTAAGAACAATTTAAATAATGTCACTAAATAACTATGGAATAGTTTTAATAGCTCTATACTGAGCAACTTTATCTCACCTAATAACCTAGCTATCACAATATTTGTGCTTATACTTATTTCAAGAATTTCATATATATAGAAGTAATAATACTTAAGGGTTTATCATAATCCAACAATTTCACACTTAAATCAAAATCTAGTTAATCTTAAGAGGCTTATCGATTGTAACAATATTTTATAGAATATAATAAACAACAATTTGCTTTCAACTCACGGCATACAATATAGCATTTATCAATAGAATAAACATAAAAGTGCACACATCCTCTATAACATAACTTCCCCAAATCATATATCAACATATATTCACATGTCAATATGTGATTTCATCATATTTCACATAATCTCATTCATAATATAATAATTTTAAGGATATTATTCCGTTCAAACAATATTCCACTTGATTGGACATTTAGTTCCTATAAGGTCCACACTTAACCCATCATGACAAACCCAAGATCATGTCTCCATGGATAACTTGAAAACCTTTAAACTTGGAGTATCATTTGGACAAATAAATTAAAGTCACTTAAACCAAGAGTAATGTTTATATAGATACAAATCATGAGAAAAACACCTTCAAATTATCAATACATGTATCCAATGTTAGTTAGGCACTTGTCATGCTAAATACCCTCTTGAATCTTCTTGGGACCTAACTTTCCATGTTTGATGAATTTTTTTTGTAAACTACAAATAAGGTAAGGGATATCTCTGTGAGGAGGCTTAAAAGACATCATGTACACTTCAATCCAATACATTGACCCCCTTTTTATACTAAAACATTAAATTCCTTCACATGCCATTAATATGATAATAGAACACAGTTACCATTTTCTAAAATTATAACTTTAGCATTATCACAAATATAAAATCAAATAGCATATGGCACCTATATTGTATGACCACAGATATTCATTTAACATTATATAACAAAATTATATAAATACTATAATGTTGTGTCATAACCTAACAATAATGCTAAACCTTTCTACATAACCCTAAAAATATATTCATGAGCATTTCATAAGAATAAATGCACAATTTAATATTTACATAATTCTCTAGCCAACTACTCAATAACTTTGATAGTAACAAATAATTATAATTAAAAGTCTCTTAAGCTTAAATACAATTGAATAATATAACTACCTCTATAAAATTTTATATATATTTATACATAATCAACATAATTATCATATAAAATACAAAACTTAAACATAATATTAGTTTGAGGTAAGATATACATTTAACTCTTAGGGCTTTCTTTCTTTAAAATCTTTAAATAATCACATTCATCTTTCTTTTCCTTCTATTCATCAATTTATAATATTAAACTATAAGTATAACAACATTAACTAATTTCCTTTTAAAATTTACTACTTTAAGCTTTATTCTTGCCATTCTAGCGTCTTAAATCACAATCTTCTTATAATTTTTTTAAGTTAATGCATAAAATAAAAAATATGCCAATATAGGGAGTTTCTTGGATCAAAGCCATATAAGCAAAGATATTATAACTTGATGCTTTAGAGAAATTCTAATCCCATCTAGTATACATTTATTTTTTAATATTTTTAACTTTATATCAAGAAATTATAAATCAAATAGTCTAGAGATTTTCTAGATTGAGTCTTAAACATAAAAAATTTTAACATATGCTTACCTTTACCTAAAGTGGTTGGTTAAAGCTCAATTAATGGTAAAACCATGGTAAATGCTAGCAAAAAAAATGGACCAAAATGATTTACCACACTATTACCTTAATTGCCATTTGTAGTTTTATCCATCGTTAGGAAGCTACTACTACCAAGTACAAGTGGCATGTAAGAGAAAAAGAAGACCAATAGCATTACAATAGTAGCTAGAATATCAGGTGATCAAGAGAGAAGGAAAAGAGAAAGGTAAAAAAAAAAGAAAAAGAATAGGAAGGATGAGAGATAAAGAAAGAAATTGGGGAAAATATATAAAAGAACTGTGGGTCTTAATCTAGTGCTTCTCATATGCACTATAAGCTTGCTTGTATTAAATCATAACCTTTCATCTTTATAACTCATCCTACCTCATCCAATCTTGATCACATATTTTTCCTAAAATCATTTTTTATTCAAAAAAATTTTTCTTTTCCAACTAATATTATAATATCCTAATGAATTTTAAAGCTTAACAATATATACTTTAATATTTTCTAAATTTTAGGAGATCCATTTATTCAATGTATAGTTATCTTTACTTAAATTGTCATACCCACTTTTATTAAGATATTTCTAACTTGTGAGAATATTACTATAAAAATTATTTAAATTAAACTTACAAAAAGCCTTGGTCAAATGGACATAATTTAAACATTATAATTAGTTAAAATAAGTATCTTGGAACATTTAAAATAAAAGAATTTTAAATATTGGTTTAGGGTACTACAAAGCACGTTAATTTGAGAATTTATAAAATAAAATATGAAGAAATAAGTCTAAGTTTAGTGAGCAAACATTACAAAGAGGAAAAATTAATACAATTAAAGTATTACTGATCGAATTACCTTCCTTATTCCTAACATAGGTGTTACATATTCAAATAGAATGAAATCATTAATGATATCACACCATTCATATGAGCATATCACTTTTATTTTATATTCACACAATGTAGTTATAATTATAGATACAAAAACATGCTTGGGATTATAGGCTTTACAGATACAAGGCAAGCTAAGTCTAAAAATTTATGCTTATATTTTTTTGTGAGCTTAAATAGGTTTGTTTGCATAAGCCCAAATTCATACAAGTTAGCTTACTTGAATGTGAGCTAACCCATAGGTCACTATTTATGCATATATAATATTTATTTAAGTAAATGTAATATTTAGTTCTTTATTTATAAAGATAGTGACAATTATATCTTCTAAATTTCATAACTAATATTATTGATTCCTTATTTTTATATTTGTTATAATTATTCATTCCTTTTTTCACATATCACTAAAATAATAAAAAGAAAAAATATAAACAAAAAATAAGCATGTATTTGACATTGTTAAGATAAGATTTAATAATCAATTTTAACATTTTTTTATTTTAATATTTCAAGTAAATGAAGAAACAAATAATTGTATTAAAAGCAAAAATAAGGGATCAATAAATACAAATTTTGAGGGATATAATAGTTACCACCTTTATAAATAATAGGTTAAATATTATGTTTATTTTATATATTTTTTAATTACAATAAAAATAGCCCAGTACCTAAAAAGTCTAACAACTCAGCCCAATGCAATTTGTAGACTACAATTTATACAGGCTAGCCTATAGTCTAATTATAAGGCAAAGCGAGTTTTTTATCTATTAAATACAAGCCTGTTTGAGTTAGCCTATTGGCTTGTCCCCTCCATTGCATCTTTACATATGACATTTAATATTAAATAATGAATACAAAATAAACAAGTATATATCCTTATGACTCTCTTTATCTTTATCCCTCACAATCTTATTCATCTAAGTTATCCCTATTGCTCATAAGCAATTACTGGATCTAGTTTATAGACTACGTAGATCAATAATTTTCCCTCAACATATTTGTTAATGCATATTACAATAATAATCATTATTTTTCAATTAAATCAGACAATGACAATAATTTACACATTTGGAATGGAGTTACAACTCCACCATTGTCTTTTCAATTCATATATTACATAACTAAGTCATAATTATCCTTTTATGAATGATTTTATGGCAAAATTTAAAAATTTATGCCTAATAAATAAATTTAGAGCCTCTAGTAGGTTTTTGTGAAGCCTCAATTAATTTAGGAATCAATCCAGTGCAAGGAAGGTTGCCTTTCTGACCCCACTAAATTAACTTGGTTGCTTTAGATTTAATTATATAAAAGGTGAATTTATTCATGAATCAATTCATGGTAATATTTTTTGCATATTGACCTCGATAAATTAATTCACCAGTTAATTTACACATATATTTTTGCATTTTTTTTGCAAAATAATGAATTATTCACATATAAAGAATTTCTCCTAAATCACATCATTTGTGCAATCTTATGCCATTAAACCACCATAAAATATAAAAATAACCTTATATGCAAGAATATTCATAGTCATAAGTTATACTTTATAGGAAGAAATTTTCTAAGCTTTAAAAAGTTAAATGAAACCTTTAAGAAGATGACTTTATGTTTTCTAATAAAGTAAGAAATCAAGTATTATCACACTTACTAAAATTTAAGAATTATTAATTTTCCTAAATAACTACTTCCTCTATTCCTATTTATCTATTGTTATTAACTAACTTCATACATATTAAGAAAAAGTAGTTTAATTTATTTATTTTTAGTGAACTTTACAATATTACTTTTTATGCACAAAATTCAAGATAGTTGAAAATAAAGAAATAAATATAAATGAATAAATGCAAGTTGGTTAATAGTATAGAATAATAAAGTATTTATTAATGAAAAAGAATGGTAGATTTAGAAAAAGAACATTTAATGCTTCATTGAAATTTTAAAGTGACAGATAAAAAGGAACAAAAAAATCTCTTCAAAATGCGATAGATAAAAAGGAACGAAAAGAGTAATGTTTTAGTAAATAAAACAGGTAATTAGGAAAAGATATGAAAAAGTTTGGAATAGGTGATTATACAAAATAGAATTTTAAAATGAAAATAAGTATAAGTAAGTTACTTAAATGGTTGTATTAAATTAGAATTGAAATAGGATGCTTGGAAGATATTTAAGGCTTTTATTTTCTAAATTGCCCTTACAAATCCTAAAAATACCCAATTACCCAAGCAAGTAAATTCCCTAGTGGTCATGCTTCCTTCTATTTCTGTTGGTGATTTTTTACTCTTTTCCTTCTCCTATTCCCTAAGCTTTAATTCATCCTAATTCTAGTACTCTTGGATTAAATATTAAAGGTTTCTTGTTCATACTCTTATCAAAACAAGGTAAACTCTTCACACATGATTTTAGGTCGAATTTCTCATGGAATAGATGATAATAAAGGGATAGGGATTTTAATTTCAAGCTTATTTTGTTATATAGATAGGGTAATTAACTTATCTTTTTAGTACAACTGCTCAATTTCTTATATTTTTCTTCAATTTGAAGTAAGTATATAATCTGCTTACTTAACTTATTAATGTTTATAATTGTGTTATTATGCTTATATGATGTTGATTTAATGTATAAGAATGACAAATGGTGATATATAATGATAAGAAATGTCAAATTCATGAATTGATAGTTATGTTGAGTTTGTTAGTGCATTAAATATGATTGGGTACCATTTTTGGCTAAATAAATAGGAAACTTTAAGGAAAAATTGGAAATTCATAGGTATAAATTGAGTGTGTAATTGATTTTTAGTGTCTAAAAGTAAATTTGAGATAAGGAAACTGATTACACAATGGATTTTAAACCTTCCCAAAAAAATGTTCTTGAATGAATCAATTGCACAATTAATTCACAGTGTTCTTAGAAAAAGTTCATGTGTAAATCGATTATGTAACTAATTATCAAGGTTTAGAATTGAAAATCATCGATTATGAATTATTGTACAATCAATTCACAATACTTTATTTAGATTTTACCATTTTAATCAATATAAAGTAAGTTCCTATAGTGAGTTTAGTCATATTAATAATGAATAAATACTTTGTTATAGATTATTACTTTTTTAATAGGTACATGAATGTCGTATCTTAATTTATGTTATGTTTTTAACTTATTCTTTGATGATTGAATTAAAATGAATAAAGTTATGACATAATCTTGAAAATATAGATCTTAGATTTGAATCACACGGAATGATTAGTGGGTGTCTAGAGGAATAAGGTCATTGTTTTGGTTAATAAACATTAGAAGACACAAGGAGGATTATTTATTTACTATTTCATCTGTATAATATTTAAATTGTAGTAAATGTGATATGTGCATGTGTGTGTATGAATATATACCATTTTGTGTCTATGAAATATGAAATTATCTATTTACTAAGACTTTGAGTCTCATTATTTTCTTTTAAATATTTTTTAGATACTTTCTAATGGCATAAGATTAGAAATATCATGAGTAGTTATTGATAATAGTAGGGGAATAGATAGAGTACTAGGGAGACTTTTTAGGAAACTTTATAAATATTTTAAACATATATATATGTTCTAACTTTATATAAAAATTATTTTGATAATGAAGTAAAATAATTTTGCATAACTAATTAATTAGCCTAATAGTCATTATGTGATAATACCAAGTTAGGTTTAGAAAAACTTATAGGTACCAATAATGGAATTTATGCTGATTACAATTAAGTGGGTCGTAATAAAGTTAGCTTTAGAGCATAATCTAGAAAATAAGTAAGGAAAAAGGGCTAAGATAGAATGATTAAGACCTAAGTTTAGCTACTTATTTAGGTATTCGTTGAAACTATATGAGTAATACATGCACGTCTAAGAGCATATATCATCAATACCGCTTCGATGGACCTTAAAGTTATGTAATAATGATAATAGAGCTTTTATAGGATAACTGTTAAGATAATTGCGTGTAGGAATATCTAAATATGAACTAAACATTTGAAATCTTTCCTTAATTAGGCAAAGGTAGAATTAGATAGTCATTGAGCTAGCAATCTGGGGGATAAAGAATCATCTAGAGGGTTATAAGTTCACAATAGTACCCATGAGGGCAATGATAATTAAAGTATACCTCTATGGGTTATCATTTTCCATCAATAACTCTTATTTGATATGGCTCAAGTTCTCTGTTAGGAAAAAAAATAGGTATAACATTAAGATCAAAAGGATCAAGCCTTTAGCCATAGGAAAGATAAAGAGCTAACTCCACCTAAAGAAAATATTTTGACAAACTCTCTATCATTAATGCATTCAATAAGTTAAAGCCTCCTTATTTCATTAAGCTTAATTTTGACATTGATTTTCACTAATTCTCTGTCCAAATAGAGCATTATGGTAAAATATTAAATTATATCTATGATGATTAAACTTATTAATTATAGATTAAAAGATGTTGTTTACTTTTAATTAACCAGTACAATTGAAACTAAAAATATTTTTTTGCCATTTTTGACATAGTTTGCTTTCCAATAATTGTTTATTGATCAATTTTTGCTTTTTAGTGTTCGTGAAGCCAAAATTCATGGATTTGAAACTTTGAAACAAGGTTCAATGACTATTAATGAACAAGTAGCTCAATTCTTATATCTATCTCGCTATATAGGATACTTAATTTCGAATGAGAAGGTAAAAGTTTGAATGTTTGCTTACGACCTCTGATATCATTTCTTCAATGTTACTCATGTCATAAAAGATGCTATCATTAACTAAACATTAGAAAATGAATATATAATTAATGATAGGAAGGAAAGAAAAGTACAAGCTGGTAAAAAGTGTAGTAAATCTTAAAAATCTAATAATTCAATTAATGTTAGAGGAATGCCTCCATCTCATTATCTTCAATCTGATAGAAATCGATTTACTCTAACCTTTTAGCCTAATAATACTTCTAGTGCACCTTTTAAAGGAAGAGATAGTGCTAATCCTACACTATATATATTTTATTCAAGAATTTTTGCCAATTTTAGTGAAGGAATGTCTTAATCCAGAAGCAATTTACATAAAAAACTGCCTTGATACATGTAATATAGTAATAAGCATCATGATCCATGTAATTTGGTGAACATAGTTTGTTTTTAATGTGGTTAATTAGGTCATAAGTGTAAAGATTATCTAGGCCCTTCAAGCTACAATATAAGCTACCCTACTTTATAATAAAATCTATCTACAACTTAACTAATATTTCATCAACCTTAAGCGTTGCAAGGTCTTAGTGGAAGTGGCAATGTTAGAGTAAAAAAATAATTAAGAAACTAAGCTAGAGTTTTCATATTAACTCGCCAAAAGGCATAAGCTTCTAATGTTATTATTATAGGTACAATTTTCATTGAAAATTTATTTACTTATATTTTGTTATATCCATAAGCTATTCATTCCTTCATTTTTGTAAAATTTGCTACTTTGTTTAACAAACCACTAAATAAATTGCCAAATTCTTTGTTTGCATTAACACTAGTAGATAAAATTTTGGTTACTACTTAATTTATAGAAAATTACCTTGTTTGCATTCAAATTTAACTTTTACTTGTGAATTTGATTTTTTTAGAAATGATGGACTACGACATCATCCTAAGTATGGATTAGTTGTCTAAATATCAAGCTTGGATGGATTATTTTAACAAAATACTCTCTTTTGTTGTAGAAGGAATCTCTTTTATTATTTTTTAAGGAGAAATTTTTTTCGATATCTCTAGAATTATCTCTAGTATTAAGGCTCGAAAGCTTAATCTTAACAAATTTTTTGTATATCTTACGATTATCCAAGATCTCAATCATCCGTCTTTTAAAATAAAAAAGTTCTTTTTTTATGAATTTTTAGATGTATATTTAGAAAAACCACCTAATTTGCTTCTAAATCGCAAAATTAAATTCAATATCAAAGTTGCTCCTAGTATTGATCAATTTTTATGTCTCTTTATTGAATGGCTCTAGTTGAATTGAAAAAATTATAGAAGAAATTTCAAAAGTTAATTGATAATGGCTTTTTATAGCCTAATTCTTCATTGTAGGCTGCTCCTACTTTGTTTATAAAGAAGAAAGATAGAACTTCATATCTTGGTATCGATTATTACCAATTGAATAAAGTTATAATAAAAAATAAATATTCCTTAACTTAAATTAATGATTTGTTAGACTAATTACAAGATGTTACATGTTTTTTTAAGATTAATTTGCATTCTAGTTATCATCAATTGGAAATTTGGAAAAAAAAGATATTACATAAATTGCCTTCAAAAGTTAGTATAATTATTATAAATTTCTTGTTATATCTTTCAACCTCACTACTACTTTAGTAACTTTTATGGATCTTATAAATTGAATCTTTAAGCTATTCCTTAACAAATTTATAATTATCATCATTAATCATATTCTTATTTATTCTATGAATGAACAAGAGTATGCCTAGTATCATTAAATTATTCTACAAGCTCTTTGTAAATATAAACTCTTTGTAAAACTTTCTAAATAAAAGTTCTAACTTCTTAGTATGAAGTTCCTAAGGCATATAAACTCCTAAAAAGGTGTTCAAATTGATCTATAGAAAATTAAAGTAATTCAAACTTAGCCTTAACGTTCCACTATTTTTGAAATACAAAGTTTTCTCAAGATAACTGATTATTATTGATGATTCATTAAAGATTTGTTCAAAATAGCTTTTTAGTTAACAAAACTTACTCAAAAGAAAGTGAAATTTAAATGGTCTGATAAATGCAAGAGTGGTTTCATAAGGTTGAAAACATGTTTCATTACTGCACCTATTTTAACCTTTCTTCTAGAATCTAGTTATTTCTCAATATATTATGACACTTCATAAATCAACTTAAGTTGTATCCTAATGTAGTATAGGAAGGTGACTGTATATGTATCTTGACAATTGAATAAACATGAATTAAATTATCCAAAGTATGATCTTGAAATAGCCATAATGGTGTTCACATTAAAAATGAGGTGTTATTATATTTATAGTGAAACTTGTGATATTTATATTAATCATAAAATTTTAAAGTATATATTCGATTAAAAATATTTAAAATTGAGGCATCATGAATAAATAAAATTGGTAAAAGATTATGATTGCACTATCCATTATTATAAAGGCAAAGCAAATGTTATGGCAAATGTTTTAAGTAGAAAGTTATTGGGAATTCTTGTTAGCGTACAAGCTAAAAACCAAGTGGTAGTTATTTCTCAGGTGGTAGCTCGATCAATATTGATAAAAAGAATTAAAGAATATTAAATGTACAATCCTTGGTATCCGACATTAAAGGAAGAAATAATAGTGGATTAAAATATAGATTTATTGATTGATGAGCTTGAAGTAATATGATTTCAACATTAACTTTAAGTTCCTATTTATAAATGAAACAAATTACTTTATCAAGCTCATAATTTTTTCTATACCATGCACCCATAAGCGTAAAAAATGTATCATGATTTATAATAGAATTTAGTGGAACATACTTGGCTTTATATTAAAATGCCTACTTGTTAACAAGTTAAAATAAAGCATTAAAAGCCTTTTAGTTTAAGGTTTAGGCTTTTGGTTTACATTAACCTTTTTCTATTCTTGAATAGAAGTGAGAAAGTGTAATCATGAATTTCTTTATTAGCCTTCCTAAGACTTAGAAAAGATTTAACTCAATATGGGTAATTAAGGCTATAAAATGGGTTATGACCTAAGGATTGGCCTGCAACCCACAACCTGTTTTTATGGATATGAACTTTAAAAATTGCGCTTTTTTTATGTGAGTATTACACACTGACCTGTCACAAACCTAACCTATAACGAATCAACTCGTATCTATAGAATTCACGGACTTTTAGTTAAAGCCCACAAACCGACCCATATTGGTTGAGGGTTTTGGTGAATTTAAATCCTTAAAATTGAATTTATTTTGAATATGAGTAATAGGGACTAATATGTCATAGACCTAGACCATATCCATACAGGGTCGACCTATTTAACAAGCCTATGACTAATAGTAGATATGTTAACTAAAATAATCCACTTTTCTTCCTGCGAAAGCTAATTATTTTGCTGTTCAATATGCCTAATTGTATCTTGATCATATAATTCCTTTGCATGAATTCCTTATGTCATTATTTTTATTGTGGCATATAGTTTATAGCCCATTTTTGGCAATCTTTTCAATAAATTCTTAGAATACAATTATATTTTTATATTGCCTTCCACACTTAGACTAACAATTAATCCAAATGTACTATCCAATTTCTTAAGATATGTACATGCATATGTCTTTGATTTTAAGGACAGTTAGGAAAAATATCTGTCTTTAATTGAATTTGCGTATAACAACAGTTTTAATCTTTTATCAAGATAGGCTTATATAAAGTATTATATGGCAAAAGGTGTAGATCCTTAATGGGGTGGTTGAGTCAGGAGAAGCTATACTCATCGACCTTGATCTTATTTTTGATGAGCTTGAGAAAGTAAAGATTATTTAGGATAGATTGAAAATAACTTAGGATCGTAAAAAATCTTATGTTGATAAAAGAAGGAAAAAATTAAAGTTTCAAAAAGGAGATCTTATAATCCTAAAAGCTTCACCTATTTCATTGGTCTATTTAGTAAGATTACAATTTGAGCTATGTGATTTAGCAAGAAAAGCAAACTTGTACCTTATTTCATTGGTCTATTTCCAATTATTTAATGAATTAGATCAGTAGCTTACTATCTTGATTTACTTAGTGATTTATGTGCAATTCATCCAGTTTTTTCTATCCCTATGCTTCGCAAGTATATATCTAATGCATCTCATGTTATTCAACATGAATCGCTCCAGTAAGATTCAAAACTTTCATAAGAAAAATGGCTAGTTAAAATTCTAAATTAACAAATTTGTAAGTTAAGATTCAAAGGAATTCCTTTTGTAAAAGTCTATTAGGAAAGATATAGATTGAGAAAGCTACATAGGAATTTAAAGATCAAATTTGAAAAGAAATATCCTTATCTTTTTAGTAAGACTACAACTTAAGTTATTTTTTGCCTTCTAGTTATTAATTTCTAAGAATTCAAAGATGAATTCTTTGAGAGGAAAAATTGTTATGCCTCTTTTAAAATTTTAGAATTATTAATTTTCTTGAATAATTAGTAATTCAATAAATAATACAAGTAACTAGAAGAAGTTATGAAAAAGTTTAAAATAGGTAATTAATTATATAGAATAGAATTTTAAAATGAAAATAATTATAAGTAAGTTACTTAAATAGTTATGTGAAATTAGAATTTAAAAAGAATGCTTGGAAATAATTTAGGACTTTATTTTTCCAAATTACCTATATAAATCCTATAAATGCCCAAATTACCCTTAATGGAAAATAAACTCTCTAGTGGTCATGCTTCCTTCTATTTCTATTGGTGATTTTTGGCTCTTATCTCTTTTTTAAGCCTTAAGCTTCAATTCATCCCAATTCTAGGATTCTTGGATTAAATCTTAAAATTTTCTTTTTCATACTTTTATCAAAACAACATAAGCTCTTCACATATGATTTTGAGTTGAATTTCTTATGGAATAAATGATAGTAAAAGGTCATGGATTTTGAGTTTTAATATTGTTTTGTTGTATGGATAAGGTAATTAACTCATCTTCTTAATTCCACCACTCAATCTCTTCCATTTTCCTTAATTGAGGTTAGTTGATAATCTACTTACTCAATTTATTATGTTGACTATATAATTATGTTGTTATGCTTAAATAATGTCGATTTAATGTGTAGAAATGACAATGGTGATATATAATGAAAGGAAATGTCAAATTCACGAGTTAATAGTTGTACTAAGTTTATTGGTGCATTAAATATGATTGGGTACCATTTTTTGCTAAATAAATAGGAAATTTTTGAGAAAAACTACAAATTCATAGGTATGAACTAAGTGTGTAATTAATTCATAGCATCTAAAAGCAAAACTAATATAAAGGAACCGATTGCACAATCGATTTTAAACTTTTCTAGAAAATATTCTTGGATAAATCAATTACTTAATCAATTTACAATGTTTCTATAAAATGTTCATGTGTAAACTAATAGTGGAATCAATTCTCAAGATCCAAACTCAAAAATTATCCATCGTGAATCAATTGCATAATTAATTCACAATGCTTTATTTATATTTTATCATTTTTAATTAATATGAAGTAGGTTCTTATAGTGAGTTTAGTCATATTAATAATGAATAGATACCTTATTATTACTCTTTTAATTGGTACTTGACCGTTGTGTCTTAATTCGTGTTATGTTTTCAACTCTTTCTTGGATGATTGAATTAAAATGAATATAGTTATGACATAATCCTGAGAATATAGATTTCAGATCTAGATCACACGTGGATGATTACTGGGTGTCGAAAGGAATAAGGTTGGTGTTGTGACTAATAAATATTAAGAGGCATAAAGAGGATTATCTATTTACTATTTGATTTGTATAATATTTGGATTGTGATAAATGTGATATATATATGCATTATTTTGTGTCTATAAAATAAGAAATAAGTAAATTATCTACTTATTAAGACTTTGAGTCTCGTTGTTTTCTTTTAAATGTTTTTCAAATACTTAGGTAGGAGCCCCACAACCACCTCTAATGGTACAAGATTAGAAATATCATGAGCAACCATTTATAATAGATAGCAAAATAAAGTAGAGTACTTTTTTGGAAACTTTGTAAATATCTTGAATATATATATGTATATGTATTCATATGTTCAAACTTTTATGTGAATATTATTTTAATAATGATGTAAAGTAATTTAACATAATTAATCAATTAGTCTAATAGTCATTATGTGATGATACCAGGTTAGGTTTAAAAAAGCTCATGGTTACTAATAACGTTATCCATACCGATCATAGCTAAGTGGATTGTGATAAGTACAAAAATTTTATTATGTGATAAATAAATGATAAAAGCTTTTTATAACTAAAGTACTTCTTCTTGCAAAAGTTTTTATTATCAAATATGTAATAAAAATATTAAAATTATTAATAGCAGGATAATTTGAACTAGGATATTAGAGATATTTGAATTTATTGCTATGGGTTTAAGGTTTAGATGAATTATTAAGTGATTAGTATATGAGAAGTGTTAAGAGAAAATAAATGATGAAATTAATCCTTGAATACGTGAATTCTTGTTGCACTATTGTAGTTAAATGAATATTCTAATAGATGATACGATGCAATAATGTAGGATACTAGTGCTAATTAGTTATTAAATTAATGAATGTGATTTTATAAATAAGATAATATAAGGAAGTTTGGAAGGGATTACATTGCCATTTTTCTAAATTGCCTTGATAAGGAAGTTGATTCTTATTTCATAAGAGCATTTCATTTTCTTCCTCTCTTCATTTAATCACTCCGAACTTCTATTCCAAGAGATCTTCCATCCTCTTATTCAATTCTTTATAATGATTAAGCAATTAGGTAAGGATTTCTTGTTATTTTCAACCTTTTAAAGATTTTTGTAGTTAATTTCTTTTGTTTTTATGGTAAAATTCTCACGGATTGGTTGAAAATGAGTTTAGAGGAAAAAAAAACCTATGTCTTAACTTGAGATTTTTTTTTCTCAATATGTAGTTACTCAATCTTTTCAATAAAACCTATTCTAAACTCCTTTTCTAACTTCTGTATAACATTCTACTTGAAATTTTGCTTGAATTCATTAACTTTCTTACATTTTAGTAAACAATGAGATTTAAGAAATTTTGAGTGATTTAATGTTATGAACTTTGAAATTAGAATTTTTATGATGGGTCATATTGTGTAAAATTGTTTATGATGAAATGTGATGGTGGGGTTAAAAAATTTTATGTTATAAGTGAAATTTGAGGTAAAAAAATAGTGAGTGAAAAGTATTTTCACAAAAAAATTTGCAAAATTGCAAGATGTTCTTAAGGTAATCAATTATTATAGGTTGAGAGTTCTTTTTACTAGATAGTAATTGAATACTATAATGAAATTAATGAGGTAATCGATTCCCATATGTTAAAAGATGTTTCTGCCTAATGGTAATCAATTACTATAATGAAATTATTAAAGTAATTGACTACATAATCAATTACCATGGATTAGAGTTGTCTTTGTCTTATAGTAATTGATTACACTCTATTCCGTTCTACAATTTTACATGTTTTAAGAATTTTAATTATATTGTACCTCTTTATACATGTGGTATAAGGATAAATGATCTTAATATAAATGATGGGGTATGAAATGAATTTGATATTCTTTGTAGAAATAACTATGATGGAAATTGTTAAATCTTGTATATGTTTGTGCAATGAACATGAAATGATGATGATGATGATTTATATTTATGTTGAGACTTATGCACTAAATCCATTTGCTATTTTGTAAAAGGATAAAATGAACTTTAAAGGAACAAAAATGAAATTTGTGAGAGGATAAAGATAATTAGGAGTCTCAAAGTAGATTAATTGCTTTATACATTCCTATTAATTTTATTCTTGTGAAACTTAATCACTAACATCCCTTGAGTAGGTTTTGATCTTACTCATGGTTATAAAACTATTTATGTAAAGTATTTCTATGAACAAAATAATGTTTATCTTTAGTAAGCCCACTAGGAAAGCTTGCATGTTTGGAGTTTTTAACATGATACAAGTTATTTTAATATGATATAATGAATTTTATTGTTTAAATACCAATGTTTATTGGTTAAGGAGCTTGGCACCTATTGAGTAAGGACTTAGATTTGAGCTTTATGAATGAAAAAAATATATATTGAGAGAGCTTCCCCCACATTTGAGTCTCACCTAGCTTGACTTCTAGTTAATTATTAGCCTAATGAAACTGCCAGATACTAGTGGTCTTAACAAAAAAAATTATCGTTCAAGTATAATGTTTCCTATAATAAGCTAAATCGTCATCTTGTATATTCTTCATTTTTTTTATAGACTAAGCAACATGTTTTTTTAATCATTTGTTATTATATGCCTTGCTCAAACTTTCCAATATGGGGTCATGGCCATAGAATGGTAAATTATAAATGCATGGCAATGTAAATCACTTGATACATGTTAAAATAGAATTCTAATGAAATTAACTTTTTTTCTTTAAGAACACTAGGTTCATAAGTTAGTTTAACTCTTTTTTTAGAGTAATTATAGGTATTTCTTATGGATTCAAATTTAATGATGAATAAATATAAATTTCAAATATGTTTCTTGGATCAAAGAATATTTTATTAAAAAATCTATTCTTAATATTGTTATTGTTTCATTAAATTGATGTTATTTATAGAATTATTTATAATAGTTTCATGCAAATCACAATCATAAAAAAGTCATGGTAGAAATCAAGCATAAAAATTTTCTTCTTTATCAAATTTAAAAAAAATTCCAAATTCAAATTGAAAAAGGACGTAAAGCTCAAAGGTTACACCTTCAACAAAATTAACAAATTAACCAAAGAATTCAAAAAATGTGAAATCTTACAAATAAAGAAATCAAAATCATAATTCATCTAACATATATTTTATACAATTTAATATACAAGATTTATGTGTAAAATAATAAATAATGTGTTTATTGGTATTATTATAGTTAAAGTTAGTTTTTAAAAATCGAACCCGATTAAATATGTTATAACCAATTATTGTATTATCCAATTTAAACTGATATAAAAAATCGTTTTGGGAGTCAAATCATTTTAAATCAACCCAAGGCAAGAATTGTATGGGGGAAAAAATCTAAAAATTGACCAGTCAAAATTTTCCTTTGTCGCTTCTAGACTTCTTTTTGAATTGGACTGGCACATTGGACAATGAGCATGTATGTGACTGAAAAATCATAAAAAATGAGATTCAGCACTTAATTAATTAAAAAACTACTAGTCTTCTTTATATTTTTTGTTGGATAATTTATGTTTGCAGCATAAATTAATTATTATTTATTTTTAATAAACTGTTATAGAATTTTATTTATAAGATTATCTAACTCAACGGATTGATTGAACCAATCGATTTAATTTAATAATATTTTTATTTATCATCTTATTTATTTTTTAAAGCATAAAAATAATTTGGAAAATGAAGGTGAAGGCGAAGGTGAAGAAAGGGGTGAGCCATTGCCGCCATCACTTTCCCGACTCGTGGGTCCCATTTTCTAAGATTATCTTTTGGGTAAAGTTGTTGAAAAATTTGGTGAATTATGAGCGAATTCGTTTGTTTAAAATTTTGCGCAAAACTTCTATAAGAGAAATTTATTTCAATGTAGATCAAATTTAAATCAATTTGTTTAGCACGTAAACCACACGAAACCAATCCAAGAGTGATAAAGTGTTTCGACTTTGTTTCTCCATGCTTCATTTATATTCAATATATGTATATTACGAAAACGGGGTCATTGGGTAGATAGTGAACCCACAAAAAAAGGGGGGACCTCCCTTTGCGGCCCCAGGAGTGATGCAGATTTGTAAAATAAGCTTGTTTGTTGAAATTTCTATTCGAAAACTAATCTTGTGGACGTGTCAACGTACAAGATTTTATCAAGTTAATTTCGAGAAGGCTTGTCAATAACAAGTGCAATGCATTACATTTTTCTCGAAATACCATCACTGTCAAACTCGTCTCATTTCCTTCTCTATCAATCGCATTCTCAAGACAAATACACATCAACAAGCTGTCATTTGGTCATTTGCAATACTGATACACTGTATCTTATATATAGGCTGCATCAAATCAAATGGACACTTCCCATCAGTGCATTAGATCGGCGAAGGGGGTAGCTAAAGTTGCTTATTAATTGAGATTGTAATCCATCTTAATTTGTGATATACATCAATTGCAGGAGCAGCACCAACGTCAAATTATGTAAAGTTTTGGGAAGATGCAGGATTCATTCAAAAAATTCAGATGGATCTTAGATCATCATCTTTGTTTAGTTTAATTATATTTAAGTCCATTACAGTTTAAAAGAAATTGGATATTACTCGGGTCACGTCTTCATCTATTAAAGGGATTCAATTCAACAAGGAGACATTAAGAGATTGTGCCATATTGACATTTAAGCTAAGCATAGTCATTGAAATCAACACTTATGTACTTTCATTGATCGATTTATAGGAGAAAGAATATTCAGCTTAAATTCAATTTGTAAAACAATTTTGAATAGCTCATGCCAAGTGAACTTGATTATACTCGATATGTTTAATGATCTTTAGTGTTTTAGCTTACCTAATTATAAGTTAAAATTCAAAGTTAGAGTACCAATCATACTCATTTAAAATATAGACTAATTAGCTGATCTTTTCAATGACATGAAATTAATTATTATGTAGTTAATTGATTATATTATAAAAGTAGAAATATTAAGTGAAATAAATGTTGGAGTGAAGATATTTATATTAAAAAAGACTCTAAACCCATTACAATCAAGATAACCTTTTAAAATTCAAAGAAAATAATTTCTAATTGCATTGTCATATGCAATGACTATAAATAAAAGTTAAGGATAATTTTTAAAAAATGTTAATCTTAATTGGTTGAAACTTATTTTTAACTATAGTCAACTCTATGTTGCACTATCTACTATTAGAAGTAAACAAGGATTAAAAATTCTCATACATGATCATGATAAAAATGAAATAAATATCACTACAAATATTATATTCAAAGAGGTGTTTTAGAATCTAAATTAGTGTTGTTGCAACATTGAATCTAGTTTGTATAAGTATTGATATTAACTTCCATATGTGCAATTCTTCTTTCTTTGAAGGTTTGAATCATCAATAATTATAATCTTATTCAATATATACACACACTTTTTATCCAAATTTGAGATGTTCTTATTGAATTCTCATAAGAATCCTTAGGTTACATTCTAGTTTTAAAAATATATATATTCGCCTTCCTTTTTAAGTGTATATATATTATTTGATTAAATATAATATTTAATATTTTATTTATAGAGGTGGTAATTATTACATTTATCAATTTTTAAAATTAATATTATTGATCTTTTATATTTACTTTTATTATAATTATTCATCTTTTTATTTATTTAAAATATTAAAATAAATAAAAATATTAAAGTTAATTGTTAAATAAAACTTTAATAATGTTAAATACATGCTTATTTCTTGATTATACTCTCTATTTTTATTATTTATTTTAATTTTAAATGTGAAGAGAGAGATGAATAATTACAATAAAAGTAAAAATAAAAGATTGATTATGCTAAATATGAAAATTAGATGGATGTAATAATTACCATTTTCATAAAAGAAGAATTAAATACTATATTTATTTGTTTTATTTTGAATATATACTTACCTCTTTTGTTTAAAAGAACAGAAAAAGAGAGCATATATCTCTAAAAATTAAAAATATAAATTAAATTAAATTAAATTTTAAAAGAGGTGTCAAGTGTGTATAATTTACCTATTTTCATTTTATGGAGAAGGTTGTAATCTCTCCTCATTTGTGACGATCCGTGTCGTGAGCGCTGAACTAAATCCATGGCTGTCGCTTGCGAGACTTCATTTTCATGGATGAGTCACATTCAGCGAAAAAGGTTGGTAAGTGGGAATTGTTGGGTTTCGCATGAAGGGTGAAAGTGCTCCCATTTGTCTTTAGCCACACAACTCCATTGCTTATTCCCCCACCATTAATACCTCTATTCCATACAAAACAATCTCTTCGGACCACACCCACCATCTCATCACTTTTGCTTCCTCATCACACTATTCATTCTCTAAATATCTTAGAGATTCAAGAAATTAATGAAGCATGATGCTGCCCACATAACATGATATTTTCAGTTTATTGCAATCTTAATGATCTAATATAGAATTAATTAATTATTGAATGTGAATGGTAGATTCATATTTTGAGAAATACCAAGGGTTCATTTGCTTTCAATTGGACTACTTTTATCATTTTTTTATCTTTTCCTTGATTCTAAATATTTAGGAGCAACCAAAAAAATATTTATAATATCTCCATTTCTACATTATAATGATTTTGAAATTATTTAAATTATTATTATAGCAAATTATAAGAATCATTACATTAACATATATTTCTATCCACTAATTAATAATTATTATTGCTATCACCTCCTTCACCTTTACTTTTACCTCCACCTCACTCTTATTATTATTATCACTATTATTATTACTACTATTATAACTACAACCACCCGCTTCTCGTACTTATTATCAACTGTTAGATTATTATTATCCGCAATCATCAATTATCATATTATTACTTACCACCATTATTGCTTCTATTGTCAACTTTTGCTAACATTGCTAGCTATCACTATTGTAATCAACAAATCACCCAAGTGCATTCTCACAATTCATTATTCTCATTGCCACTACTCACATCAATTATTCACCACCATTACTAATATGCACATATATTGTTGCTTTCTAAAATCACAATAATTTCTATCAATATTATTTAATTGTCACTATCCATATTAACCATTCACCATCATTGCAGTATCCACATTTGTTGTTGCCTATCAACAATAACTTTTAAAAAAGTACATTGAATTTTCTTATAAATTTTTAATATTATGTAAATTTGTCATTTAATTTCAAAATTTATACATTACTTCATTTAATAAATTTCCATCTAGAATATTCATTAAAGATTCCTTGATTCTTTTAAAAATTAATATTTAATACCATTAAAATGCTAATTACCAAAATATATACCCTAAATATATCCTAAACCCTAAAATGAAGCTCTCATCTGGTTTGGGACTCTTGTATCTCTAAGAATGTTTAGTTCTCTTGCGTGATCTTAATTTATCTCTGTCAGTGGACTTCTGAGTTGTTTGAGCGAGACATCTTTCTCTTTTTACGTCTATTTGGTTCTTTTCTATTCACTAGACAAACTAGTCCCAAACCAGATGCCAAAATTATTGTTTTTGTTTCCCATAGAATAGGAACCAAAATTAATTTTCTGCAGAATTGTTTGTAAAATAACATATAAATAATTATATATATTTAAATATAAGAGGAGAAAATCAAGTTCTCCAAAAGAAGATTAAAAAAAGGTAAATATAGGTGCTTTGTTTTCCCTTTGTTAACAATGCCCTGTTACCGGAAAAAAAAAATAAGGAAGAGAGATGGAGGAGATTTCTCACGTACAAATGAAGTTTATTGACCGGAAAAAGAAGAACAATCTAAGCACTTTTGCCAATGAGATCTGAAGTTGATGATGAGAGGAGATTCAACAAAGTCAAATATAAAACCAGCTTAAAGGTAATTTTGACATATCATTTGGTCAAATTTGACATCCAATGGACATTGACATCATTCAAATGGAAAATTTTAAATTGAATTTAAGTGTAGCAAATTTTAAAGTTTAAAGAAAGTCTATATAAGTTTTCACATCCCCTGGGTTTTAAATTTATGGGGCACTATAGAATTTGCCTTAAAACTTACAAAGAAGATTAATGTAATTTTCTTTAATTTCTATTATCTCTATCCATATGACACTCTAGATCATTGTATAATTATTTTTTAGAAATGAAAATAAAAATTATATTTTAATAATATCAATTACATTTTATAAAATAAAATTATTTAAAAGTAAAAAATATGTTAACAAATTAAATGTACATAGTTTTTTTTAATAAATAAGCTTAAGGCTTCCTAAGTTATTTCATTTCAAAGTTATGATGTGCTACCAATTTTTTTAAAGTCTGACTAATTTTTATGGGTGGGCTAATTCACTAAATCCATTGTAGGTTTAAAATTTAAATATAGATGAATAAAAATAATCAACTTTATAAACTAAACTCAATAAGTAGTTAATTTTCCTTTATAGATAGAAATTCGTAATATATATGTATATATACAAATATATATGAGAAAGTTTAAGGGCAGAATAATTGTTTTAAAATTAAAGCATACCACAAGTTTTCTTGAAATCTTAAAATTCTATTAACGTTCTACTAATGTATTGATTAATCTTCTAAAATCACGTATCGTGAGATTTAAATTTAAGATATATTTAATTATTATTGCACTTCTTCTCTTTGTAATATATATATATATATATATATATATATATATATCAATATTTCTTTTTATATGCATTTATTTTTTCAACTTACATTTAGTAGGTATATATATTTATTTGATGAATAAAAGTTTAAAAGTAAGATACATTATTCCATTCTAAAGTTAGAGCATATCATTGATTCCTTTGAAAATTTATAGAGATATGTATAGATCATCTGATTCCTTAAAATTACTAACAGTGAAAATCAAATTTAAGATATGGATAATTAAAAATAACAAACTTCATTAGTTGAACTAATCTAAGGAATATAATAAGTATATATTTTTAGAAGTAGATGAATATAAATGTAATCAAGGTGAATGCAATTTATGCATAAAAACGATAGGCTAAGTAGACTAACCTAAGAGGTTATTGCTCTAAATGGTAGATTGAAATCCCATTTGTATAATATTCACTGAAAAAAGGCAAACATTTTGTTTGAAATATTTTTAACACTGTCATAAATATTAAAATCTCATGATTATTTTTCACTTGTATGTTATGAGTAAAATATTTTAACATTATAATTAACATTACTAATTTTATAATTAAATAATCATTATTAAATATAGAACGGTATAATAAATTTACAAAATTTGATCCAATAAATATAAAAAATTTAAAACTTAATTTCAAATCCTATTATGGTACTTATAACATTTTTAAAAATTTATCAAGTTTTTAATTTTTTAAGATATAAAAATAATATTGAAATATTCAATAATATAATTATAATAACACTAAAAACATTTCTATTTTGTCTCAACTTTTATAGTTAAAACCAAATCGATCAACTAAGGAGAAAATACCATGTTTGTGTGAGAGCCGTGTGGGTACCGCCAAGCAACCTCTCTTTCGATAAGTACCGATGTCAATTTATGAGTTCATTAATTGGTATTTATTGCTTGGCTGATATTACATAAAACAGTTTATTCATGTATTTGATGTTTGCAGTCCGTAGCATTCCTGCTACAAATTCTGCACTTTAACTTTGGGGCTCCATTTGACATTAATTCGACCTTGTTCCTTTGCATCCTGCACTTCTTTTTAATTTAATAATTGGTCGATGACTTTTAATTAGACGTATAAATAGAATAGATAGTTTATTAAGGATTTACAATTTAATATATAATCGACCTAATCTAGTTTAATAGTTTTATCTAAACAAATTAGATTAAAATTAATAAATAAATTTATTTACATATATGGGCAAAACTCATTTTTTATGAATTTAATTCGTAAATTTAACAGATTGACTTATTTAATAATTAATATATTTATAAAATATACATATATAATATTAATATAACTTTAATATATACAATTATAACTATAGGTTTAATTTTATTATTAGTTTATTTTTAGATTTGAATATCTTGACCTTATTAATTTGTCTAAAGATATATTTATATAAGTAAACTTTTATATTGGCTCATAAGTCATAAATAGATTAAGCCAAATTTAAAATTTAATTTTATACAAATTAATAAATTAAGTTTAAACTAGTAATTTACAAAGTAGATCAGACCTATTTAAGATTAAGTTTAATTCGATGGAATTTATTTTTATCCCCGTTACTAATATAAAATATTTATCGGCTTATCTTTTTATGATCTACACTTTTAAATCAGAAAGTAAAGGACCAATATGCCACGAGTAAATTGCGAGTATGAATAACATAAATAACAAATTTTATTTCGCGAAGTTGTGCTTATTTATTTTCATTTTGGCGCCGTGGAGATAGAAAGTAACGTGAAGAAACACCGTGTTTAAAATTATCACATTATAAAAGTGATTTAAAAAGTGGCACTGTGGTACATAAGGTTGCCATAAATTTTACTCTTTTTATTCTGTGAGCTAACAAAAATTTCCATATATACATTAAAAGGAATTACTAATCCTGCAATTAAAAAAAATTAAAATGATACAATCATAATTTAAAATCTTGTTAATATAAAAATATCGGCACCTCTAATAGTTTGCTGTAGTGTGGACCAATATTATTGTCAGAATTTTCACGGAGCAATTTCTTTATATTAGTCTCTTCACTCGAATTCATGTGCATCTTTAGAGGTTTTTTATATATAAAAATTAACTCCTATCATTATTAATAATTTACTGGTTATAAATGTTACTTGTACTAATAATGATAGATAACTTTAAAAATAAATCTTGCAGTTATATAATTTTTTGGATAATTTAAAATTAGTTGGTATACCCATGTAGATGAAATCTGTCATAATAGTATTATTTAAGCATCTCAAAACTTATGAAGACCACATCGTGATATTTTAGTGAAAAAATAGAGAGAGCAAAAGATAAGTGCCATAGGGGTGTAAAATTGGACGGAGTAGGTTAAATGGGTTAAGTTTGTGCAGGCATGGACGAGTACATTTTTGCTTGTTTAGCTCACATTTTTTGTAGGCAATTTTAATTAAGTTTACCGAAGTTGTGAGAAGGCTGTGGTATCTATAGATAGACGGCCTCTTTTTTTTTTATATATAAAATGATTATATAATTGGACATACACAAAAAAAATTAAAGATTGAATCTTAAATGTGGTGAATAGTATAAAATCTTTAAGAGAATATTAAATTAGATTAGATTAAAAATTATTTGTTTGTAAATAATAAGTTAGTTAAATAAAACTAACAAAATTATATTAGATTATTAGATATTGAAGTAGATTAGATTAATTTTTTTTAAATATTTAAAAATAAATCTATATGATAATGAATTATACATGAGCTACCTCTGATCTATTCATGATCGCAGGTAGCTCACCAAGCCCACAAACTTCAAGCTTATTTTATATCTCTAGTGTCAAATTGTGGGGTGAGAGAGAGATTATGTGAGAGAAAAAGTATAGATATTTTAAAAATAGAAATTTCAATATTTGAAAGGTAATTTATTTATATTTTAACTTCTATTTTTATCTAGAAACAAAAGTTAAATGTTTATCTTTCTTTTTTAGAGTTAGAAATATAAGAGATGAAAATTTTGTAACCATTACTTAAATTGAGTAAAAAAAATTACATTTTTATCCTTAATTTTTGAAATAAATAAAATTCAAGTGAGTTTTTAAGAAATAAAAAAAAAGGAATCAAAACCTCACAAATATGCTTTATATTAGTATAAACTAGTGTGTATGAAATTGACTTTTCTAAAACGTGTGATACTTTTAAAGAATAAAGTGAATAATTAGATCCATTGCTAAGAAAATTGAAGGTAGGAAAGTTGATAAATAACTGGTTACTAAAAAAGAAAATTTTTAATTTATAATTATTTCATCCTTTAATTTTTTTTTATCAACAAATGTGATAATTTATTTTATCCTCTAAAATGTATCTTACACTTTAAAAGAGTTAGATCCTATTTATATATGTGTGCTATTATTTGTGCAATATATTCTCTCATAATTCTACTATTTTCAAGTGCAATCCACATAATTTGTTACATCATTTTAATGGTAAAATTTTATATTTAATTTAAAATTTAGTAAAATATTTTTAAAATATGAATATATTCAAAAATATTTTTAAACTAATATTCTCATAAAAAGGTGGGTACCCTGTACTTTCACATTATAGAAATATTTTAATCATATAAAATAAATATTTTATTTACCTTTTTTAAAATTTACATTTTATTTCATCGCCCATTATTGTTGTTCCTTATTGTCGTTAATCATTGCATATCGCTATTAATTACTTTTCGTACTATTTCTTATTGTTGATCATTATTCATCATTATACATTGTTATTGACCAACCTTTACCAACATTGATAATATTTCATCACCACTAACTTTCTATTATTATACTATTGTTGTTGATTATAATCCACTATCATTAATAATTATTTGTTATTATTAACTACTATTTGTTATTATCTATTGTAATTGACCATCGTTTGTTATAACTTATTGTCTTTGACTATCACTGTTAGTGTCTACTGCAATTCACCATCATTCGTTATCATATATCGTCATTGACCACTATTCATCATTAGTTGTTATTATTGATTATCATCTATTATAATCAATCATTGTTCACTATCACTACTAAATGCAATTGATTCCTTAATTATTAGTGAAAATATTTTTGATAATTTAATAATAATTTTAAAATATATAAATTAATTAAAATATAATATTATAATATTTTTAAGGAGCTTAAAACATATAATACACATTAGTTAAATTAATCTCACTGAGTAAGGCAATTTTGCTGCAATAATATTAAGCTTACATTTTGTTTTTTGCATTTGATTAGCTTGCTTTCTATATTCAATTTTAAGGGGGAGTTTCTAGATATTTCCATTATAACTCAAATTTATTTGATAAGTAAAAGATAATTATTAATTTTATTATTCATTTATTACTTTTGTAAAATTTATACATTAAAAATTTTAAAAATTCACAGTTTACCTTTATTTATCCATTGAAAATAATTAAGAATTGGTGTTATAATCAATGCACGTAAGAACAACTTTAGGTGACTTACTATTTTTTTAATATTTTGAATTTTTTTAAAAGGAATGTTGAATTCATATGTTAGATTCAAAATTTAAAAAATATTTTTAGAATATTTTTAATTTAATATTCTTTTAAAATATTTTTATGAAAAAGTGTACATGCATTATTCTCATTCTATAAGAATATTTTATTAATATAATAAATTATTTTACTCACTTTTTTAGTAAAAAATTTTGTTGTTATTAATATGTTATTTTTTTTACCACTTACTACAATTATCAATGTTGGCTATCACTCCTTACCATGATTGAGCGATCATGGTTGTCACTCTCATTACTAGTCACTTTATTTATATAATTATTATTGGACATTAATCATTATAGATTATTGTTGTTATTATTACTTATTGTTGATAATTCTCATTAATGATCACTTATTATTAATGATTATTGTTAGTTATTCATTCCATTTATATTTATCTGTTACTATTAACTAATTTTACACATATTAAGAAAGTAATTTAATTTATTTATTTTTAGTGAACTTTATAAGATTACTCTTTATGCACAAAATTTAATATAGTTAAAAATAGAGAGAAAAATATAAAGGAATGAATACAAGTTAATTAATAATGTAGAATAATAAAATATTTATTAATAAAAAAGAAGGGTGAATTTGAAAAAAGAATATTTAATACTTTATTAAAATTTTAAAGTAACAGATAAAAAAATAATTTTTTTAAAATACAATAAATAAAAAAGAATGGAAGGAATATTACATATTATTATTAATCATTATTAACCATCATTTATCGTCAGTAATTATTATTAAATATGATTGTTAGTTCTCACTTACTATTATTATTTTTTATTATTGATCGCTTAATTTTTTATTAAAATATTTTATTAATTTAATAATATTTTTAAAAATCTATAAATTAAATATGATTATATTATATTTTTGGAAATTAAATTTTCAAGAATTATAACTTACATATATTAAAAATTTGAGAAATATATGTCCACCTCAACCACACGTGACCTCAGAATTTAGGTGAGATGCATGTATTTTAGTAGAACATGTGCGCACGATTTACCTGACGTGATGGTTGTAAAAGAGGAAGCGCAGGGCAGAGGCAAAGAGAGAGATGAAAGTTGGAAGTGAGATTCTCGAGAATTGCATGAAAACTGAAAAAGGTTGAAGGGCAGTGTTTGGGGCAAGCTTTGTCAAGTGCGGACATGACATGAGCGAGTGGGCTACAGCCTACAGCGTCAGTGTCGTGTCAAAGCTCTTTGCGTTCTTTGGTTTGGCATGGCTGCATCCACCGCTCTGGCTGCACTGCACAATGTGCTTGGTCGCCCCTTCCTCAACACATTCAATTCAATGCCTGATTAAATTCTGGGGGAAAATGATTTAATAAATTAAATTACTACATGATCCAAGTCATGAGTCGTGCTAACCATGAATCCATGAATGTGGCTGTCTTAGTGTTTATATATATATATATATATATATATATATATATATATATATATATATATATATATATAAGTGCAATAATTTTTTATTTTAAATGAAATCATAAATTATAAATTTATATAATAAAAACATTTAAAATTATCTTATTTTAATATTTTAGATAGTTTTATTCAATTGTTCATTAGATATTTATACTTTATGAATTTTAAATTTAGTATACATAATCTCTAGTTTAAAATTTATATATATGAATACCAAATTCAAAATTAGGTAAATTTTTAAGAACAACACAGTGATATAATTTCTATTTAATTAAAAATAATAATTTTTAAACAATAAGACCATTTACAATAGATATTTGAAAAGGTTATTGTATTTTATCTAAGAAAATAGCTAAAAGTTAAATTCGATAAGAACTTTCTTATTTCATATATTTTTTACAGTATAATGAGTTCTTGTTATATTATATGTTTAATTGTATTAATCTTTTTGTATATTTTTTACTTGAAATTGAATAATAATAAGTTATAATAATATTTTAACATATCAAATAAGAAAATAATTTGTTCACTATTAAAACTTTAAACGTACGTAATCAAATATGATTTCTTAAAAAAAAAATTTAAAGGAGTCATATTAAAATTTTAGGAAATTAATATATAATTTTTTCTAAAATTAATTTGATAAATATAATATGCGAGATTAAATAAAGTCATGATCCGAGCCTCCACCAAATTTCCGCCCTTGAATACATAGGTATCCCAGATCTCCACTTAATTTAGCTCTCGAATACATATCTATAAAATAGATTTAAATTCAAAGCATTACAAAACTCTTAAAATAATATCAAACCTCACTTATTATTATTGTCGAGAGTTATGAAGACGAATTCATTCTTGTTTTAAACAATAATTATAATTAAGCGGAATATTACGCTGGCATCAACTTCTTGCTTGTAAGACTCACATGTTGATTCTTCCTGTGAAGGAATTCATGTACTTTCCTCTAACGTGCAGTTATTCTTTCTAATATAATTCTTTACTCAGGACCACGTATCCTCTCAATGAGATGATGAGAGTGGATTTAGGGGAATTTGTTGTGAATTTCCTTGAGTCAAATTGTGGTAATTTTACAATTTATTAAAATCAAACCTGTAAGGGGCAAATTACTGTTAGGTTGAAACCTGCTGCTGGATTTTTCTACTTTGAATTGGGTGGAGAGAAAGGGAGTACAATCGTCACTTGGGATCTACAAAAAATCATATTATTTTGACTTGCAGACAGATATTCTCTCATTTTTTATGTAAGATTAATTTCATTTTAGAATTAAAGATCAAATTTAGGATATTTTAAACTTGAAATGTTTTGGGAATTAACTTAATATCGTCAAACTAATTACTTATTAATAAAAATTTTATTATCAATTGAACGTAACATATTGGCTACAGTGACTTTTTTTGGGGGGGGGGGATATTATTGGGAGAAGAACTTGGAAAAAAGGCAAACCGACCTTTTAACGAAGAATAAGGAGGCAACTGATGGTTTAACCAGATTCGCAATTGTTGCTTTAGATTGAGGTTGATATTAGAAAATCGGTTGTCAATTTCTCTTTTTCTGTGTTGAAACCAGTATCCTCAAGAGAAAATTTTTTCCACGCTCCAAAATTCACTTTCTTTCACCGTCCGTGTGGGTCGGAGTTTTGTCAATGGCAATGGCAGGGAAAGATTTTAATGGACTTTATTATGGATGTACTCCTTGATTTTTGATGGTAGCCCCACTCTCCTATCTCTCCGAGAGCTGTGACCCCCCTGACCCCCTATACAAAAAGACTGAAAACATAAAAAAACTACGGTAAAATCTCTGAATTATTGAGGAAGACAAAACCAAAAGAATGAGTAAGCTACCCTTTTCTTTCTCGACTTCTACCCCAGCCAAAACCGTCCCATCACAAATTGGGCAATGAAAGTGGCAGCAGGGAGCAAAACCACTTGAAACCCTGCAAAACCCATGTAGAGGTTTACCTTCTCCCGCCCATAGCACTGTATTATTTGCTTCCATCTGTTTCACACACATAGAAAGTTCTCTGCTTGCTGCCGTCGAAGATGCCAAGGCCAGGTCCGAGGCCTTATGAGTGCGTTCGGAGGGCTTGGCACAGCGAGAGGCACAATCCCATGCGAGGTTCCATCATTCAGAAAATTTTCAGGTTCTGGGTCGTCTCCATTTTGTAAATGAGGTTGCTATTTTCGCGCATTTTGTTGATTGCCCGTTATGTGTTTGATTAGGGTCGTGTTTGAGACTCACGGTCCTGCAACTAAAAAAAACAAGGAATGGCTAGAGAAGATGCCAATAGTTGTTTACAAAGCTGAGGAAATCATGTACTCAAAAGCCAATTCCGAGGTCGTGTATTTTGGGAATGCTTAAAGATTTTTAGATCTTTTACTGTATTATGCATCCATTTCTTAAAATTTCATAATTTTGTTGCTTAGGCAGAGTATTTAAATCCTGATACACTATGGGAGCGCCTGAATGATGCCGTTAACACAATCATACGGAGGGACGAGAGCAGTGAGACAGGAGAGCTTTTGCCGCCATGCGTTGAAGGTACTAAATTGTTCTCCTACTTGACATTTTTTAGGACCCAGCTCTGAGAAATTGAAATCTTCTTGTCATTTGAAGAAACTTAAGAGTTAGCTGAAAGTTTGTAAATTTGAGCTGCAAATGATGTAAGTTTTTGTATTTGTTCTGGTTCCTTTACTCTTGCCGATCAGCTGCACTTAACCTGGGCTGCAAACCTGTGAGAGCTTCCAGAAGCGAAAGGCACAATAACCCCAGGACTTACCTCACCCCAAAAAATCTAGAACATACTTCTGGATCTTCTCAAACTATTGGAGAACCAAGTCCTCGCATTTTGGCCCTTCAGTCTGGTAATCCCTTGAATGTCACAAAAGCCGCAACTGTTTCAGCACTTCCCATATCGGATTCCAACAAGCATGCCTTCTCGGAGGGTTTTTCTACCAGTCATCACCAGCCGTTGACAGTCGAAACTAACACCCCATTGAACTTAGGTTCAGTTTACCCCTTGTATTATGGTTCCCAATATGGAGGCAGAGAGTCTCAGCTAATGATAAACACTCCAGAAAACACTACTTCTGACACAATCCTCATTGGCACACCGGTGATTACTTCAATCAATGAGCCAGGTGGAATTGGTACGCTGCAAAACTTCTCCTGTAGTAGTAAATCCCCACATGTTTTGAACAGAACTACTGGGGAAGCTGCTGCAGAAAATCAGGAGAATTCACCCGATAGAGAATGTGATTTATCTTTGAGGCTGGGTCCATGTTCACATCCAAGTTTCGGCAGTGAAAAAGGCGTATCAAGTGAAACTGAAGATGTTAATTCAAGAGGCTTATGTGAGGGCATGAGATTCAATCATCAATCTCCGCAAATGAATAGAGAGTTTTGCTTTTACCCTAGAAGGACAGGTTATGATCCCTTTGACCCCAATTCTACTAAATGCAATTTTGAGAATGAAGATCAGAACTCGGAAGCAAATTTTCGGAAGCGCAAAGCACCTTAGGTACCAATGAGTAGGATGGGCAATTTTGCCGGCAATAGAGGTCCCATCCAATCAGTTTAGTGGCAGAATCCAACAACCAGGTTTGTGGACAGTCTTTCCTGCTGTAGTATATATGCATTTGAAATTCAAAATGATTTTAAGTGTCACTGAATCTCTTATGTAGACTGTGTAGTTTATCAGTGAAAATTTGAGAAGGTGGCAGTGAGTTGCTAGTCGCATTGGTGCAAATGATAAATGTAAATAAAATCGTAGATTTTTTTTTTGATTTGTTTTGAATCTTTTAAGCTCCGAAACAACAAATAAGCGTATTTTTCTTGAAATAATCATCCCAAGAGTGTCTTAAGTGAATTTTAGTATTTCGTTGCATAAAGAGGGGATCTTATCAAAATTTGATGATGGCAAAACATGTGAATGATCATGTACATTAGATATGCCATCCGAACCAGCCTAATTCTACATTTGATAATGTGTTTCCATTATCAAGAAGTCAGTGGCAAAATTAACATTAGCAAGGAATATCATATCAGTGGAACATGCTTAATGTACGCCCTTCAATTTTTTACTGCTCAAGTTCTATGAAATTACTATTTTAGTCTTGAAAAGTTACTAGTGAGTGTGTATCAGACATGTTCCAAGTGTAGTTTCTTCAGCATTTTTCATCACCAAATGCTTGAGATTAATATTCAATATATTTGAAGGGACTCAACTTATGCTTCTTCATTCTAGTTTTTGGATCATGACGTGAACCAAATTAAAGGAGCAGTACGAACAAATCAAGTAAGCAGACTTGAATGATTTTATGGTCAGGAGTTTTTTTCGTCACTTTTATCCTCGGGGTAATCCCAAAATGTGGGTTTTTCCTTTTTCTGTATTGCCAGGGGCAGTCTTAGAATAAGTATTCCGATATCCTTGCGGCCTTATCTTGAACTACATTAGCAGTCGCATGCGTATTTACCTGTCAAACTGTGTTTGTGCCTGTTTGATTAAATCTAGCACTAGACTTGGAGTTGTCTTCATGTAGTTCACTTGTTGCCTCTATTGATAAATGATAATAATCAGCTTGTAATATAATAATGCTTAGGCACTTTGTATTTGGGTTCATCACAAAAACCCGACCATAAATGCTTTGAAATTCAGAAAATCAGAACTCAATCTACTTTCTATAAAGATCACAATCTTTTATATTATTCAAATTCAAGTAACAAATATATGATGGTACATCATTTATTGCAACGGACCCAATACATACACAGAGGAATAGTATACCAATTCAAAGAAACGAAAAGAACAATGTGTTCTAGGTTCTGAGTATTGTGATATAATTAACTCAATGAGATGCTGGTGAAGAAATAGATAGCTATGCTGGAAACAAATGCAGATAGAAATCCGAAGGAGAGTGTTGGAGCTGAGGAATCTGGTGGCGGTGGTTGAGCAGAAGGACCAGTAGAACTAGATGATTCAACTTCGATGCCCAACTTCTGGCCTCTTGAACAGTGATCACCAACCGTGCAGATGAAGTAGCGAGATCCGGTTTCCGCAAGATTTGCGTGAATGCTGCTGTCAAATACGATCCCAGGGCTGTTGCAGTTGTCGTAATCATCCTTGGATACATCCGCCCAATCATGGTTTCCGGTCCAACTGAAAGCTGTTCAATTGAGGAGAAAAGAGAAGAAAGAAACCCATCAAAAACTTGAAGCTAATATCATGAACACAAATCTGTTCTATCCTAAAAACAAAAACAGCTAGTTGCACAAAGTACATCCTTGAATTATTTTTAGGTGTATGCCGATGCAGATTGATTCAGATAGACTCCTATATAGTATGATACGTGGAATTAATGAATGAGATTGTGATCGAGCTTACCTAGAGTGTCTCCGACGACGAAATTCTTGGAGCTAGCCCAATCTGAATAGAAGCTATCGTTGGGAGGAATGTTCCATCCGTAGCTGTCACCAACCGTGTAATCTGTTGCATCAGTTGCAACAATTAGTAAAGCCATTGTAACAAAGGAGAAACCAATCAAACCCAAGTTCCTGGCCATTGTTCTTTGCTTTGTCTTCTTCAGGTCTTCCCTGATACTCTCTGAACTTTCTATGTTTCTATTTGTTCTGTTCGCACAAAGAACTAGTTTCTTATGATACAGTAGTTGCAGCAAACGGCATTATATATAGAATGGAAGCTGAGTTGAACAGTCAAAGGATCAAGTTTTGAACAGGTCAATCATTCTAATGTATTTGAAGTTTAAACAGTTCACACCTAGTAAATTTTGTAGTTCCGTACAGCAGGACGGTATATGAAGGGCCCTTTCTTTGACCATTATTATGAGGAAAAGCAGTCGTGAACGAGATCTCAAGATTCATGCTTGCTTCTTTGAACTGTAATGTTAAAGAATTGTTGTAAAATATATTAGTGCCAGAAGATTAGCTTAAGATCGATATATTTATTATTTGTTCTCTTAGAAAGGTCGAAGATAATGTTGATAGTGAACTGGGGTTGTGACACGTTAGTTCTTGAGAATGATACGTAAATTTTTTCCGCGGTTTGACTTTTAACATATCAATGTCCGTATGTTTCTGTACGTCGGTAGGAGTTCCCTTGCAACGAAGATGTCCGTACGTGGTCTTGTGTGCTAAAACTGATCCTAGAAATTACCAAACCATTAACCATTCGTTGGATCATTTTGCCACTGTTTCTGGCTTAACAGTTAATAAAGGCAAGTTTAGAATTTATTTCTCAAAAAATTACGGGTTTTACATTAAGAGACTATCTTAGTGACGAATTGGGTATACCTTATGGAGGAAATCTTGAGAAATACTTGGGAATGGAAATCACAGGAAACTGCAGGACTTCAGCTGTACTTTTATCATATATAACCTTAGAAATAGAATTAACTATTGGAAATCGAGAAGCCTATCTATTGCAGAAAGGGTTGCCCTCATAAATTCCACCTTGTCTATTGTCACGGGTTGTCAACTTCACTTATTAGACCGTGCGGCGCTTGCTATAAAAAACCTGAAAGCAAGCGAGCCAAAGATTAGATCCACGACACCCAAGTGGGCTAACATACCGAGCGGCAACAAGATTAAAGGGTACAATGGAAGATAAACAATCAAGGTAACCAAAACACGCATAAATAGAGGCAATGATGGCATAACACATAGCACAAAGCATATTAAAGGCAACCACGAAGCAGACAAGTGCAAAATATGCAATGCGGGCAAATGCAACTAAAACCGGCTAAAATTCGGGACATCGTAATTTAGAAGAGGGATTGCTTCTTTCATTCATATAATCCTCCATACAGTATTGGAAATGTGCAAGGGAGGTACAAGCCGCACATTCCATCCCCTAGACTAGTGCAAGGTTCCCACCACGGTTACCTTATACTCCCCCCATAAAGAGCATTATGAGCAAAATCCAAAATTGCCTAAGATGACATACTTTTTTCGAGTTGTTATAAGGGCTTTTCGGCTAGCTCCGGGTGGAAAAATGCTACCAAAATACACCGATAGAAAGCTAAAAATGTAAGGATCACAGCCAAGTACTTTCTTACTCGCACTGGACAAGTTACCTTGGTCAAAATTACATGTAAAGTGCAAATACATAGAAAAATAGCAAAAATAGTACACAAGTCGGAATGATCCCAAATTTGGGCTACAAGGTCTTCATCTTATGCTTGAATTATCTGCCAAGTTATAGCTTAAATGGAGCTTGTTTGCTTGGTGAACTGGTGTGCAAGGTCAACTTGTGACATTCTTCCCCACTCAATTGGTCGACGTCCTCGGAGACTCTGCTGCTTGAAAGGCTTGAATCTGCTGCTTGAACTCTGACAAATCTTCTTCCTTCTCCCAGCTGATCTCCTCATCTCCCAAACCCTCCATCTCATTAAGAATTCCTTTCTGGGTCGCCTTCTCACGATCATCACATGCTTGGCTAGAATTTCTTCCACACACTTCTGTCTTCTGCTAGTGGGGTTTACTTCCGGCCTGGTGGGTTGGTTACGAGCTAGATCATCAGCATTTGGATAATAAGGCTTCAAGTTGTTGACATGGATAACTGGGTGGATTTTCAGCTATTTGGGTGGAGCAATCTTGTAGGCTACCTTCCCAACTTTTGCTATGATCGGTACTGGGCTTTCATACTTGCAAAGCAACCGACTATCTCTGGCCCTTACACTTTTTTGTTCAGGTAACAGCTTGACAAGTACAAGATCTCCCACCTCAAATTCCAACTCTCGGCACCCCTTGTCTGCCCACTTCTTCATTCTCTTAGAAGCTTTATCTAAGTAAGCACGGGTAATTTCAATGTTTAGTTTCCAATCCTTAGTGAAATGGTGTGCACTAGGATTCACCCCTTTGTACACTCCAGACACCGTGTGGGGCAAGAGTGGCTGCTAACCCATAACAATCTCAAGCGGACTTTTGTTGGTAGCAGAACTCTTCTGAGCGTTGAAGCAAAACTGTGCAATGTCCAAAAGTTGTGGTCAATTATTCTAATTAGCACTAGTGAAGTGCCTCAGATACTCCTTTAACAGGCCATTGAATCTCTCGGTCTGGCCATCACTTTGAGGATCGTAATTAGACGAGAAATTAAGTTGTGACCCGAGAATGTTGAATAATTCTGACCAGAAGGTCCCGGTAAATCGGCTATCTCGGTCACTTACTAAGTTCTGGGGTACTCCCCAGTATTTCACCACAAATTTAAAGAACAATTGGGCCATCTTTTCTGCCGAGCAATACTTTGGAGCCGGTATGAATGTTCTATACTTCGAAAAGCGATCTACTACCACTAGGATAGTGGATAGATCCCCTACTTTAGGAAGACTGGAAATGAAATCCAACGACACACTCTTCCAAGGTCGGCTGGGTATTTGTAATGGCTCCAAAAGTCCCGCGATTTTCTCTCTGACACCCTTATCTTGCTGGCAGATGAGACAAGTTTTAGTATGATTGACCACATCATCTCGCATTTGTGGCCAATAATAACCCTGCTTCAGCAAGGCATGAGTTCTTTGCCATCCCAGATGACCCGCCCACAAAGTATCATAGCACTCCTTTAGAAGTACCTTCCTCAGATTGCCAGCTTTGGGAACGAAGAGTCTTCTCCCTTTTGCCCACAATAGATCATCTTCTACCCAAAACTAGCGAGTTTTACCCTCCCTGGCAAGGTTCATAATTGTTTGGGCCACCGGGTCCTTAGGAAGATTCTCTCGTATGAGCTCCCGCATAGTAGATGTAATTTGGCTTTTCGCTGTGCAAGCCATTAATGTCATTGCTGTGAGTATGGCCTTTCGACTAAGGGTATCCACCACTTGGTTGCTCCGTCCTGCCTTATGCTCAAATTCGAAATCAAACTCTGCCAGAAATTCTTGCTAACGGCCCTGCTTTGGGGTTAACTTTGGTTGGGTGAAAAAGTGGCTAACTGCCAAGTTATCAGTCTTTACCATAAATTTTGACCTAAGTAAGTAATGCCTCTATACCCTTAAGCAGTGAATAACCGCCAGTATTTCCTTTTCTTGTGCCGTATATCTCTATTCATCTTCTGACAGCTTATGGCTCTTGTAGGCAACATGATGACCCTCTTGGAGTAAAACTCCGCTCAATACGAAGTCCGAGGCGTCTGTCTGAACCTCAAAGGGCTTTGCTATATCTGGTAAGGCGAGCACAGGATCCGCAGTCATAGCCTGTTTTAAATCTTCAAATGCAGCTTGGCATTTTTCATCCCATATCCAAGCAACATTCTTCTTAAGAAGGTCCGTTAAAGGTGTCGTCCGTTTTGAGTATCCCGCTACAAACCGACGGTAGTAGTTAGCAAGTTCCAAAAAGGATCTCAGTTCAGTCACCTTTGTGGGGGCTTCCCACTCTCGGATAGCTCTGACCTTCTCCAAGTCCATTCGAATCCCTCTGCATTCGATGACATGCCCAAGAAACTTTATACGTTCCTGAGCAAAGGAGCATTTTTCTTTCTTCACATAGTCTCTTAAACACCAATCGCAAGTGTTCAATGTGTTCTTCTAGTGTGGGACTATATACAACAATGTCATCCAGATAGACCACCACGAACTTGTTAAGAAAGTCATGGAACACTTGGTTCATGAGAGTGCAGAATGTAGCTGGGGCATTGGTTAACCCGAAAGGCATCACTAGGAATTCAAAAGCCCCAAAACGCGTATCACAAGTTGTCTTTGCTACATCCTCCTCTGCTACTCTCACTTAGTAGTAACCCGATCTAAGGTCCAACTTGGTAAAGTATCTAGCACCGCTCAACTGATCAAAAAGATCTTGAACCAAAGGGATCGGGTACTTATTTCGCACAGTGACTTTGTTTAAGGCCCGATAGTCCACACACAATCGAAGGCTCCCATCTTGTTTCTTTTGAAATAACACCGATGCTCCAAATGATACTTTTGAGGGTCGGATGAAACCTGCATCCAATAGTTCTTTCAATTGCTTCCGCAATTCAGCCAGTTCCGGAGAGGCCATTCTATACGGACTTTTAGCCGGGAGTTTCGCACCAGGTAGCAACTCGATTTGGTGGTTAACTTCCCGTCGAGGAGGGAGGCGTGGGGGCAACACATTAGGCATAACGTCTTTATATGCTTCCAACATGCACTGAATTCCATCTGATGTTGCTTCTCCCTTCCCCTCCCCCACAATTGTGGCAACAAATGAGGGCTTTTTTCGTTTTAGGCCCTTCTTGAATTGCATAGCCGATAAGAGTTTCGTCTCTTCCGGTTGCTTTGTTTGGATTGGTACCACACATGAATTATCCCCCATGAACAAAAGGCAGCTTACTACAGGAACCGGCGTGACCTGGTGGCCCAAGAGGAACTCCATCCCCAATACTACATCAAAATCATCCATTTTAGCGACCACAAAATCTGCTTTTCCTTGCCACGAGCCAAGATTTATAGTTACTTATCTCGCCACTCCCATGGTGGTCGAGGCCTTAGAATTAACAGCTTTCGTGTGGCCTGAGTCATTCTCTAACTTCAGACCGAGCCTTTTGGCTTCCGTTTCTGAGATGAAATTGTGAGTGGCACCAGTATCGACCATCACACTAGAGGCGGCCTTTCCTGCTATTTGCCTTTTTACGTACATGAGGCCATGGTTTAGGCTACTTTTCCCTTTTCCAACTTGTTTCTTCAGGGCACCAAGGATCCGCAATGCATCTATTCTCGGAGCTATATCCTCTTCGCTTTCGCAATCATCTTCTTCTTTGTCTTGGGCTTTAGGGGAGACTTGCATAGCGTTGAGGCCAGCTTTTTGTGGGCAATCAACCATTTTGTGCGGACCTTTACATAGAAAATAAGCCAAGGGTCTTTTCCCACCCGTGTTAGCAATATTCCGGGATGAAGCAGAATTCGGGCTATGAGGAATTCTCTTGTTGTCTCCTCCCCCACTTTTATTCTTGCTAGACTTGTTAGACTGTCCTCCGCTTCCCGTAAAAGAAGGCCTAATATTTGTTTAGGACTTCTTATTGGGATTTTCAGTGTGGTAGTCAGTTAAGTGTTCGGCGGCAGCCATTGCAGTAGGCAAGTCCTGAACCCGCTGTCTCTAGAGCTCAGTTCTGGCCCAGGGTTTGAGACCTTCAAGAAAGAAGGATATTTTATCCTTCTCGGACATATCCCGGATATCCAACATTAGGGCAAAATTTTTTTTTACATATTCCCGAATGGCACCAGTCTATTTTAGGTCTCGAAGTTGACGCCGGGCCATGTACTCAACATTTTCAGGGAAGAATTGGGACTTCAACTCTCTTTTTAGATCTTCCCATGTGTCGATGATGCATCTTCTTGCTAGAAGATCCAAAGAAGATCCTCATATTTGGTCCGCCACCAAAGTTTTGCATCACTAGTTAAGTACATGGTAGCAGTCGTAACTTTGGCCTCTTCCGAATCTGGCCTGACGGCTCGAAAATATTGTTCCATATCAAAGAGAAAGTTTTCTAACTCTTTAGCATCTCATGCACCCGCGAAACAACGGGGTTTGGGCACCCTCATATGCCCATATTCTGGTGCTCTATGGTTGGGGCCTTGGTTACCCAACGCTCTTGTGAGAACTCTAAGCTGGGCCTTCACATCAGCTAGTTCAGCTCTCAATTCTCTAACCGAGTCACCCAAGTTACCTTCCGCGGTGGCACTTGGAGTTTCTCGATCAATGCCCAAATAGGATTCAACGGCTGCAACTCGAATGACCACACCTTCCCATTCCCTAGCCCGTTCAATAAGCTCGGGAATGTCGTGACCTTGCATCTCTTCAACAGCTTTGTACAATTCTTCCATTTACCCTATTTAGTTTTCGAGTTCATTAATGCGCACCGTGTTCGACATGGTTGCTGTGGCTCTTTAAATTTTTTAACAATTTCGAGCGATCTCCAAAGCGGGTTGAACTCCGCTCTGATACCAAATGTCACGGGCTGGTAACTTCACTTGCTAGACCATGCGGCGCTTGCTATTAACAACCTGAAAGCAAGTCAGCCAAAGATTAGACCCATGACACTCAAGTGGGCTAACGTACCGAGCGGCAACAAGATTAAAGGGCACAGCGGAAGATAAACAACCAAGGCAACCAAAACACGCATAAATAGAGGCAACGATGGCATAACACATAGCACAAAGCATATTAAAGGCAACCATGAAGCAGACAAGTGCAAAATATGCAATGCGGGCAAATGTGGCCAAAACCGGCTAAAATTCGGGACATCGTAATTTAGAAGAGGGGTTGCTTCTTTCATTCATATAATCCTTCATACAGTATTGGAAATGTGCAAGGGAGGTACAAGCCGCACATTCCATCCCCTAGACTAGTGCAAGGTTCCCACCATGGTCACTTTACACTCTCCCCTAAAGAGCATTATGAGCAAAACTCAAAATTACCTAAGATGACATACTTTTTTCGAGTTGTCATAAGGGTTTTTCGACTAGCTCCGGGTGGAAAAATGCTACCAAAATATACCGTTAGAAAGCTAAAAATGCAAGGATCACAGCCAAGTACTTTCCTACTCGCACTGGACAAGTTATCTTGGTCAAAATTATATGTAAAGTGCAAATACATAGAAAAATAGAAAAAAATAGTACACAAGTCGGAATGATCCCAAATTTGGGCTACAAGGTCTCCATCCTATGCTTGAATTATCTGCCAAGTTATAGTTTAAATGGAGCTTGTTTGCTTGGTGAACTGGTGTGTAAGGCCGACTTGTGACACTATCCTTCCTCTATACCATATGAGTTGTACCGATATCTCCAAATCTATCCTTAGCTAAATAATGGAACTTATTAGGAATTTTTCGTGGGGAAGATCTTCAGATGCCAGAAAACTTCATCTAGTGGGATGAGACACAATGAGTTAGTGACCTTCCTAAAATATGCGGGTGGCCTTGGGATCAAAGACTTTGTTACATGGACCTATCCTATTTAACTAAACTAGCTTGGTCCTTTATTCAAAACGAGAAACCTTTATGGATCAAAGCATTAAGATCAAAATATCTTGTAGTAAACAATTAAAGTTAGCTAATTATTAAGAAAGATACCTCTCATAATTGGAAGGTCTTCAAAATTACCAAAGATATTATTCATTAGGGAATTAAGTGGATCATAGGTAATGGTGAAAAAGTTCATTTTTGGATAGATAAATGGTTAGATTTAGGACCCTCAAGAAGTCTAATACTTGGACCCCTCCTAATCAATCATGCAAATCAAATTGTAATAGATTACATATCTAATGGCTTTTGGAATCTAAGTAGATTACCTATAAAGATGCCTAGCAAAATAATTTTATTGATACTAGGTACTTTTTTTTGTTTTTATGAGCAGGATGATAGAATGGTTTGGAGTTTGTGTAAGTCTAGTTTTTGCATTGTAAAAAGTGTATATTTATTTTTAAAACATTCATCCTTTTAGCATGCTAGTAAAAACTTTTCTTGGATTTAGGAAGTGGATGTTTACTAAAAAAGTTAATTTTTTGTTTGGTTAATTGTTTTGAATAGACTCTCAATAAGGGAATTTTTGATATCCAAGAGCATGAATATCCTTCCTCATTGTGTCCTGTGTAATGAAGGGATTGATAATATAGCCTATATATTTAGAGAATTTCCTTTTGTTATGTCTTTATGGAACTCCTTTCCTACCCTAGGTTCCTAGCCTACTTATTTACACCTTGATTTTGGGTTCTGGCTTTAAAAAAATTTAACTTCTTCATAAGTAAGTTGCAGTAGTCCAATTCCTTGGAAAACAATTTTTTCTTTTGCTTAGTAGAATATCTGGCTCTATCACAATAATAAAGTCTTTAATGCTGGCTATGGGAATGATGATGTATCATCTAATATTTTAAAGAAGTCTTATGAGTATTGTGCTATAATGACGAAATTGGAGTGTCCATCTACCAATCAGGTAGCGTAAATCGGGTGGGAACTTTCACCAATTAGATATTATAAACTAAATTTTGATGGTACTTCTAAAAGCAACCCAAGCTTTGTTGGGAGTGCTACCATTATAAGAGATTGGAATGAAAAATGGGTGATTGGTTGCTCCAGGGGTTTGGGAATCTGCCCTAATTTTATAGCGGAAGATATTGGTTTGCATGACAACTTAATGATGGCAAAAAATAGAGGCTTGCTCCCTTTTATAATTGAATTAGATGCCATTTCTATTATTCTTGGTGTTACTAATGTTAATGTTTTTGTTCATGCTAGCAGCCTTATTGAAGAATGTAAGAATTTATTGCAGTAGTCGGGTCAACCATTAGTGAAGCATGCATATAGGGAAGTTAATAAGGTGGTAGATTTTGTTGCAAAAGCTATTGTTAATATTAGTAATAGGATTAATATAATGTATCCCCTTAACGGAGTTTCTATACTTCTTAAATATGACGTTAGAGGAACTTGTTTGCTTAAATTTGTGCAGTTGTTTTGTTGGTTGTTAATATGTTTTCGTTTCTTACAAAAAAAAAGATGTCTTGACTAGCTTAACCCATATGTTTCTCATGTAGAGATGTCGTAACTTTGAAAACTTCTTTTCTTCAATTTAAAAAAAAATTATTATCTCATTTGGTGTTATTTATTCAAAATTTTATGTTAAAAATAAATTTTTATATGATACTTTATTTTTCCATTATTAATTATAGTTGTGATTTTAGATTAAAGTAATTAATCATCATATGTGGGATAGTGTATATTGAATCATTGCAAATTATTTCTTATGTAGAGTAACATTTTTATAAGATGGATATTGATATAAATTTTTTTAATATATTGATAGTGAAGAGGTTTAAACCTTCAATATATAATATTTTATTTAAATTTTTGGTTAAAATTAAAATTTTATAAGCACAATAATCTCAATTGAATCACGTGAAAAGATGATATTAAAACATAAATAAAGTAAATTACAATTACTTGATGAATTTATTTATGATCAAGGATGAATATACATCTATTATAGGCCATCAGTTACTCATGATCAATCTTGAACATGGACTCTAATAAAGGTTTGCTACTCTTATCAATCTTAGATGAATGCTTGATTTGAGGAGCTACTCTGATAATGATGGAAAGTGATCAGAATCAATCTTAAAGTTTATGAGTAATAACCTTTATTTATATTGTAATAATTAGTATGTCGACTTGTCGTTGAGAATTATTTGTTATCACACTATTAGATTAGATTGCTACTGGATCTAAACTACACAGTCACTTTAATATTGAGTCAAACTTTTTACATCTTATTTTATTACTAAATTAATAGGTCTATAATAAAAAATCTAATAATCTTCCACTTAGATTATGTAATTTAATAATAGTGGTCATTTTAAATAAGATGTAAAAGAAACTTATGACATCTTTACACTCATTAGTTTAAATTGAGATTAACAGTATAAAATATAATATCTGATAGAGATATCAATGAAATATATATTATACAGTCACACCCTACTAATCATATGCAATATTTGATAAGGATATACATAATAAGATTTATATAACAAATTGTGACAACATATGTAAATCTTTATGTATTGAGTTGAAATATCCACCCAAGCTGTTAAATAAGAATTGTAATTCTCAATCCAATATTAAAATAGAGTTTAAATATCTTTATAAATATATCATAATAAAAATATGCATAATATATAACAAAATATAAATATTTCATTTATACATCTAGAGAAAAATAGTTTATATCATAGTATTCTCACTAACTCAAAATATCAAAATACTTAACTAATCCCATACTGATTACATAATCATGAAATATTCCTACCTTTAAGCCTTTAGTCAATGGATCCATGAGCATGCGATCCATGGAAATATGTTTAATATATATGATATACTTGCGTAACTTCTTTTGCATAAATTGATATCTTATATTAAAATACTTTATACAGACAGAACTTTTGATTATAAAAGAAGTTCATAGCAGTAATATCATCAAAATAGATGGTTAAAGATCTAGAGATACTTTTAATAATCTCCAATCCAACTATAAAATTCCGTAGCTATATAGTAGCATAAGTTCATAACATACGACATATTCTATTTCTATAGTAGAGGTTGTTGTTAAGGATTGTTTAACATTTTTTTATGACATAACTTTTTTTGCCATCATAAAAATGTATCCAAATGTTGATTTGTGCCTATCTGCACAACTAGCAAAATCTAAATTTGAGTAACCTGTAATTGTGAGATTTTTTAATCTTTTATATGTCAACATGTAATCTTTTGTACTTTATAGGTACCTTGTATCTCTTTTTGCAACAGTCCAATATTTCTGACCAAGATTACTTAAGTATCTCCCTAATACACTAATAGCATAAGCTATGTCATGATGTGTATATATCTAAGCATACATCAGGCTATCGACAATCGATGCGTATGATATGTTTTTCATTCTTTTTATTTCAATATTATTTTAAGGATATTAGGATTTAGAGAAAAATTTTCCTTTGAAAATGGGTATGGAAACTTGAGAATATGTTGGCATGTTGAACCTCTTTAATATTTTAATTTTCCCTTTTGAAATGGGTATAGAAACTTAAAAACATGTTAAAATCTTGAACCTCTTTAATACTTTCTCAATGTATGTCTTCTGAGACAAACTAAGCAAACTTTGGGATCTGTCACGATAGATCTCTATTCCCAGAATATAAGAGGCATTTCCAAATCCTTCATATCAAAATATTTGGATAATATTTGCTTTATCTCAGTCAGCAGATTCATGTCATTACTTGCAAAGAGAATGTTATCCATATATAGTACCAAAATAACAAAATTGCCCGCACTCATTAGCATATAAATACACTAATTTACTGTATTTTTCTTAAACCCAAGAGAAGTTACTATCTCATCAAATTTGAGATATCATTTTCTAACAGCTTATTTTAAGCTATATATAGACTTTTTAAGTTGACATATAAGGTACTCTTTTCCCTTCTCTTGAAAATCATCTAAATGGTTCATATAAATAATTTTTAATAGATCACCATTAAGGAATGTTGTCTTTACCATTTAATGTAGTTTTAAATTAAAATAAGATACCAAAGCTATAACAACTTGGAATAAGTCTTTGATTGAAACTGGTGAAAAGGTTTCTTTGTAGTCTAAGCCTTCTTTTTGGGTGTAACCTTTAGCTACTAACTTGGCCTTATACTTCTCAATTTCACCTTAAGTATCTTTTTTGGTCTTGAAAATCCTTTTGTATTTGATTAACTTACAACTTATAAGAAGTTCTACTAAATTCAATACTTGATTCTTGTGTGTTAAAGCTAACTCATCCTTTATAACATTTATTCAATCAGAATGGTTTGAACTGGATATGGCTTGAGAAAAAGTTGTAAAATCAATATCATCATTAATGTCATATTCATGCTCTTACAAATATATATGATATTCATTAAGAATTGTTAATTTGTAAACTTTATGAGATTTCCTTAATGGAATTTCTTCATTTATTTGATTTGATTTGACATCTTCTGCCTTTGATTATACTAGATTAGTTAGTGGAATAACAGAAGATAACTTTTTTAATATTAATGCTAATGGAACAATTATTCTGTCTTTAGTAAAACCCATAATTCATGGTATTTGACTCCCACTATTTGATTCATCCTTAAAGAAGATAGCTTGATTGGACTTAATTACTTTGGTCATATAAGTTAGACAATGAAATTTGCTTCCCTTTGAGTCATTGCAGTACACAATAAAGTATCCACTAATAATTTTTGAATCAAGTTTCCTTATAGATGAGATATATGGTTTTACTTTAATTTTGCAACCCCAAACTCTAAAATGCCTTAAACTAGGCTTCTTATCATACAACAATTCATAAGAGGTCTTAGACATTGACTTATTAGGAATTTAATTTAGAATATATGTTGCTATTTTTAATGCATCACTCATAAGAGTTCTGGTAGCAAAGTATGGGCTAACATGTATCTAACCATATCTATAAGGGTTTGATTTCTTCTTTCTATAATTCTATTTTGCTTTGGTATTCCAGGCATTATGTAACTTGAATTTCATACTCTTTTAAGTATCTCATAAAAGGACTAAGGTTTTTTCTTGTTTTATTATATCTACCATAATACTCATCACCTTTATCAGAATTAATATATTTTATCTATTTCCCCATTTTCAGCTTAATTGTCGCCTTAATGACTTGAAGGCTTTCGGTGATTTTGACTTTTCATTAAGTAGCTCTACCCAATCAAATTTAGAGTAATTACCAACGAATATAATGAAGTATTTGTAGTCTCCCATAGCACTAGGTGTTATAAGCCTACTAATGTTTGTGTGGATCAGTTTTAGAACATTCTCTTTTTTGCTTTTCTTCCCTTTTCAAGCTCTAGTTATAAGTTTACCTTTGATGCAGTCCATATAAACTTCAAAATCTAAAAAATCCAAATCACAAAGTACTTCCTCCTTTATAAGTCTTTGAATTTTTTCTTGAAAAATATGTTTTAATTGTCTATTGATACGTAAAATATTTACATATTTATTTTCCCTTGTATGATGCATTTTTGGATGTTATCTTGTTTAATTTAATAAATTTAGTTGCATTTTGTGAATGGGTCTTGAATTTGAAATGAAATCAAATCTTTGAGATAATGCTGTATTTTGACCCTGTTTCAGGTTTTAGGCTATTTCTGGAGTTCTAGATGTTGGATTGAGTTGTTCTTTATATGGTTACAAAGATAAGAAAAAGCCCTGCAACTTTCATGTTTAAAGAAAAGCCCAGTTTGGAATCTAAGGATCTCAAATTCTACTTGGAAGATGAAACAGTGGTTCTGATGGAATCTGACCTTTGGTCACTAATCTGATCATAACTTAGGATATAAATGTCAAAATTAGGAGTTCTTTACGGCATTTGAAAGTTAAGATCTGGCTCTATAACTCTTATGTTGACAGGAAGATGTAAATCTGCCATTCTAATGGTGAAAAACTACTAACAAGTCAGAAGAATTGTTGCTGCGAAAATAAAAAAGGGTAGTTAGAGACAATGGGTGGTAGCTAAAGAATGTGATTGGTAGCTAAAGAATGTGATTGGTAGCTAATGGTCAAGATTTATGACTTGCAGCTGATTCATTCACTTATAAATAGGTAGAAGTGGAGAGCATTTGCAGCATTCATTGATTCATGCATCTTAGATAGTAGTTTAGTTCATGCATTTTAGTTCTTGTATGCCTCTTATATGGAAAGCTAGGTTTTCCTCCTACATGGAAGGTTTTACCTCCTACATGGATGGATAGCATTTTCATTTTCATGCATTTGTAATTGTATCCTTGTGTTTGTATCATGAATGTGATGATGTTTCTATTTTATTTTGAGTTTGTTTTTAATTTCATTATGTTCTAATTTTTCATCTTCCTAGGGTGATGACGTAACTTGATAATAACGGATTGAATTCTAATCTATTGAAACTAATTTCGATTTTATTTCCTAAATTGAGTTTTAATTATTGCTCTTAATGCTTTCAATTGATTGGCCACCTTTTGAATGAACTCAATATGCATGTTGAGACCGGAAGGAGATATATGCGTATGGAACCTATAATTAAAACCGTAAATTGCATATGAAATAGGAATATATTCATATGGTTTATGTAGTCTTAATGAGTTCCATAAATCCTAATGCATGATTAGTTGTTTTAATTCACATAGGAATATAGTGGATTAACAATTAATTATAGAATTACTTACTTGACCTTGGAAGAGGCTAGTAATTAATTTATTGAAACTCGACTATCAATTAAGGGAGTAAAATTGGATTAGTGTAGATAGAAGATTCAATCCGAAGTTGTTAAGTGAAGTCTGATCCCTAGGTCTTTTATTCATATTTATCTTTACTCCAATTGCATTCATATTTACTTTAAATATTTTCTGCATAGATCTTTATTTAATTACTTCATTCTCCAACTAATCGATTTGCCAAATAGTGTTAGGATTATGAATTTTGGTACTTAGTGAAACAATCCTCGAGGGAACGATACTTACTTATCACTTTATTACTTGTTTACGACAGTGTGCACTTGCGCTAATTGATAAACCATTTTACACGTAACAAGTTTTTGGCGCCGTTGCCGGGGATTGTTATCATTAATATCAATATCAAGTAATCTTAATCCTAATTTGATTTTTATTTTACATTTTTTTTCTTTGGTGTTTCTTTTCTTTTTTCAGGTTTGTCCTAGTGTATGACCAGATCAAAAGTTGCTGAGCCACTGCTATTTGATTTTGAGATCGAGAAAACTTGTTGAAGGAATCGAAAGATACAGAAGCAATCAACTGTAGATCAAGGTGAAGCAATGGCAGATTTGAGAGAAGAACCAGATACCAAAGCACTCCGTGACTATGCCACACCAACAGTCATGGATACTATTTCTGGGATCAGGAGACCGCCTATACCAGCCAACAACTTTGAGATCAAGCCAGCCATAATTCAAATGATGCAAGCAAATCAATTTGGAGGTTCTCCAATAGAAGATCCGAATGCACATATAGCCAACTTTCTGAAAATTTGTGATACATTCAAGCATAATGGCGTTTTTGATGATGCCATAAGGTTGCGACTTTTCCCTTTCTCACTTAGGGATAAGGCTAAAAGCTGGTTACACTCTTTACTAGTAGGAAGCATCACTACATGGAACATATTGGCACAAAAATTCTTAGCAAAATTCTTTCCTCCAGCTAAAACTGCAAAGATGAGAAATGAGATTGCTTCATTCACCCAACATGACATGGAAAGCCTTTATGAAGCATGAGAAAGATACAAGGAGCTGCTAAGAAGATGTCCTCATCATGGGCTACCAGATTGGCTGCAACTACAAACTTTCTACAATGGATTATCTAATGCTACCAGAACACTTGTAGATGCTGCAGCTGGTGGATCATTAATGGGAAAAAGCATAGAAGCTGTTATGGAGCTGTTGGAAGAGATGGCAGCAAATGCTTACCAATGGCCTTCTGAACGCAACACTTCAAAGAAAACACTTGGAGTCCATGAGCTAGACATTCTAACCACTTTGTCTTCTCAAGTTACCTCTTTATCCAAGCAAGTGAGTTCATTAACAGCTTAAGCAAATGCAATCAGAACTCCTGCAGATGCTTGTGATTTATGTGGAGGTCCTCACATGAGCACACAATGCCAAGAAGGCAATCCATTCATTCCTTCTCAACCTGAACAAGCTAACTATGTGGGGAATCAAAATCATCAAAATGATCCTTTCTCAAACACATACAATCCAGGATGGAGAAACCACCCTAATTTAGGATGGAGGAATAATCAAAATGTGTTCAAACCTCAAGGGAATTATCAACAACAAATTCAGCAATCACCACCACAACCAAAGGCAAATTTAGAAGAAGCATTGGCTCAATTAACCATGAATACTTCCCAATTCATGGCCAGAACAGAAGCTACACTCAAGAATCATGAAGCAATCATGCAAACTCAAGCAACCTCAATAAAAAATCTGGAGGTGCAAATGGGCCAAATTGCAAGTATGCTGAATTCTAGAAAATCAGACACTTTACCCAGTGACACTGAAATTCAAATTAAATAGGCACCTTTTCCCATAACTAAATAAAGCTATTATAGCGGTGCGTGACGTGCATGCATAACTGTCGCACATGGCTATCACTAACGTGCGCCTATTCATTTCCTTCCCCAACTAGCCTGATCTACAATCTAGGTTAGACAATCTAATTGTAGATCCATGTGACCTTGGATCAAAATATGTAATTTTTTTTATGTTTTTTAACATAATTTTTCATACATAATCCTCTTTTAATGCATTTTAATATAATTAATGTAAAAATTTTCCAAAAAAATGCATCTAAAAATTAGTTCTTATGATTAATTTTTTTTTTGAAATTATAACTATGGCTTGAGTGGCTTTTCCTTTTTGAAAATTTGAGTTTAAATACTTACAAATGTCAAAATATATTTTCCTTAAATTGTAATATACTTAAATAAAAAATACTCCCAAATTAATTGTAAAAAATTTAAAATTTCATAATTATAGGAAGTGGCCAAAAAATTGCTAGAATTTTTTTTATATGTTCAAACAACATTGAAAAAACTTATTAAAAATTTATGAATGAATTGAAATTCTTCAAATAGAACCGAAACATACATAAATAGTTTTTTTGATACACATCAAACCAGGAATCAATGCATTAAAACTAGAAAAAAATTTTAAAAAATGGTACTGGGCATTTTTGATTTTTTTTTGTACTTTTTCTAGAAATTACATACATACATTTATCAAATTGCTAATAAAATTCATATTCATAGAATATATTAATATTCAAGCATGAATTACAATATATAAAATTATTAAAACACATAAAATTCATCCAAAATTATATAAAATGTATGGATGAATCACATATAAAATTTCTCATATATATAATATGTATATCATTCACAAGAAACAAAAATAATACATAATAGGTATGTAATAAATAGTATAAGCATTATGAAATAATTTTAAGATTTATAATAAAATTTCATCCAAAAATATTCATCATAAGATATAAAATTATTCAAAAATAAAATTTTATTCTGATTAAATATAATAATATATTTAATACATATGATTCATTAGCTTTGATGCCAATTGTTAAAATCAAAATTTTATAAGAATAATAATTTCAATTGAATCACATAAAAATAATATTAAAATATAGGTAAAATAAATTAAATTATTTGATGAATCCATTTGTGATGAAGGATGAACAAAAAAAATTCTATAAATTATAAATTATTCACGATTAATCTCAAACATAGATTTTAATAAGGATTTGTTGTTTCTATCAGCCCTAAATAAGTATTTGATTTAGGGAGCTGTTCTGACACTTATGAGAAGTGATCAGAATCAATTTTAGAATTTAGGAGTAGGAATCCTTATTTGTATTGTAATAATTAGTAAGTTGACTTATAGTTGAGAACTACCCATTATCACACTATTGAATTAAATTACTACTGAACTCAAACTATACAATTATTTTAATATTAGATCAAACTTTTTACATCTTATTTTATTATTGAATTAATAGGTCCACAATAAAAAATCTAATATTTTTCACTACTAATCTACCGCCTAATGACTCATAGGATATAGCTTATGGTTTGATCAAGTTATCCTTTAATTTTCTTTATCTTTTTGTTAAATATTTCTTATTTTTAAGCAGTTAGCATTCTTTTTCTTTTTGTAGTTGATTTTTTGTTATGATATCTCCCACATTGTCATCACATTATAATGAAATTTGTGAGTGTAGGCATATGCATAAATCTTGTACTTCTTTCATAAATGTGATGATAATATAAAAACACCATATGTAAGGGGCCATTTTTTTCTTATTATCTATTTAGTGTATTGTATATTTTCTAATGTTTAGATTATATTAATTTTTTTCGCGAATTCATGACCATTTATAGGATGAGGAGCATATTAGTAGATTTAAGGGGAAAAAAGAAAGAACTAAGAGTAAGGCAAATATTGTGCAAAAAATAAAAGTAATAAGGGATCTATTGCATGGGAAGTTTTTGTATGTTTCAACTATAATACATAATTTTACTCTCATTTAATAAATAAAAGTTAATTATTAATTTTTTTAGTTTCTATCATGATCCACCTAAATTGTGTTCAAAGTGAAACCTATTTTCCAGTTTCGACAAACCTATTCTAACTATACACTTGGAATCATTACACAAATTCTATTAATCATCATGTTTTATATTATCAAAATTATACATAAATATTTGTTTGCACATCATCCTACAAAGACCTAAATATCTTTATTTACAAATTATCTACAATTATGATCGCTTTAACAAGATAGCAATGAGATTTGTTATTCTTGAACTGCAAGTGGAGGGGGAGCTTCAATAGGCAAATCTGAAGAAATATTTAAAAACAATGAATCTATAGCTCAATAAGTAAGCAATTTGATTTATAAAGTAAATATCAATAATAACCAACTATGGGTATTATAATACCTTTTTTCATCCATAAACTATTCATATTCAAGAGATTTCCATAAGGATAATAATAATATTTCAAATAGAATAATTATTAATTTGTAATAACAAAGAAAATAAATATTTTTTATTACCTCTGACTAACTTTATTCTCTCATAAACTTTTTCATCTTTATTCCTCTTAGATATATCACTTTATGCTCTTGCAAACCTTTTTCCTAAATTTACTTCTAATTACATATTCATCGTTATCCTTTCTTATCATATCAAACATGCTTAATCATATCGTTACATCATATCATTATTCACAAGTTATTTATTAGAGCAATCTCATCATAAATATAATAATATCAATCAGCAGCAATTCTCATGCATAGTCATAAACCATCCATTTAATATTAATCACAAATTATATAAGCAAACATGACATAATCCAACAATAATGGTAATACTATGTTTTCATTACTTAGCTTCAAAGAAATAATTTAATAATAATCCATAAGAAATTCTATTAAACATTACAATATTGAAATATGAACAAATAATTACAATTATAGAATTTTGTACTCAACATGGTGAAGGTAACAATATAAGTATATGACTTATGTATATACATAAAGGGAAAATATATAAAAAAAATAACTAAAATAGTATTTAAAATAAATGGTCACTTACATCAAGACATACTAATCTCACAATATGCTTCGAAAGAAGTAAAATTCTATTTAGTTTGTTTACATTTTAGTTTTAATGCACATCATACACCAATTAATCATTTATATATTTAGTATTTAAATACTTATGACCTATGTGTTAATGAGCATTGGTGGATCAATAGGAATAGTGGTACCTTAATGCTGCTAATGCAAGGGAATATTGGTTGAACAATATGTACATTAGTCAACCATTATGTACTAGAAGATCCAAAAGTTCAATTTCACAAATTGACCTAGGTATTTTTTTTTTAAATCTTAGAAAAATAATGTTTAACCTTTAAACTAACTATTTAATGCATCAAGTTCCTAACTAAACTCTATAAAATCATGAACGTAAGTTTCTAACATCTTGATAAAGCTATTTTTAACATTTATTGTAACATACATCACTAAAATTCCTAGTTTCTAATATTACCAACCTTACAAAACAAGAGTTTAATAAATCAATGATTCTAACAAAGATTTAAGCAAATTGTTCACTTATTACTTATAGAAGAGATTGAAGAGGGTTGAAATGAAAGTTAATTTACCTAAACAACACAAAATTAAGTAAATTTCAATTGGATTTTCAAATCCCCTTCCATAAGTATCTCAAGAAAATTCTAACTAACAACCACAAACTAATAAGAAATTATGATGTTTAGAGAGAAAAATATGATGTTTCCTTGGAATTTCCTTAACCTTAAACTTACTAGATATTAGTGGTATTCTAATGAAAAAATTGAAGGATGAAGGTGAGGAAGAAACTGGCTAAGAAATCTACCAAGAAATTTAGGAAGGTTCTAGGCCAATTAGAGTTTTAAGGTTGGAGATATTTTAAGGGGCAATATTATAATTTGAAAAGGGTTAAGGGATATAATACGAAAACAGTCCCTAAAGCTTTTCCATACACACTTATTCGAATTTAATTATACCATAACTCATATATAATTTATTTCCTCTTACTTATATCATATAAACATATTTTCCTCATTCTAAACATGTCCACAAAATTTCAATAAATTTTAATTTATATACAAATATAAATAAAATTAAGATAAAATAAAATTAATTCCCTATTTCTTAAGGCATGTAACAGTTTTCAATATGTTAAAAGTTAAAAAATTAAACTCTTAGGAGTTGTTTAGTTTAAATAGAAAATAAGTTATTGTAGAAAATTAAACTTTCTAAGAAGTAAATTCTCATATGAACTTCACGGAAAGTGTTTAAGTATGTATTTGATGTAATAAATAAGTTAATTTATAACTTATTAATTTAATCAATGAGTTATAACCTTGCTTGTTAAAGTGTTTAACGCACTAGAAGTTGTAGTTTATAAGCCTTTATTTAATAAGTTTCATAAGGTAGCTTATAGTTTATAACCTAGTAGCTTTTTGATATTTTTCCAAAATTTTTCCTCTTCTTTTAATTAAATAACAACTTATTTTCTAATTATGTGAATAAATATTTCACATAACATCGTTAGTTCAATATATATAAATAAAAAATAAGTAAGTAAATAAATATATAATGTTATAAAATATAATTAATTAATTTTTAATTATCATATTATTATTTGAATAATAAATAAATAAATAAAATAAATAAAAATATTCAATGTCATAAATATAATTCATTAAGTTTTGGGTAATTATAATCTTATTTTAAATATTTTAATTATATTAATATAATTTAATCTCAAAATAAATATAAATTAATTTTAATTAATATATCTATTTATATTAATATGTCTTTTTATATCATTTTATATTTTTCAACTAATTTTGTGAAATACTTCAAATATAATTAATTAACTTATCAACTATCAATTATAAATTATCAATTAGTTTATTAGCTATTTGTACTAAACAAAGTCTAAAATTATTTGGTTGATACTAAGAAATTGATATTTCCTAAAATAACAAGTACACCTTTAAAATTATAAAATAAAAAATGAGAAATATTAATAAATATTTTTAATTTTCTCTAATTATTTTAAACCTCTTTTAAACATCATTTTCCTAAATTCTTAATTTCTTATTTTTCAATTTACTGTATAAAAAATTAAGATATCTTCCATATAGATATATATCTTAAATCATCTTAATATAATTTAAATGAAGAAAAAATATTAGTCAAATAATTAATTCTATTAAATTTATATAAAATAGATAAGAAATACATAATTTTTTATTTTTATAATTGAATATTAACATATTAAATAATAAATATTATAAATAAAATTATATTATAGATATATATATATATATATATAATATATATATATATATATATATATATATATATATATATATATATATATAATATAATCTATTTAGAATTAAATTTTTATTGTAATTATATTTACAATTTATATTCATGATAAAATATTTAATATTTATTTTACATAATTTTATATAATACTCATTCTACTTATTATATAATTAATAATTATAAAATATTTATTATAATTTTTAAACTATAAAAATAAAAAAATTAAAGTAATCATTAATTAAATTAAGTTAGGATAATTGTGTATGTATATTTATAAATTACATGAGAAGTTCTTATTATGAAAAGTGTGTGTAAGCAACTTCCTCCATTTTGTTTGTTAGCAGCTAATTACATAATTCAAAAATTTTCCATCAGGAAGTTGTACCACTCATGTTATTTCTATTGACCAAGCAACCTCTTAATCTATATTGGTCACATAAATCTAATAAATAAGCAATAAAATGACAAATGTGCCTTATTCATTAAATGGGAGTAAGTATAGTTGCAACATATAAGAAATCCTCCTCTCGCATGTCACATAATGCTCATTACAAATGTGCCTTATTATCTTCATGCGTCAAGTTGAACCTGCTAACCCTAAAGCAAGGCAGTGAGATGCTATGTTGGCTCTACCTAAAGAGATGTAATAGATTGAATTTAAGGTGTTTTTCTTTTGGTTTTTTAGTGATTAGAGAAGCAGTTTTGCAGCCGTGAGATTATGAAGTCAGAATGTAGATAAGATGAAAAAGAATAAAATCTTACACAAGTTTTGATGTCATGTTTTCACAAGCACGTCAAGTGCTCAGCATTATTCTAAGCATATCTGCGTTTATTATCTTCATGCGTCAAGTTAATATAGGCCAATTAAAATGGGCGGTTAGTTTGATTAATCCATTTAGAAAGGTTGTTTGATTCTGTTTGTCCTTCTTTGTGTGTGAATTTAATCCGAGGGTTGTTGACATATCCCTTTTTAATGGTGTTAAAAATGAAAGCTGGCTAACATCTAACCTACCTTAACAAAAATTATTATAACCATGTGTCATGTTCTGCTTAATTCCTACTTAAAATTTGATTATTCCGTTGGATACACGAATCACTGTCGAAATCTATATATTTGAATAATTCACTAGTTTACCCAAATATGGGAATATGTCATTCATATAAAACAACCTCACCTTATATTTAACGAGGTAGAATAGAAATAAAAAACACCAAAAATTGAAATTCTTCGGGCACTTTGATAGTTTTTTAGATAAAAGTGAAAAGAGAGTTGGCTATGAAGAGAATAATGGCCATGGTATTGAGAGAAGAGGCAGAATTTTGGTGTCCACTTGGAACAGAGGGCTTTTGTACAAGATTGGTATGATTCAAACAAGCAGATTAATATGATTCAAACTGTTGGGAAATTTTTCTAGTTATGCGAAAGTGAATTGCCATAAACCAGGATGAAAGGAGTATAAAATAACAACATATAGATAATTAGTGCAATTTGACTTTTAATTTATTTTATGGGGTGAATATGAGAAATAAATCTATTAATTTTGAGGAAATATAAAGAGAATATAAATGATATAATAATTTTCAAATTTATACTTCAAATACCCAAAAAGATCTTATAATATATATACTCATCATTCTCAATAATAGAGTTAATTGTAGGATTTTAGGTAACCACATAGAACTGCAATTACAAACATGATTATAGCAAAATACAATACAATGTATTTATATATAAAAAATGAGGCAAATAAAAAATAATTTAAAATAAGAAATAATCATAAATTAATAAAAATTTAATTTTAATATAATATAATTTAAAATAAAAAATAATTATCTATTGAAAATGATTTAAATTTAAATCAAATCTTAACACAAATTATATCTCACACAAAATACTACATGTCAATAAAATCACTTTTATAATAAAGTGAATTCTTCTATATATCAAATTTATTTATGTATCAATTACTCACATTAAGTTTTATTTTTTCTTAAAACAAAAAAATTTTAATTTAATAATTCATAATTCATCAATAAAATTAATTTATTTATACATCGTTTTATATATATGTTAAAATTGGCCTTACAATAATAGTATTGATCATGATTTCAAAATGTGATTGGCAGCGTAATCTTGCATGGAATATTAGGATTATGCTGAACCTTGCGATTGCATTTTTTTTCATAATTTTGCGCTGCATTAATTGCATTTTTCCGTAGGTGTGACTTTGACAAGATAACGTCAGTCGTGGCTGCAATTTAAAACGAAATTAATATATATAAAAAACTAAATGCGAAGTAAGGTCGAAAGACACGGCTTCCTACTGTGTCTCCCATTGGAAAAATGCTAGAGCCCATGTGGAGTAATCAATGGAACCAGCAGGTGAGATCGTCCAATCCAGTTCGTTACCAAAAAATATCAATTATCTATTATTTTATATTATGAATTATCTTTCCAATTAAATTAGAGTTTTAAATTAGAGCAAAATTAAATTTCAGTAAAATTAATAAATATTTTAAAATTATAAATATTAATATTAATTAAGAGTTTGAGATATAAGAGAAATACGATATAAATTCCTATAGAGATTATATGGGAATCCAAAAAAAATTTGAAAAAAATTAGGGATAATGGCTAAAATTTTATAGAGTTATAATTGTAAATCTTTATATGTATTATCTTATAATGTTTTAATGATATTGTGAATTTTTTTCATCCAGAATTTTTTTATATATTTTAGTATGATATTTTGATTAATTTAATTAATTAATTCTTGGGCAAAATATATTTTAAACCCCTAAAGTATAGCCTTGTAACATATAACATCCTCAAACTTTGAAAATCTACAAATAATCCCCTAAATTCTTGTAAAACTTGAAAATGTTAGATACTAAAGCTTAGTTTCATGTAATAAATAATTTAATTTATAATTTATTGATGAAGTCAATAATAAGCTATAAGCTATAAGTTAGTATTTAAAATTTTTCCCATACTAGTTTATTAAAAAAATAACTTCTAATTTAATATATTATTTTGAATAATTTATAAGTTGAATAATTCATAAGTTATTATCTCTTCAAATTTATTTAATATATTGATGCGATGTGTGATTAAAAATATAATTAATTTTTAATAATTAATATATTAAATTTATATTATGAAGAGTTGTAAATTAATAAAAAAAGAATAAATTTTAAAAAAATTAATTGTATTTGAAGAGGTGATAGCTTTTTATTAATTTACAACCCATATTCTTCATAATATAAATTTAATATATTAATTATTAAAATTAATTATATTTTTAATCAATCATCACATTAATATACTAAATAAATTTATAACTTGTATTTGAAGAGGTGATAACTTGTAAGTCACTCAAAATAATTTATTAAATTAGAATTTATTTTTTTAATAAATTAGTGCGTGAAATACTTTTAAATACTAACTTATAACTTATTGATTTGATTAATAAATTATAAGTTAACTTATTCATTATATGAAACTAAGCCTTAGTATCTAATGTTTTCAAGTTCTATAGGAATTTAGGGGAATTTTTGTAGACTTTCAAATTTTAAGGGTGTTATTGTTATAAGATCATATTTTAGGGGGTTTAAAATATATTTTGTCTTGGAATTAATTAATTAAATTAATCAAAATATCATAATAAAATATATAAAAAATTATAGATGTGAAAAAATTCACAATGTCATTAAAAGATTATAAGATAATATTTGTGAAGTTTTCAATTATAACTTCATCCTTAATTCTTTTTCAAATCTTTATATTAATTCTCATAAGAACTCACATTTTATCTCTCTTATATTTTAAACTCTTAAATATTTATAACTTAAAATATAAATGCGATGATTGATTAAAAATAAAATTAATTTTTAATAATTAATATATTAAATTTATATTATGAAGAGCATGAACTGTAAATTAATAAAAAGAATAAGGATAGATTTAGAGAAATTGATATATTAATTATTCAAAATTAATTGTATTTTTAATCAATCAACGCATTAATATATTAAAATTTGATGATGGCAAAACTTACGAACGATCATGTAAATTAGATATGCCATTTGAACCAGCCTAATTCTACATTTGATGATGTGTTTCCATTATCAAGAAGTCAGTGACAAATTTAACATTACCAAAGAATATCACATTCAGTTTGTTACTACTAAAGTTTTATAGAGTTACTATTTCAGTCTTGAAAAATTACCAGCGGGTGTGTATCAGACATGTTCCAAGTGTGGTTTCTTCAGCATTTTTCATCACCAAATGCTTGAGATTGATATTCAATACATTCGAAAATACTCAAGCTAAGCTTCTTCATTCTAGTTTTTGGATCTTGACGTGAACCAAATTAAAAGAGCAGCACGAACAAACCAAGTGAGCAGACTTGAATGATTTTATGGTCATGACGTGAAACAAAATGAACAATGTCTTCAAGGTTCGAAGTATTGCAATATAATCAACTCAATTAGATGCTGGTGAAGAAATAGATAGCTATGCTGGAAATAAATGCAGGTAGAAATCCAAAGGAGAGTGTTGGAGGAGAGGAATCTGTTGGCAGTGGTTGAGTAGAAGGACCAGCAAGGCTAGATGATTTAACTTCGATTTTCAACTTCTGGCCTTTTGAACAGTGGTCAGTGGAGATGAAGTAGTGAGGCTTGGTTTCCTTAAGAATAATGAGAAGGGGGCTGGTCACTACACTGTCAGGCTCGTTGCAGTTGTCGTAATCATCCTCGGTTACATCAGCCACATTATGGCCTCCATTCCAATTGAAATCTGCTCAACTAAGGAGAAAAGAGAAGAAAGAAACCCATCAAAAACTTGAATCCACTATCATGAACATAAATCCGTTTGATCCTAAAAATGAAAACAGCTAGTTGTACAGAGTGCATCCTTGAATTATTTTAAAGTGTATGCAGATGCAGATTGATTCAGACAGTCTCCTATATAGTGTGATACGTGGAATTAATGAATGAGAACGAGATTGAGCTTACATAGTCGGTCTCCGACGACGAAGTTCTTGGAGCTAGCCCAATCTGCATAGAAGCTATCACTGGGAGTAACGTTCCATCCGTAGTCTTCACCAACCGTGTAATTTGTTGCATGAGTTGCAACAATTAGTAAAGCCATTGTAATAAAGGAGAAACCAATCAAACCCAAGTTCCTGGCCATTGTTCTTTGCTTTGCGTTCCTCAGGTCTTCCCTGGTACTCTGTCTGATCTTTCTATGTTTCTGTTTGCTCCGTTCGCACAAGGAGCCAGTTTGTTATGACATTGTAGTTGCAGCAAACGGCATTATATATAGAATGATTGAAGTTGAGTTGACTCGTCAACGGATCAAGTTTTGAGCAAGTTGATCACTCTATAATGTATTCGAAGTTTGAACGGTTCAAACTTAGTAAATTTTGTAGTGCCGTACAGCAGGACGGTGCATGGAGGGCTCTCCCTCCATTAATATTAAAGTAAATATAACAGAATTTATTGAAAAGATGACTTTAAATCTACAGTGAAAAAAATTGAGTAATACAATTAAATGAAGACCGAATTGATACTAAATTCATTCTTAAAAGTTTAGAATGACTATTTAATTTATTACCCACTAAAAATTTAAAACTTAACATCAGTTGTTTTAAGTGAGTTATGTTTTTTCCTTATTTTCTTCTCTATACTTCATCTGCTTCATCCAAAATTGTACATGATTGTTGAATATAGATCCTCCTAAAATTGTACTTCTAAGGCATAATTACTTATAATTTCTCATAAGTAAAAATTTGACTTTAAAAATTATTAAAATAACAATTTATAAGTTATATTTAATTTTAACAATGAAAGTGAATAACCGAACAAATTGAGCTATTGTCAACATTAGATATAAATATGAATAAAAAAAATAAAAGCATTCATATTCACATGTCATTGCAAATCTTTCAAGGATTAAATACCAACGGTTATATTATATTTGACATTTTATTCTTTAACAATTGCACTTACTCTTAATTTTAGAAGTTTAATTTACTGTTTAAATTATAAAAATTTCTTTTTTTTAATCCCACAAAATTATATGACATAGACTTTAGATCTCTTTGGAATTCAGAAATATGTTTTACGCTTTATTCCTCGTAAACTTTTAATTTTAAATTCATAAAATTGAATTTTATATTTAACAAACGACTGAAATTCTATATACCGGTTTATAATTAAAAAAAAAAGAAAATTGATTTTTTTACTTAGTATAACTTATACTATGCCAAGTCCTAAGAGGCTAAAATTTAAAGGTTTTGTAATTATAATTTGTGGAATTTTTTTATATAAAATTGATATTGAAATGAATTTAATTATAAAAAAAATATATCTCAATATCAAATTTTATTTTATTTTTTAGGTAGGGTAAGGATGATAATTACTTAAGGCATATATATAAAATTCTGATTCTAATTTTGAATTACAGATATGACAAAAAGAGAAAGTATCAATAATATTATTAAATTTCAAATTTTATCTTGTACTCGTAATATGCACGGAGTAATGCTAGTGGTCGGCAAAACAAGCGTGTAGGACGGGCTTGCTGAGATTATAGAAAATTCTAAATATGATTAGAGTTGGTAAATGAATGAATTATGATGGATATAGATTGAGTCAAAAGTAGATAAATTATTCTTAATTTATTTATTTCTTTAAAATTGAATATAAAATTTTAAATAAGTCATGAATGACTCATGACCCTTAGATATATGGTTAATTTTAATTTATTATTATTTTATATTTTATCATTTTTATTAACATTATTTTTCACCACTATTTTATATTTATTGTTATTATTTCAAAATAAATATATGTTATAAAAATTTTTAATCTTTATTTTTATTTCTTTTTTAAAATTATAATTTTTATCTCATTTTCTTAACATTAATTTCTTAAAATTATTTTAATATTAAATATAGTTGATTAAATATTTTAATATTAATATATATTAAATAAAAATTATTTAATTTAAAATGGACATTATAATAAAATTAAAAAATTTAAAATTATAAATTATATGAATCCTTTTACAATAATAAATTGCACTTTTAAAATGACATATATATCAATAATTAAATTTTAATTTATAAAGTATCACTTGAAAAATAAAAACTAATATTACTAACGTGTTGATATTTGCAAAGTATATTCAAGGATCTAACGTATAATTATACAATATATTACATATGATATGTAATATGATATGTAATATTGTAAAAATTTTTATTCAAAAATTAAAAAAAAATTAAATTTAAGATTATTTTTAAGTTTTAATAGTAAAAATAGTAAATTATATGAATTTTTGTATAAATGATTAAACTTGATTTTACTCTTTCATAAAAGAAACTGATATCTTCACATATATAAAAATATTATAATATTTCATTTCAAATAATTAATTTTAAGAATATTTAAATTATATTAAAATTTTGAAGATATTTTATTGTATTATTATTTTTATTTTATAATATTAGTTTGTATAATATGCAAGTTTACTTCTTATAAATATAAATAAATAAATGATTATTCATAAATTAACTTAATATGATCTTCATTTCAATAGGTTAATAATGATTTGATTTATATTTATCTTAAAATTAAAATAAATAAATATAAATGAATTAAAATAAAAATACATATGAATAAATAAATAAATATGAGTCCAGATTAACATATAAGTGCATAATTTCTTTACCAAACCATATTGACTTTGCGCTTTCATAAGTCTCTTTCTTCGGTAAGCAATGGAGTCCATAATAATAAATTTTTTCTTTATTGGTATAACACAATGAAATAATTAGTAAAGATCGAAGTAAAGCAGAAAAAGAATTAGGTTATGGACCAATTTTGTGGAAAAAGGATGCCCCGTAAGTTGTAGAGAAAGTTCCAAGTCCGGATTTTTCGTGGAAAAATAGTGCTTGAGTTGAGAAACTTGCACATCTTGTCAACTATTTGCGCAAAGTTTCAAACTTCTGACTGAGACAGACGCAATGCCGTTGTAGTTTCTACAAGGATGAGATAATTCCGACCATTTTTCTTCTTTGGGTTCAGTTTAAGGGATGGTTGTTAACTGGACATTGCTCATTTTGATTCATCATGAATAACTATAAGAATTTCCTTGATTTCAAAGGTTGTTGGCCTTAAAATGACCGACACTGTGAGAGTCAGGTTCTGAACTGTTCAATGTATTTTTTGTTATTGTCTCAACATTAATGTCACGAGTGAAATCAACATTCCAAATGAAAAGAGAAAAAAAGGGACTTTTTCGTCTTACCGTGTGATTGAGGTTCGAATTATAAGAACACGATCTTTCGTTCCTCTGAAAATCATTTAGGATGACAACTTGTACCAGACGAAGGAGTACTCTTCGCGTTGTTTAGATGGAGAAAAAAATGGTGGAAAAATAAATATTTGAAATTTGATATTTTTTTGGTTAGATGAAGAAGAAGGAAGGGAAAGAGAAGTTTTAAAGATAAGATGTGATTCTACTTTTTTAATCATTTTAAATTTCTATTATTTTTCTTTCATTTCCTTTCTAATTCAAATTTAAATTTTAAAAAAATTTTCTTTTCTTTCTCCAATCAAATATTTTAATTCACATAGAACTAAATTTTTATAGAAAGTAAGGAAAAATAAGGGTCTGTTTGTTTGTGTTTTTTATTTTTTATTTTTAAAACAGTTTTATAAAATAGGTTTCAAAAATAATGAGAAAAATATTTAGTAAGTTATTTTAAAAATAATCTTGAATTATAATAATATCATTAATAAAATATTTTTTAAAAATAAAAAATAAAAAATAAAAAAACTTAAAATTGTTGTTATTTTCTTATTTTTAAAATACATATTTTTAAAACAGTTTTTAAAAATAAAAAAAAATACTTAAACAAACTGATTTTTTGTTCTTTTATTTTAAAAAACTGAAAACTATTTTTAGAAACAGTTTGCAAACGGACTCCAAAATTTTTTGGCTCAGTCTACAATTCTTTACTCGTTTTCAAGGAAAGCTCACCCAAATTCTTTTTGGCCAATTGAATGTTGACACTTGTCTTTTTACAATGTTCTTGCAACTCTTTCGCTATCATGACCCACTTTACTAATCAACCTCCCAAGATTTTTAAGGAGATGATTAATATATTAATATATTATTAAATTTAATTATTAACTTTTATTTTATAATGAGTTAAATATTTTTAAAATAAATTTGATATGTTATAAAATTTGATAATATATTAATAATATATCATAATTTTTCACAAATTTTAATTCCGACTTGCTTCCTATTCTTTTTAATTACGGCTTTCATTTTCTCTCTTCTGTCTCCATCGAATCCTTAATTTCATCTTTATTTTTTGGTGGAATCGTCCCCTTAATTTCTCTCTATTATCGTCACAAATGTGATTAGATTACTCTTCCTTTAACCTTTTCCTCTTTTTTAATGACCATTTAATTAGGATAAAATTAGCAAGAAATTTATTACTCTTAGCCATCTCAATTTCTTCTAGTTTGAGGGTTTAAAATTTATGAAGAGAAGTATGTGTCTGCATTTTACTTCGTTCTTTTTATTTTATAAAATTACAATTTTTACTTTTTAGAACACAATTATTACTATTTTTTAAAATGTAAAATATGAATAATATAATTTTATGATGTACAACACTAACAAATTTAATTTTTAATAATATATCATCTTCTTATTTATTGAAAATGTAAAAAATAATATATTAATAATGGATTAAATTTGAATTCAAAATATTTATGTATGTATTACATAACAATAAATTTAAATTTAATTTATTAGTAATGTATTATCTAATTATATGTTGTTATATTAATAAAAAATTATTAAAATATCTTTATTATTATAAAAATTTTAATTATTATTAATTTTTAATAAATCATCTCCTTTTAATTCATTAATAATATAAAATATTTTAAATGTAAACTTTATAACAATTGCTAATAAATGAAAATGATATAGAACTTGAGGTTTTGACTCCTAATTGACGAGATCAGTTCGCCCCGTCTTACACTCAACGCTGTCATATTCAAGATTTTGTCGCTCTTAAATGAAAGGAAAATGTTTCTTTTATTTTTCTTTAATCAAATCTCAACTAAGTTGTACTTTAGTCAAATTATTGCATTTAAGGGATTGTTTGCCGTTGGAATACTTACTAATTGATATTGATATCCTACTTATGGATTGATTTCTTTTTAAATAATAGAAGTGAATATATATATATATATATATGTCACTTCAGGTTGCATATAGTGATTCATGTATATTGAAAATAGTAAAGAGTTTCAATGATCTAAGGTCATGTTTATGAGTAGACAAGCAAAGTACTTGTCTTAAATTCTCAATTTTTTCTAAATTTTTCTTATAATTTTTTTTATTTTATATAATTATTAGTCAATAGCCAATATATTAGTGATTAGACAAGAAGAGTAGTTGTTCTTCGGATAAAATACTAAAATAAGATTTTTTTATAAACTTTTTTTTCGTTTTACCGTGGGTTCGAAATATATTACCAAAATACGCAGGACGCCAATTGGAATGGCATCAGCGGGCTTGGAAGGCGCCACATTATCTGGTGCCATTGGGAAGGACAGGCTGCTGAAGGCCCGTTTCAACATAGCACCATTACGTTTTAATTGCCTTGAAGGCGCCATGTTGAAAGGGGCGCCATGTTGAAAGGCGCCTTCCCAGTTTAATTGTCTGGGAGGCGCCTTTCAACATGGCGCCTTCAAGGCAAAGGCGCCATGTTGAAAGGCGCCATCCCATTTAAATTTTCTGGGAGGTACCAAACCAAATGGCGCCTCCTTCACTCTATATATACCACCTTCCTCCCTCTTCGCAGCACCAGAAAAAACCCTACTTCCGAGCCTTTTTGCAGCAGCCACTCTTCCCTTCTTTCTTTGCCGTTCGTAACATTTTTCATATTTTTATTCGCAAAGTTTCATCTACATTTCATCCAGCAACATTTCTTTGGAGCAGATCTGGTCTTCTTTCCTTACTCTTCCTTGGTTAGTATTTTTATAATTTTTCTTTTTATAGTAGTAGAAAATTTTTTATTCTATGTTGATTATTATGATTTATGATATGAAAAAATGATATAAAATTTAGGAAAAGTTGTAAGAATTTATATGATCTGTGATAGTTTATGATTTGTACTGGTTAGTTTTTTTAAAATTTTTGTATGTATATTATAATTTTTATTAGTTATTATAAGAATATATTTTACAGTAGGAGAGAATTTTTTATTTTATGTTAATTATTATGATTTATGATTTAAAATTATGATTTAGGATTTAGAAAAAATTTGTATAAATTTATATGATCTGTGATAGTTTATGATTTTTACTGGTTAGTATTTCTATAATTTGTGTATTTATATTATAATTTTTATTAGTTATTATAAGAATATATTTTACATTGGGGGAAAAATTTTTATTTTATATTGATTATTATGATTAATGCTGTGAAATTATGATATAGGATTTAGGAAAAAAATTGAACAAATTTATATGATCTGTGATAGTTTATGATTTTAAAAGAAGAACAAAGTGGATAAAGAAAAGTGTCTTAGAATAAAATTTACAATCTAGGTAAAAATTATGTTTAGATACTTTTAAAATATAAAATTTTTTAGGATATAGGATATGATAAAAATAAGTTTATTTTTATTATATGTTGATTATTATGAGGTTATATTATCCTATTGATCAATATTTTTATATTAATTTTAGAGTAATATATGTCAAAATAAGTAAATATCAATTGAGGGTATTTTGTAAAGACTTGATATTTTATGCATTATTTCTATTTGTTTTATCTTTTTTATTGTATATTTTTGTTAATCTTTTTTGTTAACTCATGGTATTTAAACCATATACACCAATATTTTTTAATAGTAAGATATATCAATTTTTTAATTATAAATGTATTCTATATAAATTATATAATTCATTTAATTAATTAATCTATTATATAGTAAATTTTTTATTACTTTATACCGTACGCATTGTTTATTTCTTATTTACTCTATTGTATTCTTTTTATATCTACTCGTATTGTCTATGGTTTAAAACATCAACATCATTAATTAACATAAATATAATAAGTTATAATTTTTTAGCTTATTATAAAATTTTAAATAAATTAAAGCTTTAATATACATTTTATTATTAAAAATAATTAATTTTATATTATATTTTTAAAAAAAATACTTAGTAATTAAATTAAAATTTATTTATATAGATTTTTTGAAATTTTTGGTGATAATAATTTTTGAATGTTATGTTTTAAATCTAAAATACATCAACTAAGACTTCTCCAAGGGTTTATAGTTCGTACATTAATTTTTCTTGATTTTATGTACTTTATTTAATTTTTTTTCCTTTCTTTTTTCAATCATTCTATTAGAAGTTGAAATGCAATATATTGAATAATATAAATATAATATAATTTATTTTTTTGACATAAAATTATTTTTAATAATTAAATAAATTATTTAATAAAATTAATTGATTATATATTTAATTTTTAACACTTATTATTTTACCTTTCACATAGCACTTCTCCTTTTTCAATTTATTTTGCTATAATTTTTTTATTTTGACTTATATTATTTACGATTTAAATAATAAGATAATTACATAATATTGACATAATGTAACATATTTTATTTTTATATTAAAATAATTTAAAAAAATTGTTATGAGAAGCGTTAATTGAAATAATTAATTATATATTCCAGTTCTAATAAAAGTATTTAAAATTAAAGTTACATCAATAAAATTTTATCTATACTATTATTTTTGTTCCTTTTATCTATTGTCTTGCAAAGTATATTTAATTTAGCATGATTTTTACATAATTTTTTTAATGATACAATAATATGTAATAATTTTTACGTGCGAGATTAAAGTTATTAAAATATCTAACAAATTTTTTTTTCATGCAGAGACTTTTTTCTATTTGCTTTTCCTAATACTTACCGGTTAGTATTTTATAAATATTGTGCTTATATTGTAATTTTTATTAGTCATCATGAAAATATCTTTTATAGTGGTAGAGAAATTTGTTTAGAATATTATGATATAAATAATATGAATTTTTTATTGATTATTATGGTTTACGATGTGAAATTATGATTTCTGAAAATGATGTAGAAATTTATATGTAATGTGATAGGTTGTACTATTAAAAGAAGAATAAACGAGATAAAGAAAGGTGTCCTAAAATAGGTTTTAGGATCTAGGTGAAAGTTATATTTAGAGAAATTTTTTATGTAGAATTTTAATATACCATAAGAGAGGTAATAAAAATAAAATTTTAGGATATGTGGATGTAATCAGAAGCTTTAAAAAATAAGTTATTGTTATTGAAAATATAAATATTTTTCTATTTAAATGGTAGATATTATGAATGCAAGAATAATAAACGTAGTCGAAAAAATTATACTATAAATAGGTTTACTCAAAAAGTATTAAAATATACATGGAGGTACTGTAGTATATATATTACATGAAGTTAGTGTACGTAAAAAAGAATTCATGGTTGTAATCATAAAAATATACAAACAATAATGTGTAAATAATTTTAGGGTCTGTTTAATAAAATGTGTGAAGGGAGAAAATTTTCGTGAAAATAGAAAATGTAGTGGGTTAAAAAAGTTAATCAATTTAATTAGTATAATTTGTGCAGAATAAATATTAATTAGTATATTTAAAATCACACTTGCAAATGAACATTAAAAAATTATGAATGAGTGTAAAAAATAGCTTATAAATTTAGCGGAAAAAAATGTCGGCCTGTAAAAGTCGGAATAGGTTTATCTTGTGCGGATAAATTATTACGTACTATTAAATAAATACATTACAAAAATAATTATACATTCTGTTCATTTTTACTTGTAATATTAAATACTGGTTCATTCGTTTGTAAGAACAAAATTTGCATATGATAATATGTGTCAGTTGTAAGGGTGCAGTGAATATTTTACAACTAAAAGTACCAAGATAAAAAAAGTTTAATTGCTTTTATATATTCAAATGGTATAATGATTGAGGGATTGATGGGGGTAATGTACGATGGACCTCCCCCGAAAGCATTGAAATTGAGAGGATGCACTAGTATGGATGTTTTGCGTGAGAGAATTCATGCCCAACTGAAGCTTCACCAATATCAAGCTGTGGGGAAAATTGTTTACAGGTTTCCATAGCATCAAATAGAGGCTCAATATATGGCATACGAATTGGACGACGATGAAGACTTGGCATGTGTCATAGCAAGCTATGAACAACATTCGACGATGACAACAATGGAGTTGTACGCGGAGGTGATCACACCCGAACTGCATGCTACTAACCTGGGTTCACAAGAAAGAGTTCCAACAACTAGATCACCTGTGGATCCAACGGCTAATGTCAGTACTAGTTGTTCGATGGTGTGGGAAGGCCTTCTTTACACGAGTGGAATCGAGTTCCACATTTCTGATAGTTATACTCCTGCATTGGACTCATCTGTTGCAGGTGTTTTCCCAAGAAATATATCACATAACATGATGGGATCAACAAGTGCCTTACCGGTCGTAGAGGAAGAATCCACTAATCCTACATTCATGGATGCCCACATTGAGTCTGGTTTTGAAGACGATGAGGTGTCTTGCAGTAGCGATGATGATCGTGACACTGATGATGAAGAACGTGCAACTACATATGGAGACAGTTTTGCAATGCGGCGAGTGAGGAGTGACAATGCTGCACAGACATCATGTGGTGTCCTTTAAGCTGCTGTCTTCTCTCACATTTGATTGGGATGCCATAAGGAATCCTAATGAATTTTCAGAAATAATGAAACCAAGCTATGATTATGACATGGAGGATTTACAGGTTGGATAAGAGTTTGATTGCAAGGAGGCATTAATTGCTGCAACCAAGCATTACCACATCAGAAGGCACCACAATTATTACGTGAAGGAGTCGGATACCAGAAGATTGAGTGTGAAGTGTGATAATTACGGGGATGAATGCAAATTTCGCCTTAGAGCGACCAATCTAAAGAATTCTAACACTTGGACAATAACTAGATTTTCAGGGCCTCACGCATGTGTTAATGCTAGTTTGACACAGGATCACAAGTCTCTTGACTCCGAGTATATCAGTTCCTTGATACTGGAGATGATTAAAGTGAAGCAAGATATTCCAATCTCGCTTATACAAGAGAGGGTGGAAGGCATGTACGGGTATAAGATTTCGTACAGAAAAGCATGGAAGGCAAAACAAAAGGCAATTGTCAAGGTGTACGGTGATTGGGATAAATCATATGAAGTGCTCTCTAAATGGTTGGACATTTTAGGCTACTATGACCAAACTCTGTTCAAGTTGGAGTCAGGAAATTCGTCACAGTTGACAACCGTGTTGATCCACAAAACATGTTTTCAACTAAGTTTTCTGGGCTTTCAAGCCATGCATTGCTGCATTTTCCTACTGCAAGCAATTCGTACAAGTTGATGAAACGCATCTGTATGGCAAGTACAGAGGCGTGCTACTGATTGCTGCGACCTAGGACGGTAACAAATGTCCCGTTCCTCTTGCCTTTGCCATTGTTAACAAGGAGAACTATGAAAATTGGAGTTAGTTTTTGGCATTACTACAGGTAAATGTTACGAACCAGCAAGGAATATGCCTGATATCAGATCGACACTGAGCTATAAAAGATGTTGTAGCCATCGAAGGCCTAGGATGGCAGCCTCCTCATGCTTTTCACCGGTATTGTATCAGACATATTGCTAGCAACGTTCGCAAGAAATGCAGGGATGACAATGTCAAGAAAGCTGTCCTTAAGATTGGTACGCCTTATAGCATAATTTCTTTGTTGAACTTTTCATCTATAAATTTATGTATCTGATAGTTCAACCCGGTTAACCTATTTATCTCCTTTTATTCAGCATATGAGCCCAGTTGGGAAAATGTCATAGAGAGATTGGACAACCTTAGCAAAGTCAATGAGGAGATCCACAAGAAGTTGACCACTATTCCGATGGAGAAATGGACGCTTGCTTATGACGAAGGCAGAAGATATGGTCATATGACGACTAACATAGTAGAGTGCATCAATGGCCTCTTCAAAGGATTAAGGAAGCTACCAATCAAAGGTCTTGTTCAACAAACATACTATAGATGTGTCAAGTACTTTGTGAAAAGGGCAAAAGAAGCATATGCTGAACTACAACAAGGTCACATATACGCAAGCAGATTCAGATAGGAGCTTGCAACTATCCAGTCATGTGCTTCTTCTTGCCGCGTTCGTGCTTTTAATAGACAAGGAACTAGGTTTGAGGTGGTGGAGGGCCCTGATATGGCCAAGGGATCATGTGGAAAGGTCGTTCAAGTGTTATTAGATAAAAGGCAATGTGAATGTGGATAATTCTAAGCATATAGGTATCCTTGCGCTCATATTATTGCTGCTTGTGCCTCAGTTAACATATCGTGGGAACCATATGTCGATCCGGTATACAGGCTTGACACATTACTCAATTGCTACAAATCTGAGTGATGGCCGATCGGGGAGTGGTCGCAATGGAATAACCTACCACCATTTCCTGTCCTGGTTCCAAATTATGGAAGATTGCGTGCAAAGGGACGACCAAAGTCGACCTAGATCAGAAATGAGATGGATTGACCTCAAGAGAGTGGTGTCAAGCAAAAATGCAGTCTTTGTAAGACGGAAGGTCATAATCGTAGGCGCTGTCCATTGCTACATGGAGAGGAAGGCCTTTCTTCACGTTGATTTTACTTCTTACTTTTGCAGATGTATGTTACGAAGTATGTTAACCAATGTCATACGTGTAACGATCGGATGATGTGATTTGTTTGATTGTTGTAAAACTGCAGACCATTATGTATATATATGTGACCCATTACCAATAATGTTAACAAATTACTTCAATTGTCCAAGTGCTATAAATTCTTGTGTGTATCTTTGTCGTTAATTTGCACATGTATATTATATTAGTGTATGTTTAGATTCCACCCTAATGCAATTCTTGTCGTGACAGATGGCATCCACATCCCGACGTGTTGATCTTGGACCACGGGATCCTTCACTGCTGACAGCTCAGGCCTCACACATCTCCCTATCGATTTGGGCAGGCCATGTATGGAAATATTTAGATATTAATAAAGTTGGTTGAACAGTTTCTGAATTGTCAGACGCAATAATTAATTTTTTTTTGCAGCCTGATCGTGTGCTAAGGATTCGATGAGCTCATCACTACCATCACCAGCAGCCGCCGGAATTGATTGTCTCCTTGTTACGAGAGGCAGGTTTTTACGGCCTGGCGATGTGCGAGTTTGTGCCGATCGACCATTAGGTGATCAGTGCTTTTATAGAGAGGTGGAGGCCGCAGACACACACCTTTCACATGCCGCAGGGGGAGACGACTATTACATTACAGGATGTTGCTTTCCAGCTCGGCCTACCCATTGACGGTCAAGCAGTGATGGGGCCCACTGTATGGGGATGGGGAGCCCTGATAGAGGAGTATCTGGGACTGCAATTACCGGTGGACGAGAATGTCATCAGAGGGGGGCGACTGAGGATGAGTTGGTTGGAAAAACATTTCACTCATCTTCCAGATGATGCGGATGAGGCGACAGTGCAGAGATTCACCCGAGCCTACATTTTGCATCTCATTGATGGGACGTTATTTCCAGACCACTCTGGCACATATGTCCACCTCATGCACTTACCTTTACTTGGAGACTTACATGAGGCTGGGACGTACAGTTGGGGATCTGCTTGCCTGACTTATTTGTACAGAGAGCTCTGCAAGGCCACTGCTCCGAATTACAGGGAGATAGGAGAGTGTTGGCTACTACTACAGCTCTGGGCATGGGATAGATTTCCCACTATCGCCCCCGCGATTACTGTTTCAGACATACCAGAGGGGGATGCAGGGATTGGCTCCCTAACTCGTAGGTTAGAAAATTTTTCAACTTGCACTTATAATTAAGTTGACTTTGAAGTTGTCTAACTTAGTTATTGTACTTGGTTGGTGGCACTATCAAAAGATGTTTCAGGATAGTCCAGCGCACAGCTTACCCTATTACAAATACGTGCTAGACCGTCTTCGACTCGACTAGGTATGTAGGAGATAATGCATATTTTTATTTCAGGGCTTTGTCCATTTCATTGTCGCATTTAAATGATAAAATAAATTTGTAATTTCAGATCGCCTGGATCCTGTACACTGAGGTGGTCACCGCATCACTGCCTCAGTACTGTTTTGACGGGAGTGACATGTGGACAGCAGTGGTGCCGCTCATTCACTTTCAGATTATCGAGTGGCACTAGTCAGATAGGATTTTGCGGCAGTTTGGACTACGCCAGGCTATTCCTAAGCCACCGAAGCAGGTGGCAGAGGTCCATTGCCTTCACTTGTCCGGTCGGCATGATGAGGAGTGACACATCCGCCATCAGCCGTACATTGCACTATAGGATATCCGGCGAGACTTGTGCGCTATCGTCGAGCCGACCACACGACTAGTTCTAGGTCCACGATCTGATTACATGGCATGGTACAGACGGGTTACCAGGCGATGTATTACACCCGTTGGGGGATCGCTAGACCTTGTGGTAATACTTCATGCTAGTTTTCTGCGTCTAATTTTCTTCCCGTGCATTAGTATTGTAACTAACTTTAATGTCAAAAATTTGCTTAGGTAGATGAGGTGTCCACACTACAGGACTTCACTACACCTGAGGGGTAGTCTAGGTTCACCTTTGATGCACTTAGATCAGCGACGGACTCCATCCTTCATGCCATTCAGGAGGTTGATCATGTGATTATTGACTCACATGCGGAGCCAGCTCCTCATGCTCATCATATCCCAGACCCTGCGGAGGGTGACCATGATCAGCCTCGTTCTCGTCGACTATGTCGCATTGCTCCACGACCTACGTCGCAGGCTGATGTTTCGTCCGCTTCGACAGTGCAACAGACTCCACCATCGACTGCCTAGGACACCATGATGATGATGCCAGATATTACTGCCTCATCTCATATGTACCCTACTGCACCTGATGATCCTTCATCCTCCATCATGTTTCCAGCTGCACTATATGGTCTGTCATCATCCCAGATGTACCAGTTTACCTCTAGAGTTCTATCCTCATTCCAGGCATTTCCACATATACCAAGAGTTTCATCTTCATTCCATGCCTTTCCTTCTGGTGATGCTGGTCCATCACAACCATATCGTCTTGCATTTGATCTACATATTCAGGATCAGGGATCAACACTTGGTGGCATGATGACAGATGACTCAGAGCTTGTAGATAGAGGTAGAGGTGAGGCAGAGCGGGAGCTGGAGGTAGGGGAGACACAGACACCGGAGATGTGACTCTCGAGCCTGCGTAGAGGGTTAGTAGATATGGCCGTCACATTACCGATCCTGGATGTGGGACTGGACATCACTTACGTAGACATTAGTTTTCTTTTTCATATTTATTGTATATTTATGCACATCTATCTTACTACTTTATTGCCAAACATCAACATTTAGGCTTATTTTGATTATTACAACATTTTTATCTCTTGCGTAGGTACTTATATCAATTTTAATTACTAATTCTTCTAACAAATACACAATCGATTCAATTCTCATATAACGCATCAAATATATGTAATTTTTTCTAATAACATCATTCTATTTCGTTATATTATTGGAATAAATATAAAATATTATTGAATATTATTGGAATAAATACAAAATAAAAAGAAACATCTATTTCGTTATATTTCTTTTCATTTTTAATAATCTTCAACTTTGTATATAAAGAATATTATTGAATAATTCAATAAATTTGCTTATGTGTAATAACGTATTAAATAATTACTTATAATAATATAATTTCGAACGGTGGAAGTTTATAATTTCGAAAAATGATAAATATTAAGTGTCATTGGATCAAATTTTAGAGATATTAATATAAATTACGTAATTATTCTTTATTGATCCTATATTTTATTTTAATAATATTTAATTATTTACTAAATATTTATTATTTTTATTAAATATATTATTATCATCAACTACTTTCTTATTTAATTCCTATAATAAATTTATGTATTAGATATCAAAGTTGAGTTAACATATTTTTTTATGACATCAAATATAATTATGAAATGAGTAATTTATTTTTAAAAATTTATTTTAAGTCACAATCACATATTATTTATTTTTAAAATTTTTATTTTGAAATGACATCAAAATTAAAATTTTAAAAATAAAAATTACAGAGTGAGGGCGCTATTCAAAATGGCGCCCTCGAGGATACCCAGAGGCGTCGTCTAGGGTGGTGCCTCCCCCCTGGACGCCATCCCAAGTGGTGCCTCCCCCCCCCATGGCGCGTATTTTAGTAATATATTTTCAAACAACGGTAAAACGGAAATAAGTTTCCGAAAAAATAGTAATACGGTAATTTAACCTTGTTTTTCTCTCAAGACATTAACGTACAACATTACCACTACTAAACCCAAAGTTATGCTTTTATCTACTTCATTAATTAAGAAATATCGTATCATGAGTTAATAAAATATACACATAATTTAGTTATAGATTTAGATATGTTATTGAGGAACTATATATTAGTAATCTAATGGTAATATTATGTTTGTACATCATTACCAATTAATAATTTTTAATATTATAATATATAACAATCATTTTTTAACTATATATACCATAAAATTTTAATATTTTCTCTTCAAATTTTCTTAACTTTCGTATTTTGTTCTTTCTTCTCACTCTTATCTTTATACTCTTTTAAAGTGAATTGATATTAAATTATTGCAGTAGATAGTACGACGTACAATTTTCTTTATTTCCAAGTTTTCAAATTTTATCATTTTAGCATGTTTTCCTATTTATTTTGCACATCTACTTTTTTTAGGTTATGATTTATAACAATCATTTTTTAACTATATATACCACAAAATTTTAACATTTTCTCTTCAAATTTTTTTAGTTCTCATATTTTGTTCTCTCTTCTTACTTTTATTTTTGTCCTTTTTTAAAATGAATTCTTAAAGCGAATTGATATCAAATTGTTGCAGTAGATAGTATAATATACAATTCTCTTTGTTTCTAAGTTTTCAGGTTTTATCATTTCAATATTTTTTTCTTATTTATTTTGTACATCTATTTTATTTATATTTTTATTATTGTTATTATTTCATTTTATGTTTATACTTTGTAGCAATAGAAGATGTCAAATAGAAAGTATGAATTTGGCTTTGAAAAATTAAAAGAAAAAAGAAAACTTGAAAAGTTAATTCAAATTTAACATAGTTCTCTTAACAAATTTATTACTATTCATAAAAGGGATGCAATAACTAATTCAATTGATGAAAAAAATGATAAAATAATTACCTGTACATGATGTTGAAAATACTAATAATCCTAATTCCAATCAAGAACAAGTAGAAAATAAAAATTTAAATAAAGATAATTTAGTAGAAATGAATGTTAAGCATAATAATACATCAAGTGGAGTTCCTAAAAATATTTATGATTGAGAGTAATGGAAAAACATTGATGAAAAGTTTAGAGATTTAATAGTAGGAAAAGGTCCAATTAGACATGACAATTTATAATTTTTGAAAGATGAAAACAATAGACATTTTTCTTTATCCTTTTACTAACAAATACTGCCAAATGGAGAAAAATATGATACAAGATGGCTAGTTTATTTAAGAGATTTAGATAGAGTGTATTTTCTTTTGTTGTAAGCTATTTTGTTCAAAAAGTAGTGTAGTCAATTAGTTAATGAAGGGACAAGAGATTAGAAAAATGTTAGTTCCAAGCTTAAAAGTCATGAAACAAGCCATGAACATATCACTAATATGGTCAAATGAATTGAACTAGAAAAAAGATTAAGAAGAAAAATAAAGAAAAAGAACATTAGGAAAAAGTTTTGCTTAGAATTATGGCTATAGTCAAACATCTTTCTAAAAATAATCTAACTTTTCGTGGGACAAATATGACAAAAACAATGACAACTTTTTGAGTTTAATTGAGATGCTTATATAATTTGATCTAATTATGCAAGAGCATGTTAGGTGCGTAAAAAATAGTGAACTTTGTGCACATTACTTGAGTAATACTATACAAAATGAACTTATAGAATTGTTAGCTTTCTAAATAAAAAATATAATAATAAAAAAATTAAAGATGCAAAATATTTTTCTGTTATTCTTGATTGTAGTCTTGATATAAGCTATAAAAAGAAATGACTTTTATTTTGAGATGTGTTGATACTTTAAATTCTCCAATAAAAATATAAGAGTACTTTTTAGAAATTTTCAAAGTTGATGATACATTGGGAAAAGGTATTTTTTTATGAATTTATTAATATACTAAAAAAAATATGAGTTTGGTATTGATGATATAAAGGGATAAGGTTATAATAATGGATCTAACATGAAAGGTAAAAATCAAGAAGTGCAAAAAAGATTATTGGAGATAAATCCTAGAGTATTTTATACACTGTGTGGATGCCATAGTTTGAATTTAGTTATATGTGATGTGGCTGATTCATTTCCTAGAGCTATTTCTTTTTTTGGAGTTCTACAACACATTTATTCTTTGTTTACTCCTTCCACCAAACAATGGAAAATTTTACAAGATAATGTATGCAAGTTTTCTATTAAATATTATCTCAAACTCGATAGGAAAGTAGAATTAAAGGTGTTAAAGTGATAAAGTTTCAAGCATAAAAAAATAAGAGATGCTTTGATTCAATTATCAAAATGTAGTGAAGATCTTAAAATAAAAAGTGAAGCCATGTGTTTAACAACTTATGAGATTAAGAATTTTGAATTTTTATTAGGAATGAATATTTGGTATGATGTATTATTTGCTATTAATTCTGTTAGTAAGATCTTATAGTTTAAAGATATGTATGTAGATGTTGCTATAGATTATTTAAGAGGCCTTATTACTTATTTGAAAAGTTATGGGGGAAAATGGCTTTGCATCTACTTTAGACTCTAGAAAAAATTGGCTATTGAAATAGATATAGAAACTAAATTTTGTGAAAAGTGTGTAATTCATAGAAAATAACATTTTAATGAAAATGTTAGTAGTTGAAGATTCTTTTTGTATTAAATATTTTTTTATACATATTAGATCAATTTATTTCTTCTATTAAGACTCGATTTGAACAATTTTTAGAATATGAAACTATCTTTAATTTTTTATTTGAATTCTAAAAATTTAAAACTTTGGATGAGGATTAATAGCAAAAATATTGTATTAATCTTGAAAAGTTTTTAAGTTTTAGTGAATATTCTAATATTGATAGTCTTGATTTATTTTCAGAATTGAAGGTATTAAGAGAAGTATTAACAAAAGAAATTAATACTCTAATAGAAGTATTAAACTATATTAAAAGAATATATTTATTTCTAAATGCATGCATTGCTTATAAAATATTATTGACAATACGTGTAACGGTAGTTACTGTCGAAAGAAGTTTTTTAAAATTAAAATTACTTAAATATATCTAAGATTAAATATATTACAAGATAGATTAAATGGATTAGCAATATTATTTATTGAGAATGAAATGTTAGAATTATTTGATTACAAAACTTTGATAAGTGATTTCACAGCTCAGAAAGATAGAAGAATAATATGAGAATTTGATGATTTATATTAAATTAGGTCTCTTTAATAATTTTGCCTAAGGCCTTAAAATATCTAGACACAGCCTTGAATAACCAAACGTAAATAATAATTTTGATCAAATTAGAAGTCATTCAAAAGCTTTTACTTTGAATGAAATTATGGAAAAAATAAATATTTATATCTATGTGGTTTTACGTCTTTTTCTTTTGTTTTTATTTTTCTTGTTTCAAGAATAACAACAAAAAAATTTCCTTACTATATTTTTGTGACTTTTCTATACATTATTCAATTAGAATTAAAATTTGCATAATTAATTATAGATAACTATTACAAAATATAAAATAAATTTCATATATTAATTATTAAAAACTAATTGTATCTTTAATCAATCATGGCATTAATATATTAAATAAGTTTTATATAGTATTTTAAAATTTAGGTCGGACCAACTAGTTCAACCGATTTGACTGGGAATTGAACCCTAATTTGGTTCGGGTTCTACAATAAACCTAAGCAATTGGTTAGGTCAGTTTGAATTGGCTTGACTTAGTATTTGCCCGGAAACCCACTGAACTAGTAAAACCCAGTTTGGATGGGTGAATTGCCACTTCAATTTAAAAAATTCAAGTTGCACTCCAAAAGCATCAAACCAGGGTTTGTGAAGCCAAAATATGCACCTTGCTACCATTTGGATTAGAGCATCTTTTTTTTTTTTTGCTATAGTGACAAACTTTATATATAATGTATACAATTTTTGTTTTCCATATATAACTTTATCTAAATTTTTTATAAATAATATATATTATATAATATATTGAATATGTTTATATTATATATTATATAATTAAATTATTCTTATTTAGCTAATATTTAATTTGAAATTATTATTAGATTGAAATGAAATATAATTTTAATATTATAAAATAATATTAAAATTATAATAAATATTTGTAATTAAATTAAAATTAAAATTAAAATTTATTATTTTATATTTCATAAATATATTTGTACAAGTTAAATTGATTTAATATTTTTATGTATATATATAATATTATAATTTATACATATAAAAAATATAGTAACCAATTCAACCATTCGGTTCAACCGGTTAAATTGGTCCAACCTTTACTTATTCACTTTTCTAAATTAATGATTGATCTAGATTTGAGAATAATAGTTTTATATGATGATTGAATAGGATTACTTTATAATAAAAAAAAGGTAAAATTAGTTGCTATTTATAAAAACTTTATGCATGTGTTTCGCATTCTAATTATTATATGCTGGATTCACCAAAACAATGAAATTTTCATTTGGTGTAAACGTAATATATATTAAATAAAAAAATATATGATACGATCAATAATTAAAAATAGTATATTTTAAATTTAATTATAATTAATATCAAATTATATATAGTAAAATTATAAAAATTTTAATTTTTAATTTTTTTATTAAATAATATTTATGAAAATATTTTATTTTAAAATTTAATATTGAAAATGTAATCACCAAAATATTTGAATAAAAATATTATAAATATTAATTTATTATTTATTAATAAAATATAATATTGAAATATATGAAAAATACAAGGGTATAAATAATTTATTAATTTTACCTATATAAATCAAATGATTAAGTAAATAATTTTTACTTAAAGTTTTATTCTTTGAAAAAATTTATCAATTTTATTTTTAAAATTTGAATAATTAAATATATAACTTTAACTTCAAAATTCATTCTTTCAAATAATTTGCTAATTTATTTTTTATAAATTAAATAATTAGGTAAGTTTTGCTTTTCATTTGTGATTTTTAAATAAGATTTGTGATTGTTTGTTAGTCAATTATTAAATTTATAAGTATTAAAGAATGAATTGAAAAATTTAGATTAATTTAATACTTAAAATCTATTTATGGTTGTATTATAACTCTATATTTAACGATAAATCATCATCTATAGTATAAAAATATTATTATAATATATAAATAATAGTATAATAATACAAAATTTAGTCATTTATAATTTTTAAAATTTATATTGTTAATTTTCTGAAAACATTCACTTTTATACGTATTTTAAGTTATTAAATTGTTAAAAATTCCTTTATTATAATTAATTTAAGATAACGAGCTTAACTAAATTGTTATTTAATTCATGTCAAGCTTGACTTAAAAAAATTAGTTCGAACAAGTTTGAGCAAGTTATGAACCAAACATTTTTAAAGCGGATTGAGTCTAAGTTGAAATTAACTTAATTTAATTCAACTCGTTATTAACCCTATTCACAATTAATTTATAGAAATTTTAAAATTTAATGTCTTAGTAATCATTTAGTTATTTTTTTTACTCATTAATTTTCATTTTACTAGTTGACTAATAAATTATAGTATATTAATTATTAATTAAATTAAAATTTTATTTTTATTTTATAATATACTAATGATATCATTATTTTAATTATTTTTATTAAAATACACATTAAAAGAGTGCAAATAAAATTGTGGCTTATCAATCAGATTAAATAAAACGTGATGTAGAACCCCGTGGAACTTAATTGTTGGGTTTATTTATGCAAATTAATTTGATACCAAACTTTACTACTTTTTTTTTTGTTTTTTTTACAAGAGATAATACTAGGTAGAGTTGATATTACAAATTTGAAATCTAGGAAACAGAACAAGAGATACATCCTGCTTAAGGGTACATAAAACCTCCCCTGGAGAATTACAAGATAAGGTAAGGGGAGGTTGTTCGTTTTTGCCTTTTCTAGCTAAGTAATCTCCACTTTAGTACCAAACTTGTGGTTTTGCTGATATGCGGTGTCACATTTGCACAAGTGCAATTCTGCAATTATGCCATTTTCTGGTTCCAATTGCAAGTTGTCTCACAAGGAATCTACTTTAGGTTACAAGTAGCTGCTTCTCACCATTGATTTTAATGCCGCTTTGACTTTGAGTGAGAGCTCTCCCAATTTTTTTAATACTTTTCGAAATTACTCAAAATTTGTTTAGATGGCAAGAAGAATTATACGTTTGTGCAAAAAATTTTTACAGAGAGGTAAGTATCAACTTCACAACTCCCCTCGTTTTGTCCATTGGCAGCCGACCAAACCTCCACTTATCTCTTACAAAATTCTATATATACATATATATATATGAAAAGCCACCTGTAACTTTCATAAGCAAATGCTATTCTTCAATCACAAGCTTCTAAAAGATCAAGTCTGATATGGAATCCAATTTAATCAGTAATTAATAAATTTGACGTTAACATTTTCCGCAACTTATATTCTACAGTTCTTGCGTTAAACGATCAAATTTGTCAAAAGACATCATCGCTGCTAAACACTTTGCAATTTGAATCAACCCATTTTGTGACCAAATGGCTTCGGCAATGAGTTCCTTCCTGAAAGGATTAAAAACTTAAATAAAGAAGACGACCTGGCAGTGGAGTCTGAGTCTGACTTTTTACCTCTAAACAGATGACAAAGGCTAGCCATTTATGTTGATATAACCATATTCATTCCTTCATTGGGGCTTGCTCATAGGCACCGCACTCTGCTTTTAATTAAGTGAAACTCAATGGATGAAAATAAATCACACCAAAATTTGCTACAGAGATATATAGGATTGGAAGTATGGTTATAAAATGCAGTTATAGTAATAGTTGCATTAGAAAAAGAGTAAAATATGTTTAAGTTCCTCACAATTTATTGAAATTATGCAAACTTCTCTTCTACTTCTAAATTTTACACGTCAATCCTAATTCACTTAACCGATAATGTTAAGAATATTTTCTTTTTATATTCTTTTATACTTTTAAATATGATTGACTTAAAAATTAATTAGAAGATAATGGCAAAAATACCATATTAATATTTTTTCGTAAACTTATTTCCGTTTTACCATTATTCGCAAACATATTCCAAAATACGCATGGACGGCGGGAGGCGCCAAATTGGATGGCGTTCACGGGCATAGCGCCACGGCGAAGGTGCCATCTTAGGTGGCGCCTCTGGTGCCTTGAGGGCGCCTTTCAAAGTGGCGCCCTCACCCTCCTATTTTTTCTTAAAAATAATTAATTTTGATGCTATTTCAAAATATAAATTTTAAAAATAAATAATATGTGATTGTAACACAAAATAAATTTTTAAAAATAAATTACTTATTTCATAATTATTTTTGATGTCATAAAAAATATGTTAATTCCACTTTGATATTTAATACATAAATTTATTAGAGGAATTAAATAAGAAAGTAGTTAATGTAATAATATATTTAATAAAAGTAATAAATATTTAATAAATAATTGAATATTATTAAAATAAAATATAGGATCAATAAAAAAATTAAGTAATTTATATTAATGTCTCTCAAAATTTGATCCAATAACACTTAATATTTATCATTTTTCGGAGTTATAAACTTTCACCGTTCGGAATTATATTATTACAAGTAATTATTTAATACGTTATTACACATAAGCAAATTTATTGAATTATTCAATAATATTCTCTATATATGAAGTTGAAGATTGTTAAAAATAAAAAAATATAACGAAATAGATATGTTTCTTTTTTTTTGTATTTATTCCAATAATATATTTGGTGGACTCAACTCATAACGTATTGAATAAACATAGTATTTAATATCATTTACAAGGATGATGATTATTTATCCTTCAAATATTATAATTAATATTATTATTTTTTTTATATTTATTATAACTATTTATTCCTTTCTTCACTAATAATATTAAAATAAATAATGATAAAAAATTAAATTAAAAAATAATTATATATTTCAAATTATGAAGAAAAAATTTATTAATTTATTTTAATATTATTTATATATTTTAACATGGTAAATAAATAAGAGAATAGATAATTATAACAATATTGATAATAAAAAATTAATAATGTTAGTTATTAAATTTGGGAGATGTCATTATCATTACTTTTAGATAAAAATTAAATATTCAAATTATTTTAAAGTATATTATTTTCTATTATTTATATATTAACTTAAAATTTGGGAGATGTGGCTGGACCGCTCTCAGAGATGCCATTTGGTTTGGCGTCTCTCCGCCGCAGTGCATATTTTGATAAAATATTTTGAAAGAATGGTAAAATGAAAAATACTTTCTAAAAACATAGAAAATCAATACTTTTTCCCTAGCCCCAAATTAAATTTATGAAATGGGGCTGGGGAGGCGCCAAGTGAAATGGCGCCTCCCAGCCCCAAATTAAATTTATGAAATGGGGCTAGGGAGGCGCCAAGTGAAATGGAGCCTCCCAGCCCCACCACCTACCCATCCTTCGTGCAGCGAAGGCGCCATGTTGAAAGGCGCCTTCAGCGGGCGCTCAATTGCGCCATACAGTGTGGCGCCCTGTGTATTTTGATAAATACTTTTAAAATTGTGGTAAAGCGAAAAAAAATTTATAAAATAGCCGCATTTTAGTATTTTAACCAATTGATTATGTATTTATTGTAAGAATTGGTAATTAAAATGGATATTAGTACCTACGAAAGAAAATAAAAATGTCGTAATAATGAAAATCATCCTAAATGTTGATGTTTGGTAATAAAGTAGTAAGATAGATGTGCATAAATATACAATAAACATGAAAAAGAAAGCTAATGTCTACGTAAGTGATATCCAGTCCCACATCCAGGATCGGTAATGTGGCAGCCATATCTACTAACCCTCTGCGCAGGCTCGGGAGTCACATCTCCGGTGTTTATGGCTCCTCTGCCCCTGGCTCCCGCTCTGCCTCCACCTCCAAGCTCTGAGTCATCTGACATCATGCCAACAAGTGCTGATCCCTGATCCTGAGTATAAAAATCAAATGCAGGATGATACGGCTGTGATGGACTAGCATCACCGAAAGGAAAGGCATGAAATGAAGATGAAACTCCTGGTATGTGTGGAAATGCCTGAAACGAGGATGGAACACCAGAAGTAAACGGGTACATCTGGGGTAATGACGGACCAAATAGTACAGGCGGGAACATGATGGAGGATGAAGGATCATCAGGTGTAATAGGATACATATGAGATAAGGCAGTAATGTTTGGCATCATCATCATGGTGTCCTGAGCAGTCGATGGTGGAATCTGTTGCATTGTCGAAGCGGACGGAACATCAAGCTGCGATGTAGGCCATGAAGCAGTGCGACGACGTCGACGAGCACGAGGCTGATCAAGGTCTCTGCAGGGTCTGGGATATGATGGGCATGAGGTGCTGGCTCTACATGTGAGTCAATAATGACATGATCGACCCCCTGAATGGCGTGAAGTATGGAGTCCGTCGCCGATCTGAGCGCATCGAAGGTGAACCTAGACTGCCCATCAGGTGTAGTGAAGTCCTGTAGTGCGGACACCTCATCTACTTGTGCAAAATTTTGACATTAAAGTTAATTACACTACTAATGCACGAGAAGAAAATCAGACATAGAAAACTAGCACGAAATTTTACCACAAGGTTTAGCGCTCCCCCAATGGGTGTAATACATCGCCTGCTAACCCGTCTGTACCATAACATTTAATCAGATCGTGGGCCTAGAACTAGGGTTGTGGTTGACTCGACAATAACGCACAAGTCTCGTCGAATATCCTAGAGTGCAATGTATGGCTGATGGCGGATGTGCCACTCCTCGTCATACCGATCGGACAAGTGAAGGCAATGGACATCCGCCACCTGCTTCGGTGGCTCAGGAATAGCCTGGCGTAGTCCAAACTGCTACAAAACCATATCAGGCTGGTGCCACTTGACAATCTGAAAGTGAATGAGTGGCACCACTGCTGTCCACGTATCACTCCCGTCAAAATAGTACTGAGGCAGTGATGTGGTGACCTCCTCGGTGTACGGGATCCAGACGATTTGAAGTTGCAAATTTTTTTTGTCATTTAAATGCGATAATGAAATGGACAAAGGCCTGAAATAAAAATATCCATTATCCCCTACATACCTGGTCAAGTCGAAGACGGTCCAGCACGTATCTGTAATGGGGTAGGCTGTGTGCCGGACTATCCTAGAACGTCTTCTGATAGTGTCACCTACCAAGTACAATAACTAAGTTAAACAATTTTAAAGTGAACTTAATTATAAGTGGAAGTTAAAAAATTTTCTAACTTGCGGGCTAGGGGGCCAATCCCTACATCCCCCTCTGGTCTGTTTGAAACAGTAATCGCGGGGGCGATAGTGGAAAATCTATCCCATGTCCAAAGCTGCAGTAGTAGGCAACACCCTCCAATCTTCCTGTAATCCGGAGCAGTGGCCTTGCAGAGCTCTCTGTACAGATAGGCAAGGCAAGCAGATCCCCAACTGTACGTCCTAGCCTCATGTAAGTGTCCGAGCAAGGGTAAGTGCATGAGGTGGACATATGTGCCGGAGTGGTTTGGAAATAACGTCCCACCAATGAGACGCAAAATGTAGGCTCGGGTGAATCTCTGCACTGTCACCTCATCCGCATCATCTGGAAGATGAGTGAAATGCCTCTCTAGCCAACTTATCCTCAGTCGCCCCCTCTGATGACATTCTCGTCTGCTGGTAACTGCAGTCCTAGATACTCCTCTATCAGGGCTCCCCATCCCCACACAGTGGGCCCTGTCACTGCACGACAGTCAATGGGTAGGCCGAGCTGGAGAGCAACATCCTGTAATGTAATAGTCGTCTCCCCCTGCGGCATGTGAAAGATATGTGTCTCCGGCCGCCACCTCTCTACAAACGCACTGATCAACTGATAGTTGATCGGCACAAACTCGCACATCGCCACTCCGTAGAAACCTGCCTCTCGTAAGAAGGGGACAATCAACTCTGGCGGCTGCTGGTAATGATAGTGATGAGCCCGTCGAATACTCAACACGCGGTCAGGCTGCAAAACAAAAAAGAATTACTAGTTATTGCGTCTGACAATTCAGAAATTGTTCAACCAACTTTATTAAGTTCTAACTATTTCCATACATGGCCTGCCCAAATCGACTGGGATATGTGTTCGACTTGGGCCGTTAACAGTGAAGGATCCTATGGTCCAGGATCAACACGTCGGGATGTGGATGCCATCTGCCATGACAAGAAATGCATTAGGGTGGAATCTAAACATACACTAATATAACATACATGTGTAAATTACGTACAAAGATACACATAAGAATATATAGCACTTGATATTTTTAAGTATTTTGTTAACATTACTGGTAATGGGATAACATTTATATACGTAATAGCCTGCAGTTTTACAACTGCAAAACAAAACACATCATCCGATTGTGACATTTATAACATTAGTTAACATACTTTGTAACATACGTTTGCAAAAGTAAAAACTAAAGTCAACGTGAAGAAGGGCCCTTCTCTTGTTGTAGCAGTGGGCAGCGCCTACGATTATGATTCGTGACGACTTCGGTCATCCCCTTGCACGCAGTCTTCCATAATTTGGCACTAGTACAGGAATTGGTTGTAGGTTATTCCATTGCGACCACTCCCCGATCGGCCACCACTCAGATTTGTAGCAGTTTAGTACGGTGTCAAGTTTGTATACAGTATCGATATATGGTTCCCACGATATGTTGACCGAGGTATAAGCAGCAATAATATGAGCGCAAGGGTATCTATATACTTGAAATTGTCTCGTGGACATATCAGGGCCCTCCACCACTTCAAACCTAGTTCCCTATCTATTATAAGCACGAATGTGGTAAGAGGAGGCACGTGATTGGATAGTCGCAAGCTCCTGTCTGAATCTGCTTGCGTATATGTGACCTCGTTGTAGCTCAGCATGTGCTTCTTTTGCCCTTTCCACAAAGTACTTGACACATCTATAGTATGTTTGTTAAATAAGGCTTGTGATTGGTAGCTTCCTTAATCCTTTGAAGAGTCCATTGATGCACTCTACTATGTTAGTCGTCATATGACCATATCTTTTGCCTTCATCATAAGCAAGCGTCCACTTCTCCATCGGAATAGCGGTCAACTTCTTGTGGATCTCCTCGTTGACTTTGCTAAGCTTCTCCAATCTCTCTATGGCCTTTTCCCAACTGGGCTCATATGCTGAATAGAAGGAGACAAATAGGTTAACCGGGTTGAACTGCCAGATACACACATTTTTAAAATAAGAAGGATCAACAAAGAAGTTATGTTGTAAGGCATACCAATCTTAAGGACAGCTTTCTTGACATTGTCATCCCTGCACTGCTTGCGAACATTGTTGGCAATATGTCTGATATAGTACCGGTGATATGCATGAGGAGGCTGCCATCCTAGGCTTTCGTTGGCTACTGCATTTTTTATAGCTCGGTGTCGGTCTGATATCAGGCATATTCCTTACTGGTTCGTAACATTTATCCATAATAATGCCAGAAACTAACTCCAGTTTTCATAATTCTCCTTGTCAACAATGGCAAAGGTAAGAGGGACGGGACATTTGTTACCGTCCTGGGTCGTAGCAATCAGCAGCACGTCTCTGTACTTGCCATACAAATGCGTTCCATCAACTTGTATGAATTGCTTGCAGTACGAAAACGCGGCAATACACGGCTTGAAAGCCCAGAAAACTCGGTTGAAAACATGTTTTCGCGGATCAACACGGTTGTCAACTGTGACGAATTCTCTTGACTCCAACTTGAACAAAGTTTGGTCATAGTAGCCTAAGATGTCCAACCATTTGGGGAGCACTTCATATGATTTATCATAATCACCGTACACCTTGACAATTACCTTTTGTTTTACCTTCCATGCTTTTCTGTATAAAATCTTATACCCGTACATGCCTTCCACCCTCTCTTGTATAAGCGAGATTGGAACATCTTGCTTCACTTTAACCATCTCCAGTATCAAGGAACTGATATACTCGGAGTCAAGAGACTTGTGATCCTGTGTCAAACTGGCATTAACACATGTGTGAGGCCCTGAAAATCTAGTTATTGCCCAAGTGTTAGAATTCTTCAGATTGGTCGCTCTAAGGCGGAATTGGCATTCATCCCCGTAATTGTCACACTTCACACTCAATCTTCTGGTATCCGACTCCTCCACGTAATAACTATGGTGTCGTCTGATGTGGTAATGCTTGATTGCAGCAATTAATGCCTCCTTGCAATCAAACTCTTGTCCAACCTATAAGTCCTCCATGCCGTAATCATAGCTTGGTTTCATTATTTTCGAAAATTCACTAACATTTCTTACGTCATCCCAATCAATGTAAGAGAAGATAACAGCTTGAGGGACACCGCATGATGTCTGTGCAGCATTACCACTCCTCACACACCGCGTTGGTACATTGTCTCCATGTGTAGTCGCACGTTCTTTGTCATCAGTGTCATGATCGTCACCGCTACTGCAGTACACCTCATCGTCTTCAAAACTGAACTCTAGGTGGGCATCCATTAATACAGGATCGATGGATTCTTCCTATACGACCGGCAAGGCACTTGATGAACCCATCAAGGTATGTGGTGCATTTACCAGGAAAACACCTGCAACAGATGAGTCCAATGCAAGAGTATGACTATCAGAAATGTGGAACTCAATTCCACCTATGTAAGGAAGGCCTTCCCGCACCACCGAACAACCAATGCTGACATAAGCCGTTAGATCTACAGGTGGTCCAGTTCTTGGAACTCTTTCATCATAATCAAGGTTGGTAGCGTGCAATTTGGATGTGATCACATCCACGTACAATTCCATGGCTATCATCGTCGGATGTTGTTCGTAACCTGCTATCGCACATGCCAAGTCTTCATCGTTGTCCAATTCGTATGCCATGTACTGAGCCTTTGTTTGATGCTGTGGAAACCTATAAATAATTTTTCCCACAGTTTGATCTTAGTGAAGCTTCAGTCGGGCATGAATTCTCTCGCGCAAGATATCCATAGTGCTGCATCCTTTCAACTTCAGTGTCTTTGGGGGAGGTCCATCGTACATTACTCCCATCGATCCCTCAATCATTGTACTATTTGAATATATAAAAGCAATTAAACTTTTCTTCATCTCGTTACTTCTAGTTGCAAAATATTCACTGTACCCTCACAACTGACACATATTATCATATACAATTTTTGTTCTTACAAACGAATGAACCAGTATTTAATATTACAAGTAAAAATGAACAGAATATTTTATTATTTTTATAATGTATTTGTTTAATAGTACATAATAATTTACCCGCACAATTCAAATCCATTCCTACCTTTATAGGCCGACATTTTTTTCATGCAAGTTTTTAAGCTACTTCTACACTCATTCATAGTTTGTCATTTTTTTTGTTTATTCAGCACAACTTATACTAATTAAATAGAGAAATATTTTGAGTACACTATATTTTCTATTTTCACGATAATTTACTCCCTTCACACTTATTACTAAACAGTAACTAAAATTATTTACATATTACTGTTTGTATATATTTTATTATTTTTGTAATGTATTTGTTTAATAGTACATAATAATTTACCCGCGCAAGTTAAATCTATTCCGACCTTTACAGGCCGACATTTTTTTCCTGCAAGTTTTTAAGCTACTTCTACACTCATTCATAGTTTGTCATTTTTTTTGTTTATTCAGCACAACTTATACTAATTAAATAGAGAAATATTTCCAGTACACTACATTTTCTATTTTCACGATAATTTACTCCCTTCACACCTATTACTAAACAGTAACTAAAATTATTTACACATTACTGTTTGTATATTTTTATGCAGATTACCATGAATTCCTTTTTACATGCATTGATTTCTGGTTACATCCACATATTCTAAAATTTTTTTTATTACCTTTCTTATGGTATATTAAAATTTCACAAAAAAAATTTCTCTAAATGTAACTTTCACCTAGAGCCTAAAATCTATTTTAGGACACCTTTCTTTATCTCATTTTTTCTTCTTTTAATAGCACAACCTATCACAGTACATATAAATTTCTACAAATTTTTCACATATCATAATTTCACATCTTAAATCATAATTTCACACCGTAAGCCATAATAATCAATATAAAATAAAAAAATCATATTATTTACATCATAATAGTCTAAACAAATTTCTTTACCACTATAAAAGATATTTTCATGATGACTAATAAAAATTATAATATAAGAACAAAATTTATAAAATACTAACTGGTAAGTATTAGGAAAAGCAAACAAGAAAAGGCCTCTGCATGAAAGAAAAATTTGTTAGATATTTTAATAACTTTAATCTCTAAGTAAAAATTATTACGAATTATTGTATCATTACAAAAATTATGCAAAGATCACGCTAAATTAAATATACTTTGTAAGATAATATATAAAAGGAACAAAAACAGTAACATAGATAAAATTTTATTGACGTATATTTAATTTTAAATATAGTGTTTGAATTTTTTTATCAGGTAAATATTAATAAATTTTTCCTTGTCTATTAATTTTTATTCTTAAATACTTTTATTAGAACTAGAATATATAATTAATTATTTCAATTAACGCTTCCAATAACATTAATTTTTTAAAATTATTTTTACATAAAAATTAAATATGTTACATTATGTCAATATTATGTAATTATCTTATTATTTAAATCGTAAATAATATAAGTCAAAATAAAAAAATTATAGCAAAATAGATTAAAAAAAGAGAAGTGCTATGTGAAAGGTAAAGTAATAAGTATTAAAAATTAAATATGTAATCAATTAATTTTATTAAATAATTTATTTGATTATTAAAAATAATTTTATGTCAAAAAAATAAATTGTATTATATTTATATTATTCATTATATTGCATTTGAACTTCTAATAGAATGATTGAAAAAAGAAAGGAAAAACATTAAACAAAGTGGATGAAATTAAGAAAAATTAATGTACGAACTACACACCCTTGGAGAAGTCTTAGTTAGTATATTTCAAATTTAAAACATAACATTCAAAAATTATTACCACCAAAAATTTCAAAAAATCTATATAAATAAAATATAATATAAAATTAATTATTTTTAATATTAAAAAGTATATTAGAGCTTTAATTTATTTAAAATATTATAATAAGCTAAAAAATCATAACTTATTATATTTATGTTAATTAATGATGATGGTGTTTTAAACCATAGACAATACGAGTAGATATAAATAGAATACAATACAGTAAATAAGAAATAAATAATACATACAGTATAAAGTAATAAAAAATTAACTGTATAATAGATTAATTAATTAAATGAATTATATCATTTATATAGAATACATTTATAATCAAAAAATTAATATATCTTACTGTTAAAAAATATTGGTGTATGTGGTTTAAATACCATGAGTTAACAAAAAAAAATAACAAAAATATCCAATAAAAAATAAAACAATTAGAAATAATGCATAAAATATCAAGTCTTTACAAAATACCCTCAATTGATATTTACTTATTCTGACATATATTACTCTAAAATTAATATAAAAATATTGATTAATAGGATAATATATCTTCGTAATAATGAACATATAATAAAAACAATCTTATTTTTATCATATTCTATATCCTTAAAAATTTTATATTTTAAATATATCTAAAAATAATTTTTACCTAGAATGTAAATTTTATTCTAAAATACTTTTTTTTATCCCCTTTGTTCTTCTTTTCAAATTACAAACTATCACAGATCATATAAATTTCTTCAATTTTTTTCTTAAATCCTATATCATAACTTCACAACATTAATCATAACAATCAACATAAAATAATAATTTTTCCCGCAATGTAAAATATATTCTTATAATAACTAAAAAAAATTATAATATAAATATACAAATTATAGAAAAACTAACCAGTAAAAATTATAAACTATCACAGAACATATAAATTTGCACAAATTTTTTCTAAATTCTAAATTATAGTAATTAACATAAAATAAAAAATCTTTTCCTACTATAAAATATATTCTCATAATAACTAATAAAAATTATAATATGTATACAGAAATTATAAAAAAATTAATTAGTACAAATCACAAACTATCACAAATCATATAAATTTTTACAACTTTTCCTAAATTTCATATCATTTTTTCATATCACAAATCATAATAATCAACATAAATTAAAAATTTTTCTACCACTATATAAATATAAAAATTATAAAAATACTAACCAATGAAGAGTAAGGAAAGAAGACCAGATCTGCTCCAAAGAAGCAAGTGTTGCTGGATGAGATGTACAGATACAACAAAGGATAAAAATTTATGAATGAAAATATGAAGAAAGCTAACAATGACTGCGAAGAAAGAAGGGAAGAGTGGTTGCTACAGAGAGGCTCCGAGGCTTCAAACTAGGTTTCTTTGTGGCTGTTGCTGCGGAGGGGGAAGGGGAAGATATATATAGGGAGGGAGGCGCCAGATCAAATGGCGCTTCCCAAAAAATTAAAAAAATTTTGAACATGGAGGCGCCATGGCGTCATTCAACATGGCGCCTTCAGCCTAATACGCCTCCCAAAAACGCCATATCATGTGGCGCCCTCAAGGATCCTGTGCGTATTTTGATATTTAGTTTCGAAAACACAGTAAACTGATAAAATGTTTCTAAAAAAATGGTATTTGGGTATTTAAGCCGAAGATAATTATACAATTCTCATTTTCTTATTTATCGATACGAAGAAGCAAGGAAACCCATCAAACTCTTTCTTTAGTGATCTCTCCCTCAACCTCAATGCCTTAGACTGAAACCTTACTAGAAGTAGTCTCGCTACCATTAAATTTTGACAATGATCAAAATGTTCGATCGGTCAGACACGGACGTCACCTTCCAAATTTTCACAAATACACGCCACACTATAATGGTTAATTCCACTTATTTCAGCTCTTAACTCAAACCAACTTAATTAGCACTAGCACGATTCAATTAACAAAAATTCTAGTCAAATATCAATGATCAGCAAAAATATAAACTAAAAGCTTTCCACTACGTTGGAAGACTAGTCATAATAAAGAGAATTCCAAATTTGTAAGATTTCTAACCTACTCATAATTTCATATACTATTCACATGTTTAATGATTTAAATATTAGAATATGCCTGGCAGATCACTCTCCACCGTGTAGACCTTATCCTCTTTTCTGTGCAGGCGAGATCTGGATCGGCCTGCTGCCCCCAACCAGTCAACAAGAATTAGAGTTGTCAAGTCCCGTTACGCCATCACAACGCAACCAAGTAGCAGCTGGCTGATTATCCTCTGCTATGGCCACCATCTTGACACGATTCGAAGTGCGTATGTGATGAGATTTGGCTGTTAGGAAGAGAGGGAGAGCTCAAGTAAGAGTGTTGCGGTAGAACTTTTGCAACAAATTAAAGGTAAGCCTTCACATACTATGGCCTAAATCATTGGACACCTATCTTGGCATATAGGTGAGAATGTCTAATATGATTGGAAGGGGATTGTCGATTTGGGTAGAATTGGGGGGGGGGGGGGGGTTATGGATTTTGCCGCTGAATTGAGTGTGTTTCAGGTGGCTATGATGGATTTTGTTCTGGGTTTTGGAAAATCAGGTTATGGGAGAGGTTGTGGAGTGTGGTGGCTGTGAGAAAGCTTGCTGGTATTGTTTTTGGTGGTTGTCGGTGGAAATTGAAGGCTGACACAGACAAGAAGAAGATGAAAGCAAATTCAAATTGAAAAAAATTTCAAACAAAAGTAAAATAATATTATTTAAAAAGATTAATAATTAATTAAAAGATTACTTACTAATTGAAAATATTAATAAATTAAAATATAATTATTATTTTTATATTGAAAATAATTTATAAAGAAACTAAATTTATGAGAAATTAAATTTTAAATTATTTATAAAATAAAAAGTATATTGGAATTGAAATGCAGTATGAAGCAAACAATATATATTATGGAAATAAAATTTTTATTGAAAATTAATAGATTAAATTTTTTTTATAAATATATAAAACTTACTCTTATCAATTTTAATCTTCACTAAAATAATGAAAATAGCTAAAACTATTATCATTTTTATACGATAGTTAATTATTATTACAAAGGTTTGATAAAAATGAAATTTAATTTAAAAATAACTTAGTATTCCCAATCCTCTTTTTTACCATATACCGGATATTTTTGTCCTATTTTACTAAAAACAACTATGAAATTATTGACCGAACACTGCTGGAAGCCACCAATTAAAAAAGGAGTCATTTGTATTCCTTATTGTAGTTTCAGAAGAGGGCAGTATACATTTTGAAATTAAGAGGAAGATTTACATAATTTTGCTTAATTATACAGAAGTACAATATATTTTACTCTTAGGAAAATTACAAACAAATATGATCAATACATAATAAAATTATGAGAAGTTATAATTACAAAATAGAATGCAGCAATAATATGCACAATACTATGATTGTGAATCATAATTTAGGAAAAATTCACATCACTCTCGTAAAGTTTGGCTAAGTGTTAGAGTTGGTACATAAATTTTAAAATCCTACATCAAACTCTCAAGACTTTGAAAAAAAGTGAAACTATTAAATTTGTGATTAAAATTAACAATAATAATTCCATCTTTTATCCTTCTCTCTCTTCCTTCCCTCTTTTACAATAAAAAGGGTAATTATATTTGCTTTGTACAATTTTTACATATACACAAAAACATTTGATGAATTATAATTGTGATATAAGTTAAACAATAAAATTAAAAAAGAAATGAATATAATTATGTAGAAATAGCCTAAGTATATGATTAAACAACAAAATTGAAAAAGAAATGAATGATAATTATATAGAAATAACCTAAGTCTATAAGATTATGTTGCAATAACCTAACTAGGGCAAGTGGGGGCTTATATTGTTGTGATTTGAAGGAAGTGCAATGAAAACAACTATAAAAAGGTATAAATATGTAAAACAAAAAGAAATACTAATTATTTTATAAATTGTAACATAATGCAAGCAAATCCTAAAATTTACTCAAAATTCATTATATAAAATTTGTATGGAGCCATTCTGGAATAGTTTTGATGCAACTTCCATTAGAAGAGCTATATAACTTAGATGGATAATGATTTAATTAATTTAGTTTTTCTTTTTAGTTTTAATTTTGAACTATGTTCTTGTTGGATGCAAATTCTAGTCAAGAAAATATGGTAGAGAGGAAAGGAAGAGGAAAAAAGAAAGAAGATGAAGCCTTTGTTATTAATTTTAATTATAAATTTAATAATTTCACTTTTTCTCAAAGTTTAAAAAGGATATTGTATAAAATTTTAAAATTTACGTACCATTTTTATTCCTCAACCAAATTTTATATTGGGAATAGTGTGTATTTTCCTCTCATCATTTAAAATCATGATTAATGTAGAGTGCTTGTATAGATACCTTTAACCTCACTTAAAGATTGGTAACAAGGCACAAGCGTCATAAGTTATAGGGTCTTTAGGAGGAATTGTCCATCCTATGTTATTGCTTATTGTATGTGTATTCTATGCATTTGTAATCTATAATTTGCTTCAAAGAACACACTACTTTGCTCAGAATGGCCAATCTGATGATTATCTTTCTGCCTATTGATTATAACTAAAAACATTCCTATTCCTTTTCAATAAAGCCATAATATACAATGTATGGTGATATCAAGGCTTTTCTAGTACCTGGTGGTGACTTTAGCTATATATACTCTAGTAGGTTGATAACATGCATATTATGCATGTATTTTGTGATATTATCCCTATATTTTAATGGATAAATTCTTGTGATTATGGGTTTATAGTTGCATTTTGTGTCTTGTAGGTTTAAACTAGAGTTTTAAGCCAAAAAAAGCCCAAGTGAAATTTTTGCTAAAGAAAAGTAAGCAAACAGAAGAGGTCCAAGTTTAAGCTGTGCCCATACCTTAAAGAAGGAGCTTGTCCATAAATTTTAGATATTGTTAAAAGGAGTTGGGCTCTTATCTACAGTTGGCCCAATTATTTTTGGAAAAATGTCTAAAGTTAACTAAATTAATTTCATTTTATTTAAGAGATTCACTTCAGGAAAAGACACCTCAAGGATATTATCTCTTGAAACTTATCTCTTATTTTGAGATACTTCTAAATTTTATTCCCCTTTTTATTATCAAGAGTTTTTGTTATATGGAAATATCTTTTTTTACCTTGGAGGAATGGTGGCAACATCTTTGAAGTTTTTTTCTTTGTGTTTTCCATGAAAACCATGTATAACTAAACTTTTTTTTTCTAGTCCAAGGATAATTGAAGTTTGGTTCTTCAAGAATTATGAAATCTAAATATTTTCTTTGCTCTTTTGTTCTTTGGTATTTATATATCTACTGCATCTATTCATCCATTATTTCTTGTTAGTTGATACAAAAAGGATTATTGTTTAATTAACAAGATAATATATAGCCAGTTAGAATATTAGATCCATAATTGTCTAATTGTTCCAATAACCAATGGTAAGATAACTTACATTATATAGGTATCTAGTTCAAATAAATTGAGCTTGTGAGTTTGTTGACTAGAATTAGGTCTCTTTAGTTCTCAATGCTATTCATAATTTAAATCTTGAGAGCTTGTTTAGGGTTAGTTAATGAATAAGGGTTTAATTGTAGAACATTTTCTAGTTGAATTACACTTAAGGAGAGATTGGTTATTAGAACTTGTTAATAACTATAACCAATTTGTCAATCGAATGAAAGAGATTATCTTTGCATGAATGATTAGTTCTATGAACCAATATTGATATTATACCTTGGGCTAGATGTTATTTGTCATCGAATTTTATGACTCTATTTTCTTGTTAAATTTTCTTGCCTTTATTTCAATTTAATTTTATTCCTATAAAAACACTTTTTTTTACTTTCTAATTAATTTGTTTAGCTATTTTAAAAAGAGATAAACTCACTACTATATATAAATTTATTTGTGGTAATTAAGGTAGGAATTAAATTTAGTGGATTTAACACTTATCAAATTTCTTTGGTGTCATTGCTGGGGAATTAGTATCAAAGCATTATTTATTTCTTTTTATCACTTGATCTTCTTATGCAGGAGAAATTCTATTTGACCCTGAGATCGAGAAAACATCTAAGAGATTAAGAAAAGAGACTAAAACATGATATTAGCAAATAACTTCCTCTCTATCTTTTGAATCTGAATCAGCACCTGAATTAGAAGACTCTTTTAGTGATTCTGAAGCTGAAGCAATGGCTAACCTTGAGAGAACTTTGAGGGAACTGGCAGCCTTAGATTTGACTTAACAACCTTTATGTATAGAATACCTAGATCTAAATGTGAACTTTGAGTTAAATCTGGCTTGATACATTTGTTGCCTACCTTTCACAGACTTGAGAATGAAGAACCTCATAAGCACTTGAAGGACTTCCATGTGGTGTGCTTAAGCATGAAACCACAAGGTGTAATTGAAGAGCAAATAAATTTGCGTGCTTTCCCATTCTCATTAAGTGATATAGTTAAAGATTAGTTATTCTATTTGCCTTTTGGATCTATCAACACATGGACAGATATGGTGAGATTGTTCCTCAACAAATTTTTCCTTGCTTCAAGAGTTGCTAACATGAATACTAGGAAAGCTTTAAAAGATTATGTGTAAGCTATCCGTAATATGAGATTTCTAAGTAACTTTTTATACAGTATTTTTATGAAGGTTTAATACTCATGGAAAGGAGGATGATGGATGCAACCAGTGGAGGCACTATAATGAATTAAACACCCAGAGAGACTAGAGATTTAATATTGAGATTTAATATTTACCATGGCTGCAAACTCAACAATTTGGCACTAGATAAGACACACTTACAAGAAAAGTTAACGAGGTAAATTCATAAGATATTATACAATAAATTTTTGAACTAACTTCATTTGTTAAATAGATAGCTGAAACACAAACACAACAAGTTAAAGCCTGTGGAATATGTGCTACTGTCGATCACCTAACTGACACATGCTTGATTCTTTAAGATAATACTTAAGAAGAAGCCAATGTGGTTAGAGGATTTCCTGGTCCACCATAAAAGAAGTATGATCCTTTTTTAAATACCTATAATCTAGGGAGGAAGGATTATCTTAATTTGAGTTATGAAGCAAGGGCATACTATTCTTAGAATTTTCAAAACAGACCTATGAGCTTATAGCAACATTCCATTTTAAAGCAAAGTATGTCTCTTGAAGATATGGTTAAAGCACTCGTTACTAACTCTCAACAATTTCAACAGGAGACAAGATCAAGAATCCAAAATTTGAAAACTCAAATAAGTCAACTAGTTATTACAATTAGTAGGCTAAAATCTTAAGGAAAATTCCTTTTATAGCTTGAGGTCAATTCGAAACAAAATGCGAGAGCAATTACCTTGAGAAGTGGGAAGGAACTAAAGGAGGGAAGAAGTGTTCCCAGTTTAAGCTGTGGGCATGCCTTAAAGGAAGAGATAAAAAAAAGTGGTGTAACTCCAACAACAACTTGTTCAACTTAAGGTGGCTAATGATGAACAACCAAAGACTATAGTGACTAAACCACCTTTCCCATGAAGATTTGCCAAATCCAAGGAAGAGGAGGAGGAGAAAGAAATTCTTGATACTTTTCGTAAGGTTAAGGTAAATATACCTCTAGTTAATGCAATAAAGCAAGTACCTCGCTATGCAAAATTTCTCAAGGATTTTTGCGCTAATAAGGGAAAATTGAAAGGTAACAAAAAGGTAAGTGTAGGGTAAAATGTCTCGGCAATCCTTCAAAGAAAATTACCTACTAAGTGTAAAGATCTAGATATCTTTTCTATCCTTTGTAAAATTAAGAATGTTAGGGGTTAAAAAGGCCATGGGTGATCTAGAAGCATCAATTAATGTTATGACATTATCTATTTATGAGTCTTTGAATGTTGGTCCTTTAAAAAAGATAGGTATGATAATTAAACTTATTAATAGATTTGTTGTATGTCCTATAAGAGTCCTAAAGGATGTCTTAGTTTAAGTTAGTGAGTTAATGTTCCCTGTTAATTTTTACATACTAGATATGAAAGAAGATAGTTCCCTTAACTTTACATATATTTTGTTAGGGAGACCATTCCTTATGATAGCTAGGACAAAGATAAATGTGCATAGTGGTACACTTAAAATGGAATTTGATGGTGAAATAATTAGATTTAATATTTATGATGCCATGAGATATCCTAGTGATGTATCATATGTTTCTTTTGTGAATGTTATTGACCTTTTGGTGTAGGAAGCATTTGAATTAGATGGTGAAGACAATCTTAAAGTTATACTTGATAATAACCTTGTGGCTAAAAATTTGCAAAGATTGGAAAAAACCCTTGTCATCAACTCAAATATTCGGAATACAAATTTTGAGCTAAAGTTGCTTAAAATCTTGAGGTGTGATGGTAGTTATGTTGATTTGCCTAAATCTCATACAAAACTTCTTTTGTCTATTTTACAGGCACTAAACTTGGAATTAAAGCTCTTGTTTAGTCATTTGAAGTGTATGTTTTTTGGGGAAAATGAAACTTTTTTGGTTATAGTTTTTAATAATTTCACTGCTTTAGAGCAAGAAAAGTTAGTTGTTATGCTTAGGAAGTTTAAGAAAGGCATTAGTTAGAATTGCATTAAAGGATTAAGTTCTTCCATTTGTATGCATAGAATACTCTTAGATGAAGATTGCAACCTTCAAAGAAAGCCCAATGTAAATTAAACCCACCAATGATGGAGGTGGTAAAGAAAGAAATTTTGAAACTCCTTGATGCAGGTATGATTTACCCAATCTTTAACAATAAGTGGGTAAGCCTCATTTAGGTTATTCCAAAAAAGATAGGTATTATTGTAATCCATAATCTTGATGGTAAGTTAGTTCCTACTTGAGTTCAAAATGGATGGAGTGTTTGCATAGATTATAGGAAGTTAAGTGTTACAACTAGAAAAGACTATTTTCCACTTCCTTTTATAGATAAAATGCTTGAACGCTTAGCTGGTTGTTCTCATTTTTGTTGTCTTGATGGTTATTCATGTTTTTGCCAAATTCTAGATGCCTTGAAAGACCAAAAGAAGACCACATCATTTCCCTTTTTGGCATTTTTGCTTATCGACGAATGCCATTTGGACTTTACAATGCTCCCGCTACCTTTCAATAGTATATGGTTAGTATTTTCTTAGACTATGTAGAGTAAATCATGGAAATATTTATGGATGACTTTATAATCATAATAATTTATTTGATGAATGTTTGGCTAACTTAGTTAAAGTACTTCAAAGGTGTGTTAAGAAAAGCCTTGTTCTTAATTACGAAAATTGTCATTTCATGGTAGATCAAGGTCTCATATTAGGTCATATCATTTATGCTAAAGGAATGGAAGTAGATAAAGTTAAGATAGATGTTATTAAATCCTTGCCTTACCTCATGAGTGTGCGGGAAGTTCACTCATTTCTTAAACATACAGGGTCTTATTGATGCTTTGTCAAGGACTTTTCCAAGGTTGCTCAACCATTATGTAGATTACTACAACAAGACATGCCATTTGAATTTGATAAAGCATGTAGAGAAGCATTTGACAAGTTAAAGGAATTATTGACTATTGCTTCTATCATTCAACCTCTTAATTAGAGCCTTCCTTTTGAGATTATGTATGATGCAAGCAATCTTACTGTTGTTGCTGTGCTTGGATAAAAAGTTGAAAGTGCTTCACATGTTATTTATTATGCCTCGAGGATACTTAATATTGCCCAAATCAATTACACCATAATAGAAAAAGAATTATTGGCTATGATTTTTGCTTTATAAAAATTTTAATCATATTTGCTTACCTCTAAAGTGATTGTTTATACTGATCATGCTACTTTTAAGCACTTGTTTGCGAAGAAAGAAGTGAAGCTAAGGGTCATCAAATGGATACTCTTACTACAAGTGTTTGATTTGACTATACATGATAAGATAAGTGTAGAAAATTTAATCACTAACCACCTTAGCAAATCGACCATGGGTGAAGAACCATTGCCATTGAAAGATGAATTTCTAGATGAGCATATCTTTTCTACTTAAGATACTAGTCCTTGGTATGCTAATATAGTTAACTATTTAGTTAATAAAACACTACCAAATGACTTGTCTAGGGCTAAAAAGGATAAAATAAAAAGTGGTGCTAAATATTATATATGGGACAACCCTTACTTATGGATGTTTTGTTTTGATCAAATTATTCGTAGGTGTGTCTCTCAACATGAAGTGCCTTCTATTTTAAGCTTTTGTCACTTATATGTGTGAAGAGGACACTTTGGTCCTAAAAAATAGTTTGTAAGGTCTTAGAGTGTGGATTATTTTAACCCATTTTGTTTCATGATTCATACATGTTCTTTAAGACTTGTGATCATTGCCAGAAAACTGGAAATTTAGGACATAAAGATCAAATACTCCTTAGTCTTGATCTTATTTATGAAATATTTGATATATGGTGTATTAATTTTATGGGTTCCTTTCCCCTTCTTGTGGTAATACTTACATACTTTTAGCTGTGAATTATGTTTCGAAGTGGGTGGAAGCTAAAGTCACTCGCACTAATAATTCTAAAGTGATTATAAATTTCCTTAAGTCTCGGATTTTCACCACATTTAGAACTCTAAAAGTCATAATCAATGATCATGGCATACGTTTCTGTAATAGAGTAGTGACATGTTTGCTAAAAAAGTATGATGTCATTCATCGCACTTCCACTGCTTATCATCCACAGATGAGTGGACATGTTGAGGTATCTAATAGGGAGATCAAATGTATACTTAAGAAAATTATGGGTCCAAATAGACAAGATTGAAGTACATGCCTTGATGACGCATAATGGGCTTATTATATAGCTTATAAGACCATAATAAGCATGTCTCCTTACTGCTTAGTTTTTAGTAAGCCATGTCACCTTCTTGTTGAGTTGAAGCACAAGGCATACTGGGCTATCAAGTAATGTAATAAAAGCTTAAATGAAGTTGAAGAGCAAAGAAAATTACAATTGTAAGAATTAGAAAAGATTTGTAATGATGCATATGAGAGTTTGAGGATTTACAAGGAAAAGGAAAAAGCTTTTCATGATAAAAAAAATCTCAGAAAGCAATTTTTAATCAGTTAAAAAGTTCTGCTCTATCATTCTTATTTGAAGTTATTTCTTAGTAAATTACATTCTAAGTAAGTTGGATTTTCCACTGTTACTAATGTGTTTGCTCGTGGTGTAGTTGAAATTTATAACCCAAGCATTAGTAAGACATTTAAGGTAAATAGCCATCATCTTAAACCTTTTTATAAAGGTTTCCAAGTGTGAAATGTTGAAGGAATTTCCTTAGAATGCCCGAAGTATAAGACATAAAAGATGGCAACATTTAGCTAAAGACGTTAAAGAAATGCATTTATTAGGAGGTAACCCAATGTTATTGAGTTTTAAAATTTTTATTGATTATTTTATTTTTGCTTATTTTGTTTTATGTCATGATGTTTTTTTTTATTTTAGGTGTTTTGAGGTCTTTCATCATGCTCTTGGTGGAGATAATAAGTTTTTAGAATGTGGGAGAACTTTGTAAGAAGCTCTAGAAGTACTTTCTGTTTAAAGCGTGCACATGCCTTAGGTCGTGACCACTTTTGTCTTCAGCTTAATAGAGCCACATATAAATTAGAAAAGGTGTTTTGATAAGGCGTGCCCATGCCTTAACTTAAGATGACTTCTGCCTTCACAACATGGTAATGAGGTTGGTTTTCCCTTTTCCTTTTTTCTATTTTAAGTCATAAATAAAATAAAAAATAGATATATATAAAATATAATAATAAGGATTTCTTTCTCTCTTTTTCTTCCTTTTCTCTTTCTTCCTTCCCTTTCACCTTAGTCCACCTCTCTCTTCCAAACCTCAACCATCATATTTCCACCTCCTTTTTTCTTAATTTTTCACCCATTCGAAACTAACATTTCTCCCTCTATGGCCAAACAAGGGGAGAATGAAATTCTTATGCTAGAACCCTCACCGTTAGTATAGTTAGGACCAGTTGTTGCCATTCCTTTTTCATCCTATAAAAGATTGCAATGTGGTAAAGAGAAAATAGTCCTTTCCATCCTTGAATGCAACCTCTATGGGCACTTCTAGTTCAAAACAAAGAAAGAAAGGGTAAGATATGCAAATGTTTGTACTAAGTCAATTATCCCATGTAAGTATATTTATGAACCTATTATGAATACTCTACAAATTAAGTTTGAAGCATTGCAATTGATAGATAATATTAGGTGGTCTGCATATTTCTCTATTAGGTGCCCTACATATGTAGAATTAGTGCACAAGTTTTACATCGCATATTAATTCAATAAACTTAATGATTTTACTTTGGATGCTCTTGGAGTGGTTAAATTTAGATTGATGGGGAAATAATTCAACTTATCAATTACTACATTTAATCTTGCTCTTAGTTTTGTTGATGATAAATATGCCAAAACTTTTAAATATCTAAACAATGCTTGTGATTTTAGTATTGATTTTGAGCCTACCACATTTTATCTTCAGCTTACTTTTTCCATACCATTTGTTTTTAACCACTATAATCCTAGCAAGTCAAAGGACACATACATTGAAAATCTTACTTTAAAATATATTCATAGTTTCTTGCTTTTACCTTTTTTGGCAAAAAAGATTTAGCTATTATTTTAAACAAAACTAAATTCTTTTTCTTATGGTGCATGCTAAATAAAAGGAAAGTTAATCTTAGTTATTGGTTAGCCTCTCAATTTGGTAATGTTGTATTTAGCAAATGCCTATTAATTCTAGGTTTTCTAATCACCCACTTAGTAGTGCATGGGAATTTAATTGAACTTGATAATAATGATTTGCACATTACTTGTGAAATGTTACCTTTGAATTTACATTGCTTAGACCTAAGGGGTTTTCTAGCAAAAGAAAATGATGCTTTTGTTTTGCTAGACCAGGGTCACCCATCATTCATCAAAGTCGCAAATATTGGAACAACTTAGAAGAAAATAAGAACCTTTGTTCCCTTTCTATATTTGCTATTTCCTCGGGTTCAGATTCAAAGTGTCTCTGTAGGATTATACGCATCGAAAAGAACTTGGTAGCTTACTTTGCTCATGTGCACTTCATTCCACTTTCCCCACCGACCTTATATGGGTTGTTGTAATTGTACTCAACTTGTCAGGGAAGTTTCTTTACCTTTTTCTATAATTATCCTTGCTAAATTTGTTGAATACTATATTTGTCGCATTGAGGACAATGCGTGTGATAAGTGTGAGGGGTGTTTCATATTTACTTTGTTAGGTGCTTTTATTTATGTACATATTTATTTCCATAACCTTACTTGCTTTGGTTCTTGTTATTGACTTGTCTCTTTTGAAGTCTTAATCATTTTGATATTTATCTTTAAATGACTTGAGTTGCTATGGATTTCTAAACAAAAAATGCATTGGCATGATTAGTTAGGTTTTTCACTTGCTAGACTTAGAGTGATTGTTTCAATGGTTAGAGTGATTGTTTCAATGGTTGATTTGGATGAGAATGCATAGGAATTGATACACATTAACCTTCAAAGTGAGATTTTGAGCTTATGAGCATTCATTATTTTATGCTTTAATATTTTCTTGAATGTGCGATTGTTATGATTTGTTTAATTCCTTTAGAACTTGCTCCGTTATGCATGTCGAGACTACATTATGAACTAGATGCATTGAAGTGATAAGGGCAGTTAGGATTAGCCTTTTTGAATTCTTAAGCCTTTTTTAAGCCTACCTTTATCTTTTATCCTTAAAAGACCCATTTGAGTTGTAGCCTTTTCTTTCTTTACATATGAACCACATTATAGGCTTATTTTACACTTTTTTTTATTGTTTTCCCATGATTTTGGACCCTATATGAAGGGATTTTTATAAACTCATTTGCTTGATGGTCCTATTTCTTTTATGGAAAAGGAAGTGAATTGATTCAAGCCCTTATGTTCCATATTCTTCTAAAGAAAAGAAGAGAAGAAGAAGAAGAAGATAGATGTTTGAAAGGAAAAATGGGAATTAAAATGTTCTTGGTTGTTTGACTTGAATTAAGAAAGTGGAACTTAATTGAATTGACCTTCATGTAAAGAGTTCATGTGATCTTTTCATTATTTGCCTTTCATCTTGTTTACCATTTCCCTTTTTTCCTTCTCAACCCTCACCTAAGCCCCATTACAACCCTTTTAAAGATCCTTTGATTTTTGCATTTGGTTCACTACATAGTGGCAGAGATGTGATATATGAGCAAGCTTATTGAAAGGTTATTCTGTGCATTGACTTGATAGATACTTTACACCTTTAAATATCTTTGAATGAATAGAATGGACCTATGAAAGGGCGTCGATCTCGACTGCATTTGATTTTAAAAAGATTATTCAATGATTGCTCATTTGTGTTACTTATAAAAGTCCATTCTATGAATTGCTTATTTTCTATTTGAACTTTGCTTTAGATTTGTAGAATTTGACAACTTAGGTTATGAAAGGATAAGCTGAAGAATAGGAGGGATGGATATTGAGATAGGTTGATGCCTTTGAATTATTACATGCTTGAGGACAAGCATGGTTTAAAGTGTAGGGGGATTTGATAACATGTATATTATGCATGTATTTTATAACATTATCCTTATATTTTAATAGATAAATTCTTGTGATTAAGGGTTTATAGTTGCATTTTATGTCTTGTAGGTTTAAATTAGAGTTTTAAGCCAAAAAAAGCCCAAGAAGTGAAGTTTTGGCTAAGGAAGAGTAAGCAAGCAAAAGAGGTCCAAGTTTAAGCTGTGCCTACACCTTAAAAAAGGAGCTTGTCCAGAAATTTTAGACATTGTCAAAAGGAGTTGGGCTTTCATCTACAATTGGCCCAATTATTTTTGGAAAAATGTCTAAAGTTGACCAAATTAATTTCATTTTATTTAGGAGATTCATTTTAGGAAAAGACACCTCAAGGATATTATCTCTTTAAACTTATCTCTTATTTTGAGATACTTTTAGATTTTATTTCTTTTTTTATTATTAGGAGTTTTTGTTATATTGATATATCTTTTTTTACCTGAAAGGAACATTGGCAACATCTTTGAAGCTTTTTTCTTTGCATTTTCCATGGAAACCATGTGTAACTAAACTTTTTTTTTTCTAGTCCTAGGATAATTGAAGTTTGGTTCTTCAAGAATTGTGAGATCTAAATATTTTCTTTGCTCTTTTATTCTTTGGTATTTATATATCTATTGCATCTATTCATCCATTATTGCTTGTTGTTTGATACAAAAAGGCCTATTGTTCAATTAACAAGACAATATATAGCTAGTTAAAATGTTAGATTCATAATTGTCTAATTGTTCTAATAACCAGTGGCAAAATAACTTGCATTATGTAAGTATATAATCTGCTCTAAATAAACCGAGCTTGTGAGTTTGCTAGCTGGAATTGGGTCTCTCTAGTTCGTAATACTATTCATAGTTTAAATCCTAAGAGCTTATTTAGGATTGATTAATGAGTAAAGATTTAATTGTAGAGCACTTCTTGGTTAAATTAAACTTAAGTAGAGATTGGTTATTAAAGCTCGTTAATAATTATAACTAATTTGTCAATCGAATGAAAGAGATTATCTTTGCATCAATGATCAGTTCCATGAACCAATACTGAGATTATACCTTGGGGACATGCTATTTGTTATTAGATTTTATCACCCTATTTTCTTGTTAAATTTCCTTACCTTTATTTCAATTTAATTTCATTCCCACAAAACACCCTTTTTTTATTTTTCAATTAATTTGTTTAGCTATTTTAAAAATAGATAAGCTTTACCAATTCCTGTGGATTCGACCTTGTTCATCACTGTACATAAATTTATTTGTGTTAATTAGGGTAGGAATTAAATTTGGTGGATTCGACACCCATCACAGGTAATTATCCAAACGCAGTTGTCTTACATATTGTTTGCTTTAAAACAAATTGCGTAATATGATATTGGTCCAAATACGATTCATGGATTTCTCGTATTCTCAATACCTTAATTATTTGAACATTTATTATTTGCTTGTCCCATGTGGCAAGAATAAAAAATTATACTTGAGATGAGATTTTCATGGAAAATTAACTTTTTATATGTGAATGAGACAAATTTAAAATATTATTGTGAAAATTATTAAAAGATAGTATTATTTAAAATTCCACTACTTCTTTCGACCATCCTGAAGAGATTCCTACCCTCATCCTCATGATCACCATTGTGTTAGTTGATCCAATGGTAGCTTGCCAATCCATTCAAATTGCGCACCAAAGATTATACACCCTTTAACAACTGCCCTTTTGCCTTCACTTAAAATGTTTACCTACTTGCATGATCAAATACGAAATAATCCCTAATAATAGTATAATAGAATCCCATAGAAACACTATTACCACTTGTAATGATATAACGCTAGATTCTTTATAATTGCTAGTGATGTAACCCAACCCTTCATGAACAATTTTATCACAAATTGTGTTCTATATAAATCCACTAAGTATGACTCGTAGATCCAGGTTTTTCAAGTTTCTTTTCCTAAACTCTACTCTCATACTAGCTTAAACATCGAAAATTCCACTAGTTGGCCACTTTTCTTTGTCACCGATGCTTAATTTATTATCCAATTCCCTTAAACCACCTAATAGGCAAAAGACTTACCATAAGATATGAAAGAAAGTAATATATATGCCCAGTAAAAGTCATTATATTATTATGCAATTTTAACGATAATTGGTATAATATGGCTGCATTAATTACAAACCACCATTTAAATCATTGCAACATCTGAAGAGGTAAGAGAAAAATAACATAGAGTTGAAGTCTTGCCCTAACCAAATTAATTGCTATCTTGAGATGTCTATTTCGTTCTTCATACATGTGATAATATTAAAATGCTAACTTAACATTGCTTATGGATAATGTTTTTGTTTACCATATTAGTCTAAATATCATAATTGGCTATTGATGATTGACTTATAGTAGCCCGAAGGATGAAGAAAATAGCTTTTAGCATTAGTGAAAGAAATATAAGCAAAAATCAAAATTAATCAACCTTTTGAGAATATCGAAATTTGAAAGGTTTTGCATGTGAAATCAAGGTAATTGAGGGACAAATTTTATTTTAAGAGTGTTGGGAAGATTTTTCAGATGACTATGTTGATACAGAAGAGCGTTATCATAAATTACGATCAAAGAATTGATAAAATTAGAAGACACATAAATTTAACATGGGTTTGCTTGTAACCTATTTCATATGTGAAGATAATAAATAAAATTCATTAAAAGGAATCAAAGAAAAATATTATAAAATGTTTGAATACTTTCAAATTCACACTTTGGTTTTATTTGTTTCATCGGAAAGTATTTTTTTATAGAAAATTGTCATTTACATATATATTAATAAAATAATAATATACTATTTATATTAATAACTAAAAATATGATACCTAAAAACTTAAAAATAGAGAAAAGCATGTTCCTTTTTGGAAGAGGAAGTTGCTTTTTCTAAATTCTTCATATTTAGTATTAAACAACTAAAATTTTTTTCTTTTATTTTAACATTTTATAAATCATGTTTTATAGAAAATGGTTTTCGATGAAACAAACAGAGCTTTCAAATATATTTAAAATACTTCACAATTTTCCCTTGAGTAGCAATATATATCCTTACAAATGGTATATATACTCTTCACTTTCAATACAAATAATTTCACCAAAAGTAAGAGTAGGATATCAAGCAAACCAATGGAGTTACAAATACAAATTCTCTTGCCCTATTTTCTTTCACAAATTGTTCATCCCTAATAACATGTATTTATAGGTCAAAATCAAAAGAAAAGATAAAAGAATCCTATTTTGAATAAAAAATAATTTAAAATAAGACATAATTGCAAATTAATAATAATTCTGATTTCAAGAAGACAATAATTTAAATAGAAAATAATCATCGATAATTATTAAAATTTGAGTCAAATCATATAAGGGAGATGAGGAAGAAAGAGGATAAAGTTATTAGTGATGTGCACTGGACTAATCCTTGAGGACAAAGAATTGTACAAGGTATTGATGCAAGCCAAATTATGACCATTAGAATATTAAATAATTAGAATATTGATGAGAATTTATGGATTTAGCTACCTTGGCAATATTTCTAATAAATTTTAGCATTGATTGTTGTTATTTTAAGTAATTCTACAAAGAGTTTTATTTTTTAAGAAATTGAGTGCTTTCATTATCGAATTAATTTTTTTTTTCAAATTTCAAAGCGGATAAGTCAAAATAAAAGTCACGAAGCTCAATTGAAAAAACTTAACCTGGAATTGAATTCAATTCCATGCTACATTTGTTCTTTCTCTCCTTTTCTGCGCTGTGCTTTTTGTATTTCCATTTCTTTGTGCATCAGCTTGCTGTGGATATGTCGATTGAAACAATAATGTGACCACAAAAACAGAATCATATACTTGAATGCAATTCATAATTCAATTTATTTTATAATTAAAACCAAATTTTTAAACAAATAATGTTACATTTATTAACATTAATATTAAAATTACATGTAAGATGTAGTAAACCAGCTCAAGTAATTAATGCTGAATAATATAGCAGAGTATTATGAACAAAGGCAGAAATTTTATGTAGTTTCTGTTTTCTTTGGCACTAATAATGCTATTCTTGCGCCTGCTACAATCAGTACTATAACATGAATGACAATTGAAGTTGTCTTGCATATGTTTCAGTTGGATCTAGATTTTCTCATTTTCTTTTTTCTCATTTTTCTATTATTTTCAGAGAAATAGAGATACAGTTTTTACTCTGAATTTTACTATTTTTTTAATTGAGACCCACAATTTCAAATAATTTTTTTTTCCATGTATCTCCTTCCGAAATTTATATTTCCTAAAAAATGCACCAAATTTATTTTCATTTCAATTAAATCTTGTCTTTGTTAGTTACAATTATACTATTAAAAAGCACGTGTACCATATATTTATGGGAGCAAAATCCTTAATTTCTCCAAAATTAATCACAAATTAATAATATTACATTACAAGGAATTTATAATCTATAAATGGAAGTCATAATCTGATATCATTATATCAATTACTTGATGATAACTTCAAATTAATAACTAATTTTAAATGCAAGCCTTAAATATAGTGCCATTAGCTTGCCCAAAACATCATTAATTACCTTGAGCTTTTGGATTGACAAGAGAATTGTTTTAAACAAGCCATTTTTAAGTGAATTAGTGTTTAGTTTTATAGTTAAATGTGAGTATGATTAATACATAAAGCATATCTCTTACAAGACCGAGGGAAATGAATGCAACAACTATGGTTATGCAAAGTCAGATAAGCATATATAAATCAGAGAACAAAGATGTTAACAGGCTGGGAATTTCCAGCGAAGGGTTAGGTTAAGTGTAACACAGATGGATCCATAAAAAAACAATTTTGCTGGATGTTGGGAGGGCGTTGTGACGCAGCAGGGGCACGACTCTCCAGTATTAGCATTTACATAGGTTAAAGTACTGTTTTCATGGCTAAGCTATGGGGGGGGGGTTGCTGTTGGGAATGAAAATGGCTGGGGAGAATGGTTGGAGGTAAGTAAACTTTGGGATGGATTCAGAGGTGGCTGTTAATTTGGTTAAGTGATGTGATGCCTATCACCCTTGCAAAGCCTTGATCACTTATATTCATGCTTTAATGAGTTATGCTCGGTGAGTTGAAATTTTTCATTGTTGTAGTAAGGCAAATGGGGTTACAAACTGCCTGGCAAATATGGCTCATGTCTCAAACTTTCCAAAAGGTTGCTTATAGAAATTCCATTCACCTCCGCCTACTATGTCAATAGATTTTTGAGTGATATGAGGTGTGTTTCTCTCTTAATAAGTTGTTTTTTAATTTTGTTTCTGTTTAGTCCCTGTTTGAAAGGACAAAAAAAAAATATACATGAAGCATAGCCATCAACCACTTTGTATAGTGACTAATACATCAACAGATTAGATCGGCTGTCTAAAGGTGTACAGGAAGAGCCAGAAGTCAGAAAAAAATTAATTTGTTGTTTCACACTTTCTAATCACCTTGTCGCTACAATTTTGTACAAGCTACTTGAAAACGAGCCATTATGATGATTCTAGCAAAATTTTGAGAATGAACAGATGAAACAAAAGCTTGAAAATTGAATGCCAACCATTTGTTAAGTAACCACCGGTGAGATAAATGATTCTTTGTATGCAAAGTAGTATTTTTTGCTGGAATAAAGAACAAAGAAAAAACCAAGTGACATCATCACCTATCAAGGCAAAATTATATTGTACACATTAAATAAAGTTTTATTAAGTGATGTGTTCTTCATATAGAATGTCATACCTTCTATAATCTAACGGGAATGAGAGACTTATATAATCATGATTTGAGAACATGTTGTTCTTATGACATGTCTCCCATTAGTTTCGCACATAATGGGAGAGTGAGGCTAATTCTTTAACTCAAACTAAATTCGATTTCTTTTAAAGATTTTGTGATTGTTTTTTGCATTTAGGATTCAATCTATGATTATTATATGTGTGCGTTTAATAGTTAAATCACTCCTACTATAATGAGAGAGTGAATGTGTGAGTAATGGGTAAGGATAGTAAATAAATCAAAAGTAAATTAATTATTTAGCACTAAACATATAATTAGATAATTTTAAAAATGATTCAAGCACCTTCCTCTCCCCAATTAAGGTTGATCTCGTAATGGTTGATTTCCTTATATAGCACTGTTACATATTTGTTTGGCTTGTAATTTTTTTTAAGATATCAAGTGGGAGAATCAGTTTAGGAATTAGATTACTAATGAATTTTTTTTCACTTTCAATAGGGATCATGTCCAATATTCAAATAATTGTCTATTAACACATAAAATCTATTCAGAATTAATATGAATAGTGAACCAACAACTTACTAGTACTTCGTCTATTATTTGTATGTTATGTTTATTAAGTGAATTGGTTCTTTCACTTTTGATATAACAATTCCAATAATATTATTGTGAAAATTACTTGGCGTGAGATTTTTATCAATAATTAATCTTTTATATGTGGGTGAGATAAATTTAAGATATTATTGTAAAAATTACTAAAAGATAATATCACTAAAAATTTCATCACTTCTTTCTATCATACCAAAAGGACTCTTCCCTTTGTCCATGTGATTATTGCTATGTCACTTGACCCGATGGTGCTTGACAACTCATTGAAATTGTGCACCAAAGATTATGCACTTTTTACCACCAACCCCATATCTTCACCTGAAACATTTATCCACGTGCTCAACTCCATAGAAAACAATTCCTAACAACAATACAGTATTAGCCAATGGCCACACTAATCTACCTCTTGCTATTAGTGTCAAGATTTTTCACAATTGCTAGCAATGCAACCTAGCCCTTCATGGATAATTTTACCGCTAATTGCATGACCATATAAACCCACCGATATGAACCGTAGACTTAGATTTTTCAAGTTTCTTTATCTAAACTCTGCTCCCATTCTAACTTAAACATCGAAAACTCCTCCAGCTGGTCACCCTCCATTGTCACCAACGTTTATTTATTGTCTAATTCCCTTAAACCACCTAATAGGCAAAAGACTTACCAAAGGATATGAAAGAAAATAATATACATGCCAAGAAAAAGTCATTATATTATTATGCAATTTTAATGCAACAATTGGTATAATGTGACTGCATCAATTACAGAACACCATCTAAATCAGTGCAACATCTGAAGAGGGAAAGAGAAAAATAACATGGAGTTGTAAATTTTACAATATTCAGGTTAATCATTACTTAAGATGTCCATTCGTTCTTCACACACATGATAATATTAAAATACTAACTTAATATTGCTTATGGATAATCTTCTTGTTTACCATGTTGGTCTGAATATTGTAGTTAGCTATTGATTATTGACTTAAAGTAGCTTGAAGGATGAGAGAAATATTAGTAAAAATCAAAACTAATCAACCTTTTAAGAAGTTAGGAATTCGAAAGGTTTTACTTATGAAATTAGAGTAATTGAGGGACAAATTTTATTTGGGAAGAATGAAGAAGAAAGGGGTTAGGGCTGTTATAGAAGTATTGGTGTAGTGGACCAATTCCTTTATTGAAAATGTTACCTGAGAGCTATAGCTGCTATGTAAGTGACAACAGAAATACGCTGTCTTTAAACTTAAACCTTGAGGTCAAAGGATCGCATAGGGGCACTGATGCAAGCCTAGCAACGACCGTTAGATTAGACTATTAAATAATTAGAATATTAATGAGAACGTATGGATTTAGCTGCCTTGGTAATATTTCTAGTATATTTTAGTATTTTGATTTTTATTATAGAAGGTAATTTTATAAGGAATTTAACCTCTTAGAAAATTAAGTATTTTCACTATTGGATTGAGTTTTTTCAAGTTTTAAAGTGGACAAGTCAAATAAAAATCACACAAATCCCAATTGAAACAATTAATGGTTAAAATATTCAAAATTTTAAAATGTGAAACTTCTCATAAAATACCTTGTTATTTAATCTAATTATGGATGTATTTAAGGGAATGAACAGTATGGAATTTGATCCGAAATTGAATTCAGTTCTATATTACATCTATTTTCTCTGTTTGTTTTTCTGCTCTGTGCCTTTTCATTTCCATTTCCTTTGTGCATCGGTTTGATGTAGATATGTTGATTGAAACTATCATATGGTCACAAAAACAACATCATTTACAAGAATGCAATTCGTAATTTAATTTATTTTATATTTAAAATCAATTTTCAAACAAATAATATTGGATTCATTAGCAGTAATATTAAAATTATATGAAAGATCATCACCAAAAAACAAAATTATAAGTAACATGCAGTAAACCAGCTTAAGTAATTTATGTTGAACAACGATTAATATAGCAGAGTACTAAGAATAGAGGAAGAAATAAAATGCAGGTTCTGTTTTCTTTAGCACCAATAATGCTATTACTGTGGCTGCTACCATCAGTAGTATAACATGAATGGCAACTGAAGTTCTTTCGCCCATGTTTCAGTTACATCTTGTCTCATGAGAGGTTCTATCATTCTGAAAAATTTCAGGTTCTGAGTCGTCTCCATTCTGTGAATGAAGTAGCTATTTTCGCGTAATTTGTTGATTGCTCGTTATGTGTTTGATTAGGGTCATGTTTGAGACTCACAGTCCTGCTACTAAAAAGAATAAGGAATGGCTAGAGAAGATGCCAATGGTTGTCTACAAAGCTGAGGAAATCATGTACTCAAAAGCCAATTCCGAGGTCGTGTATTTTGGGAATGCTCTAAGATTCTTAGATCTTTTACTGTATTATACATCCATTTCTTAAAATTTCATAATTTTGTTGCTTAGGCAAAGTATTTAAATCCTGATGCACTATGGGAGCGCATGAGTGATGCTGTTAACGCAATCATACGGAGAGACGAGAGCACTAAGACAGGAGAGCTTTTGTCGCTAAGTGTTGAAGGTACTAAATTGTTCTCCTACTTGACATTTTTTAGGATCCAGCTCTGAGAAATTGAAATCTTTTTGTCATTTGAAGAAACTCAGGGTTAGCTGAATGTCTGTAAATTTGAGCTGCAAATTATGTGAGTTTTTGTATTTATCGGGTTCCTTTCTGATCAGCTGCACTTAACGTGGGCTGCAAACCTGTGAGAACTTCCAGAAGCGAAGGCACAATAACCCCAGGACTTACCTCACGCCAGAACCCAAGAACATAGATCTTCTCAAACTATTGGGGAGCCATGTCCTCGCATTTTGGCCCTTCAATCTGGTAATCCCTTGAATGTCACGAAAGCCACAACTACTTCAGCATTTCCGATATCGGATTCTAACAAGCAGGCCTTCTCGGAGGATTTTTCTACCAGTCATCACCAGCCGTTGACAGTGGAAACTAACACCCCATTGAACTTAGGTTCAATTTGCCCCTTGTACTATGGTTCCCACTATGGAGGCAAGGAGTCTCGGCTAAGAATAAACACTCCAGAAAACACTACTTCTGACAAAATTCTCATTGGCACACCAGTGATTACTTCAATCAATGAGCCAGGTGGAATTGGCACACCGCAAAACTTCTCCTAATATAGTAGTAGATCCCAACGTGTTTTGAACAAAACTACCAGGGAAGCTACTGCAGAAAATCAGGAGAATTCACTGGATAGAGAATGTGATTTATCTTTGAGGCTGGGTCCATGTTCACATACCCAAGTTTCGGCAGTGTAAGAGGCATACCAAATGAAACTGAAGATATTAATTCAAGAGGTTCATGGGACGGCATCAGATCTAATCATCAGTCTCTGCAGATGAACAGAGAGTTTTGTTTTTACCCTAGAAGGACAGGTTATGATCCCTTTGATCCAATTCTACTAAGGCAATTTTGAGGGTGAAAATCAGAACTTGGAAGCAAATTTTCGGAAAAGCAAAGCACCTCAGGTACCAATGAGTAGGATGGGCAATTTTGCCGACAATAGAGGTCCCATCCAATCAGTTTGGCGGCAAAATCCGGCGGCCTGGTCTGTGGACAGTTTTTCCTTCTGTAGTATATATGCATTTGAAATTTAAACAGTGCAGTTTATTGGTGAAAATTTTCGAAGGTGGCGGTGAGTTGCTAATTGCATCGGTGCAAATGTTAGATGTAAATAAAATCGTAGTTTTTTTTTTTATTTGTTTTGATTCCTTTGAGCTGAAAATTTTCGAAGGTGGCGGTGAGTTGCTAATTGCATCGGTGCAAATGTTAGATGTAAATAAAATCGTAGTTTTTTTTTTTATTTGTTTTGATTCCTTTGAGCTCCGAAACAACATAGAAGGGTGATTTTTTGAAATTGCATCGGTGCAAATGTTAAATATGATTTTTTTTTATTTGTTTTGAATCCTTTAAGCTCCGAAACAACAAATGAGAGTGATTTTTCGAAATAATCATTTCGAGAGTGTCTTAAGTGAACTGCAGTGTTTCCTTGCCTAAAGAAGAGATCTTATAAAAAATTGATGATGGCAAAACATATAAATTGTTGAAAACGTGCCTTAGGAGTTAGGACTCTATCAAAATCTGTTTCAATTAACTGTTTTTTATTTTTATTGTTAGTAGGTTGTCAGTTCCTATTTTTTTTTACTAAGTTGTTAGTTGTGCTGACTAGAATATTACGGCATTATCCTTTATTGTAGTATCTTTTCAATGTATTTAAGTTTAAGTTATCCTCAATGAAATATATAACTCATATTCCTTCCTTTATTTTTTTTGTTCTCTGCTTCACATTATTGTTAAAAAAATAACAATTGGTATCTGAGCATTTCTCTTAAGGTACTTATGAGTGTCTTAGTGAGTTTTGAGAGTGCTTAAACATTGACCCTACCTTTATAACACAATGCAAGTTGAAGGACTTTAAGTGTTGTATCTCCTCTTGTTTTTTATGCCTTAAACTACCAAGTTTAGGCTATAAAAATGGAATCTTTCCTAGATGCCAAGGACCTCTGGAAGTTATTGAAGAGGATTATGAGATCCCTATTTTGCTTGAAAATCCAACAATAGCATAGCTAAGGAATCACAAAAAAAAGAAGTAGAAAAAGTCAAAAAGTCAAGTCTTATTTGTTACGTGCTGTTTCTTTAGAATTATCAATTTTCACTAGAATTATGACCCTAAAGAAAGCTAAAAAGATATGGGATTTTCTCAAAAAAGAGTATGAAGGAGATGAGAGAATCAAGGGGATGCAAATGTTGAACCTAATTAGGAAATTTGAGTTACAAAAGATGAAGGAATTTGAAAATGTTAAAGAGTACTCAGATAAACTTTTGGAAATTGCAAACAAGTTTAGATTGTTAGGATTTAAATTTGCTAATTTTAGGATAGTGCAGAAGCTATTTGTAATAGTTCTTGTAGGGTTTAAGACCATGATCTCAACCATGGAAAATTCAAGAGATTTGTTAACCATTACTTTAGCAAAACTTTTGAATGCCTTCCATGCGCAGGAGTAAAAAAGATTCATGAGGCAAAAAAGGTCAATTAAGGGAGCACTATAGGCCAAATTGAACAATAGCCATAGTGATAAAGGAAAGTGGAAGTGAATTCTCTTCACAAAAAAGAAGGCATGATGTGTTCCACATCAGTTAGCGAGGGTGTTCTTGGATGCTTTATATATGGGTTAGCAAACCTCCCCTTACAAGCTAGCTTTTGAGGCGGAGTTAGGTTAGTTCATATCATATGGTATCAGAGCCAAACCTTGTCCGGTTGATGGATTGTGGCCATGTTTTGGTTCTCTACATGAACGCATGCAGTCTAAAGGGGTTGGGCATAATGTATCCCACATCAATTAGTGAGGGACCTCGTCTGGTTAATGGATTGTGGTCATGTTCTAATTCTCTGCAGAAGGATGTGCAGTTTAAAGGGGTCAAGCATGATGTATCCTACATCGATTAGCGATGGTGTTCTTGGGTGCTTTATATATGGGTTGGCAAACCTCCCCTTACAAGCGACCTTTTGAGGCAGAGTTAGGTTAGTTCATATCATATGGTATCAGAGCCAAACCTCGTCTGGTCAATGGATTGTGGCCATGTTCTGGTTCTCTGTATGAACGCATGCAGTCTAAAAGGGTCGAGCATGATATATCCTACATCGGTTAACGAGGGACCTTATCTAGTTGATGGATTGTGGCCATGTTCTGGTTCTTTACATGAGGATGTGCAGTCTAAAGAGATCGGGCATGATATGTCCCACATCGGTTAGCGAGGGTATTTTTGGGTGCTTTATATATAGGTTGACAAACCTCCCCTTACAAGCTAACTTTTAAGGCAGAGTTAGGTTAGTTTATATCACAGAGGCACGCAAAACTTTCCTCCTTATGAACATTGTAGAAAAAAGGGTCATCTATCTTATAAATGTTGGAAGAGACCAGATGTTAGATGTAATAAATGCAAGTAGTTAGGGTATATTGCTGAGATATGCAAAAATAAACCTTATCAAACTATAAAAGCTCAGGTTGCAAATTGGGAAGAGAAAGAGTAATTATCTGTAGCAACTTATTTTACAAGCAACAACTTAAGTGAATGTTGGCTAATGGATAGTGGTTGTACTAATCATATGACCTATAATCAAAAGCTTTTTAAAAAGCTAGATAGATCAGAGGTATTAAAAGTTAAAATTGGTAATGGTGAATTATTACTATCAAAGGAAAGGGAACTGTAACCATTAAGAGTTGCATAGGTACAAAATTAATTATTAATATTTTGTATGTACCTAATATTGACCAAAACTTGCTAAGTGTGGGATAATTAATTGGGAAGGGATTTAAAGTCATGTTTGAAAATAAGCAATGTTTTATCAAGGATGCCAATGATAAAGAAGTCTTCAGAATTAAAATAAGAGGCAAAAGCTATTCACTAGATCCAATAAAGGAAGAGCAAGTAGCTTATCCCATCATTATAAGCAACATAAAGACTTGACACAAGAGGCTAGGCCATTTTCATCATGCTGTAGTGTTAAATATGTAAAGAAAGAAACTAGTTCAAGGCGCACCTCACCTAGAGTTTGAATTATTAAGCTATAGGGTTTGTCAATATGGCAGGCAAGTAAAACTATATGGCAAGTAGGCAAGACTACCCTTCAAACAATCATCCTGGAGAGCAATTAAGAAGTTGTAATTGATTCACATTTATTTGCCTGAATTTCAAAGGATTCCTTCACTCAATCAGAGTAAATATTACATTGCCTTTATAGATAATTTCACTAGAATGTGTTAGATTTATTTCCTCAATTTTAAGTTTGAGGTTACAAGTGTGTTTTGGAGATCCAAGCAGTGGATTGAGAACCAAAGTGGCTGCAAGATCCAAGTTTTGAGGTCTAAGAATGGCAAGGATTACACCTCAAAATAATTCAATCTATTTTGTGAAGAGGCAAGCATTGAGCATTAACTTACAGCTCTATACACTCCTCAATAGAATGGAGTTAGTGAAAAAAAGAATAGGACAATAATGGAATGGTCATATGTGTGCTTTATGAGAAAAATTTGCCTAAGGAATATTAGGTAGAGGCTGTAAACATTATAGTATTCTTGCTAAATAGGCTTCCTACCAAAGCAGTAGATGGGAAGACTCTTTTTTAGGCCTAGTATTGTTACAAGCCCTCGTTGAAAAATTTTAAAATATTTGGATGCTTGTGTTTTACTTATGTGCCATAGATAAGAAAGGACAAACTAGATAAAAAAGATGAACATAGCATTTTTATGGGATATAGTTCAATATCTAAGGCTTATAAACCTTTACAACCTTACACGAGGAAAATTCTAATAACTAGGAATGTGCTCTTCATGGAGAATAAGCAATGGAGTTAGAATAATATAGAAAAGAAGTTGATTATTAGTCCTTTACAAAATTAGGATGAATTAGTTAATGAACCTTTTGTAAGAGGCATTAGATTGCTCTATGATATTTATAAAAAATGTAATGTTACTATTCTTGAACTAGTAGGATATTAGGAAGCAGGAAAGGATCCCAAGTGGAAGGCTACAGTGCAAGAAGAGTTGTCTATGATACAGGTGTCAAAATAGATTAGATTTAACGGGTTAACTTCAGATTGATATAATTTTGTCTGACCTAACATTGGGACTGGAATTAGTACAAAAAATAATAATAGTAGCTTAATCTGGTAAGGGATTGGGATTGGTAAGTGTTAACTCGTCGGGTTATTGAGTTAATCTATTAATCTAATAATCTAATAATAATAAAAAATAAAAAATAATTATTTATTTATTATATGTTTAATTTTTTTATAAATATTAAAATAATAATTTAGCATATTAAAACTATACTTTAATATATATAAGTAATATTAAATAATTTTTAATATTAAAATTTATAAATTTATATATATAATATTATCACTATATATTACACAAGTTTATCAAAATAATTATATTAAAATTTGAATTAGTACTTTAATATTAAAATTTTAAATTATTTAAAAATTTTAAATAAATAATTTTGATATTAATTTTAAATATATTATATATAATATAATACATTATTATTTATTTTTTATTATTATAAAAAATTATTATAATTATTTTTATTAATATATTATTTATAAAATTATGTATTTATATATATTTGATAATATATAAATTATTAAAAATATTTATTTTTATATATAATACTTTGGGATTGATCAATATATATTTATTTTATAAATTTATAATTTTAATATACATAATTAATTTATTATTGTATATTTATTTTTTAGATATTAAAATAATAATTTTGGTATATTAAAATTATGCTTTAATATATATAATATTAAAATTATGTATATAAATGACATTATAATTTTTAATATTAAAATAAATAAATTTATATATCTAATATTATCAATATATATTATATAAGTTTGTAAAAATAAATAATTATATTAAAATTTGAATTAGTACTTTAATAATAAAATTTTGAATTATTTAAAAATTTTAAATAAATAATTTTGATATTAATTTTAAACATATTATATAATATATATATAATATAGTACTTTATTATTTATTTTTTATTATTATATATAAATTATTATAATTATTTTTGTTAATATATTATTTATTAAATTATTTATTTATATATATTTGATAATATAAAATTATTAAATATTTATTTTTATATATAATACTTTGGACTTGATCAATATATATTTAATAATTATATTTATTTTAGTAAATATAAATATATAAATATATAATATATAATAATATATGTATTAAATATAATAAATATATAATATAAAATTCTTAATGAATATAAAATTAAAATTATTTTATCAAATGTATATATTATTAAATGTAAATTCACACATTGACTAGATTTTAATAATATATATTTATTTTATTAAATATATATTTAATAACATGTATTTATTTTCATATATAATATATATGTTCACTACTATAAAATAAAATTTTAAGTGATAATAATAAAATATAATTATATTTAATAAATAATAAAAATATATTTTAATTAATTAATAATATAAAATTAATAGTAAATAAATAACTAATATGATAATTATAATAAAATATAATGATTTATAAAAACCTACTTAGTAAATGTCAACCTGAGATTGGGATTAGAATTAAGATTAGGACTGGTATTGTAATAATCTAATCTGGACCCAACTTGGAGAAAAAGTGACTCAACCTGAGACTAATTCGATGTATAATTTTTGCTCGCTGGATTAGCTTAGTAGGGTTGGGTTAGCTTATTTTGATAGGTCTAGTCCATGATTGAAAAAAAATTAGACCTAGGAATTAGTTAAAACTCATGCTAAAAATATCATAGGTGTCAAATAGGTGTTTAGAACAAAATTCAATCTTGATGGTTTTGTAAACAAGCAGAAAGCAAGGCTTGTGGTGAAAAGTTATGCATAAATATCTAACATTAATTATTTTGACACTTTTGCTCCTAATACTAGACTTGATACAATTAGATTACTACTTGCCATTACAGCATAAAAAGGATGGCAGGTGTTTTATATGGAAGTTAAGTTGGCTTTTCTCAATGGATTTCTATAGAAGGAGATTTATATTGATTATCTAAAAATATTTGTAATCAAAGGCTAGGGAGACAAAGTTTACTTGTTAAAAAAGGCCTTTTATGGTTTAAAGCACAAAGGGCTTAGTATAGCAAAATTAATAATCATATGTTGAGTTTGGGTTTTTAAAAAATTTGATCACAAGCTACACTCTATGTTAAGCATTCTGGTGCAAAGATTCTAATTGTTTTTCTATATATTGATGATCTTCTGGTGATAAGAAGTAATTCAAAACTTATTGATGAATTTAAGCAAAAAATGAAAAGCATTTTTGAAATGATTGATCTTAGTCTTATAACTTATTTCCTAGGAATGGAGGTCACTCAAAGGAAGCATGAAAATTTCATTTGTTAGAAAAAAGTATGCAAAGGTGATCCTCAAGAAATTTCACCTTAATGACTACAAAACAATGAACACTCCTATGAATAAAAAGGAGAAGTTTAGCAAGGAGGATGGAGTTGATAAAATTGATAAAGCTCATTTCAGAGGATTAATAGGGTGTTTAATATACCTTATAGCAACAAGGCTTGACATCCTATTTGCAGTAAGTATTCTATTAAGATTCATGCATTGTGCAAGTGAAAAGCACTTAAAGGCAGCAAAAAGAGTTATAAGATATACCGAAGGAATTATCAATTATGGAATAAAGTATTGCAAGGTACAAAATTTTAGATTATTTGGTTTTTTTAATAGTGATTAGGTAGGTTCTTTTGATGATATGAAGAGCATTTCAAGGCATTATTTTAGTGTGGGTTCAGGTGTTTTCTCTTGGTGATCCAAGAAACAAGAAATAGTAGCTCAATCAACAGTAGAAGCTAAGTTCATTGCAGCAATAATAGCTATCAATCAAGCTATTTGGTTAAGAAATATCCTAGTAGATCTACATTTGGAAGAAGACCAAGGCATAAAAATCTTGGTGGACAATCAAGCAGCAATCTCAATCTCACATAATCCTGTGTTCCATGGAAAGACCAAACATTTCAATGTCAAATTGTCTTGTTTAAGAGAAGTGCAGAAAAATGGAGATATAAACCTGGTTTATTGCAAAACAGAGGATCGACTAAGTCCTTTTCACTTAGCAAGTTCCAATTTCTGAGGAAAAACTTGGAGTTCGCAACTTCCAAAGCAAGGAGAAGTGTTGAAAATGCACCTTAGAAATTTGTCAAGGTTTGTTTCAACTGGTTTTTTTTTTTTTTATTGTTAGTGGGTTGTTAGTTCCTATTTTTTTGCTAAGTTGTTAGTTGTGCTGACTAGAATATTAGGGCATGTTCCTTTATTCCAGCCTCTTTTCAATGTATTTAGGTCTATGTTATTCTTAATGAAATATGTAGCTCATATTCCTTCCTATATTTTTCTATTCTTTGCTATATGATATTGTTAAAAAAATAACATAAATGATCATGTACATTAGATATGCCATCTCAACCAGCTTAATTCTACATTTAATGATGTGTTTCCATTATCAAAAAGTCAATGGCAAAATTAACATCACCAAAGAATATTAATACAGGCACATTAGTGGAACATGTATGATGCACGCCCTTCAATTTGTTACTGCTCAAGTTTTGCAAAGTTACCACTTCAGTCTTGAAAAATTACTAGCAAGGGTGTATCAGGTGTGTTCCAAGTGTAGTTTCTTTAGCATTTTTCATCACTAAATGCTTGAGATTAACATTCAATACATTTGAAGAGACTCAACTTAAGCTTCTTCGTTCAAGTTTTTGGGTCATGACGTGAATCAAATTAAAGGAGCAGTAGGAACAAATCAAGCAAGCAGACTTGAATGATTTTATGGTCATGAGTTTTTTCATCACTTTTATCCTCTGAGTAATCCCAAAATGTGGGGTTTTCTTTTTGCTGTATTGCCAGGCCCAGTCCTAGAATACGAATTCCGTATCCTTGCGACCTTATCTTGAACTCCGTTAGCAGTTGCATGCGTATTTATCTGTCAAACTGTGTTTGTGCCTGTTTGATTAAATCCAGCACTAAACTTGGAGTTGTCTTCTTGCAATTCAGTTGTTGCCTCTGCATTGATAAATGATAATAATCAACTTGTAATATAATAATGCTTAGGCGCATGGTATTTGGGTTCATCCCAAAAATCCGACCATAAGATGCGTTGAAATTCAGAAAATCAGAACTCAATCTACTTTCTATAAAAGATCCCAATCTTCTATATTATTCAAATTCAAATAACAAATATATGATGGTACATCATTTATTGAAACGGACACACTACATGCGTAGAGGAGTAGTTTACCAATTCAAAGAAACAAAATGAACAATGTCTTCTAGGTTCTAAGTACAGTGATATAATCAATTCAATTAGATGCTGGTGAAGAAATAGATAGCTATGCTGGACACAAATGCAGGTAGAAATCCAAAGGAGAGTGTTGGAGCAGAGGAATCTGGTGGCGGTGGTTGAGCAGAAGGACCAGCAGAGCTAGATGATTCGACTTCGATGCTCAACTTCTGGCCTCTTGAACAGTGATCATCAACCGTGCAGATGAAGTAGCTAGACCCCGTTTTCGTAAGATTTAAGTGAACGCCGCTGCCAAATACGATACCAGGTTTGTTGCAGTTGTCGTATTCATCCTTGGATACATCGACCACATCGTGGTTTCCAGTCCAACTGAAGCCTGCTCAATTGAGGAGAAAAGAGAAGAAAGAAACCCATCAAAAACTTGAAGCTAATATCATGAACATAAATCTGTTCTATCCTAAAAATAAAAAGAGCTAGTTGCACATAGCGCATCCTGACAGTCTCCTATATAGTATGATACGTGGAATTAATGAATGAGAACGTGATTGAGCTTACCTAGTTTGTCTCCGACGACGAAGGTCTTGGAGCTAGCCCAATCTGAATAGAAGCTACCATTGGGAGGAATGTTCCATCCGTAGCTGTCACCAACCGTGTAATCCGTTGCATGAGTTGCAACAATTAGTAAAGCCATTGCAACAAAGGAGAAACCAATCAAACCCGAGTTCCTGGCCATTGTTCTTTGCTTTGTATTCTTCAGGTCTTCCCTGGTACTCTGTCTGATCTTTCTGTGTTTCTGTTTGTCCTGTTCGCCCAAGGAACTAGTTTGTTATGATATAGTAGTTGCAGCAAACGGCATTATATATAGAGTGATGGAAGCTGAGTTGAATCGTCAAGGGATCAAGTTTTGAACAAGTCATGAATCTGAGTTGAATCGTCAAGGGATCAAGTTTTTGAACAAGTTGATCATTCCAATGTATTTGAAGTTTAAACGGTACACACGAAGTAAATTTTGTAGTTCCGTACAGCAGGACGGTATATGAAGGGCTCTTTATTTGACCATTATCATGAGAAGCAGTCATGTGAATGAGATCTTAAGATTCATGGTTGCTTCTTTGAAGTGCAATGTTAAAGAATTGTTGTAAAATGTGCAAGTGCCAGAAGATTAGCTTAAGATCGATATATTTATTATTTTTTCTCTTAGAAAGGTCGAAGATAATGTAGACAGTGAATTGGGGTTGTGACACGTTAGTTCTTGAGAATGATAGGGTGTACGTAAATTTTTTTCCGCGGTTTGACTTTCAACGTGTCAATGTCCGTATGTTTCTGTACGTCGGTTGAATTTCCTTGCAACGAAGATGTCTTGACTGGCTTAACCGCCATGCTTCTCATGCAGAGACGCCCTAACTCCCAAAACTTCTTTTCTTCGATTTAGAAAAAATTCTTATCCCATTTGGTGTTATTTATGCAAAATTTTATGTTAAAAATGAATTTTTATATAATACTTCATTTTTTCACTATTAATTATAGTTGTGATTTTAAATTTAAGTAATTAATCATCATATGTGGGATAGTGTATATTGAATCATTTCAAATTATATATTATGCTAGTAAGATTTTTATGAGACAACAACGAAGGATATTGATATAATTTTTTTAGTATATTGATAGTAAAGGGGTTTAAACCTTCAATATCTAATATTTTATTTAAACTTTTTTGTTAAAATCAAAAGTTTATATGAATAATAATGTCAATTGAATCACATGAAAAGATGATATTAAAACATAAAAAAAGTAAATTACAATTACCTAATGAATTTATTTGTGATCAAGGATGAATATAAATCTCTTATAAATCATGAGTTATTTACGATCAATCTCGAACACAAACTTCAATAAGGGTTTGTTACTCTTATTAGTTTTAGACGAATATTTGATTTGAGGAGTTATTCTGACATTGATGGAAAGTGATCATTCTTAGAGTTTAGGAGCAATAATCCTTATTTATATTATAACAAATAATGAGTTAATATATTGTTAAGAACCACCCATTACCACATTATTAGATTAGATTACCACTAAGCGTAAACTACATAGTCACTTTAATATTGAGTCAAACATTTTACGTCTTATTTTATTATTAAATTAATAGATTTATAATAGAAAATCTAATAACTTCTTACTTAAATTATGTAATTTAATAATAGTGATCATTTTAAATAAGATGTAAAAGAAAATTATGATATTTTTATATTTATTAGTTTAAATTGAAATCATAAATGTTTAGTAATATAAAATATAATATCTAATAGAAATATCAATGAAATGCATATTATATAGTTACATTTCACTGATCATATACAATATCTGATAGGAGTATACATAATATGATTTTTATAATAAATTATGATAACATATGTAAATCTTTATGTAATGAGTCAACATATTTGCCTAAAATGTTACAATCTAGTATTGAACAGAGTCTAAATGCTTTTATAAATATATTATAATAAAAATATGCATAATATAAGATAAAATATAAATATTTCATTTATATATTTAGAAAAAAATAATTTATATCATAGTACTCCTACAAACCCAAAATATTAGCTAATTTTATATTGATTATATGGTCATGAAGTTGAGTTGAATCGTCAAGGAATCAGAACAAGTTGATGATTCTAATGTATTTGAAGTTTAAACGGTTCACACCTAGTAAATTTTGTAGTTCCGTACAGCAGGACGATATATGAAGGGCTCTTTCCTTGACCATTATCATGAGAAGCAGTCATGTGAATGGGTGAATGGGATCTTAAGATTCATGGTTGCGTCTTTGAAGTGTAATGTTGAAGAATTGTTGTAAAATGTGCAAGTGCCAGAAGATTAGCTTAAGATCGATATATTTATTATTTTTTCTCTTAGAAAGGTCGAAGATAATGTAGACAGTGAATTGGGGTTGTGACACGTTAGTTCTTGAGAATGATAGGGTGTACGTAAATTTTTTTCCGCGGTTTGACTTTCAACGTGTCAGTGTCCGTATGTTTCTGTACGTCGGTTGAATTTCCTTGCAACGAAGATGTCTTGACTGCTTATTACCAAAAAAAAAAAGGATGATGTCTTGACTGGCTCAACCCCCGTGCTTCTTATGCAGAGACGTCCCAACTCCCAAAACTTCTTTTCTTCAATTTAAAAAAAAAAAAATCTTATCCCATTTGGTGTTATTTATGCAAAATTTTATGTAAAAAATGAATTTTTATATAGTAATTTATTTTTCCGCTATTAATTATAGTTGTGATTTTAAATTTAAGTAATTAATCATCGTATGTGGGATAGTGTATATTGAATCATTTCAAATTCTATATTACGTAGAGCAAGATTTTTATGAGACAACAACGAAGGATGTTGATATAATTTTTTTTGGTATATTGATAGCAAAGGGGTTTAAATCTTCAACATCTAATATTTTATTTAAGTTTTTTGTTAAAATCAAAATTTTATAAAAATAATAATCTTAATTAAATCGTGTAAAAAAATAATATTAAAACGTAAATAAAGTAAATTATAATTATTTGATGAATCTATTTGTGATGAAGGATGAATGTAAATTTATTGTAGATCATGAACTATTCACAATCAATCTCGAGTATGGACTTCAATAAAAGTTTGCTACTCCTTTCAGTTTTAGATGAGTATTTGATTTGAGGAATTATTTTAACACCAATGGAAAGCGATCAAAGTCAATTTTAGAGTTTAAAAGTAACTACCCTTATTTATATTGCAATAATTAGTGGGTTGACCTATCGCTAAAAATCATTCGTTACCACATTATTAGATTAGATTGTCATTGAGCCCAAACTACATAATTACTTTAATATTAGAACAAACCTTTTACATCTTATTTTATTATTGAATTAATAGATATATAATAGAAAATATAATAATCTCCTACTTAGATTATGTAATTTAATAATAGTGGCCATTTTAAATAAGATGCAGAAGAAAATTATGATATTTTTATGCCTATTAGTTTAATTTAAGATTATAAATGTCCCACAATATAAAATATAGTATCCAATAGAGATATCAATGAAATACATATTATACACTTACACCTCACTAATTATATACAATATTCGATAAAGATATATATAATAAGATTCACATAACAAATTGTGATAATATATGTAAATCGTTATGTACTAAGTCGAAACATTTGTCCAAGATGCTAAATGAAAATTGTAATTCTCAATTCAATATTGAAATAAGTTTAAATGTCTTTATAAATAAGCTATAACAAAAAAGTGCATAATATATGACAAAATATGAATATTTTATTTATACATCTCGAGAAAAATAATTTATATCATATTACTCCCATTAATCCAAAACATTAAAAGACTTAGCTAATACCATACTAATTACATGATTATGAAATATTCTTACCACTAAGCCTTTAGTCAATGGATCCGTAAACATACAATCCATGAAAATATATTCAATACATATGATATGCTAGCATATCCTCTTTTGCACAAACTAATACTTTATATCAAAATACTTCATATAGGTAGAACTTTTAATTATGAGAGAAGTTCATAGCAACAGTATCGTTAAAATAGATGGACAATGGTCTAGAAATACTCTTAATAATCTCGAAGCTAGCCATAAAATTCCTTAATTATACAACAGTATAAGTAGTTTCATAACATATGACATGTTTTGCTTCAATAATAGAGGTTGTTGTTAAAGGCTGCTTAATACTTTTTCACAACATAACTCTTTTTGCCATCATAAAAATGTATCTAGATGTTAATTTGTGATTATTGGGATAACTAGCAAAATCTAAATCAGAGTAGCTTGTAACTGTGAGATCTCCTGATCTTTTATAGGTCAACATGTAATCTTTTATATCTTATAGGTATGTTATAACTCTTTTTGTAGTAGTCCAATATTTCTGAATAAGATTGCTCTAGCATCTCCTCAATACACTAATAACATAAGTTATGTCAAGATGTGTACACACTTGAGCATGCATCAGGGTATTGACAATTGATGTATATTAGCAACTTTTCTTTCTTTCTCTTTTAACATCATTTTGAGGACATTTGGACCTAGAGAAAATTTTTATTTTTTGAAATGGGCATGGAAACTTAGGAACATGTTAGCATGTTGAACCTTTTTAATACCTTCTTAATGTATGTCTTCTGAAATAAATTGAGCAAATCCTAGGATTTATCACGATGGATCTCTATTCCCTGAACATAAAAGGTATTTCTAAGATCCTTCATATCAAAATATTTAGATAATATTTGTTTTGTCTTAATTAGCAGATTTGTGTCATTGCTTTCAAAAAGAATATCATCCATATATAATATCAAAATAATAAAATCGTCTATACTCATTAGTATATAAATACATTGATCCATTATATTCTCCTTGAATCCAAGAGAAGTTGTTACCTTATCAAACATGAGGTACCATTATCTAGAAACTTGTTTTAAGTCATATATAGACTTTTTAAATTAATACACAAGGTGTTCCTTCCCCTTCTTTTAAAAACCATCTAACTGGTTCATATAAATAGTCTCTGATAGATCATTATTTAAGAAGATTGTCTTTGCATGCATTTGATGTAGTTTTAATCAAAATGAACCATTAAAGCTATAACAACTTGAAATAAGTCTTTGGTTGAAACTCGTGGAAAGGTTTCTTTATAGTCTATACCTTTTTTTTCTAGATATAGCCTTTAGTTACTAATCTAGTCTTGTACTTCTTAATTTTACCTCAAGCATCCCTTTAGTCTTGAAAACCCATTTGCATTCAATCGGTTTACAACCAGTAGGAATTTTTACTAGATCCTACACTTGATTTTTGTGCATTAAAGTTAATTCATCCTTTATAGCACTCATCCAATTAGAATGGTTTGAACTAGATATGGCTTGAGAAAAGGTCATAGGATTAATATCATCATTAATATCATATTCATACTCTTATAGGTATATTAGATAATCATTAGGAATTATCAATATGCAAACTTTATGAGATCTTCTAAATAGAATGTCTTTATTTATTTCATCTCACTTGACATCTTCTACTATCAATTGTATTGGATTAGCTAGTAGAATAATAAAAAATGACTCTTCCAATTTTGGTGCTAGTGGAACAATTATTTTATCTTTAATGAAATCCATGATGCATGGTATTTAGCTGTCATTATTCAACTTATTCTCAGAGAAGATAGCTTAATTAGACTTAATTACTTTGGTCGTATAAGTTAAATAATGAAATATGCTTCCCTTTGAGCCATTGCAGCACATAATAAAGCATCCATTAATAGTTTTTGAATCAAGTTTCCTTATAAATAGAATGTACGTCTTTACTTTAACTTTGCAATCCCAAACTCAAAAATGCCTTCAACTAGGCTTTTTATTATATAACAATTCATAAGGGGTCTTAGGTATTGACTTATTGGGAATTTAATTTAGAATGTATGTTGCTATTTTTAATGCATCAACCATAAGAATTTTAGCAACAAAGTATGGGCCTAGCATGTATCTAACCATGTTTATAAAGGTCTGATATCTTCTTTCTATAATTCCATTTTGCTCCAGCATTCCAAGCATGGTGTAATTTATTTGAATTCTATACTCTTGTAAAGACTAAGGTTTTTTCTTGTTTCATAATACCAACTTTGTCAGAATTAATATATTTTATCTATTTCCCTATTTTAATTTAACTACCGCCTTGATTGACTTAAAGGTTTTCAGTGATTTTGACTTCTCACTAAACAGCTCTACCTAACCAAATCTAAAGTAATTACTAGTGAATGTGATGAAGTATTTATAAGCTCTCATAGCACTAGGTGTTATAGGCCCATTAATGTTTGTATGGATCAATTTTTAAACATTCTTCTTTTTGCTTTTCTTCCCTTTTCTAACTCTAGCTATAAGTTTACCTTTAATGTAGTTCATGTAGGTTCCAAAATCTAAAAAATCCAAATCATGAAGTATTTCTTCCTTTACAAGTCTTTGAATATTTTCTTGAAAAATGTGTCCTAATTGCTTATGCCATAATATTAAGGACTTTTCATGGACTTGACATCTTTTTTTTACTAATAATAGAGTTTATTAAGTTTAGAAAATTAAGTTCTAAATTAACTCTATATAAGCTATCACACATAGAAACACTACCCATAATAGAGGATTTATAAAATAATTCAAATTTTTTATTTTTAAAATAACAAGAGTATCAAACAAAATCTAAAGCAACAATAGAAATTAAATTCTTTCTCATGAAAGGTACATAAATTACATTGTTTAATAAAAGCTCATGTTCAATCTTTAACTTCAACTTTACTAATTTTATGTGCCTTAGTTTAACTTTATCTCTATTTTTTAGTCTCATAATCAACTTTACTCTAAAATTTTTTAGACTTACCAATGCTTGAAAATAATTAGTCATATGAATAGTCACATCGATATTTAACTACTAAAAGTTTGATGGCACATGAATAATATTTGATTCAAAATAGACTAGAGCTAGATGGGTACTTTCTTTTTCTTAACCCATTTCTTGTATTTAAAATAGTTTGCTTTCTTATAATTATACTTCTTATAGAATCTGCAGTTACACTTGAATTAGGCTTTATTAGGTTTATAACACTGTTGTATACTAAATTCACCTTTCTTACCCTTTTTCCTCTCATGGTTGAAACAACCCTTATTGTCTCTTTAATTAAATCTTTCACTATGATTTGAATTTGTGCCATACGAGGTATAATTAACATCTTGAGCCTTACCCTCTTCATATTTTCCTTAGAATATGTAACAATTGAAATGAGCTTATTGATGATCCATTTCATTTTTTGAGTATTATAAGATGTTTTTAGAATGTTAAGTTGAGAAGGAAGAGACTCTAGCATATGCCAAGTTAAATAACTTTTTCTTAGATCAATTTACATGGTTTTCAGCTTATTATAATAATTAACTAATCTCAAAATATGCTCTTTCACCCTATTAACACCATCATATATATATATATATATATATATATATATATATATATTTGTCAAGTAATGAAAGATACTAACCTTTCTTAATCTTATTAAACTTTTTATATTTTTTAGTTACAGAATCCAAAAAAATTTTCATATTGGTTATTTTGAGAATATTCTCTTTTATCATCTTATCTATCATATATTTCATCATCATCAAATACACTTTATTAGAGTAGGTCCATTTTTCATGATAATTTGTTTATTTGTCGTAAATTTAACAATAATCTAAGGTTTTGTTTTCGTAATCACTAGATCAAGGTTATAGATAATGAGATATGACTTTAACAACTTAGCCTAGTTTTTATGATTTGTTTTATTTAGTCTCCTAATTGCGTTAATTGTATAGGTAAAGAAGTTAAGGAAATAAATTTAAAAAAAATCATTAATACATGTCTAACCTTAATTATATTAGAAAATTTCCTTAATAAACTATGTAATTGAATTCAATATCACATTATAAATCTTAATATTGATGAGGCATTAAAGATCCTATAATATAATATTAGAACTAAATATCATATTTCTAAAATTTTAACACTAAGATGAAAATTTTTATTCCTACACTTACATTATCATTAACAAATTACATTAATAATATTATATTGATAAGGTATTAAAATTTTATTAATATGATACCCTTCTTAGTCCAACTATCATTTTATTAAAATGAACAAAATTTTATGAAGTTAGGCCTATGATAGGTGGGCTTATAATTACACAAAATTTTATGGTATAATATAAGCCTAAATAATTTTCTAAAATTATTTTCTTATATACACATATGCATAGAAAAATAATTAATGACTAAATAGTGCCTAAAATTTTATAAAAAATATATGTGGAAGTTTAATATATAAATATTACAGTAAAATTTTTAAGCCTAAAATAAAATCAATTGGTGATTCAAATTAAATAGGCACCTTTCATCATCGTCGAATGAAGTTGTTACAGTAGCATGTGGTGTGAATAAATTATCGTTGAGTGTCGTCATCACTAGCATGCACTTATTCATTTCCTTTCCTAGGTAGTTGAATCTACAACCCGGGTCAGGCAAACTAATTATAGACCTATGTGACCCTAGACCAAAATATGTAATTTTTTTATGTTTTTCAACACATTTTTCAAACATAATTCTCTTTTAATGCATTTTAATGTATTTAATGCAAATTTTTTTTATAAAAATGCATCTAAAATTTAGTTCTCATGATTAAAATTTTTTAGAAATTATAACTATGGCTTGAATGGCTTTTCCTTTTAAAAAATTTGAGTTTAAATACTTATAAATGCCAAAATATATTTTCCTTAAATTGTAATACACTAAAATAAAATTTTCTTGAAAATTGATTGCCAAAAAAAATTTTAAATTCCATAATTGTAGGAAGTGGCCAAAAAGTTGCTAGAATTTTTTTTATATGTTCAAACAACAATGAAAAAACTTATTGAAAATTTGTGAATGAACTAAAATTCTTCGAACAAAACCTAAACATAGATAAATAATTTTCATGATGCACACCAAATTGGGAATCAATGCATCAAAACTAGAAAAAAAAATTGGAAAATGGTACTGGGCATTTTTTATTTTTTATAATTTTTTTGGAAATTGTTGTACTTGTTGTTTTTGGAAATTACATACATATATTTATCAAATTGCTAATAAAATTCATATTCATAGAATATATTAATATTCAAGCATAAATTACAATATGTAAAATTATTAAAATACATAAAATTCATCCAAAATTATATAAAATGCATGGATGAATCACATAAAATTTCTCATATATATAATATGTATATCATTCATAAGGACAAAAAATAATACATATAGAGGTATAAAATAAATAGTATGAGTGTTATAAAATAATTGTAAGATTTATAGCAAAATTTCATTAAAAAAATATTCATCACAAAATATAAAATTATTCAAAAATAAAATTTTATTCTTAAATCCATGTAATAATATATTCAATCTATATAATTTATTAACTTTGATATCAATTGTTAAAATTAAAATTTTATAAGAATAATAAACCCAATTAAATCACGTGAAAATATAATATTAAAATGTAGATAAAATAAATTAAATTACTTGATGAATCCATTTGTGATAGGATGAACATAAATCTTCTATAGATCATGAATTACTCATGATCAATCTTGAACACAAATTTCAATAAAAGTTTACTATTCCTATCAGTTCTAGATAAATAACTGATTTGGGGAGCTATTTTAACACTGATAGGAAATGATCAAAATCAATCTTAGAACTTGGGAGTAAGAATTCTTATTTATATTTTAACAATTAGTAAGTTGATTCATCGCCAAAGATCACCCTTTACCACACTTTTGAATTAAATTATTATTAGATTCGAACTATGTAATCACTTTAATATTAGACTAAACCTTTTATATTTTATTTTATTATTGAATTAATATATCTATAATAGAAAATATAACATTTTTCATTACTAATCCACCACTTAATGACTTATAATGATATAGCTTATAGTTTGATCAAGTTATCCTCTAATTTTCTTTATCTTTTTGCTTAAGATTTCCTATTTTTAAGCAATTAGCATTCTTTTTCTTTCCATAGTTAATTTTTCATTATGATATCTCCCACATTGTCTTCACACTATAATGAGATTTGTGAGTGTAGGCATATGCATAAATCTTGTACTTTCATAAATGTGAAGACAATATAAAAACACCATATGTAAGGGACCATTTTTTTCTTATTATCTGTTTAATTTATTGTATATTTTCTAATGTTTAGATCATATTGATTTTGTTTAGGAATTCATGACCATTTATAGAATGAGAAGAATATTAGTAGATTTAATGGAAAAAAAGAAGGAACTAAGAGTAAGGCAAATAACATATAGAAAATAAAAAGTAATAAGGGATCTATTGCATGGGAAGTTTTTGTGTGTTTCAACAATAATACATATTTTTATTCTTATCTAATAAATAAAAAATAATTATCAATTTTGTTAGCTTCTGTCAATCTACCTAAACTATGTTTGGCATGAAACCTATTTTCTAGTTTTTACAAACCTATTCTAACCATACACTTGGTATCATTATACAAATTCTATTAATCATCATATTTTATATTATCAAAATTATACACAAACATTTGTTTGTACATCATCCTACGAGGACTTAAATATTTCTATTTACAAATTATCCACAATTATGATTGTCTTAATAGGATAGCAATGAGATTTATTATTCTTGAACTGCAAGTGAAAAGGGAGTTTCAACAAGCAAATTTAAAGAAGTAAGTATTTAGAAATAGTGAATCTATGACTTAATAAGTAAACAATTTACTTCATAAACTAAATATCGATAATAAACAATTATAGGTATCATGATACCTTCTTTCATCTACAAACTATTCATGTTCAAGAGATTTCCATAAGGATAATAATATTTTAAAAAGAATAATTATCAATTTGTAATAACAAAGAAAATAAATATTTTTTCTTATGCCTTCGATTAACTTCATTCTTTCACAAACTTTTTTCTAAATCTAGTATTAATCATATATTCATCATCATCCCTTCTTATCATATCAAACATGTCCAATGCATCTTCACATTAGATCATCATTCATAAATTATTTATCGGAGCAATCTTATTATAAATATAATAATATCAATTCGCAACTCCATAGCTCTCATGCGTAGTCACAAACCATCCATTTAACATTAATCACAAATTATATAAGCAAGCATGACATAATCCAACAATAATGGTAATACTATGTTTTCATCGCATAGCTCCAAAGAAATAATTTAATAATAATCCATAAGAAATTCCATTAAACATTACAATAGTTGAAATATTAACAAATAATTACAATTATAGAATTCTGTACTCAACATGCTGAAAGTAATGATATAAGTATATGACTTATGTATATACATAAAGGGAATATATAAAAAAAAAAAACTAAAATAGTATTTGAAATAAATGTTCACTTACTTCAAGACATACTAATCTCACTATATGCTTTAAGGGAAGTAAAACTCTATTTAATATGTTTACATTTTAGTTTTAATGCAAAGCATGCACCAATTAATTATTTATATGCTTAGTACCTAAATACTTATAACTTATGTATTAATTAGCATTGACAATTAATAGGATAATGGTACCTCAATGCTACTAATGCAGAAGAATAATAGTTCACCAATAGATACATTTGTCAAACATTATATACTAGAAAATCCAAAAATTGAATTTCATAAGCTATTAGTTAACTAATGGGTCTAATGATTGACAACTAACCTAGGTTTTTTAAAAAAAAAAATCCTAGAAAAACAATGTTTGACCTCTAAATTAACTATCTAATGCATCAAGTTCCTAACCAAACTCTATAAAATCATGAATACAACTTTCTAACATCTTGATAAAGTTATTTTCACCATTTATTATAACAAACATCACTAAAATTCCTAGTTTCTAATGTTACCAACCTTACAACACAAAAGTTTAATAAATCAAAGATTCAAACAAAGATTTAAGTAAATTGTTCACTTGTTACTTATAGAAAAGATTGAAGAAGGGTTCAAATGAAAGTTAATTTGCCTAGACAACACAAAATTAAGTAAATTTCAATAGGATTGTCAAACTCCCCTCCACAGCTATCTCAAAAAAATTCTAACCAATAACTATAAACTAACAAGGAATTACCATGTTTAAAGAGAAAAATATGACGTTTCCTTGGAATTTCGTTAACCTTAAACTTGCTAGATATTAGTGGCATTCCAATGAAGAAATTGAAGGATGAAAGTGAGGAAGAAATTGGCTAAGAAATCTGCTAAGACATTTAGGAAGGTTCTATGCCAATTGGAGTTATAAGGTTGGAGATATTTTGAGGGACAATATTATAATTTGAAAAGGGTTGAGGGATATATTAGGGAAACGGTCCCTAAATCTCTTTCATACATACTTACTTGAATCCAATTATACTATAACTCATATATAACTTATTTCCTCTTACTTATATCACATAAACATATTTTCCTTAAATAAAAATTCATTCTAAATACATCAATAACATTTAAATAAATTTTTATTTACATACAAATATAAATAAAATTCAAATAAAATAAAATTAATTCCTAATTTCTTAACGTATGTAACATTTTTAATATGTTAAAAATTAAAAAATTAAAATTTTAGGAGTTATTTGATTTAAACAAAAAGTAAGTTATTGTAGAACATTAAACTTTCTAAAAGTAAATTCTCTTATGAATTTCACTGAAAGTGTTTAAGTGTTTGTTTGGCACATTTGACATAATAGGTAAGTTAACTTATAACTTATTAATTTAGTTAATAAGTTATAACCTTACTTATAAAAGTATTTAACGCACCAAAAACTCTAGTTTATAAGCCTTTATTTAATAAGCTCCATAAGGTAGTTTATAGTTTATAACCTATTAGCTTTTTAATATTTTTTTCAGAATTTTTCCTCTTCTTTTAATTAAATAATAACTTATATTCTAATTATGTAAATAAATATTTGAAATAATACCATTAGTTCAATATATATAAATAAAAAATAAGTAAGTAAATAAATATGTGATATTATAAAATATAATTAATTTTTAATTATTATATTATTATTTGAATAATAAAAAATGAAAAATAAATAAATAAAAAATATTTAATGTCATAAATATATTGATTAAATTTTTGGTAATTATAATCTTATTTTGAATATTTTAATTATATTGATATAATTTAAACTCAAAATAAATATGAATCAATTTTAATTAATATATCTATTTATATTAATACGTCTTTTTATATCATTTTATATTTTTCAACTAGTTTTGCCAAATACTTTCGATACAATTAATTAACTTGTTAACTATTAATGATAAGTCATCGGTTAGTTTATTAGCTACTAACTAGTTAATTTATTAGCTATTTGTACTAAATAAAGTCTAAAGTTATTTGGTTGATATTAAGAAATTGATATTTCTTAAAATAAAAATATACCCTTAAAATTGTAATATAAAAAATAAGAAATATTAATAAATATTTTTAATTGTCTCTAATTATTTTTAACCTCTTTCAAACATAATTTTTCTAAATTTTTAATTTCTAATTTTTTAATTTAATATATAAAAAATTAAGATATCTTTCATATACATATATATATATCTTAAATCATCTTAATATAATTTAAATGAAGAAAAATATTAGTCAAATAGTTAATTCTATTAAATTTATATAAAATAAATAAGAAATACATAATTTTTAATTTTTATAATTGAATATTAGCATAATAATTAATGAATATTATAAATAAAATAATGTAATTGATATATATAATACATATATAATTATATTTAGAATTAAATTTTTATTGTAATTATATTTACACTTTATATTCAAGATAAAATATTCAATATTTATTTTACATAATTTTGTATAATACTCATTCTACTTATTATATAATTAATAATTATAGAATATTTATTATAATTTTTGGGCTATAAAAATGAAAAAAATTAAAGTGATCATTAATTAAATTAAATTAGGATAATTGTGTATTTCTATTTATAAATTACATAAGAAGTTCTTAATATAAAAAGTGTGTATAAGTAACTTTCTCTATTTTAGTTGTTAATAGCTAACTAAATAATTCAAAAATTTTCTATGAGGAAGTTGTACCACTCATATTATTTCTATTGGCCAAACAACCTCTTAATGTATATTGGTCTCACAAATCTAATAAATAAGTAATAAGATGACAAATGTGCCTAATTCATTAAATGAGAGTAAGTATGTTTGCAACATATAAGAAATTCTCCTCTTGCATGTCGCATAATGCTTATTACAAAGAGACACATGCGTTATTTAACTACTAACGTTGGGCGGCCAATTGAACCTGCTGACCCTAAAGCAAGGCAGTGAGATGTTATGTTGGCTCTACCTAAAGAGATGTAATAGATAGAATTTAAGGTATTTTTCTTTTAGGTTTTTAGTGACTAGAGAAGCTGTTTTGCAGCCGTGAGATTATGAAGTCAGAATGTAGATAAGACGAAAAAGAACAAAATCTTACACAAGCTTTGATGTCATGTTTTCACGAGCACGTCAATTGCTCAGCATTATTCTAAGCATATCTGCGTTTATTGTCTTCATGCGTCAAGTTAATATGGGCCAATAAAAATGGGCGGTTAGTTTAATTAATCCATTTAGAAAGGTTGTTTGATTCCGTTTGTCCTTCTCTGGATGTGAATTTAAGCGGAGGGTTGTTGATATATCCTTTTTTAATGGGGTTGAAAATGAAAGCTGGCTAACATCTAACCTACCTCAATAAAAATTATTACAGCCATGTGTCGTGTTCCGCTTAATTCCTACTTAAAATTTGATTTATTCCCTTATAAATTGGATACACAAATCACCGTCAAAAATCAATATATTTGAATAACTAGAACGAAACTTACGGGATACCGCGGGTATTCCATTGAGACACATTTTTTGTATTTTAATAATAACTAAAGATATTAAACAAAATTGGATGAAAAAAAAAATTAATGAATAGTTTATGCATTATATCAATGGGACGTTTCTGTACATAAATCAATTCAACTTCATCATCAACAACACATTAGTCTAAATTTTGAAACACTTCTTTGAATATAACATTTGTTGTGATATTTTTTTCTTCTCTCTCATTATATAAGAATTTTCAATTTCTATCTTCTTCTGACTCCAAATAATGTAACATAAAGTTGACCATAATTAAAAATTGATTTAGGTAAATAAAGAACAACATTTAGTAACGATTGACCTTAACTTTTATTTATAATCATTGCATAGGATAACATGATTGGGAATTGTCTCCTCTAAATTTTGAAAGGCCATCTTGATTGTGATGGGTTAAGAGTCATTTTTGGTGTAAATGTCTTCATTCCAACATTTGTTCCACTCAATATTTCTGCTTTAATGACATGATCAGTCAATTATGTGACAATCAATCTTATACCATTGCAAAGTTTAGCGGATTGGTCTATGTTATGAATGAGCATGATTGATACTTTAAGTTATATTAGGTAGGCTAGAACATTTTAGATTATTGAGAACCTCAAGTGTAATCAGATCCACATGGTATGATCTATTTGAATTTGTTTTGCAAATTGAATATGAGCTGAGGTATTCTTTCTCTTCTACATCAAGTAATGTGAGCATATAATTGTTCACCTCTTCAACAATGCTTAATTTAGGTGTTAATATGGGAAAATCTCTTAAGGTGTTCTTATTGAAATTACTTCACATTGTAGACAGATAAATGGCTTGAATGATTGCTTTAATGGGATCAGAATAATCAGTAATCATAAGGTCATCAAATATTTATATGTCAACTTCACTATCATTTGGTTCATCAACCTTTCCATCATCAGTATTTAGAATCCATTTAGAGAATTGTTTAATTTTTATCATATCTGATTCATTTGAGGTAGAAGATTGAAGATGCATGTTCTTTGTCAACTTTAAAACATAATAGTATTGCCATAGGTACAATGAATTCAAAGTAGCATTAACAATATTTGCTCCATTACCTTTAGATATGACAGGTAAAATCTGACGAATGGAGCCAATGTGTTATTGTTGTTGTTTACTTGCATGATATCTCTTAAACTTCAATCCTAAGCTTTAAAGCAAAATCTATGTATCATTGGAGTTTCATCCCAAATAATTAAATCAATCTTCTTCAATAATTCTGATTAAAGGGTTCCTTGTTTAATGTTGCAAGTGGAGTCCTTATGAATGTTCAAAGGGATACCAAATCTTGAATATACAGTACAAGCACTAGGTAATAAAATTGATGCAATACCACTTGAGTTAACTGTCGACACTATACTTTTTACAGAACATCATAATGAAGTAATAGCTCTCCAAATATAAGTTTTTCCCAGTACCACTATGTATATACAAGAAGAAGAGACCTCTTTTGTTGGAATGTACAACATTTATCACTATTTTGAAAACTTCTCTTTGTTCACTTGTCATTGTTTCTAGAAATGATGTTATTTTAGTTGCTAATGATTCCCTGTCATAATTTAGGTCATCAGCAATCAATTTATAGTGACATTTTAGTAATATCTAGAACTTTCATTGGTGGGAAATCTCATAGATTTCTTCCATTACTCTGTAAAATCTTTTCTATCTCTATAGAAGTTAGATGTTGTAATTGATCATTTGTAAGAGTTAAATTTGTAAAGATAATTTAAACAATTATTACATTCAATATGCTTTTGATGTTTTGCACATTATAATAGCTTTTCTTCTTAAACAAAAAATAATAAAGGAGATCTACTTAAAATAAACTAATTTATATACCATCTTTTCCTAATGCTTGTCTTTAATTATATAATAGATCTTCAGATGGCAATTTTCAAATGTCTTTCCATACAATCTCAAGTATTGACAAACAATTATAGAATAACATAATGCTAAATAGTTTCCTCAATGAAGTGCATGTTCCTTACACTAAAGCTTCTTTTAGTGCAGTAACATATTCTACGTTATCATCAAGCAAACTAAAGGCATAGGAAGCTTCTTTGAAAGTTGGATACAATATACCGTTAACAGTATGGATTTCTTCGTATTCTATTAGACCTCTCACTTTGTTTAGTAAGATACATAAGTAGAATAACTCACTAGTTGATAGTGAAGCAAAGTTAATTCTACTAATAGCAAATTTGTATTTTCGCCTTACCCATTTATGGATATCTTTCTTGTATATCTAGTTTAGAGGAAATTCCATGTAAGTGAACTATTTAGCTTCAGGATCTTTTTTATTTTTCTTTATCCATGTAGTAAACATATTGTGATGATTATTTTCTTTGTTCAAAGCGTTTTCAATTAAATGATCATCAATATCAACAATATATTGCTCTTTTGGAAGATGAAATTTCAATCTCTCAATTTGTGGTTATCTATAATGAATATCATAACTAAATATTTGTTAACATACTTCATAAGCAGATACATATCTACAATCATAATATGCTTTTATCTCATTAACTTGCTCAATTGATATATTTGATTCTTTAAATTATTACAATGTAGCTAGCACTTGATCATAATCCTTGTTGACATATTTGAAAAGGTATTTGATAAATGCCCATTGGTTACATGCTTTTACATTAATATGAGCTTGGTATCTAATAAGTAACTTAGGATTATATGGAATAATGAATTCATTATCTGGTTGAATATGATTTTTTTCAATTGTTCTTCCATTATTTCTTTTCCTGTAAACTGAAAATCCATCATCATCAATAGTTGTTTTATTAATGAATCTTTTTGGAAATTTTTTTATGCATTTTCCATTTTCTATACAAGGTGATTTTTTTATTCATATTGTTGCATGGTCTATGAATAATAAATTTTTTAACCATTTCATATAGAGCAAGATCAATGTCTGGATTCGAAATTTCTGCTGAAATAATCTTGTCAACATCAAATGCACTTTGGATTTTATGCTCAAAAGTAAGAAAAATAATGATATGAGTATGAAGTAGTCCTCTCTTTTGAAATTCAATAATGTACATTACTGAAAAGTTAAAAGCATTTATACATGTTACATAATGTTTAATGCAATGTAGTCATCAAGTGGTAAACATAGAGAAAATCCAATATATTGTCAAATATTTAATGAACATATATAAAAGAATTTACCACAGATATGAAGTATGATAATTACTTGCATTTACTTTTCCAAAGAATGAGCCTTTCTTCAAATAATTCATCATATACCATAGTTTAATTTTCAAAACCTTGCAAATTAAATTAGCATAACCGAATAGCTTCAATCTAAGAACATCTACAATTCAAACAATTTTAGACCAATTTGGATTATATGTAAAGGTCATAAATATATTTGAATATTCAACCCACTTACAAATAGCTATTGGATCATGGTAATTTCACATTAAGTATCTAGCATCTCTTGTGAAGTTTGAAGATAATATTATGTTAGGAATTCAGATTATTACATGCAGCAAAATTTTAAAATTTTGATCCGAATTCTACCTAGGTTTTATGCAAAAAGCATAAATCAATTATTAGGGTTTTACCTATTGGGTACTTATGTTTCTACTAATCAAAACTTGAGAGTGGATAAATCAAACGCTGACCGGAAGGTACAGCGTCTCTACGATATCCACACGGAGTGAACAACGACTTCTTGCCCTCCACGAATCTTCTAGGATGCATTTTTTCTCTCTAGGAATTAGGATTGGATGTTTTCTGAGTGATTTAGGATTTGTATGGAAGCTTTGAGTGTATCCTAATGTGCTACCCTCAAGTCCCTTTTTATAGAACTTAGGCAAGTCACAATCCTAATCCTACTAGGATAATACTTCCAAAATCCTAATTACACTTAATAACTCATCTTATCCTTATCCTAGAGATAATGAGGAGAGATAGGACTTATCTATTAATTATCTAATATTATCTCATAATATAAATATCTTAATATTAGATAATTGCATATAGTTATCAAATATCAAAATAATATTATCTTATAATATATTTATCTAATATCTTATAACGTAATTATTTGATATTACTTTAATGTTAAATAATATCACATAATATTATATATATATATATATATATATATATATATTACGTGAATAACACATTATTATTCTTAATAATAATATATATGTATGAAAATAAGTCTAATTAATTAGATATTAATATAATTAAAGTCCAATTAATTATTATCTTATTCCTACTCCTTTTGTGTGACCCTATAGGTTCTTACTACGTTGACAATGACTCATTATTGAGCCATAGACAGTGAGCAGTATCTAGCAATACATTACTGCCACTCAAGTAGTAAGAATGTCTGTGATTCGACATCCACCTAATACATGATCAACGTTTTGCATCATAACCTTTTTATAATAATATCCAAATTGAACTGGAGGCATGGAATGTGTCATCCTTGTCAATGTTTAATTTATATTTCTTGATACTGAGTAGACTTAAAATAAATGATTAATATCACATATTAATCCAATTGAGCATGGCTATGCATTTCTAAGTCTCACTCAATCAAGGAGCTCAAGGATATTTCTCTTTTATACAAGAGTAACAAAATTCCATCTACATCACTCACTTCCTTCTGCACGATTCATGACACACCTAATCAATACCCTATTCGTCATCCTGATTAAAGGTGACATAGGACAATATTAAAGTGAGTAATTCCTCATATAAGAAACCATAGTGACTTCAGGTCAAAGGTTTATGTGTATTTGTGATCATATGAAAATGACTTATAACACGTCTATCCGTACAATATTCTCATAGTGGGTCAGTCTAATATATTGTTCACTAATAATGTATTCATATATTGACTTGATATCACATATCCATGATTCGTAATCATCAGTCATTATACATGCTAGTCTCGATGTATTATTACTATCCTTTTCGTAATAATACTTGACTAAGGGCATTTTAGGAATAGCAAAATTATTCCAAGGATAATTATTATATTAAGTTATAAATCGCACAGAATAATAATAAAATTATAAAAATAAAATAAAATAATTAAATTACCTAAAATAAAATATAATACATTGTGTATTACTTCAATCATCTATATAATTAGTTCCTAGGACATACACCAACATATTATTCTTCTTCTTGTTGAGTTTGCATTAGTTTCACCATGTAATAATACATTAGTAAACCTACTATACCTCTTAAGACGATTAACTTGAAAGTGACAAATTAAAAAAGAATAAATTTTATGTCTTTTTATTTTCATAAAAGTCAATAACATTTTCATACAAAAAGCATTTTCTAAGAGTATTCTTTTTGCATAATACACAAATACCTACATTCTAAGTGTTCTTTTATCTTATTTTACACTTGAAATATAACACTACATAAATTATCATGTCAAATCAATAATGAAAAAATATTCAACATAAGAGGATACCATAGGTTTCATTTAAGATATGCATCACAAAAAATTTCCATGCTATAGTATTCCGCATATTATGAAAATAAATCAAGACTATGCTTCGACATTTTAGTACAAGCAAACATAAAAAATGTAACCACTTTTTTATGATAAAAGTCACATTTACAGCATATATATACACACACACATATTATTATACCCTCTTTAATTATAAATAGATTAGAAATTATGATATGAGAAATAATAGTTAAAGCATCTAGTAAAATTTATGTGAATTAGGAATTTTATGTATAAATTATGAAATAAAATAGAATTAATAAAAATAAAAATGTGAGAATATGATTTGGGTAAAATTTAATGGGGAAAGTTTATTAGAATCCTAAAGTATAAAGTTATACACTAATATAAATGAATATATGAGTATGAGAGAGGTTTAGGAGTATTTTTTTCAAAAATGTCCCTAGAGTTTTATTTTCCCCATTTCAATCCTAAAACCCTCACGCCCTCTCATTTCTTTATTTCTTCCACTCTTTCTACACAATCTTTTCACTACTTTATTAATCAAGTAAGGGAAAATTTAAATCTTCTTTATTTTTTCATTTAATCTAGGTAAGAACAATATTTTTATCAAGAATTTCTCCTATTTCTTCTTAGTTAATGAATGATTTGAAGTTTATTTGATTTTGTTGAGCATTTTAAACCATAACTATAGAAACCATGGATTTTGATGTGGTTAGGATTGAAAGATCTTTAAACTAATCTTCTAACATTCTCTTCCATATAAAGTGAGTGGATAATCTAACTAAATTTATGAATTTTGAGATTTTATGATCTTATTGATAAATATAGGTTTTTATGTGATTTTGCTTGAATATGAGTTATTTTGATGTGTTTTAAGAAATAAATGAGGGAGAGAGGTGATATGAAATGTTTAGATAGGTGTATTGATGATTATATTCAAATTTGATATGCATTATATGTGCTTATAAGATGTTTTGGGTCGGTTGTATAGTAAAAATTTTATTAAAAAAAATTGAGATTTTCATGTGTGAATTAATTTAAAGGATCTAGAGGTGAAATTAGACTTCAAAATTAAGTAACCAATTGATTTTGGGGGTCCAGGGGTTGATGAATTGATTCCAGGGCCTAAAGGCAAAAATTGGGCAGATAAATCGATTCATCAATTATAGAAATTTTTTTAAATTTAAAGGGGCATAACTTTTTTATTTATATCTATTTTAAACAAATCACCTATTGTTTTAAAGGTAATTAAGTCTACTTTCAAATGAAATTAATTTCAAATTAAAATATTTTATATATTTTGAGATATTATTAAAAAAGTAGATAGAAGTTAAAAAGTTAAGATTTTAAAAGTAGACTTTTTACATTTATTTTCAAAAAAGGCATAAACTTTTTAAAACTTAGCTAATTTATACAAATGACCGGTCTATAAAAATCTAATTAAGTTTATTTTCATATAAAATAAGTTTCATGGAATTTATCTTTATAACTTTTGAGTTATTCATAAAAGATTACCCAAAAGTCATAGATAAGAAAATCATATAGTGATCCATGCTCCATTAGTTTTATGTTTTCATGACTCATAGTAGCTACCATGAGTATTTAATCATTAAATATCAAAGATGGAGTGGTTCATAGTAATGTAAAAGATTGCATAAGTTAGATAATCGTGACAAAAAAAGGTAGAAGTTGTATGTTATAATACACGATATGATGAGCTTATTACATTACTTATAGAATGAGATATATATGTTAGAATATACTTTATGAATTGAGTATTATGATATGTGGGAATACTTATAGCTGTACAAAAGGACATAATGATGCTAATAAGTATTGTAATGCACATTATGATTGAATTGTGATTACATTGAATAGAGCTTGAGCTCTAATGTTTAAATTACATTAAAAATTATGCTATGAGTGACATTAAAAGTGAGAAATGTGATAAAGGCGATGTTGTGAATACCGAATGGGAAATTTCTAGTAATAAGGTAGGTAGGGTATAAGGTTAGCTCGAGAGGAATAAGGATGAAATAAGTGGGTAGGATATAACGTTAGCCTGAGAGTCAAAAGAAGGATGAATATATATATATATATATATATATATATATATATATATATATATATATATATATATATATATATATATATATATATATATTGTTGTTTGTCCATTCAATAAAATATGATTTTGAGTGTATTATTATATGATACATTAAAAATGAAATGACTATGTGGTAATCTCAATTTTAATGGCTCTTACTTACTAATATGCTTGATTGTGATATAATTTGTTAAAAGAGAATAGTCCAATAGGTAAGTTATTATAAATTATTATTTCTATAGATTATTCACTTATTGAGCCCTAAACTTACTACTTCATATTTTATTTTATAAACTCCCAAGTTGAGCTTCCACCTCTACCTCCTTAAAGTTAGAGTTCAGGAAGCTTATTAATGGTATTTTAATAGCACAAACTCACATACATAGAAGTATTTTGAGCCTCTTAACTATCATAGAGTTGGATTGAGGGAATGTTGAACTAATTCCTTAAGAGTTAGTTAGGTTTGCTTATCCTTATTTTAGGAAGATTATAAATATTCTTAACTTCCACATCTTTTGCTAAAACCTTGATAATTGCTTTCTATGAAATATGATTCTCTTTTATAAATGCATCACAATTAGGTAAACCAATATTAAGTTAATTATTTACAAATAGGCTAGTAGAAACCGATAGAGGGGTAAGGGGTTCCATGCTGGTCATAATCGAATTAAGGTCGTGACACATATATGTCAACCATTTCATTGATCATTTATTTCAAATAGAATATAAAAAATAATGGAATTAAGTTCACTTCATAACAAAATTTAGTTTATAAATTTTTAACTTGATTAGTTTAGGTAATCTGACAATTAGATCACTTAACTATTAATATTTAGCGAGGAATAATTATAATAGTTTCTATATGTTGTGAATCTTACAAAAAAGAAAATGAAACCTAAATGAGTCAAGCCCATACTGTTATCAAGCCTAGCATGGCATGGTCTAATAGAAAATTCTTTAATATTGAAGATGAACGATACTTTGCTACCACAAAATTAAGGTTTGAATAGCAATTGTACATTCTGTCCTTCATTCAAACATTGAACCATGGCATACCCCTAACTATTATTTTTAATAAAGAATAAAAAATATTAAAATAAAAAAGTTATCTTGAATAGTGTGGAGAAAAGTTATTATAAATTGTGTAATATTCGGCCTAAGGCATGGTTTAGGTGCTTTGAGAATAAAATAATGCTCATGTTCAGATGTATTTTGCTATGGCTACTAATACACCTATAAATAATAGAAATGCATATAGAGGTAAAACTCTTAAGAGAATGTAGAATTACATTTAAAAATTTGGAAAGTACAAGTCACAATTTATAACATAAGGAAAGTTATGAATGGAATCTCATGAATGGTAGAAGTCATACAACAAATAGAAGTCCAAATTCATTAAGTCAAATAAAATAAATTACAAAGGTATAAATCACATATTACAACTTTAAAGTCCATAATTAATATGTTGGATGATATTCCAGTCTAGTTTAGGGTGTGACACACTCAATAACCTACAATTGTCACTAGTTTATGTTAAACTTTATTAAGTGATAAAGAAAATGACAACTTAAATTAATCACTAAAACAAATTTAGTTATTATTTTTTGTAATTTTAAAAAGAAGATATTACCTTTTCAATTATAGATAGAATGCTAGAAATTGTGCCATTAAACCCATATTGTGACATTTGGTGAGAACTGCTACCTTATAAAATGTAACTGGCCACTCTAATAAATACAGAATATGTAGAATATTAATATTCAATACTTTACCTTATAAAATGTATAGGATTAACATAGTCATATATTCAATTATTGTAAACATTAATTATTTAAATGATTAAATAATGTACCTTTATAGTTTGGAATTCAAGATTTGTCTTGTTGAATCCATGAGTAGTATTGCACATCTCAATGACAGAGTAACTTTTCTAAATATCATCAATATTAAGAGTGGAAATATACACCTTGAATGAAAATTGTTTATTCAATAGATAATCTAATAACTCCTACAACATAGGATATCTTCCAATGTCCTACATAAAAGTAAGACATAAGTATAGATGATATGGAATATAGAATTGGGCACAAAACTAATAAAATTGTTGAAATAGCAATTTTAAGATCCATACTTACATTAAACACTCATTGTTTCAAATTATCATAGCTAACACTAACTAACTTATGAATATCATTATAAAAAATTAGAAAAAGGAGCTATTATTTTCTCATTATAAACAGTGATAGATATAAGGAATCTATAAAACACTCCCATGTAATTAATTTCATTTGTTTAAAAAATAAATTAATTTCATCTATTTAAAACATGAACTCCATATATAAGTAAAAGAAAAAAATATTTATTTCATATATTAATGTCAATTATATATTAACATAAGTACTTGAAAATCGCCTACTTATTAGGGGTAAAAGTATGGCAAGGAAACATTAGAATACCCACAATACAAACATTTTTTTTAGTATTGCACCTTACAATTGCATTCAACACAAAAATCATAATACCAAGGAGAATGGATATCTACTTTCACAATTGTGGCATCAATAATACAAATACAAGGCTACTAAAAATTTAGAAATTTACAACAAGTACAGTAAGGAGAATTAAGAAAAAAAAGAAATAAGGATGTGGTAGTTTAAGAAAATAACTTGCTTGCATGTAATAATGAAGAAAAGATTTTGGATTACAAATTTAACAATTCGCATTCAACTAATAGAAGAGGTTACAATGGGTGGAGTAGAGTATATGATCATTTTTAAAAAGGATAAACTTGTTATCATATTTATATTTAGTAAAAAAATTAGGAATTAACTAAAATTTCACACACTATATAAAAATTTTAAGAACTAACTGATTTTGTAATTTCTCAGTAAGTCAAGTAGAAGGATTTAAAACAACATGAAATGTATTCCTAACTTGAGTTAAATGAATAATGCCTGCATAAGTAAGAAGAACATAAATAAACTAGAGGTGCTTTTGACAAATATGAATTGTAAAGTTGAAAATATCATAATACCATTAACTTACCATTGAATGACTTTATCCTAACAAATTGGAAAATCATCAAGTTATCTGAATCATGACTATACTTCATGTGAAAAATTCTAAAGAACACACTTTATCAAGCAACCTCTATAACAATTAACAATGAAAATTTTAAGTTAGCATATATATATATATATATATATATATATATATATATATATATATATATATATATATATATATATATATATGTAATTTACACATTCGTACCTTTAATTCAATCATTTTATAGATGAATTATTCTATACATGAATTAAACTTACATGTTGTCTTCCAATGTAACCTCAACACGCTAAATGGTTTTACTATTCAACATAGTATTTTGCATGAGAGAGACTTATAAGATTTTTCCAATAACATCTACAATATTGAAGTAAACAGTTAATAATAGGGGTGATCAAATATTTTTAAACCACTCTTAACCGACCGATCAAACACGAAGTTAGTCGATTAAAAGTAATTAATATATTATTATCAATTAAAAATGGAGAAAATTTTTATAAATTTTGGGTGGCCGGTTAATTGCGAGTGAAAATTCTCACTCGCAATTAACTGAACTTAACTGACATTAATCAAAATTTATATTAATTTTTTTATTTAAAAATTCATATTTAAAATTTTATTGATAATTTTTATAATTTAATACTTGATTGCTTTTTATTATAATTATATTAATAGAATTATGATATTAATATTTATTTATAAACTAATTTTAACTTTTAAATTAATTTATTTAGGTATTTTAAATTTTTTTTAGATTTTAAACTAATTTAAACCGAAGTTAACCGATCAAAATCGAATTTATCGGTTAAATTCGGTTGAGGTTATGCAATCGGGTTTGGTCGGATGAAAAAAATTACATTTTGATTAAGAACAGTCAGTTTAAAAATCTATCTTAACTACTATTAACCGACCGATAATCACCCCTAGTTAATAATATGAATATAGAACTTTTGTTACAATAGAATAAGCATAGAAAGTTTACTAAAAACACTAAAAACAAAAAAAGTTTGAATACATACCAATCAAATAGTGTGGTAGGACATGTTTTTTTAGTATTTTCAAAACTAGGATGCAATCAAATACATTATAAGGGATATCACCATTGACTTTAATAACCTCAATTGATGAAAAAAAGATAATGCAATGACTATAATGAGTCACCTGTAAATCATCCTTGTTCTTAATCATATTAAAAGTACGAATCTAATAGCAACAACCCTCTATCATATTACCTTAAAAGAATTGAACTAAATTGGAACCAATTGTAGCTTGAATCTTATTCCTCTACATGAAATAAAAATTCATATAAATTAAAGGAGTTGAAGAAGTTATTATTATTATTTTGAGAATAATAACTAAATCAAAATTTCATATATAACAACATTCATGAAATAAGGTAAATGAAGGATAGTGGAAAAAATAATACTTGTTTGTCCATCAAAACCATTTCAATAGAGTTAATGATATCATTGTTAGGTACCATTTCATTCCATACTCGAATTGCACGTCTGATAATCAACCATGAATACCTTGATTCGTTAATCAAATGAAATGGATCCATTGTATAATTTGTATATTCAAAAATTACAATTGATGTTTTAATGGAAAACATTATATGAATTTTGGGAAGAACTTTCATGTAAAAAGAGTAAATGATATGATTAAACTTAGAATGTAAAGGAAAAGAATAAACAACTAGAGATAAGAAGATAAATGTTATATGGAACCATGCTTACTAATAGAAATCTACACGTATTAATTATGGAATTTGAATAAATATATTTTCAAATGAAACGATTTTTATAAATGTTTTCATAAAAACTAAAATAAAGACTAAAACAGAACATGCCAGAATTTCTATTTTGGATTAAAGGATGAGGAATCTATAGGTCTAGAGTTAGCATCTTGAGCCATACTTTATAGCTCAATAGTCTTATTAACATTGTTATTGTTATCTTTATATAAGCAACATCCTATGTTATGGCCAATTTGTCTAGAAAACTGACAGAAAGAATTAATAGGTTGCTTGGTTGGAGGTAATCAGGAAAAGAAAAAGGAATTGCAGGATTTCATTTCATTTGCTTTTGTTTAGTTCAGAAAAAATTCATTTCTTTTCCTCATTTCTCCTTAATAGGATTATCCCAAAAAAAGGAATGGTAATTCCCCTCAAATTCTTAGGGAATCCTATTCCCTAATTATGGATTTTGAGTTTATCATCTTCAATATGATGATGATAATAATAATAATTTATTATTATAAAATAATAATATAAGTAAAAATAAAATAATTATTAAATAATAGTTTATATAAAAAATAAAATATAATAAAATTAATTAAATAGAAATAAATAATCATATAATAATTATTATAATAAATATAATAAAGTATTTAATAATATAAATAAATTGATAATATTAATAAAATATTAATAATTTAATCATAATAATAAAATAATAAATATTCATAATAAAATAATAAATATAATTGTTACAAAAAATAATAAATAAATAATATAGTAATAATTGAAATAATAATAATAAAATATTAATAATTAAAATTAAATAATTATAAAATTAATAATATTAGTAAATATATAACATTTAATAATATAAAAATAACTAATAATATTAATAAAATAATAATAACTAAAAATGATAATTAAATAAATAATAATTTTATTTTTAATAATAATTGTAATATAATTAAACAATATTTAAATAATAAATAAATTATTATATATTAAATAAATAATAAATATTATAATATTATTTAATTATATTAATAATATTATAATATTTTTAATTTACTAATAATTAATAATATTAATAAAATAATAATAAATGTTAAAAATAATAATTAAATAAATAATAATTAATATCATTATGATAATATTAATTATTATTAAGATATTAATAAAAGTTGGAATAATAAGAGTAATAATAAAAGTAATATTAATGAGTTATTAATAATTAATATTAAATAATTATAAAATTATAATATTAGTAAATAAAATACAAGTAATAAGATAATAATTATAAGTAAATTATTTTTTACGTAATAATTGTTAATAAAGTAAATTAAAAATATTTAATTACTTTTTCTATTTGAACCAAACAGATTGGGAAATCAGGGGTTATTTTTTTCTTTTCCCTTTAATTCTTTTTCCCGATTCCACTCCCTTTTCCTAATTTTAACAAAATGGCCCTTAAGCCTTTTTTAGCAGATATTGGCCTAATACCTTTATATTCTTAGTTAATTGTATAAAGGCTTACTAAGATCTAGTTGAACATAAAAATAAGTATATCTACCTTTAGTTTTAATAGTAACATGAAGATTTACATGAAGAACAAGCCCCATTTTATAATAACAAAACTTAAAAGTTAATCGACTCTTTCATACATGTCACCAACAAAACTTTTGAACTGCCTCAAGAGAGCAAAAGTAGAAAGCAAATTGAAAACTTGAAATAATAATATTATTTCTACATATAATCAAATAAACATTATTATTGTTATCTTTATATAAACAACTTCCTTTCAGTGTTTTTCCTTGCCTATATTTTACATTCTATTTTGCTAAATTGTGCTATGTATTTAAAGTTGTACTTATGTTATCGATGTAAAATTTTTCATTACCTGTATGGATATATACTTATGGATGCAACATCTTCCACTCTTTTTATGGATTGGATGGCTGAATAATTTAACATAAAGATCAATCACCTTTATTTATAATAGTTGAACATAAAAATAAGTATATGTAAGTTTTAATAGCAGAATGAACATATACATGAAGAAGAGGTCCTATCTTTTTATAGACCGGAACAATTCCTAGTCTATTGGGTAAATGCTGATCAAAATCTAATTGGACATAAAAATAAGTATATATACCTTAAGTTACAGTCTAAGTTATATCACAATGCTCACTCTTATAACAAGAGTAATGTATATAAACATACATGGTAAGACATTTTTTTAGATACTATAGTAGAAATTTTTAGCATGGAATTGAATTTTTTATTTTTGTTTAAGATATGACTCAAAAGCATTATCTTTAGAAAATGTTTGAGAGTCTCTGGCAATGTTAAATGTTATGCAACTTTATAGGTATAAGAGGAGGCAATGTAGGTATAGTAGGCAAGATCACTTGGTTTAGTTGGAGAAAAGGTTAATTGGATTTATTAAATAGTTTCTCATCTGGCACAATAAAAATATCTTATTTTTTGCATTATTTTATGCATCTTTATTGGGTAAATGCTTATCAAGATCTAACTGGAAATAAAAATAAGTATATGTACCTTTAGTTTCAATAGTTTTAATCGCATTATGAACATATACATAAAGAACATGTCTTATCTTAGAAGCAATTACACTATGTGCAGAAAAGCTAATAATCCTCAATTAACTCTAGTAACCTGACACATATATCACTACTAATTAGAGAGTAGCATTTCCATCTATAAAATCAAAGGTCCAAATAGAGAAATTGAAATGATGTTATCAAACAAAGGATACTACATAGAAAACTTTTGAACTACCTCAAGAAAGCAAAAGAAGAAACCAAATAGAGAACTTGAAATAATAATATCAAATAGAGAATAGTATTTAGAAATAATAATACCTCATCTTCTATGATAATGCTAAAAGATCCCTTTTGATAAATAGAGATAGGTTCTATAATTGAAACAAACCAATAGAAAATCTTGACATTATTCAACTTTGATTATAAAAAAAAGGTGAAAACTCTTCAAGAAGGGTAATGAAAAATATTTATTGAACTTTGATATTAAGATGTAAAATGAAGAAAGGGTGAAGAAATGAAATGGGACAGTCAATAATAATGTATATCCAACACAGATGTATGAGAACATCACCAACATGAATTATCATTTTGTAGGCATTACTTAATAACAATGAGATAACGATAAGAAAGAAAAGAACCTGCTATTTGCATTGGCAAAATGAGACAATGTACAACATAGAATATGTAGAGAAATAAAGAAACCTCTTTAGATATGTCTTATATCGAATTATAGTATAATTTTCATCTATGACAAAGAAATAAAAGAGATTAAAAATTGAAAATTGGAGAGAATTAAGAATCAATTTTAGGAGTTACTTGAATAACATCGATAATGCAATGAAACACAGAGGTTATAAGTAGAAAAATTGTAGGGAGAAAAATGAGAAAATGATATTAAATAGAATATAGACAGAATTTGAAAATCTCACAATCATAAAATGAATAAATAACTCAATTTGTATTTTATTTGCAAGTTTGATGAAGGAGAAGATCACCAAACCTCCAAATAAATTTCAAACTCTGAAGAAAAAGGCTAAAAACCTCCAAATAAACACCAGAATAGATGAAAGCAAAAGTACTCTACCATCAATAAGAGATAAAAGCAATTAGATACACAAATGAGGAAAGATAAATCTAAACGTTGCAACTGACTTTGAATTCGTGTATTGATTTAAGGTTTCACATTAATTTTGTAGATGGATTACTTTCGGTGCATTAAATGTTTCATAAGCAACTCCTTTCAAAATAGTTGTTGATTTCATCTGATCAATCTACAAACTTGTAAATATACAAAAAGAATGATCAAAGCAAAATCACTTTGCTGCCAATTGAACATAAAAGTATTTAAGTATACAGATGAGGAAAGGATACACCTCAAGTATGTTGGAATGGATAAAGGACCAAATCAGATGTGATGAAAATCGCAAGTGTTGATAGATGAATAGATCTATTTCAATGGATGAAAATGCCAATCAAACGAGATGAAAGGCTGGTTGCTGATGGACAAACGAAACAGTGCTGATTTAGGAGCCAGGCAACACCCCCCCCCCCAACGAAGGTTTTGGATCCCTCATGCACTGATAGTATGAACAAAATGTAATGAGAATGTAGAAAAAACGTAAATAATAATATTGTAAATTGACTGGTTTACCCAAACGTGGGAATATGTCATTCATGTAAAACAACCTCACCTTATATTTAATGAGATATAATAGAAATTCAAAACACCAAAAAAAAATTTTCATCTATTAATCCATATTTCATTAATAAGGCTAATTCATCTATATATGAAAATTTACTTTATGTATGTTAAAATTGGCCTTGCAATAATATTGATCATGATTTCAAATTGTGATTGACAATATACTATTGCATGGAATATTAGGATTGTGCTGAACTTTGCGATTGCTTTTCTTTCATAATTTTACGCTGCATTAATTGCATTTTCCCGTAGGTGAGATTTTGACAAGATAACGTCAGTCTTAGCTGCAATTTAAAACGGAGTTAATATATCAAAAACTAATGCGAAGTGAGGCCGAAAGAGATGGTTTCCTACTGTGTTTCCAATTAGATAAGCGTTAGTAAGCTCGGGTGGAGTAAGCAATGGAACCAGCAGCTGGGCCCGTCCGACCCAGTTCGCTATCAATAAATATCCATTGACTATTTTATATTATGACTTATTTTTTTATTTAAGTTAGAATTTTAAGTTAGAATAAAATTGAAATTTCAGTAAAATTAATAAATATTTATATCAATTAAAAATTTTAAACATTAAAAAATTATGATGTGAGTTTTTACGACGAGTGTGTGAGAATCTATGAAAAAATTTGAAAAAGAATTAGGGATATTGGCTAGGAATTTATGAAATTATAATTAAGAATTTTTACATGTATTATTTATAATTTTTAATTTTAAAAATTTTTTGATTTTTTTATCCATAATTTTTATTTATTTTATTATGATATTTCGATTAATTTAATTAATTTATTCTTGGGAAAAAATATATTTTAAACTCCTAAAATATCACCTTGTAACATATAACATCTTTAAACTTTAAAAGTCTACAAATAATCTCCCAAACTCCTATAAAATTTGAAAATAATATGTACTAAAGCTCAATGTAATAAATAAATTAATTTATAATTTATTAACTAATTTAATAAAATATAAGCTAATTTTTAAAGGTGTTATTATCTCTTTAAATATTTTTTAAATTTATTTTTATTTTTTATTAATTTATAATCCATTCTCTCCGTAACATAAATTAAAATGTTATTTTTATAAAATATAATTAATTTAATTTTAATATAATTATATCTTAATTTTAAACTCTAAATATATATAAAAAATAAATATATAATATCATAAAATATAATTAATTAATTATAATTATAAAAAATTATATTTATATTGTTAATAATAAAATAAAAATAACATATAAATTCATAAAATATAATTATTAAATATTATATTTTTATTTTTAAATATATCAATTATATTAATATAAGTTAATTTTTAAATAAATATAAATTAATTTAATTATATATTTATTTTTATTAAGATATCTTTTTATATTATTTTATAATTTTAACTTATTTAATGACTAGTTTTATAAAATATTTCTTACATAATCAATTAACTTACCAATTATTAATTATAAATTATTAACTATTAATTAATTTTTAAATATTAAAAAAAATTATCAACTATCAACTTACGTAAAACAGCATCCAAATTAAGAAAAATGACATCTGAATAATAGTCATTATTTTTAATCTACATAGGCCCTTCTACATCTACTTAGACTCTAATTTCCGTACCATGGCGGGGCACTTGTCATTCCCTCGCCATTTAATTCTTGTTTAAAACCCCCCACTTATTTCTTTCTCTTTTTTGTTCCTTTTCCTCCTTTCTTCGATTTTTCAAATTCTTCTCTTTCCTTTCTTAAATTTAATATTACAATTTTTAAATTTTAAAAAAATCGAAAAATATTTATTAAATTATATATATTTTAATTTTATTAATAATATTAAAAAATTAAAATCAAATATATTTATTTGATTTTTTATTAATATTATTTATATCACATTAAAAATGTCATATTTTGAATTAAATATACATCATTTAATATTTTCTTAAAATTTTATAATTCACGCATTGTTTCTATTTTTATATCAACTTTTTTTTTGCATATCTTTCACCTTTTTTTTCCACTTTTAACGACTCACACGTAATTATTACTATATAATATAGATATAATATAAAAAATTTAATTATAAAGTACTTTAAATAAAATTTAATTTAATTTAATTTAATAAATTAAATATTTTATTTTTTAAATTCATATTAACTTGCTTTATCAAATTTTAAGTAGTATATTTCAAATTAACTATATGTCAAATAATATTTTATCAAAATTTTGTGGCCATACATTATTTTTATTTGTTTTATTTATTATTTATTCTATTGCATCTTTTTTTTTCTATTTACTCTTATTATTTATCATTCAAATATCAGTATTAATAAGTTAATAAGCATTGTATATATAAAACACAAAATATTTTCTTTTTATTATAAAATTAGTCTACATATGTTAAAATTTTAATCGATATATATTTGTTCCATTACATTGTATATTTAGATGCATAATGGATGCTTTTCGTTTTGCTCCATTTTTTCATGTCCATTTTCATTATTTATCATTCAAACATTAATATCATTAAGTAATATAAATATAATATAATATATTTTATTTTCATTATAAAAATATTTAAATAAGTTAATAAAAATTAAATTAATTAATTTTATATTATATTTTTAATAAAAATACTTTAAAATTAAAATTAAATTTATCGATTTAAATTCTTTAATATTTTGTTGATTTAATTTTCATGTATTATAGATATTTTAAATTAAATGTAGATTAAAAATCTATTTTAATCTCTATAATATGAAATTTTTATTAGTTTTATCCTGGACTAAAAGTTGGTATCAATTTATTCTTTATAAGATTAAAAAATTTTAAATTTTAATCCTTTTGTATATAAGATTGAATATTGAATTATTATACAGAAAGACCAAAAATTTGAGGGTTTTTATTTTTACAAGAATTAAATTAATACAATCATTTGATCAATAATAAAATTGATAAAAATTTAATTTTATAGAAATTAAAATAAAATTTTAATTTTAAGTAATATTATTTTCAATGGTGTATATTATTTTTTTATTATTTATAGAAATACTTTGTATATTATAAAAATGGTAAAATTTAATTAGCTATATTTATTTTGTAGTCATAAATTCAAGTTTGTACAAAACAAATTTTCGGTATCTCATGCAATTTAAATAATTAATTTTGATTTTATTTTTTAAATATTTCACTAAAAAGTAAAATATTTAATTTATTTATTTAATTAATATCTTTTACATAAAATTTTTAACTTAATTATATGAAATATTTTATTTAAAAATAAAATTTATTATATTATATAAATACTATTCAATACTATTAACATTTTGAGATATAAATAATAGAATTAGATAAGGAGAAAAAATATGAATTAAAATAGATAAAAAATAAAAAATAAGTCATAAATTAATGTAAGAGATAAAATTTAATTTATAAAATTGAAATTAAGTGCAGGAGGAAAAAGAAGGGGTGAGTGCTTCGAGCAAAAATGAAGAATGAATGGGATGTGAAAATGGGAGAGTGCTTTAATGGATAAAAATAGATAGATTGTTATCATGAAAATATTGAATATAATTGAATAAAATTAGTTTTAAATATTTTAATAAAAAGTATAATGAAATATGTAATTAATTCAAATTCCTATAACAGGAGTGGAAGAAAAAGGTGAAACATATAATAAAGTAGATTAATTTTAACGAAGTTTCATTTAATCTAGAATATATATAATGCACAAAAATTAATATTGAGAATATAATAATATAATTTAAATAAATAAATTTAATTTTAAGTTTCATATATATTTTATCAAAAAGATAATATGTAATGTGTTAACTCAATGATTAGTAACTTACTCAAATAATTTTATAATAATAAATTATATTATGTTATATTTATATTACCTAATAATATTAATATTTAAATTATAAACAACAAAAATGAATATGAGAAAAAGGGAAAAAATGAAAAAGCATCTATTATTAATCTAAACATATAATGTGACGGAGTGAATAAAAAAAAGTGAAAATAAGACATAGAACTAAGTAATTCAATTAAATAAAAATGTTAACATATGTAAAATATATTAATAATAAAGAGAAAATATTTTGTGTTATATATATAACACTACTTAATAATATTGATCTTTGAGAAGTAAATAATAAGAGCGTAAAAAAAAGAATGCAATAGAATAAATAATAAATAAATAAAACAAATGAAAAAAATGCATAAATTATAAAATTTTGAAAAAATACTAAATTTAAAATATACTACTTAAAATTTGATAAAGCAAGTTCATAAGAGTTAAAAAAATGCAATTAAGTAATACAATTAAATTAAATTTTATTTGATTTAAAATATTTGTATGTTTTTTTACATTATGTCTATACTATATAATGATATCTACGTTTAAGCTGTTAAAAGTGAACGAAAAGAAAAAGAAAAAAATATGCAAATAAGTTGATAAGAAAATATGAAATGATATATATTTAATTTGAAATATGACACTTTTAACTTGATATAAATAATATTAACAGAATTCAAATAAATGGATTTAATTTTAAATTTTTAATATTATTTTTAAAAATAGAATATATATAATTTAATTATTATTTTTTAATTTATTTAAAATTTAAAATATTGTAATATTAGATTTAAGAAAGGGAAAAGAAGAATTTGAAAAATTGAAGAAAGAAGGAAAAAGAAACGGGAAAAAAAAAAGTGGGTGGTTCGAGGAGGGAATAAAATTGTAAGGGAGTGATAAATGTAAACCCATGGCACAGGAATTAGAGTCTAAGTAGAAGAGTTTAACTAGATAAGAAATGGTTATTGTTGTTCAAGTACAGGTTCGGTTTCTTTTAATCTAGTATCAAATATTTTGTGTTTTATAGAAGTTTACGGGAGTTATTTGTAAATTCTTAAAGTTTAAAGGGGTTATATGTCACAAAGTTATACTTTGGGGGTCTAAAATACATTTTGCCCTTGATTGGGCTTGATTCTTTAATATTTGGAAGGGGGTATTTTTCCAACCACATCTGCGGATGATTCTTTACGAATGGTCTCAAATCAACGATCAATCACTAACGACCGTACACAATTAATGAGAAGAAAAATCTTAACCTAAACCTAAACCTAAACCAAGCACACATTCTGATCTCTCATTGTCTGGCTTCGGTTCTAAATTTTCAGCCACTAGATTTTTGGAAGGTACACAGAGGGTCAGTGAGGTTTGGTAATGAACTTGCAGTGATAATATTAGAGTTTAAATTTAATTTTTTATTGATATAAAATATTTTATAATATTAATAAAAAAGATACATTATTAAAAATTAATAATAATCAAATTAAAAGTTTTAATAATAATAAAAGAATTAAAAAAAATTACTTTTGAATTGATAATATATGAATAAATAATAATATAAAATTATTTTATATTAATAATGAATAAAATTTAATTTTGTAGAATTATATCAAAAGATGAATATTTTGTTGTGGGACATTGAAAATTACCTATAATCGGGATTTTGATTGACAAATCAATATTCCTTTCACCCATAAAAATCAAAATGGGCAACTCTGTTATACCAAACTGGAAGAATTGTATACAAACATACATATGACGCCGTCGCTGACTCCTTTGCTCTTACAAGACGGTGACTTCAGTACTCGTAAATATAAATTATAGGATTTTAATATTTTTAAATTTAAAATAATTTATTTTAATCTTTAAATATTAAATAGGAGAATGGGGTAGTGGAGCAAAGTTAAACCGTATGGAAAGGAAACTTTGTTGCCAAATACACCAAAAAGAATACTGAATCAAGGTAGCACAACCAGATACACGAAAACCATTCACAAAATCAAATACTATTATTTTATCTAATTTCAATCTAATACAGTAATGCCACGGCAATGGCTAATAAGGTGGCAGAAAAACCAGCAACGCCTACAGAAGAAGCACCGGAGTTGCCCGGTGGGGGGCTGACAGCACCTGAGGGAGATGAGGAGGAAGGAGTGGTGGTGGAGGAAGCGGTCACCTCGATGGCAAGCTTTTGACCGCCGTTGCAGTGGCCTGGTTTGGTGCAGAGGAAGTAAAGCTCACCGGTCTTGTTCAGAGTCACGTACACCGGTGGGGTTGTGCTCTGTGACAGCAGCGACGCCGTGTTGCAAGAACTGTAGTTTCCCTTTGTCACCTCCGCCACATCATGGGCATTTGCTGTGAAGTTGAAAACTGCACAACAAATTCAAAATTCAAACTTAAAACTTACTTATGTAACAAAAGGAATTTTGTTCTTGGCTCGTTTTATCAATATTGAAGTTAATGCAACGAGGATGAGCATAGTAATTTAATCTTGTAACTAAAAATAAAGTGGGTTGGTTTTGTTTGTTGTTACCTAGGATGTCTCCAACCTTGAAGGTCTTTCCAGAAGCCCAAGTTTCATAGAAAGAGGTACTAGGAGGGACAATCCATCCCGTTTTGTCACCAACTGTGTAAGTCGTTGCCGGAGAAGGGGAAGTTGTAGGCGGTGTGCCTGATTGAGCTGCTGAACTATGAAGCGAGGTGGCTACTGCTAGGAGCAAAAGAGCAAATGCATTGAGATTTCTTGCCATGGTTTCTGTGTTTTGCCTGTGTTCTCAGAGTTCTGGTCGCTCCGTTTCCTTCTCCCCTGTTTTCTAGGAGTGAGAACTCTGTTTTTCTTTATATTAATTACTGTGACAATGAAGGGTTTTGGCCATGGATTTATAGGGGAGGAGCTCGCATTGGTTTGACGATTTCAAAGAATGCAATACGCGGTCATAATATTCTTCACACATGTTTATATTGCGATGCGATAGTAATTCACAGTATCAGATTAATTGAAAAATGGATTGGAAATTATTTTGAATGAAAATTATATGATGGTTGTGCAAAGTTCAATATAATAAATATAAAAAATTTAAAATTTAATTTTAAAACTCACTTTTAATACCTATAGTATGTTTCATTTATAATATACGAAACATATAACATGACATGCACACATGTCAACTTTAGCCAATAATTTTTAGTAGTGTAGTAATATTTGATATTATTTTAAAAAAATTTTTTTGTTGTTGTGCTCTAAATTTGAATTTAGTATATTATGTGTATGCCTTAAGTAATTTCATATATAAAAAGAGTGTATTCTAATTATCAAATTTATGATTGATAAATTAGTGTTAAAATATAAAATTACGTAACTTTTTAAATAATTATAACTTCTTTAATTAGTTATGACTATCAATGCAATATCTAATGTCTATGATTTACTCAAATAAGTATATAAAACTAAGCTGTAAAACACATTAAGCAAATTAAACTACCCAAAATATAGTCCATTTTAATTTTAGGTTTATCCATGAACTTATAATTAAAACTTATAATTTTATGAATTAAATTGAACCACGCAAAATTTGATTTATTTTCTAAGTAGATCTATATGAACCAATCCATACGAGCTTCAAACCATTCTATTTTACAAGCCTATATGAAATTAAATTGATTGAATTGATTACAAATTAAAAGATTAAAAAGTATAACAATATAATTTTTAATAGAAAATATTTTTCAAATTCAGTAAAAGAATAAAACAATTTTTATGAATTTATAGATGTCACAACTAATTACTAAAATAGCTCATATATGGTGAGTAAATGATAATTTATGAACCATTTACCCATATAAATGATGAAAATCTCAAATATGCATAAGATGTATTTGTATATAGAATTGAAAACATCCGATATAAATAAGTAACTCTATTTGAAATGTAGCCTAGATATTCATCTGCTCTGTATATGCTATGTGGTATTAGGAACTAATGTTTTAAACATTAACATGAATTGTTTTAAGGGAGTTATGCTTTTTCCTTATTTTTTTTTTCTATTGATTCATAGTCACACATGTTTGTCGAATGTAGATCCTGCTAGAATTATAGTTATAAGGCATAATTAATTATAATTTTTCATAAATAAAAATTTGACTTTAAAAATTATAAAAATAAAAATTTATAAGTCATATTTTGACAGTTAAGAGTAACCGAACAATTTGAGCCATTGTCAACATTTGATATGGCGATAAATAAAAAATTAAAAGCATTCATATTCACATGTCACTGCAAATATTTGAAGGATTAAATAACAACGCTTATATTATATTTGACCATTTTTATTTAACAGCCCCACTTACATTTAACTTTAGAAGTTTAATTTACTGTTTAAAATATAAAATTTTCGTTTTTTTAATCCCATAAAATTATGTGACACAGATTTTAGATCTCATTGGAATTTAGAAATATGTTTTGTGCTTTATTCCTAGTAATCTTTTAATTTTAAATTCATAAGACTAAATTTTATATTTAACAAACGACTCAAATTCTATATAGTAGTTCAGATTTTTTTTTAAAAAAAAATAAAATGGATTTTTTTTATTTGGTATAACATTTACTATGCCAAGTCTTTAGAGGCTAAAATTTTAAGGTTTCGTAATTATAATTTGTGGAATTTTTTAATATAAATTTGATATTCAAATGAATTTAATTATAAAATATATATCTCAATATCAAAATTTACTTTATTTTTTAGGTAATAGTAAGAATGATAAGCACTTAATGCATATATATATATATATATATATATATATATATATATATAATTCTGATTCTAGGGGAAAACTTTTAAAATAATAGCAAATATTACCGTAATACTATTAAATATCAAATTTTATCTTCTACCCGTGCTATGCGCGGAGGCCAGTGGTCAACAAGATCAGCGTGGAGGACGGGCTTGCTCAGATTATAGAAAATTCTAGATGTAATATCTAAGTGCGCAAGGTCTTCACCAAACCATATTGACTTTGCGCGTTTGCAAGTCCTATTTCTTCGGGAAGCAATGGAGTCCACAATAAATTTTTTCTTTATTGGTATAACAGAATAAAATGATTAGTAAAGATCGAAGTAAAGCAGAAAAAGAATTAGGTTATGGACCAATTTTGTGGAAAAAGGATGCCCCTTAATTTGTAGAGAAAGTTCCAAGTTTGGATTTTTCGTGGGAAAATAATGCTTTAGTTGTGAAACCTGCACATCTCGTCAAATATTTGCGCAAAGTTTCAAACTTCTGACTGAGACAGATGCAATGCTGATTGTTAACTGGACAGTGCTCATTTTGATTCCGACCATTTTTCTTCTTTGGGTTCAGTTTAAGGGATGATTGTTAACTGGACAGTGCTCATTTTGATTCATCACGAATAACTGTAAGAACTTCCTTGATTTCGAAGGTTGTTGGCCTTAAATGACCGACACTGAGAGTCAGGTTCTGAATTGTTCAATGCATTTTATGTTATTGCCTCAACATGTATGTCACGAGTGGAATCAACATTCCAAATGAAAAAACAAGCTTTTTCGTCTTGCCGTGTGATTGAGGTTTGAATTATAAGAACACGATCTTTTATTCCTTTGAAAATTACTTAAGATAGCAACTTGTACCAGACGAAGGAGTACTCAACGCTTTGTTTAGATGGAGAAAGAGAATGGTGGAAAAAGAAATATTTGAAATTTGATATTTTTTTTGCTTAGATGAAGAAGAAAGAAGGGAAAGAGAAGTTTTGAAGACAATATGGGATCGTAGTTTTCTAATCATTTTAAATTTTAAATTTAATTTTTTTTTCTTTCATTTCCTCTCTAATTCAGATTTAAATTTTAAAAAGTTTTTCCTTTCTTTCTCCAATCAAATATGTTAATTCACATGGAACTAAATTTTTATAGAAAGTTAGGAAAATTAATTTTTTTTGGCCCAGTCTACAATGCTTTACTCCTTTTCAAGTACAACTCACCCAAAGTTTTTTTGGCCAATTAAATGTTGACATTTGTCTTCTTAAAATATTATTACAACTTTTTCGGTATCATGACCCGTTTTACGAATCAACCTCTCAAAATTTTTAAAGGAATGATTACAGTGATGTAATAATATATTAATATATTATTATATATAATTATTAATATTTTATTTTATAATAAATTAAATTAAATTTTAAAAAATAATATTTAATATTTAATAAATTTTAATAATATATTAATATATTATTACATTAATAATATACCATAATTTTCCACAAATTTTAATTTCGACTTTCTTTCCTTGATCGGGTTCATTTTCTCTCTTCCGTCCCTATCGTACCCTCAATTTCTTTTTCTTTTTTTGGTGGAATCGTATCCTTAATTTCTCTCTATTATCATCACTAGTGTGATTAGATTACTAGTCCTTTAAGCTTTTCCTCTTTTTTCATGACCATTTAATTAGGATAAAATTAGCAAGAAATTTATTACTCTTAGCCATCTCAATTTCTTTTAGTTTAGGGGTTTAAAATTTATGAAGAGAAGTATGAGTCTGCATTTTACTTCATTCTTTTTATTTTATAATATTACAATTTTTACTTTTTAGTTAATTATTATCATTGTTTAAAACATAAAATATGAATAATATAATTTCATGGTGTACAACAATAACAAATTTAATTTTTAATAATATATCATCTTTTTATTTATTGAAAATGTAAAAAATAATACATTGATAATGGATTAAATTTGAATTCAAAATATTTATGTACTCATTGTATAATAATAAATTTAAATTTAATTTATTATTAGTGTAAATTAGATTTATACTATTACCTAATTATATATTGTTATATTAATAAAAATTATTAAAATATCTTTATTATTATCAAAAATTTTAATTATTTTTATTTTTTTAATAAATTATTTTTTATTTATCAATAATATAATATAAAATATTTCACCCTGACCAATGCAAAAAATGTAAACTTTATAATAATTGTTAATAAAAGAAAATGATATAAAACTTGAGGTTTTGACTCCTAGTTGAGGAGACAAGTTCGTCCCATCTTACACTCAACTGTGTCATATTCAAGATGTTATTGCTTTTAAATGAAAGGAAAATGATTCAAAAGAAGTATTACATGGCGAAAACTCTCACTTTGGAAGAACAAGTTGCTACGGTTCATAGCTAACAAAAGTTGAACGAAAATCTACCTCCCACCAACAAAGGAGATGCAGAGGGGTTTGAGAACCCAAAGTCATTCAAATGAAGTTACAAGGATTAGGTCATTGGTTTGGTGCCTAGGGCATACAAACGAGCTTTCTTCGATAAAAGTTTCAAAATCAGTATGGTTGACTCCAGCCAAATGCTAAATGAAAATGAAATTGCATTTCAATTACCTGAAAACCTCAAAAGTAGGCTTTATGAACCTTGGAGTTCTACTCTAATTGGCAAAGTTTACCAAAAAAAGGTGAGATTTCAGTATATTGACTCCAAAATGAGGGCTCTTTGGTAGCCTAAAGGAAAGTTGACAATCTTAGAAGTGGGTAACGATTTTTACACGTACTTTCAAACTATAACTAGGTTTTAAATGATGGTCATTGGTTCATATTTGACCATTTTTTAACACTAAGGAAATGGGAACCATTTTTCAAGCCTTCATCTGCTCCCTTGACATCCATTGTAGTTTGGATCAGATTTCCAGAGCTTTCGGTCGAACTCTACCACCTATATGTCCTCCTCCAACTCACTGGGACAATAAAGCTAGTTCTAAAGGTGGATGCTCATACTTATCAGGGTGATAAAGGGAAGTATGCAAGGGTCTACATTCAGATTGACCTTAGCAAGCCGTTGATCAGAATAATCCATATCGGTAATTTTAAATAGCCTATTTTGTATGAAGGATTAAGTAAAGTCTATTTTGGCTATGGCCGTATTAGCTATCAGAAACACCAATGCCTATATAACGAAGCTGAAAAGGTAAATCTTGATAATATTGCCTGTTTTGATGAATTTTCAAAACAAAGCATTTCAAAGAATTAGCTAAAAAATGCTGGAAAGGAAATCCTTTAGAAAACTTCAGGGCGAAGTAAAGGTGAGTCAAAGGAGATCAATATGGATGAATATAGGTTATGGATCCTAGTGGAGAGGAGAAAAAATATCAACCAAAAAAGAGTGTAAACCTACCAAAAAAGACTGTGCTCAATTTAACTAAGCCACAAACCGGGCCCAAGAAAATTAGCCCCAATGGTAAAACGCAGAAGCGAACTCTTAGAAAAGATCAATACTTATCACCTCGAGCCTTTCACCTGTAGGAGAACTAAGAGAATACGGAGATGGAAATCAATGAGTCTCTAGAAAATTTATTGTCTCTTGAAGTCTTGTGCCCTTCAAACCATAATACACCACCCCAGAAATAAAACCTAATCCCTAATCGTATTTCCTCGAACCACAACGTAACCCTTCAAAATGGCAATAGAGTCATCGCTTAACAGTTCGTCCACATTAACAACGAAGGAAGACACCCCCTATAGTCTCCCCCGAGTGATTTGGGGGTACAATGTAAGGGAACAATTAAAGCAATCTCAGAAGACAATCTGGAATGGATATCCCTGAACCCCATTAAGTTACTGGTAAATTTCGATTTGGATCAAGCTCTAGCTTCGAAGACTCTGACTCCGTTCAAGCACTATCCAAACAGATTAGATCTAATTCCCCTAAAGGAAGAAAGAGCCAACTATTTGATTTCCCCCAATATCCTTCACATGGATGACACCCTGTGCTGAAGTGTCTTGGGAACTCAATTGGCGCTACCCAAGCCTAACAAACAGCCCTTATGTTTGCTCCCCTCCAGTCCATTTCATGTAGCGGCTCATCAAGCTTGGCATGAAATGATGCAACTACAAATGAGGGTATTGGGAACGAAAACCATTACTTTGACCTATCGTGGAGGGAAGCCAGAATTGCAGTTTATATTAGTGAACTTGAAGACTTCCCAATGTCTAATCAAGATTATTAACACAGTAATGTACGATTGGGAGCTCTATGAATAAATGTTAACTCAGGTACCAATAGCACTTGAAAAGTCTCCAAGAAGATCAAACTATATCTTTGAAGCTAATATCCAGTTAAGAATGGAAGTTACTAATTTCAGAGTTATGGTTTGGAATGTTCGTTGAGTCCAACACCCAGACTTTAAAAAGCTTTTGTTAAAGTTTCTTAGTAGGGAGAATGTCAAACTCTTTATTCTCAGTGAGATGCATCTTAATGGGGAAAAGGCATAATTGTTAGGAGCTTCCTTTCCTTTTTCTTGGATGGAGTTTACAAGCACGATTAGTTATGCTAGAGGCATTTGGCTCCTTTGGAATCAAGAGGACATTCAAGTGGAGGTGGCCAATAAAACTGAGCAAGAAATCCATACTTTTATTAAGGTAAGCTCCTTCCAACCTCAATTTGCTAATAGGAAAATTTTCTAGAATAATCTTAAAATTCTTGCTGAAAACCACTCATTGCCTTGGCTAGTATTAGATGATTTTAATGAAATTTTCTCCTCATTAAAAAAATTTAATGGAACCCCTATTAACTTTTATTGCATGAATCTGTTTAATGAATGTTTAGACTTGTGTAATTTGATAGATATGGGATTTGAGGGGCCTCCTTACACCTGGTCAAACATGAGAATTGGTAAACACCTCATCCTAGAAAGACTTGATAGAGCCCTGTGTAATGAGTCTTAGTGCCTATTGTTTCCTGAGGCAAAAACTATTCATCTCCTCAGGATTTTATTCGATCACTACTTCATTTTGGTTAAGTTGAATAACCTTTGTTCGGAATCCCTTCCTAAACCTTTTAGGTTTGAAACTTATTAGTTTACTCACCTTGATTGTGCATATATAGTTTCAGGATATTAGGCTAGAAATCTTTCCCTTTATCACGTAGTAAATGATTGTATTAACTTCATTAATTGGTGGAATATCCGCGTGTTTGGAAATATTTTTTTAAAAAATAGAAGCTCCTAGCTAGAATTAAGGGAATACATAATATTTTGGACAATTCCAATTCAAAGTCTTTAACCAAACTTGAAATATCCTTACAAAATGATCTTATGGGGGTGCTCAGTAAAGAGGAGGAACTCTAGGTGCTAAAATCTAGATTAGATTGGACAACGGACGGGGACAGAAGCACTTGTACCTATCATTTGTCCATTTTTGTTAGAAAAAGGAAGAATAAAATTAAAGCCTTAAAAACTTAAGCAGGGTTTTGGCTCTATTACCCTAAAGATATCCAAAATCATATTTTTTAAACTATTTGTGAGAGGTTTTCTACCTCTTATCTTTTATTGAATTATACTTGTAATATACCTCTAAATTGGGGAAGTTTTATGGATAATAGTCTTAAAGATTCCTTAATTAAAATCCTTACGATCTAGGAAATATGGATAGCCTTGAAAACATAAAAAGCAAACAAAGCCCTAGGCCTTAATGGTTTTCACCCAAATTTTGTGTAGAGGTTTTGAAATTTTGTCAAAGATTCAATTGTAGAATGTATCCAACAAGTCTTCCTTTCTCACTCGGTTCCTACTTGGATCAATCACACACTAATTATTTTAATTCCTAAAGGGAATTCTCATGAAACCTTAAATGGGTATAGGCCTATTAATCTTTGTAACACTACTCTTAAAGTTATATCTAAAATTCTTGTTGCTAGGTTAAAGCCTTTTTTGGAAAACCTTATTTCCCTTTCTCAAGCAGCTTTTGTAGCTTCTAGGAAACTTATTGATAACATTATAATCTTAAGAAAATTAATACACTTAATGGATAAATCTAAAGCTAAACACGGGTAGATGATTTTGAAGTTGGATATGGAAAAGGCTTATGACTCCTTAGAATGGGGTTTTTATCAGAAGTGTTTTAAGATTTTTTAACTTTTCGAATAGCTTCATATCCTTAATAATGAGCTTAGTTACTGGGGCTTCTTACCAAGTTTTAGTTAATGGAGGAAAGTTGAATACCATCTTTCCCTCCAAAGGTCTTAGATAAGGTGACCCTCTTTCACCCTATCTTTTTATTTTATGTATGGAGAACTCACATGTGCTTATTGAGCATTAATGTGCTCAAATGACTTGGACCCCATTAAGACTAGTAAACAAGGAATCAAAATATCTCACTTATTTTATGCTGATGATGTAGTTTGTGTGCTAGAGTTAATAGCAAGAATTATCATTCTATTAATCTTGTTTTGGACTATTTTGCTCAAATGTCTAGGTTATGAAGAATGTTTATCTACTCCTAAAAAGCCCATTTTTACAAGTATATAAGGAAAACTTGGATTTGGAAAATAGAAGTTTACCCTAAGATTCAATTTTTTATCTAGTTAATTATATTGCATAAACTCCCAACAAGGGAACTTCTGATAAATGAGGCATGGATATCCCCCTCACCATGTGTTTTGTGATAGAGGATTAGATAACATCACTTATATTTTTTGGGAATGCCCTATAACCATTTCTGTGTGGAACTTGCTTCCCCTCCCACCCTCCTAGCACTCTTATTTACATTCAAACTTTAAAATCTATTTTAAGGAAAATCTAACATCCCCAACTTTGAGTTATAAGAGTCTAGTTTTCTGGAAAATAGTCTTTGCTTTTATTGTCTGGAACATATGGTTGCACTGTAATAGAAAAATTTTTAATGCTAGCCATGGTAATGAGAACTTATTAGCTATAATTTTAAGCAAATCCTATGAATATTGGGCAACTATAGCAAAACCAGAAACCCCTCAGCATAAACAAGTTATCCAATGTGCGTAGGTGCTTCCACCTTTGGGTGTTTTCAAACTTAATTCAGATGGAGCCTCTAAAAGCAACCCAAGATTTGCTGGAAGTGCTGCAATGATCAGAGATTAGAAAGGCAACTAGGTGATTGGTTGCTCCTTAGGTTTAGGAATATGCTCCAATTTTGTAGCTAAAGTTATTGGATTGCGTGATAACTTGTTGCTAGCACAGGATAGAGGTTTATCCCTACTTATAGTTGAACTTGATGCTTTAGTTATTGTCTATGCAGTCTCTAAGCCTAACAATAACATTTCTGTTCATGTTAGCAATCTAATTAAAGAATGCATGGACCTTTTGCATCAGTTAGGAAACCCCACAGTGCAAAATGCTTTTCAGGAGGCAAATAGGGTGGCAAATTCTATGGCTAAATCAGTAGTTTATTCTAATAATAGAGTAAATATTTTGATATACCCCCTAATTCAGTTTTTGTTTTGCTAGATTATGACTTTAGGAGCACTAAGTTGCCCAGAATTCTATAATCTTGGTCTTTGCTTGTTGCATTTATTTATCTTTCCTTTCAACCAAAAAAAAAAAAGAAAGGAAAATGATTCTTTTATTTTTCTTTAATCAAATCTCAACTAAGGTGTACTTTAGTCAAATTGTTGCATTTAAGGGATTGTATGTCGTTGGAATACTTATTAATTGATATTGATATACCACTTACCGATTGATGATTTTTTTTAATAATAAAAGTGATTAAATTATTTTGTATATATATATACACACAAAATTTTGATATTAATTCAGGATGCATATAATGATTCATGTTTATTGAAAACAGTTGAGAGTTTCAATAATCAAAAGTAAATAATAATTTCGATCAAATTAAAAGTCATTCAAAAGCTTTTACTTTGAATGAAATTATAGAAAAAATAAATAAATATTTATATCTATGTTAGTTTTACGTCATTTTCTTTTGTTTTTATTTTTCTTGTTTCAAGAATAACAACAAAAAATTATAGTTTTACGTCATTTTATTTTTCTACAAGGATGAGATAATTCCGACCATTTTTCTTCTTTGGGTTCAGTTTAAGGGATGATTGTTAACTGGACAGTGCTCATTTTGATTCATCACGAATAATTGTAAGAATTTCCTTGATTTCAAAGGTTGTTGGCCTTAAATGACCGACACTGAGAGTCAGGTTCTGAATTGTTCAATGTATTTTTTGTTATTGTCTCAACATTTATTTCACGAGTGGAATCAACATTCCAAATGAAAAAAAGAAGCTTTTTCGTCTTACCGTGTGATTGAGGTTTGAATTATAAGAACACGATCTTTTGTTCCTTTGAAAATTACTTAAGATAGCAACTTTTACCAGACGAAGGAGTACTCAACGCTTTGTTTAGATGGAGAAAGAGAATGGTGGAAAAAGAAATATTTGAAATTTGATATTTTTTTTGCTTAGATGAAGAAGAAAGAAGGGAAAGAGAAGTTTTAAAGATAATATGTGATTGTAGTTTTTTAATCATTTTAAATTTTAAATAATTTTTTTTTCTTTCATTTCCTCTCTAATTCAGATTTAAATTTTAAAAAGTTTTTCTTTTCTTTCTCCAATCAAATATGTTAATTCACATGTAACTAAATTTTTATAGAAAGTTAGGAAAATTAATTTTCTTTGGCCCAGTCTACAATGCTTTACTCCTTTTCAAGGACAACTCACCCAAAGTTGTTTTGGCCAATTAAATGTTGACATTTGTCTTCTTAAAACATTATTAAACCGTTTTCGGTATCATGACCCGTTTTGCTAATCAACCTCTCAAAATTTTTAAGGGAATGATTACAGTGATATAATAATATATTAATATATTATTATATATAATTATTAATATTTTACTTTATAATAAATTAAATTAAATTTTAAAAATTAAAATTTAGTATTTAATAAAATTTAATGATATATTAATATATTATTATATTAATAATAGATCATAATTTTTCATAAATTTTAATTCCGACTTGCTTCCCATTCTATTTAATGACGGCGTTCATTTTCTCTCTTCTGTCGCTATCGTACCCTTAATTTTATGGTGAATTCTAAAGTGCCCTTAAAGGTTTGATACCTGAAGTGGTATGGCAAAATATAGATCATTAGATGTAGACCTGTCAAAATGGGCTAACCCAACCCAACAGATAAACACAACAGGCAAAAATTGTACGTCGGGCTAGTTCCAGATCAGGCTATTTTTTCACCAAGTTAAACTCAAATCGGGTTACTACAATACCAGTCCTATTCCTAATTCCAGGTCGACATTTATCAAACGAGTTCAAGCGAGTTTTTATAACTCGTTACATTTTATTATTATTATCATATTAATTTTTTATTTGTTATTAATTTTATATTATTAATTAATTAAAATCTATTATTATTTATTAAATATAATTATATATTATTATTATGACTTAAAATTTTATAATATATATATATGTATCAATGAATCATATATATTATATATAAAAATAAATACATATTATTAAATATATATTTAATAAAATAAATATATATTATTAAAATGTAATAAATGTGTGAATTTGTATTTAATAATATATACATTAAATAAAAAAATTTAAATTTTATATTAAATAAAAATTTAATATTATATATTTATTATATATATTTATTTTATTTAATAAAATAAATATATATTATTAAATATATATTGATCAAGGTCAAAGTATTATATAAAAAAATAAATATATTATATAAATATTAATATAAAATTTATTTTATTATATATAAATATATAATATATAATAATATATATTTATTTTATTTAATAAAATAAATAAATATTATTAAATATATATTGATCAATGCCAAAGTATTATATAAAAATAAATATATTTAATAATTTATATATAATCAAATATATATAAATAAATAATTATTTATATAATATATTAATAAAACTAATTATAATAATTTTTATATAATAATAAAAATAGATCATAATGTATTATATTATATATATGTATATAATATATTTAAAATTAATACTAAAATTATTTATTTTAAATTTTAAAATAAATCAAAATTTTAATATTAAAGTATTAATTCAAATTTTAATATAATTATTTATTTTGATAAATTTATATAATATATATTGATAATATTAAACATAAATTTATTAATTTTAATATTAAAAATTATTTAATATTGCTTATATATATCATTTTAATATTATATATATTAAAGTTTAATTTTAATATACTAAAACTAGTATTTTAATATCTATATAAAAATTAAACATATTTAAAATTAATACCAAAATTATTTATTTAAAATTTTTAAATAATTCAAAATTTTAATATTAAAGTATTAATTTAAATTTTAATATAATTATTTATTTTGATAAATTTATATAATATATATTGATAATATCAAATATATAAATTTATTAATTATAATATTAAAAATTATTTAATATTGCTCATATATATAATTTTAATATTATATATATTAAAGTTTAATTTTAATATTATTATTTTAATATATATATATATATAAAATAATAAATTAATTTTTTATTACTTACTACTATTACTAGGTTAGCGGGTTAACCCAATAACTTGAGGGTTAACACTTATCAGTCAGAGTCCCTTATCAGGTTGAGCTAATCAATCCTAATCCCTTATCAGGTCGAGCCATTGTTATCATTTTCCATATCAGTCCTAATCCCAGGTTAGGCAAAATTATACCAGTCTCAATCAATCCGTTAAACCCAACCCATTTTAACACCTCTAATTGGATAAGATTATTAAATTATTACTAAAATTTTTATAATTTCATCTAATAACTTATATTTTGTCACATCAGTTCGCATACCAAAACCCCTAGGGATACCTTAGCAAGCACTTAATTTCATTTTTTTCTTTTTGGCGGAATTGTATCCTTAATTTCTCTCTATTATCATCACTAGTGTGATTAGATTACTACTTCTTTAAGCTTTTTCCTTTTTTTTCATGACTATTTAATTAGGATAAAATTAACAAGAAATTTATTACTCTTAGCCATCTCAATTTCTTTTAATTTGGGGGTTTAAAATTTATGAAAAGAAGTATGTGTCTGCATTTTACTTCATTCTTTTTATTTTATAATATTACAATTTTTACTTTTTAATTAATTATTACTATTTTTTAAAACATGGAGGCAGATTTCTGCTAGAGCTAATCATTTTTTAAAACATGAAGTTACAAGGATCAACTCATTAGTTTGGTGCTTGAGGCATACGAATGAGCTTTCTTCGATAGAAGTTTTGAAATCAATATGGTTGACTCCAGCCAAATGCTAAATGAAAATGAAGTTGCATTTCAACTACCTGAAAACCTTTAAAGTAGGCTTTATGAACCTTGGAGTTCTACTCTAATTGGCAAAGTCTACGGAAAAAAGGTGAGATTTTAGTATATTGACTCTAAAATGAGGGCTCTTTGGTAGCCTAAAAAGAAGTTGACAATCCTGGAAGTGGGTAACAATTTTTACATGTTTAAGTTCAAGCAACTTTCAGACTATAACTAAATTTTAAGCAATGGTCATTGGTTCATCTTTGACCATTTTTTAGCACTAAGGAAATAGGAACTGTTTTTTAAGCCTTTGTCTGCTCCTCTGACATCCATTGCAATTTGGATAAGATTTCCAGAGCTTCTAGTCGAACTCTACCACTTATATGTCCTCCCCCAACTCGCTGAGATAATAGAGCTAGTTCTAAAGGTGGATGCTCATACTTATTGGGGTGATAAGGGGAAGTATGCAAGGGTCTGTATTCAGATTGACCTTAGTAAGTCGTTGATTAGAATAATCCATATTGGTAATTTTAAACAACTTGTTTTGTATGAAGGATTAAGTAAAGTTTATTTTGGCTATGGTCATATTGGCCATCAAAAACATCAATGCCCGTATAACGAAGCAGAAAAGGTAAATCCTAATATATTGCCTATTTTGATGAATTTTCGAAACAAAGCATTTCAAAGAACTAGCTAAAAAATGCTAGAAAGGAAATCCTTTAGAAAACTTCAAGGAGAAGTAAAGGTGAGTCAAAAGAGATCAATGTCAATGAATATAGATCGTAGATCCTAGTGGAGAGGAGAAAAAATTGTTAACAAAAAAAAATGTAGACTTGCCAAAAAAGACTGTGCTCGGTTTAACCAAGCCATAAATTGGGCCTAAGAAAATTGGCACCAATGGTAAAATGCAAAAGGGAACTTTCAGAAAAGATCAGTGCTTATCATCTTGAGCCTCTCACCTGTAGGAGAATCGAGAGAATACGGAGATAGCAATCGATGAGTCCCCAGAACATTTATTATCTCTTAAAGTCTCGTGCCCTTCAAACCCTAATACACTGCCTTAGAAATAGAACCTAATCCCTAACCTTGTTTCCTCTAACCATAACATAACCTTTCAAAATAGCAATGAAGTCATCATTCAATAGCTCATCCACATCAACAACAAAGGAAGACACCCCCTAGAGTCTCCCCTGAGTGATTTGGGGGTATCAATGTAAGGGAACAATTAGAGCAATCTCAGAAGACAATCTAGAATGGATATCCCTGAACCCCATCGAGTTACCGATAAATTTTGATTTGGATCAAGCTTTAGCTTCGAAGACTCTGACTCCGTTCAAGCGCTATCCAAACGGATCAGATCTAATTCCCCTAGAGGAAGAAAGAACTAACTATCTGATTTCCCCTAATATCCTTCACATGGACGACACTCCCCACTGAAGTGTCTTGGGAACTCAACTGACATTGCCCAAGCCCAACGAATAGCCCTCATATTTGCTCCCTTCCAGTCCATTTCATGTTACAGCTCATCAAGCTTAGCATGAAATGATGCAACTATAGAGGAGGGTATTGGAATGGAAGCCATCACTTTAACCTATCATGGAGGGAAGCCGGAACTATAGTTTATATTAGTAAACTCGAAGACTTCCTAATGTCTAATCAAGATTACCAACACAGTAATGTACGATTAAGAGTTCTACGGATAAATGTTAACTTAGGTACCAATAGCAGCTGAATGGGCTCCAAGAAGATCAAACCATATCTTTCAAGCTAATATCCAATTAATAATGGAAGTTTCCAATTTTAAAGTTATGGTTTAGAATGATTAAGGAGTTCAACACCTAGATTTTAAGAAGCTTTTGTCAGAGTTGCTTAGCCTGGAGAATGTCAAGCTTCTTATTCTCAATGAGACGTGTCTTAATGGGGAAAAGGCGTAATCGCTAGAAGCTTCATTTCCTTTTTTTTGCATGAAGTTTACAAGAACAATTAGTTATGCTGGAGGCATTTGGCTCCTCTGGAATTAAGAGGACGTTCAGGTGGAGGTAGTCAATAAAACTGAGCAAGAAATCCATGCTCTTATTAAGGTAAGCTCTTTCCAACATCAATGGCTATTAAATGGTATATATGCTAGCCCAAAGTTAGCTAATAGGAAAATTCTTTAGAATAATCTTAAAATTCTTGCTAAAATCCACTCATTGCCTTAGCTAGTATTAGGTGATTTTAATGAAATTTCCTCCCCTCGAGAAAAATTTAATGGAGCACTTGTTAACTTTTATCGCATGAATTTGTTTAATGAATGTTTGGACTTGTGTAATTTGATAGATATGGAATTTGAGGGGCCTCCTTACACCTGGTCAAACATGAGAATTGGTAAACACCTCATCCTAGAAAGACTTAACAAAGCCCTGTGTAATGACTCTTTGTGCCTATTGTTTTTTGAGGTAAAAACTATTTATCTCCCCAAGATTTTATTTGATCACTGCCCCATTTTGGTTAAGTTGAATAACTTTTGTTTGGAATCCCTTCCTAAACTTTTTAAGTTTGAAACTTATTAGTTTACTCACCTTGATTTTGCACATATAGTTTCGAGATATTGGGCTAGAAATCTTTCCCTCTATCATATAGTAAATGATTTTATTAACTACATTAATTAGAGGAATATCCATGTGTTTGGAAATATTTTTTTAAAAAATAGAAGCTCTAAGCTAGAATTAAGGAAATACATAATATTTTAGACAATTTCAATTCAGAGTCTTTAACCAGATTTAAAAGATCCTTACAAAATGATCTTATGGGGGTGCTCAGTTAAAAGGAGTAACTCTGGGCACTAAAATCAAGATTAGATTAGATAGTGAATGTGGACAGGAACACTTATGCCTATTATTTATCCATTATTATTAGAAAAAATAAGAATAAAATTGAAGCCTTAAAAACTCAAGCAAGGCTTTGGCTTTATCACCCTAAAGATATCTAAAATCATATTTTTGAAACTATTTCTGAGAGGTTTTCTACCTCTCATCTTTTGTTGAATTATACTTATAATATACCTCTAAACTAGGAGAGTTTTGTGGATAATAGTCTTAAAGATTCCTTAATTATAATCCCTAAGGTCCAAGAAATGTGGACAACCTTGAAAACATAAAAAACAAACAAAGCCCTAAGCCTTGATGGTTTTCACCCGGGTTTTTTGTAGAGGTTTTGGAATTTTGTCAAAGATTTAGTTATAGAATGTATCCAACAAGTCTTCCTTTCTCACTCAGTTCCTACTTAGATCAATCACACACTAATTATTTTAATTCCTAAAAAGAATTCTCATGAAACCTTAAATAGGTATAAGCTTATTAGTTTTTGTAACACTACTTTTAAAGTTATATTTAAAGTTTTTGTTGCTAGGTTAAAGCCTTTTTTGGAGAACCTTATTTCCCCTTTTTAAGCAGCTTTTGTAGCTTCTGGGAAACTTGCTGATGACATTATAATCTTAAGAGAATTAATACACTCAATGGATAAATCCTTAGAGTGGGGTTTTATCATAAATGTTTTGAGATTTTTTAACTTTTCAACTGGCTTCATATCCTTAATAATAAGCTTAGTTATTGGGGATTCTTATCAAGTTTTAGTTAATAGAAGAAAGTTGAATACCATCTTTCCCTTCAGAGGTCTTAAACAAGATGACCCCCTTTCACCCTATCTTTTTTATTTTGTGTATGGAGTACTTACATGTGCTTATTAAGCATTAGTGCACTCAAATGACTTAGACCCCCATCAAGACTAGTAAACAAGGAATCAAAATATCTCACCTGTTTTATGCTGATGATGTAGTTTTATGTGCTAGAGCTGATAGTAGGAATTACCATTCTATTAATCTTGTTTTGGACCATTTTGCTTAAATGTCTGGGTAAAAGGTGAATAAAGCCAAATCTAGGGTTTATTTGTCAAAGAACACTCGCCCTCCTCTGAGAGATCAACTCAGTGAAGTCCTAGATATATCACATAGAGGTAGTTTAGGAAAATACTTGGGCATCGAAATTAAGGATAATTATAATGCTTCTGATTTTGCTTATATTATGGATAAACTGAGAAATAGAATCAATTATTAGAATTCCAAAAGCTTATTTACTGCTGGTAGAGTAGTCCTCATTAATTCTACTTTATCTGCCATCCCACTATACCATATGAGCTGCACTAATTTGCCAAGGTTAACTCATAACTTTTTCACAAAAACCATTAGAAATTTCTTGTAGGGAGGAGCTCAGAGGGCAAAGAAAATCCCTTTAGTGGGTTGGGACACCTTAACCCTCCCAAAATCTGTAGGGGGCCTAGGAATAAAAAATACTGCAACTATAAACCTAGCCTGTTTAACTAAACTTGCCTGGACTTTCATCTAAAATGACACCCCATTGTGATAAAGGTGCTGAGATCAGAATACCTTAGGATAGACAACCAGGGGTAGGTTACCATTTGGAGCAACACCTTACACAATTAGAAAGCCCTCAAGCTTACCAAAGATATCCTGTTTCAGGGGATTAAATGGATAATAAGTAATAACAGTTGTATAAACTTCTGGATTGACAAATGGTTTGACTCAAGACCTTTAAGATCCTTAATAAATGGTCCTTTCCTAGTATATCATGCAAACCATAAGGTTAGGAACTACCTTACCAATGGATGTTGGAATCTCAGTAACCTTCCCTTTAAGATGCCAAATGACCTAAACTCTCAAATACTGGGCACCCCCTTCTATATCTAGCACCTAAGGGATAAATTGGTTTGGGGTCTCTCTAGATCTGGTTTATGTATTATGAAGAATGTTTATCTACTCCTAAAAAGCCCATTTTTACAAGCAAATAGGGAAAACTTTACTTGGATTTGAAAAATAGAAGTTTACCCTAAGATTTAATTCTTTATCTGGTTGATTGTATTGCTTAAACTCCTAACAAGGGAACTTCTAATAAACAGAGGCATGGATATCCCCTATCACTGTGTGTTTTGTGACAGAGAGTTAGATAGCATCACTTATATTTTTTGGGAATGCCCTATAACCATGTCTGTGTGGAACTCGTTTCCCCTCCCACCCTCCTAGCACTCTTATTTACATTTAGACTTTAAAATCTGGTTTAAGGAAAATCTAACATCCCTAACTTTGAGTTACAGGAGTCTAGTCTTCTAAAAAATAGTTTTTGCTTTTGTTGTCTAGAACATATGGTTGCACTGTAACAGAAAAATCTTTAATGCTAGTCATGGTAATGAGAACCTATTAACTATAATTTTAAGCAAATCCTATGAATATTGGGCAACTATAGCAAAATCAAAAACCCCTCAGCATAAACAAGTTATCCAATGTGCATGGGTGCCTCCACCTTTGGGTGTTTTCAAACTTAATTCAAATGGAGCCTCTAAAAGCAACCCAGGATTTGCTGGGAGTGCTGCAATGATCAGAGACTGGAAAGGTAACTGGGTGATTGGTTGCTTCTGGGGTTTAGAAATATGCTCCAATTTTGTAACTGAAGTTGTTGGATTGCGTGATGGTTTGTTGCTAGCACAGGATAAAGGCCTATCCCTACTTATAGTTGAACTTGATGCTTTAGTTATTGTCTATGCAGTCTTTAAGCCTAACAGTGACATTTCTGTTCACGTTAGCAACCTAATTAAAGAATGTAGGGACCTTTTGCATTAGTTAGGAAACCCCACAATGTAGAAAGCTTTTCGAGAGGCAAATGGGGTGGCAGATTTTATGGCTAAATCAGTAGTTTATTCTAATAATAAAGTAAATATTTTGATGTAAACCCCTAATTCAATTTCTGTTTTGCTGGATTATGACTCTAAGAGCACTAAGTTGCCCCCAGAACTCGATAATCTTGGTCTTTGCTTGCTACATTTATTTATCTTTCCTTTCAACCAAAAAAAAAAACAAAGGAAAATGATTCTTTTATTTTTCTTTAATCAAATTTCAACTAAGGTGTACTTTAGTCAAATTATTGCATTTAAGGGATTGTATGCCGTTGGAATACTTATTAATTGATATTGATATACCACTTACCAATTGATGATTTTTTTTTAATAATAAGAGTGATTAAATTATTATTATTATTATTATTATTATTATTATTATTATTATTATATATATATATATATATATATATATATTACAAAATTTTGATATTAATTCAGGATGCATATAATGATTCATGTTTGTTGAAAACAGTTGAGAGTTTCAATAATCAAAAGTAAATAATAATTTCGATCAAATCAAAAGTAATTCAAAAGCTTTTACTTTGAATGAAATTAGAGAAAAAAATAAATATTTATATCTATGTTAGTTTTACGTCATTTTTTTTTGTTTTTATTTTTCTTGTTTCAAGAATAACAACAAAAAATTTCCTTACTCTATTTTTGTGACTTTTCTATGCATTATTCAATCGGAATCAAAATTCGTATAATTGATTCCAGATAAATATTACAAAATATAAAATAAATTTCATATATTAATTATTAAAAATTAATTGTATTTTTAATCAATCATTACATTAATATAGTAAACAAGTTTTATATGATGATTGAATAGGATTATTTTGATTCCATTTTATACAAGTAGCTAATAATTGATAACTTATATCCAATAATTAATAAATAATAAATTAACTGATTATTTAAGAAGTGTTTTATAAAATTAACTATTAAATTAGTTGAAATTACAAAATGACATAAAAAGATATATTAATAGAAATAGATATATAATTAAAATAATTTATATTTATCTAAAAATTAAATTATATTAATACAATTAACAAGTTCAAAATAAAAATATAAATATATATGTCAATTAATATTTTATCAAAATTTTATAGTTCATACATGGCTTTCATTTGTTTTACTTATTATTTATTCTACTGCATCTTTTTTTATACTCTTATTATCTATCACTCAAACATTAATATTAATAAGTTAATAAATATTATATATATAACAAAAATATTTTATTTTTATTATAAAATTAATTTACATTTGTTAAAATTTTAATTGATATATATTTGCTCCATTACATTATATGTTTAGACGCATAATAGATACTTTTCATTTTTTTCCCATTTTTTATATTCATTTTTATTATTTACAAATACTAATATTATTAAGTAATATAAATATAATATAATACATTTTATTTTTATTATAAAATATTTACATAGCTTAATAATAATTAAATGAATTATATATTATATTTATAATAAAAATATTTAAAGATTAAAATTATTTTACTTATTCAAATTCTTTAATATTAATTTTTATATATTAAGACTATAAACATATTTTGGTCTCTCTAATATTGATCTTTTATTAATTTTATTTCTGACTAAAAGTTTTTTATCAATTTGGTTTCTGTAAATTAAAAATTCTCAAATTTTAATTTTCTTACACATGAGATAGAAGAACTAAAATTTAAGAGTTTTTATTCTTACGGTAGGAATTAAATTAACACAAAAATTTTAATTAGGGATAAAATTAATAAAAATTTAACTTTATAGAAATTAAAATAATATTTTAATTTTAAATAATATTAATTGCACTAGTAAATATTATATATAGAAATAATCACATATTTTGAAATAAAAAATTATAAAATGGTAAAATTTGATTTTCATATATTCAAGTTTGTATAGAACAAATTTTTAGCATATTTTGATTTTATTTTTTATATATTTCATTGAAAAGTAAAATATGTAATTAATTCATTTAATTAATATCTTTTATATTAAAATTTTAACTTATATTTATATTTTATGACAAAAATAAAATATATTATATTATATAGATACTACTCAATGATATTAACATTTAAAATATAAATAATAAAAATGGACAAAAAAATAAAAATATAAAATAAAGTAGATAAAAAATAAGTTATAGATTAATGTAAGAGTTAAAATTTAACCTATGAAAAAGAAATTAAGTGCACGAGGAAAAAGGGGTGAGTGTTTGCCGTGCAAAAATGATCAAAGAGTGACATGTGAAGATGAAAGAGTCCTTTAATAGATAGAAATAGATAGATTGTTATCAGGAAAATATTGAATATAATTGAATAAAATTATTTTTTAATATTTATATTAAAAAATACAATCAAATATGTAATTAATTTAAATTCTTTTAATGTGAGAGGGAGAAAAAAGTGAAACATATAACAAAGTAGATTAATTTTAACAAATTTCAATTAATATATATTTAATTTAAATATATATAATACACAAAAATTAACCTTAAGAATATGTTAATATAATTTAAATAAATAAATTTAATTTTAAGTTTCATCTATTTTTATTAAAAATATAATATGTAATTAGTTAACTCAATTATTATTAACTTAATCAAATATTTTATAATAAAAATAAATTATATTATATTATATTTATATTATTTAATAATATTAATATTTAAATTGTAAATAATAGAAATGGACATGGAAAAAGAAAAAAAATGAAAGAATGTCTATCTTTTATCTAAACTTATAATGTAATGAAACAAATAAATAAATTGAAAATAAGACATACAACTAAGTAATTCAATTAAATTAAAATTTTAACATATGTAAATTGTTTTTATAATAAAAATAAAATATTATATGTTATATATATACATAATACTTAATAATATTGATTTTGAGAAGTAAATAATGGAATTGAACAAAAAAAGGATGCAATAGAATAAATAATATATAAAAAAAATGAAAACAGTGCATAAATTATAAATTTTTTACAAAATACTAAATCATATATATTTAATTTAAAATATATTACTTGAAATTTGATAAAGTCAATTAATAAGAATTAAAAAAATAAAATATGCAATTAAGTAATATAATTAAATTAAATTTTACTTGATTTAAAATATTTGTATTTTTTTATTTTTATATTATATATTAATCGTGATATTTCTAACCTCTTATGACAGGTGTTATTCTCATAAGTTATTACGTATTAATTTATAATTTCTTTTCCATTTCAATTTCTAATAAAAATTTAAAATTTACTTTCTATTTATCATTATAATTTATAAATATTAAATTACTTCAATCTTATAAAAAGCTCCTCAAAAAAATTTTAAATTATATTTATATTTTATTTTTTTCTTTACACTTTGCTATTGCCTTCTTTAATATAAGAATTTTCATCTTTGTCTTTTTTTTCTTTTATGAGATCTTACTATTTTTAATTTTTTTATCACTACTTAGTAATCTCTTACCATATAAATTCTTTTTTATGATTTCTTTTGTTTTCTTTTTTATTTTTCAATATCTCAATATTATATATTGGTTATGATGTTTCCTGCCTCTTATGATAATTATCATTTTCGTAATTCACTACATGTCAATTTATAATTTCTTCTCCATTTATCTTCCAATATTAAACTAATTTCTAATAAAAAATTGAATTTGGTTTACTTTTTATCTATCACCAAATTTTATAAATATTAAATTATTTCAATTTTATAAAAATCTCCTCAAAAAAATTTTTAAATCACATTTATATGTTATTCCTTTTCTTTTTATACTTTGCTATCGTTTACTCTAATATGAGAATTTTTATCTCCATTTTTTCACTTTTTTTATAAGATCTTGTTACTTTTAACCTTTTGTAACTACTCAATAATGTTTCTATCATATATCTTTTTTACGATTTTTTTACTTCTTTTTTATATTATTGTTGTTCCAATTTAATTATCTATTTTTGGTTATAAATGCTTTATTTTATTGAATTTTTATTTTTTTAAAAATGTGTAACTTAATTCATTCTCATTAACTTATTGGATTTTTTATGTATAAAGATTGCAAAAGTGTACATTTTTTATGATTTATTTTATTAGGTAAATTATTTAATTATTTCACACACAATTTAATAGGAAAAGATAGTTATGCATTTTGAAGAAAATTATAGGAGGAATGGAACTGTCATGTGAACTGCTATTTCTAAAAAATTTTACAAATTTATAATTGAACTTAACAAATTTCTAAATGAACTCAATAACATTTTTTATTTTAAAATTTGAAAATTACTTCATATATATCTTTATTTAATTTCATTTGAAAATTTTTTATTTTTTATTTTCATTTTATTTAAATAGAATTTTTTTATCTTTATCTTTATCTCATTTTAAATTCAATTCAAAATTTACAAACTCTCATCTATAATGTACTTTTTTTTTCATATGTATTTAACAAAATTCCTATTTGCCCACATATATAAATGAGCAACCTTACTTGTAATCATTTGAAAATATTTAAATCTAGTATTAGGTCTATTCCTATTAATATCATTTTCTCTCCAAAAAATTTTAAATTTATTATTCAACATTTTCTACTAAATAGCATATAATAGTTTATCTTTATTTGATGGATTCTTACTATAATAATTATAGATTTTTTTATTTTATAATTAATTATTTTTTTGCTTATATTTTCCTAGTCTTTTTTCTCCTTTGTGTTCTTAATATATTTTTCTTAAACTTCAATCAAGTTATTTTTTATTTATAATTATATCAAATTTTTTAATTTTTTTCTATTTTTTTATAAATTTATGGCTTCATAAGCATAATTAGTTATGATTTTTAAGAAAGTAGCAATCTATGATATTATTGTGCATTATATAGTTTTTCTTTTTTTGATTTTAGAAGGAGCTTTTCTTTTTATTAATTTCTATTATAATGCAACTTTTAGAAAAACATTTAAATATGATTCCCTTATGGGTGCTTTCCTACTAAAAGGTATTTCTCTCTTTTATGTGAATTAAAAAATAAACAATATTTGATATTAAAATATTGAATTTTAGTTAACAAATGGGTAGTAATTTGTGAATTATATTTAATAAGTTGTCTATAGCATAAAATTATTATTTTAAAAGTTTATTTTATGATGCACTAATATAGTAAATAAAAAATATTACCATTATAAAAAAATCTATTCTTATTATAAATTATATTATTAAATATTAACATTAATAATAATTATTATCTTAAAAATAATATTTAATTGATATGATTTTTAAATTTAAAATAAATCCTTTTAGTAAAATAAATTCAAAATGAATTATCTACTTGAATGTTAAGCTAAATGAGTGGGGAGAAGACTTTTTTCTTCCCTTAAATTTCTCTCAATTTTTAATTTTGTCAAACACTTCTCTTTTAACTATCTTTTTTTACAAATATTTTACTCTTTTGACTATTTTTCAAGAATTTTTTCCCAAGCATTCTTAATTTACTTCCCCCATTTTGCCTAGGATTGTTTTTCCTTTTTCTCCTTCATATATATTTTTAGAGGTTCTATAATTGTTTTTGTTTACAAAATACTTATGCTTTAGAAATTTTTTATATTATATAAAATTGCTATTTACATATAGGCTTATGATTTAGGATTGTAGATGTATGAATGAAATTTTTTTATAAAAATTATAGCATATATTTGAAACAATTTAGAATAGTTTAATTTTGGTTTAACTTATGAGTATTTAAAAGTAAGAAAAATTGTTAAATTTATTTTATATGATCTGATATATATAAAGGAATATATAACTTTAGTCTTTTATTATATTATAATATCAACTTTTATTATTTAATGATATCCATGTAATAAAATTATAATATTTTATTTTATAAGATATTTCTTAGAGTTATTGGTTGTATATTAATTTTTTTTATCTAATCTTCTTTGTAAATAATTAACATATACTTATAATATTATATTATTGAAATAAATATTTATCAATGTAATATATAGGTGACTAACTAGTTATAACTATACTATATAATGATATTTATGCGTGAGGTTGTGAACTATTAAAAGTGAACAAAAAGGAAAAAAATGCAAAGAAGTTGATAAGAAATATTAAATGATATATATTTAATTTAAAATATGACACTTTTAACTTGATATAAATAATGTTAATAAAATTTAAATAAATAAATTTAATTTTAATTTTTTAATATTCTTTTTGAAAATAATATATATATAATTTAATTAATATTTTTTAATCTTTTTAAAATTTAAAATATTGTAATCAAAGAAGAATTTGAAAAAATGAAGAAAGGAGGAAAAGGAAGGAAAAAAAAAAGAAATAAGTGTGGGGTTAGAGCAAGAAATGAAATTGTAAGGGAGTAAATGTACAACCATGGCACGACAATTAAAGTCCAAGTAGAAGAGCCTAACTAAATAAGAAATGGTTATTATAGTTCAAGTACTAGTTCCCATTTCTTTTAATTTAGTATCTAAAGTTCCAAGTTTTATGAAAGTCTAGGGGATTATTTGTAGATTTTTAAAGTTTAAAGGAGTCATATATCACAAGGTTATACTTTAAGAGGTTTAAAACATATTTTGCCTTTGACTGGGCTTTGATTCTTTAATATTTAGAAAGGGGGTATTTTACCAACCACATCTGCTGATAATTCTTTAGGAATGGTCTCAAATCAACGATGAAGCACCAAATGAGCGCACACAATTAATGAGAAGAATAACCTTAACCTAAACTGAGTACGCATTCTGGTCTCTCAATCTCTGGCTTCGGTTCTAAATTTTCAGCCACTTGATTTTTGGAACGTGCACAAAATGAGGGCCAGTGAGGTTTGATAATGAACTGGCAGCGAAATTAATGGTAATATTAGAGTTTTAACTTAATTTATCATTGATGTAAAATATTTTGTAATATTAATGAATGAGAAGAAAATATATTATTAAAAATTAATAGTAATTAAGTTAAAAGTTTTTAATAATAATAAAAATTAGAAAAATTATTTTTGATATGATAATGTATGAATAAATAATAATATAAAATTAATTTATATTAACAATAAATAAAATTTAAATTTGTAGAATCATATCAAAAGATGAATATTTTGCGGTAGGATTATCGAAAATTACCTATAATCGGGATTTTGACTGATGAATCAATATCCCTTTCACTCATAAAAATATAAATGGGCAACTCTGTTATACCAAACTTGAAGAATAATATACAAACACACATATGACGCTATCGCTGACTCCTTGGCTCTTACAAGACTGTGACTTCAACAGTTCGTCAATATAAATTATATGATTTTAATTTCTTTTAAATTAAAAATAATTTAATTTAATCTTTAAATATTAAATTGATATAATTTTAATTATTTATTTATTTTTTATTAACTTCTATCAAATCTTATTTAATTTCTAAATATTCACTTCACTATTTTTTAAATAAAATATATATTTTAATTTTTATAAATTATTACATTTCAAAATGATTCAATTTTTTATGCTCAAAATTTTTAAAATCTAATAAGAAAGGAAAATCCTCTCTTATTTATCCATTTTCCTTCCTTTCCTTTTTTATCTTCTCTTATATAAAAATTTTCTCCTTAACTTTCAAATGAAGCATTAGTATGATAAATGCAATCGAAGTTGCTCTGCAAACAAATGACCTACAATACATCTTTTCAACTTGTCTCAAGGGTGACGTGCTCTTTGGTATCTTTTTCTTTCGTTTGTGCGTCTTTTGCGTGGTTTAGGTGCACATTCTTTTTCTATTTCTCTTTTTCTTTTGAGCTGATCAATTATTTTCTACTTTTCATATGTTGTTCTGAGAACAATTTGACCCCATATGATAGAAGCTAATATTTCCTCCTTCGTATCTTTTGCGGTGTGAACTACCTGCACTTACTATCAGATTCCCACACAAAGCAACTAGTCAACCCATGTTTGTAATGGGATGTAATTATGAGTGTGGGTATTAAAGAGTAGTAACATGTTTATTGTTGAATGATTAAGGTGCAAAATTTGGATCAAACGCAGGATTTGAAATTGGGTTATAAATAGTTTATATCAATTGAATTGATTTTTTTAAATTTGTATCATTATTTTGTATTTAATTGATAATTTTTTATTTATATTCTAAACTTAATGCATACACTTTAAAGATTACAATAGATGATCACAATTGTTGGTAAAAAAAATTAAGGAATGAAATAATTATAAATTTAAATTTTACTTTTTTGTTGATTTATTATTTATTAAATTCTCAACCTTTAATTTTTTTAATAGTTATGATTATCTACTTTATTTTCTAATGAATTCTTGATTTACTATTAAGAATAAAATAATTAAGCCTACATATTGAATAATTGATTGATACAATGGATGCAAAATTTTATCTAAATATTTTTGTATTATACTTTAATTATAAAATATTACAAGAAATTTGATAATAAATTTAAATTGATGTTTCTAACTTTTTATTATTATTTTAAATAGAATAAATAGATATTTTACTTATTATAATTCAATATTATTTTTTATTCCTCTAATGCAAGAAGATATATCAAAAAGATAAAAATGATATAATATAACTAATAAATTATAATTTAGTATTTAAGAAAATATGATTTTCATACAACAATCATTATAATATAATTCTATATAGATTATTATTATTTTTTAGTTGTACATGTTATATTGAGTTGTAACTTTTAAGAGATATACATTTTTTTGTTTATATAAGAATCAAGTACGATCCATAAATAACCAAAAGAAAAACTATAGTTCCTAAAACAATGTCAATAAATTCAAAAATTGCTAAGTCTTTTATAGGGTAGATATTATAATAAAATTATATATATAATTTTTAATTATTAAATTTCCTATACTTTTTAATGAGAAAAATAATAAAATAATAATACAAGTTATAAGAAAATGTATGATAAGTTGCCTAAATATAACTTTGATTATAAATCTAAATGATAATATTAATCATTTATAGCAAATGGACCTTTTAATTCTCACCAATCATCTCTAAACTTTCTAATTATCCTAAAATAAAAATACTAATTAATTTTTGTTATTCAAAATTACTCAAAATATTAATTTGTGACTTTAATATATAGTTGAACAAAATGCTCATATTATTATGATATTTAACCTCTTAAATTTGTAGCAAATAAAATATATTTTTAGTAGAAAAATTAAAATACTAAAAGATAATGAAAAAATATAGTTTATTTATTATTAGTGAAGATAATTAGTAATACGCCTTTGCAATGTTGTAAAAATTACACATATGAGTTGTATGTTCAATATAGTCAAGTACAGTTAAGTGAACACGATAATAAATTTTCTTTTCAAAAGAAAATTTTCTAGATAGAGGGGTAACCCAAAGAAAGATTGGATTTTTCTTAAAAACTATACTAAATTTACATGAGAATTGATTTTGCATACTTCAAAATATTCCATTATGGCAAAGCATCTTAACCTCAACCATTAAGAGTTGTAGAGCAATCTCTTAAATAAAAACATATAAATTTATTAACAAAGAAAAAAATAAGATAAGAGAGGCATTGAAAAAATCAATTTCAAATGCTGCTAGGCTAAAAAAAAAGGATTTTTCCCAAAAGAAAGAAAATAAAGTATCAACTATAAAAATAAAAATATTAAAGAAATTAAAACCAAACGTTCATCCATACATAATTTTAGAGACAAAGATATAAGATCAAAAAATTCATTCAATCTTTTATAGAAAAACCTTATAAGAAATCTTGGATTAAAACTAAAAAAAAAAGAAGAAAAAGGTAAACCAAAAAATCTTTGGAAAAATTTCATGGAAGAAGAAAAAAGAAAAAATATGAGATAATACTTTAAAAAAAAATCTTCAAACCAAATACTTATCTATGCATAATTCTAAAGATTATGATATGGGATTACAAAAAATCTATTTAACTTTTTATAGCAGAATGATAAGAAATATTGAAATAAAATTGAAAAAGAAGAAAACAAAAATAAACTAAGAATTTTTGGATAAATTCTATGAAAAAAAATAAAAATATGATATTATACTTTAAAAGAAATAATCTGAGAAGAGGTAAGGAGGAAAAAGAATAAAATAATAATAAAAATTTAGAGCGATTGAATGGTAAAAAATAAAATATATAAAAAGTAATATCATAAGAAGAAATTTAAGGGAAGAAACAAATTAGAATTCTATTAATTTATATTAGTAATTAATTTTGAATTTGAATTGAAAGATAACTTTTATGATATAATTAAATATTTTTTAATATTAGTAATTAATTTTGAATTCAAATATTAATTTTGAACACTTCTTTTTCCAAAATAATACATCAATTCAAAATTTAAAATAAAATTATTTTAATGTAAGATGATATTAGAGATTCAAATTCAAATTTAAATTTTTATTGAGAATTAATTTAATATTAAGAAGATAAATGAAAGAAGTAATTAATGATTTTACGTTTATTACTAATTGATGGTGGCTAATAAATATAAGAAAAATATTTTTTATTTTATAATTTATCTTTTAGATGCAAAAAAATAGAAAATTGACTTTTCATTGAAAAGAAATAACAAATTAAAATGTGGGAAATTATAAGAATAACACTTATTGTAATAGAGATAAAAAAATACAATTAATATATAATATAGAAATATTATTATATTTTATTTTTAAACATAGAAAAATTTGTTTGACAACCTATTTTTAGAATCTATTTTTAAAAATTGTTCTCTAAATGTATAACTTAAAAACAAGAAAATAAAAATAAATTTTAGTTATTTTTTGAATTTATTTTTTATTTAAAATGTTAATTTTGTAATTAAATGAAATATTTTCTTATTTGCAATTTTAATCACCTTCTAATCTTAATTTTCTTTCAATCCAAAAATAATTTTTAAAAATTAAAAAAATTAAAATAATTTTTAAGAATTTTTTTAAAAAATATAAAAATAAAAATATATCCAAATGTATCCAAATATATCCTTTAATTCCGACCGGCTTTCCATTCTTTTTAATGACCGCTTTCATTTTTTTCTCTTCTGTCTCCATCGTATCCTTAATTTCCATTTTTTTGGGGTAGAATCGTACGCTTAATTTCTCTCTATTATCATCACTAGTGTGATTAGATTACTCCTCCTTTAACCTTTTCCTCTGTTTTCGTGACCATTTACTTAGGACAAAATTAGCAAGAAATTTATCACTCTTAGCCATCTCAATTTCTTTTAGTTTGGGGGTTTAAAATTTACGAAGAGAAATATGTGTATGCATTTTACTTCATTCTTTTTATTTTATAAAATTACAATTTTTACTTTTTAGTACACAATTATTACTATTTTTTAAAACGTAAAATATGAATAATTTAATTTTATGGTGTACAACACAAACAAATTTAATTTTTAATGATATGTCATCTTCTTATTTATTAAAAATATGAAAAATAATATATTAATAATAAATTAAATTTAAACCCAAAATATTTATGTACCCATTATATAACAATAAATTTGAATTTAATTCATTATTAGTATAAATTAGATTTATACTATTATCTCATTATATGTTATTATATTAATAAAAATTATTAAAATATATTTATTATTATTAAAAAATTTTAATTATTATTATTAATAACTTATCTTTTTTATTTATTAATAATATAAAATATTTTACTCTATGGAGAGAAATGGAAACTTTATAACAATCAATGCTAACCATTTTCTGATAAAGTCTTTACTATATAATATTTTTTTTTATATTTTACTTTATTTTATATCCCTTAAATAGATCGTAAATGATATGATTGAGTTTTGAATGTCGTATTCAAATCAATGGATTACATTTAAGCAAAAAGTAAGAATAGATGATTTATTTAGAAGGTTTTCCATGTAATTTAAATAAAAAAATCATAATTTTTTTTTTAATTTTTCATTTGCATCTTACAAAATTAAATTGAAAGCATAAATTGCACAATATTTGCAAATGAGACAAAATTAATTAACTGAAAAATACCAAAGAAAATGATAATACTTGAGGTTTTGACCCTTGAGGAGATAAGTTCGTCCCATGTTACTCTCAACTGATAGCTGACTTTTGGTGTACATATTCAAGAAGTTGCTACTCCTTTTTTCTTTAAGTAATAATATAAATGATTAAATTACTAAACTTACACACACACATATATATATTATTAAACTTACACACACGTGTCTATATATATATATATATATATATATATATATATATATATATATATATATATATATATATATATATATATATATATGATTAAACTTTGGGTAGTAAAACGTATAAAATCTTGAAAAAATATCATGAGTCACTTAAATTAAAAGCTCTTAGCAAAATTATTGTTTTATTTTATAAAAAGAAAATGTCTCTTCTATTTTTTTAATTAAATTTCAACTAAGATGTACTTTAGTCAAATTATTGCATTTAATGGATTATGTGCCGTTGGAATACTTATTAATTGATATTGATATATCACTTACTAATTGATAATTTCTTTTTAATAAAAAAAGTGATTAAATCATTAAATATATATAATTTTAAATTTGAATTAAAAATGCACATAATGATTCATGTTTATTATAAACGGTTAAGAGCTTCAATAATTAAATATAAATAATAATTTCGATCAAATTAAACGTCATTTAAAAGTTTTTAATTTAAATGAAATTATACAAAAAAATAAAGATTATATCTCTATTAGTTTTACATAATTTTCTTTTGTTTTTATTTCTCTTGTTTCAAGAATAACAACAAAAAATTCCCTTACTCTCTTTTTGCAACTTTTCTATACGTTATTCAATCAGAATTAAACTTTGTATAATTAATTATAGATAGATATTATAAAATATAAAATAAATTTGATATATTAATTATTAAAAACTAATTGTTTTTTTAATCAATCATTGCATTAATATATTAAATAAGTTTTATAATGATTGAATAAATTACTTTATAATAAAAAAGGAAAAAACTAGTTGCTATTTATAAAAACTTTAGGCACGTGTTTAGCATTCTAATTATTATATGCTGGATTCACCAAAACAATGAAATTTTTATTTGGGGTAAACATGAGATATATTAAATAAAAAACTGATATGATCAATAATTAAAAATAGCATATTTTAAATTTGATTATAAAAATTATAATTAACATAAAATTAGATGTAGTAAAATCATAAAAATTTTAACCTATTAAATTTTTATTAAATAACATTTATAAAAATATAAAAAAATTTAATTTTAAAATTTATTATTAAAAATATAATCATAAAAATATTTGAATAAAAAATATTATAGATATTGTTTTATTATTTGTTAACAAAAGGTAATATGGAAATACATGAAAAATATAAGGGTAATAAATAATTTAGTAATTTTACCTATATAAATCAAATGATTAAGTAAATAATTTTTATTTCTAGTTTTATTCTTTGAAAAAAAATTATCAGTTTTATTTTTAAAAGTAAAATAATTAAATATATAACTATAAGTTCAAAATTCATTCTTTCAAATAATTTACCAATTTATTTTTTATAAATAAAATAATTAGGTGGGGATCACTTTGTATTTATGATTTTTAAATAAGATTTATGTTTGTTTGTTAGTGAATTAATAAAGTTATAAGTATGAAAGAATTGAAAATTTCAAATTAATTCAATACTTAAAATCCAGTTATGTTTGTATTATAACTCTATATTTTAAGATAAATTATCATTTATATTATTAAGAATATTATTGTAATATATAAATTATAGTATAATAACATAAAATTTAGTCATTTATAATTCTTAAAATTTATGTTGTTAATTTGCTTAAAATATTCACTTTTGCAAGTATTTTAAGCTATTAAATTTAAAAAAAATACTTTATTATAATTAATTTAAGATAATGAGCCCAACTAAATTGCTTGTAAATTTAATTCAAGTTGAGCTTGATTTAAAAAAATTGGTTCAAATGAGTTTGAGTGAGTTATGAACAGAGTATTTTTAAAGTGTATTGAACCTAAATTGAGATTAGCTCAATTTAACCTGACTTATTATTAATTTTATTTAAAATTAATTTATAGAATTTTTAAAATCTTAATATCTTTGTATCCATTTAGTTATTTTTTTACTCATTATTTTTCATTTTACTAGTTGACTAACAAATTATAGTATACTAATTATTAATTAAATTAATATACTATTTTTATTTTATAATATGCTAACGATATCATTATTTTAATTTTTTTAAAATACATATTTAAAAAGTGCAAATGAATTTATAGCTTATCAATCAGATTAAATAAAATGTGATGTAAAACTTCATGAAACTTAATTGTTAAGTTTATTTATCACTATAGAAAAGAGATTTTCAACGACGAAAATTGTCATTGATGCAAAAAACTTAGTCATCACTGAATGTTAAAGTTGTCGAAGAAAATATCATCAATATAAGTTTATTAGTAAAGGACCCAATACTAATGATAACTTTGTCATTGGTAAAAGGTAAGGTTTCTCTAATGACTTTGTCATCAAAGAAAACCATTTCAAAATTTAAAATCTTTTGAATTTAAATTTTTAACGATGATTATTTTATTGCTATTGGTTCATTTTTTAAAAAATAAAAATATTTTAAAATACATTTTAACAATGACAATATTGTAGTTAAAAGTTAAACTTTTAACAACAACAATATTTGTTATTATAGGGTTTAAATTAAAAAATAAATTGAACCTTTTAGTGACAATATTGTTATTGCTAAAAGGCCTTTTAAAATTTTTTATTTTTTAATTTAAACCTTACTCATTGAAAGTTATAAAAATTAAATTTAATACTATTATTTCTATAATAAAATTTTAAAAACATTAAAATAAAATATTTTGAATTGAAATTGTAATTAAATTAATATATTATATTTAATAACATAGATAAGAATATTATTTTAGGTTAAAATTATAATTAAATCAATATATTATATTTAATGATATAGATAAAAATATTCTTTATTTCAATTCAATTGAATTAATTTGATATTTTTTAATTTTATTTTATATAATTAAAATTGTACAAATAAAAAACGCTAATAGTACTAGTAATAATATATAACATTATCACATGATCCATATAAAAAAATGAATACTCATAAAATAATTATATAGTTATTTATATATATAAATAAAAAAATTATATATATAGTCCATATAAATGTTTATACATGAAAAAATATATATATATAAATAGTAATCTAAGGGGAAGGGAGGTGCAGATATCCAGATGTATCATTATCTGTGCTAAGGCTATCATCATCATTCTGATGACGTAGATGATACATTGAAAATGGTACTAAGGTGGGACCGGATTACTAGGCAAGAGGCGTTGCTACAAATCTGCTTAGCCTAAGCTATGCAGCAATAAACGGAAGCATATACAATATAAGGCCTTGCTATTTGAGTAAGGAGGTAAGCTTCATGAGGTATGTCCTAAATTACTGTTATTACTTCTAAATCAACTGCTGGCTTTGCTAAAGTTGCTTTTAACTCTATTCCAGTAGCTATAGACTCTGTTATAACTGCTCTTACAACTCACTCACATGGGACACATATTATGAGCTTATCCTGGAGTTGAAGATATTATGAGCTCACCCTGGAGTTTAAGGTGCCTACTAAATGGCATGACTAGCCAGCTAGCACATAACTAATCACCTTCCTATACCTTTGACAAGTGCCAAGAACCTCATCGATCTGTACAGAAGTGTTAGGCAAGCTAATGGATGATACACTAAATGCGCATGCTGAGTCATCAGTTCAATCATTCTCGTCTTGAATTATTATAACAAAAATTCATTCAAAAGATTGCAGGATATAGTTGTAAAATTTATATCATTAAAATATAAAGTTTAACTAACTTACATAGTTCTTCTCGGGGGTTGAATGCACCCACTCTCCATTCTATACATGTGTTGGTCTTTAAAGTTTTCTAACACTGACTACAACTCATCCATCTCCTTATTTCTCTATTCATATTTTATAAGAGAAAAAAAGGATGAACAAAATTATTAAGTTGGCTAACAAATTATATATTTAAATCATGAATAATAAGTTGAATTACCTTATCATAATAATGTGCAGCAATGGATTTCGATTTATGCTAATGATTTACCGCTTTCTTCGTCCTATTATATGCATTCCTTATGGATAACTCTTACAAATTAAGAAATAACTATATACAATAAGTACATTTATAATTTAAATATATGAAATAATCATATAACTTTATTAAATATCATACTTACCTTATAAGCATCACTATTAAAGAAGTCCACACATCTCAACCACATCTAAGGTAAGAAAGATCACAACACGTAATACTTAACATGGTTTAGGTCGTAATCTTACTCTTGATCACCCCCTATGCTCTAGAAAATGCCCACTCAACCTATATTTCTGGTCTTTGTACAGGTCGGTAGCATTTCGCATCAAACCATTAAGTATTTTGTCTCACTCAGTATAAAAAATTCCTTAAAACTTAAAATGGGATTGCAATAGAAGAAAATTAACAAATTTGTGAGTATTTTATCCAATAATTTTAATATCAAATATAACTAAGTCAAAATAAGGAGAAGAAAAATATTTACGCAGACCTTTTGCACGACTCTATCCCGCAATTGCTGAGGCATTGACCGTCATGATTTATAATAAGGTGGCATGTGAGCTTGAATAATGCTACCTATATCATAGGGGAGATGACTAGCATTCTTAACAACTGCATGTCATGTACTAGTCATATCGAACTATACAAACACTAGTCTCCCCTCGCTCCTCTTTATCTTCTTGTGCAATCTGAAGGACTTGTCTCTTTCTTAGAGCTGCAGCTTTAATGGATAAGAGAAAATATCAGTACCACAATATTTATTTAATAAATAATTAACTTAAGTGTATACAATAGGAAAAGATACTTGATCCCTCGCATTACGATGGAAAATAGGTGGGCTGACATGGAGGGTCCCCTCCAGCGTCACCTCTATGGTGTCATGCCTCGATATCCATCATGACTAAAATAATACACATTATATAAGTATTTTATAGAAAAGTCCATGATTGAACTAATTAATGATAAGATATAAATTATTGTATTCATATAATAAATTATATAATTACTTTTACACAATTATGAGTTGTAATAGAAAAATATTATTTCCTTAATATGAATTAGTTTCAATGAACCTAATGGACTCATCCTTATACTCATTAGTTTCTCCATCATCGTCAGACTGTAAAAGCCCTTCCTCCATATAGTCTTCAATCATTTCATCTTACAAACTATCTTCATCATCGATGAAGATATCTATTCGTTCTGTGGCAAATCTAGTATTCTTAGAAGATGAAATAAGTGAAGGACCATTTTTCTTATTCCTCAAGTTTACTAAATGAAAATTTCCAAGGTCAACTGTAAAGTTGAAATTGGAGGAGTTTCTCTCCTCTAAGAATGGTAAGTCTTGTGCATTGACATCATTATTAAGTAAATCTCATATGTCGCGATATATCATATTATGGACGACCCTCCAATTTGACCCATTAAGAAGATCCTCGATGTAAAAAACTTGTACTATTAGGTTGCAAGTATGTAGGGATTGTCTTTATGCCATCGCCCACTAACAAAAATACTTGTAATGTTCTTATCAATGCAAAGTTTCTTCTTTCTTGAATTAGTGTCATACCATTTGTATTTGAATAGAGTCACATTGTATCTATTCAAATAAGTCAACTTTAAAATGTTCTCTAGTGCATTGTAAAACATGTTTTTATCAGTTCCTGAAACACAAATGCCACTATTCTATATTTTATGTTTCATATCCTGACTTTCAACTATAAAGCACACTCCATTTACAATATGTGCTAAGTATATCATAATAGTAAAATTGAAACCAGAAGCTAATGATAGTAAATCTTCCATGGCTTTTAGGGAACCATTCCTATGTAAGTGGTACATCTTCAAAAATAACATTTTTATAAAGAGTTAAATTTGGAAAAAGGTATAAGTAAGGAACAATATTCACATGATTAGTATAACATAGCTAGAAAGAACAAATCTTCACTTTAGAGTAAAACCACATGAGAAATTTTATTCTTTGTAATTGATTGATATTTTCAAGACCACTTCATTTGAGCTCTTATTGGTGCTCATTATATAACATATGTATTTCAGTCCATTATGGTTAATTGGGAGAAAAGTACAAATGGTTATAGAGACTTACTAAAGATATTTTTTGATCTTGGCATAGTTATTCAAGATGTATCATATGGCAACATCTCGATCTCTCCTATCAAAATGAGAAATAATCTTCTTCCTTAGTGGTTAACATTGAAATTTGAACATTAATAATGCTCCTTTTATAAGTTTTTGTTATGTCATATTTTCAATTAGGCTAATTGAATCTAGTTTTCACTCTTTTCAAATACATAAAATAAAATGTTAACACCTCATTAACAACATATCCTTCTGTAATTGAACCTTTAAGTTGAACATGATTTCTGACATAATCCTTCAACTTTTTTATATATATCTCATACGGGTACATCTATAAAAAATGAATGAGACTGACCTATAATGCTTCGTCCAGCAAATGTATCACTAGGTGAACTATTATGTCAATGAATGTCGAAGGGTATATCCTTTCAAGCTTGCATAAAATGATGACAATATCTTACTTAGCTTTCAAGATATCCCTCCTATTGAGAGTTTTAGCATATATTTGATTAAAGAATTTGCACAATTTAACAATCAGATATGATAGTTCCTTCGATAAAAATGCTTAAACTAAAAGTCCTAACAATCTCTACGTGATAACATAACAGTCATATGATTTCAATCTCTTCAACTTCACATCACGATTAGTCACATTCTTCTTAAAACTTATAACAAACCCATCAAGAAATTTCATATTTTTTATAAACTGGCAAAATCATCTTTGTTCTTCCTAGTTGAATATGTATGCAACATGTTGTTTGAAAAATTGGCCCCTCTTTTCATATAGATGTAAGTCTGGCTTTATCTTCATGATCATTAGATCTCGTCCCACATTGTCCATATCTTTTATTTTATACTCAATATCTAATAATATATCCAAAATACTATCACATATATTCTTCTTAACATGCATAACATTAATATTATTCCTCAAGTTCATTATTGGCCAATATGAAAGGTAAAAAAATATGCTTTTCTTATTCTAATTAAGTTCATCGATACCCTTTTTCTGCTTTAAACCACTAAACTAAGCATATATTCCAAGAAATCTCTATACCACCTTACCTAATTAGTCCATGATAATTTCATTGATAAGAGGATGAGGACGGACTTTCCTTTCTAACTTCCCAATGAATTCCTTCATGTTCCTTCACATGTGACTCCTTGGAAGACAATGATGATGACCAATCATGTTTTTCAAGAAGTATCTATACCACCTTACCTAATTAGTCCATGATAATTTCATTGATAAGAAGATGAGGACGGGCTTTCCTTTTTAACTTTCCATTGAATCCCTTCATGTTCCTTCACGCGTGACTCCTTGGAAACTAATGATGATTATCAACATAGGCTATTTTCCTTCTAATTTGAATTGATAGAGTATCATCATTGCACATAAAACATGTTTTATAACCTTATCCACTCCACCTAAAGAAACTACTTCATGCAAGAAAATTATTTACAATCCACAATAGAGCTACTCGCATGTTAAATATTGTATTTATATTAGCATCCTGAGTCTAGATCCCTCTCTCTTAAAGATGTCTTAACTCTTTTACAATGAGTTTTAGGAAGACATTGATATCTTTACCTGACGATTGTGACCCCGGTATTAAGAAAGTCAAAATGAAAAAGAACTGATTCATATAAATCTATGGGGGCAAGTTACGGGTAATTATCAGTACTGACCACATGTTATAGGATAAGTTCCTATTATCAAAAGGATTAATTTTATTTGTACTTAAGTCCAGCTAACATTTTATAGGTTGATGAAAAATTAGGATGCTTCCTATCAAATTCCTACCAAGCTTCTTTATCAATAAGATGTCGTATTATCTCATCCTCTGTTGACCTTCTAATATAATGCTATATCATATCCTTTGCAATATGCCTTGACTGATACAATCATTTCAATTGAGAAATCAGTGGAAAATATTAAACTATTTTTGAAGCACCTTTTTTTTTATATTTTTATTTACCCATGGACTCTCCTCATAGATTGGACAATTATCTTTTAAAGCATGTTTTTTTTCAAAAAAGTACATAGTCATACTTATGCACATGCATTGACTTATACCCTAACCTTAACTTATTGAGTTATTTCTTTATACTATAATGTAATTCTAGTAATTTATTATCTTTTAGAAGTGTCTTTTTTAATAACTTCAAAAAAGTATCAAATGACTTATTAGTTCACTTACGTAGCACCTTCAAGTGCACGAGTTTCACTAGAAAGTTTAGGGCAAAAAATGATATGCATTATAGATACAATTTTGTTTCTACTTGTCAAAATAGGTCATCACAATCGCTATAATTCAATCCAATGCCCCCTTCAAATGCATTCTTATTCCCTTCTCTTTCATCATGAACTATTTCTTCAATTAAATGGAGGTCGATGAAATCATGTATAATATCCACCATCTCATCCCTCTCATCAGGAGATACCCTTCTCGTCTCCCCAAAAGTCAAAACATCCATTTCACCATGATGTACTCAATTTATATATAATAAATGAAATTCATTATCTATAATATGTGCCTTTAATGTTCCTAATTTTTGAAACAATAGATTCACACATTTCTTATATGGACATCTCACCAAACTCTTTTTATTAATATAGTTTTTGGCTTTTTCAATAAATATTATCACATCATTCCAATACTCATCTGACAAGTGATTTCGTAGATGTGTCCAACTTTTATCTATGAACATCGTACCACTAAACAAGAAGAAGACGACTTCTTATGAAATTAAATGTTGTGATTAACATTTGTTATGTGCCTTAAATCAACCGTATCACTCTAATTCTAAAGATAAGGCCCTATAACATTCGAGATATTTTTGTAATTATGATTTTATCAATTTATCCATGCTTATTGTTTCTTACACATAAAAATTTTAGTAATATTTTCTTGTAATTCTCCAAGTGTGTAAACTATACATTAGCATAATTCACATTCAAAGAATAGTGAGGATGCCGAAAAATTTCTACAATGATAAATAATAACCAAATAAATTGTTAATAATAACTACAGAGCATATCCCAAACTATTCAACTTTATAGGATAATTCAAAGGTTAGTTAACATATAGAGATTAACTAACCCTTGAACAGGTCTAAACTTATAATGCAAACGTAAATAAAATTCTATTTAATAATATATTTACAATAATTTTAAACTTACATCATGACATTTTATGAGTATTATTATTTTTAAATAATCTTTATATTTTGTTATGATATTTTTATGATTTAAGATTTTCTTAAAATATATAATCATATGTAATCTTATTGCTACTATTTTATGTATAATTTTCATATATTTTTTTATTTTTATGTATTTATATAATATCTAATATTATTATTGAATATATAAAAAATTAATTTTTAAATATTTTAATATATATTTATGTAGTCACTACATATATTTTTAAATATTATTTTATAATATTTCAAATATATTTATGTAGTCATTTCATATATTTTAAATATTATTTATTTCATTTGATTATTATAATTTTAAATATTATTTTAAAAATAATTTTTTTAAAAAATTTTCTTTATAATAAGATATTTAGTTCACCAAATAATTTAGATTTAATAGTATGATGTTGGCAAAAAATTTTGATAGTATAATGGTATGTGACTCATGGTTTACATTAATAGTTCTTTTATTGAAGAATTTAACTAGGGAGGGAGTCCATTCTATACATAACTTTTGTACCATTAAATTTTTTATTTTCTTTGCGTCAGGCTAGTTGTGATTTGCTTCTTTTATGGCATATTTTGTGCTTAATGCATTGAAAATCTTTCTCAAGTTGCTTCACGAGTCCTATTTGTATTATGAACAATTTAAGATATGTTTGTTTTATAGTAAAGTATTTTTATAAGAAAATATTATTTATACATATTTTAATGAATAAATGATGTATTACTTATATTCATAATTAAAAAAGGATTTAAATATAATTTGTCCATAATATTGATGAGTTTTATGATGTTGTTTATTTATGTGTTATCACATCATTTTAAAATTGTCAAAATGTAAAATTTCTTAATATACCAATTTGTTCTTTACATATATAATTGTAAAACTTTCAAAAATATCTTATTTATAATATTTTTATTAAATATATTCATAACATTTGCTTTCTTTATCATACGTTTTCATTGAAATATTTTTATTAAGTTATATTGAAAAATTTTAATTACATACCTAAAAGTTTATTTCTATGTCAATATATTTTTTAAATTATGTTTATATAATTATTTTAATTTCATATGTTACATTATTTCAATGAAACTAAAAATTTTGCATTTCAAAACTACATCCTAAATTCTAAGGTTTGTAAACAAAACCTCATAACAACTCCATCTCATATTAACTTAACTAAATAATCGATGCATGCAAAATTATAATTTTACTTAGCAATATAACAAAAACAAAATTCACATTTATAAATTGTGTATGAAAATACAATTACATCAACACATTTAACATTTATAACATATAAAATCAAATAAGATTTATTTCACACAAAAGTAGTCATATCATCAAACTAAATAAATTTATTTCATATTATTCACTTCATAAATTACATATTCAAATAAAATATTATAAAATTTAATTCAATACCTCAATGGAATAAATATATTGACCAAATGCTCTCCAAATGTCCAACACAAGCAACAACAACTAACTAACAAATCAAAATTATATAAACAAGAAATGACATTATGTTATAAAAATATATAAATAAAAAACATATTATATTATTTTAAAAAATTGCACACCTTGGTCTCTCTCGCTTTACAGCTTCCCTCTTCACCACACAAAATGAGACTAAATTCAAGTTAGTTGGGTATTTATAAACAAAAGCTTTAGCGATAACAAATTTTCTTGATCATCATTGAAAGATCATTAACAAAAAATAAACCCTTCATTAACAACATTATCTTTGCTGAAGAGGGGATATTTTTGGACACAAGTTCCTGTGCCCTTTTTCAGCGATGACAATTGTCGTCAATAAAAGTGAAAGACCTTCATCGATGACATTATCGTTGCCGAAAAATGACATGGGAAATTATGCCATTACTTTTAGCAATAAAATTATCATCAATGAAGGTTCACAAATTTTATCGACGACAATTGTCATTATTGAAAAATGGCGTGGGAACTTGTGCCTTTGACTTTCAGCAATGATTATGTTGTCAAAAAATGTTTCACTTTCAATGATAATAATGTCATTGCTAAAAAGTGTATTTTCCTACCTAAATTTTTGAAGTCAATTTCAACGATGATACTTGTCATCGATAAAAATACAAAATCTTCAATAACAATAATTATTGTTGGTGAAGGTTTTCATTTTCCTGCCTATGTAGAAAAAATTGTGCCAGTTTGTTTTTTAGGAATCACCATTGACTTTTGTCGTTGGTAAAAGGCTTCTAGCTAATCATTGTTGAAGGTGTTGTCACTGTTGTGTTTTTTCTTGTAGTGTATGCAAATTATTTGATATCAAACTTGTGGTTTTCCTGATATGCAGGGTGTCACATTTGCACGAGAACAATTATGCAATTATGCCATTTTCTGGTTCCAATTGCAAGTTGTTGTACAAAGAATCTACTTTAGGTTACAAGTAGTTGCTTCTCACCATTGATTTTAATCCCCCTTCGACTGCAAGACGTACCTACGTCCTTCATCCTTTGGTCAAACTTGGGCGAGAGCTCTCTCAATTTTTTTTTAATACCTTTCGAAATTACTCAAAATTTGTTTAGATGGCAACAAGAATTACACGTTTGTGCAAAAAATTTTCAGAGAGAGAGGTAAGTAACAACTTCACAACTCCCGCGTTTTGCCAATTGGCAGCCGACCGAACCTCCGCTTATCTCTCGCTTCCCTTCCTAAATTCTAAATGTATATGAAAAGCCACTTGCAACTTTCATAGGCATAGGCTATTCTTCAATCACAAGCTTCTAAAGGATCAAGTCCGATATGGAATCCAATTTAATCAGTAATTAATAAATTAGACTCTAACAATTTGCGCAACTTATATTCTACAGCTCTTGCGTTAACCGATCAAATTTGTCAAAAGACATGATCACGTCTAAACACTCTGCAATTTGGATCAACCCATTTTGGGACCAAATGGCTTTGGCAATGAATTCCTTCCTAAAAGAATATAAAACTCGAATAAGGAAGACGACCTGGCTGTGGAGTCTGAATTTTTACCTCTAAACAGATAAAAGAGGCCAGCCATTCATGTTGATATAATCATATTCATTCCTTCATTTGGCCTTGCTCATGGGCACCGCACTCTGCTTTTCATCGAGTGAAACTCAATAGATGAAAATAAATCACACCAAAATTTGCTACAAAGATATATAGGATTGGAATATTGTTATAAAATGCAGTTATAGTTGCATTTGGAAAAGAGTAAAATATACTGAACTTTCTCACAATTCATTAAAATTATTCAAACTTTACTTGTAATTTTAAATCTTATACGTTAATCTTAATTCATTTAACTGAAAATATTAAGAATATTTCCTTTTTTTATTCTTTTATACATCTAAATATAATTTACTTTAAAAATTAACTAGAAATAACTATACTACCCTCGTTTGTTATTCACTGATACAAAGAAGCAAGTAAACCCATCAAATCCTTTCTCTGGTTCTCTCTCCCTCAATGCCTCAGACCGAAGCCTTGCCGAATGCAGTCTCGCCACCGTCAAGTCCTGACAATGATTAAAACGTCCGATCGAATTAAATCTGATTAGAAACGAATATTACCTTCCAAATTCATACAAACACACGTCATATTATGACAAGCGAATTTCATTTAAACCCTTAACTCAAATCAACTAAATTAGCACTGATTGCATGATCCAAGCAAGAATCCCATTCAAGTATCAATTAGCCCAAATATAAGTTAAAAACTCTCCACCATATTTGAAGATTAATCATAATAAAAAGAAATTTTAAGTCTGATGAATTTCTGGCCTGTTCATTAATGATAATAATTTTATAAAAGAATTTTAAATATGCCTTCACAAGATATATATGACACAATTTTGTACGCTATTTTACCTATATTTTTACTGATTTTAGTATGCCCAATGCATTACTCTTCACCGTATACACCTTATCCTGTATCCCTTGTACAAGCAAGATCTGAATCGGCCCTGCGGCATCCTACCGGTCAACTAGTTAGTTAGAATTGGAGTTGTCAAATCCCATTACGCTGTCACAACGCCACCAAGTAGCAGCCAGCTGGTGATGCTCTGCTGTGGCCACCATCTTGACACGATTTGAAGTGCCTATGTGATGAGAATTGGATGTTAGAAAGAGAGGGAGAGGTCGACTAAGAGTGTTGCGGTAGAACTTTTGCAACAAATTAAAGGTAAGCCTTCACATACGATGGGAGAGGTTGTGGAGTGATGGTGGCTATGGCGGTGGCTGTGAGAAAGGTTGCTGGTATTATTTTTTATGGTTGTCGGTGGAAATTGAAGGTTGACACAGACAACTCAATTTCCACCGACAACACAGACAAGAAGAAGGTGAAAGCAAATTCAAATTGGAAAAGATTTCAAACAAAATTAAAATAATATTATTTAAAAAGATTAATAATTAATTAAAGTAAAATAAAATAATTAAATATTAATTACTAATTGAAAATATTAATAAATTAAAATATAATTATTATTTTTGTTTATATTGAAAATAATGTACAAAGGAACTAAATTTATGAGAAATTAAATTTGAAATTATTTATAAAATAAAAAGTAAATTGGAATTGAAATGCAGTATGAAGCAAACAATATATATTATGGAAATAAAATTTTTCTTGAAAATTAATACATTAAAATTTTTTAAAAATATATAAAACTTACTCTTATCAGTTTAAATCTTCACTAAAATAATGAAAACAGCTAAAACTATTATCATTTTCATCTAATTATTAATTATTATTAAAAAGGTTTGATAAAAATGAGATTTAATTTGAAAAAAAAAACTTATGAAAGAATTATTTTATGAAGAAAAAGAAGAAAGAAGGAAATAATGTATTCTCAATCCTCCTTTTTAACATACTAGGGATATTTTTTTTTCCTATTTTAGTCAATACAACAATGAAATTGTTGACTAAACGGGGTCGGAAACTGCCAATTAAAACAGGAGTCATTTGTAGTGCCTATTATAGTTTCAGAGGAGGGCAATATAAATTTTAAAATTAAGAGGAAGGTTCACACAATTTTGAAAATTATAGGAAAGAATAATATATTTTACTCTTTGGAAAATTACAAACAAATGTGATTGATACATAGCAAAATTATGAAAAATTATAATTGTAAAATAGGATGCAGCAATAATATGTATAATACTGTGATTGTGAATTATAATTTAGGAAAAATTCACATTATCCTCGTAAAGTTTAGCTAAGTGACAAAGTTGATATATAAATTTTAAAATCCTAAACTATACTCTTTGAAGTTTGGGGAAAAAAAAGTGAAACTGATAAATTTGTGACTAAAACTAATAGCAATAACTTCATCTTTTTTCTTTCTCTCTCTTCCTTCTCTCTTTTAAAATAAGAATTATATTTGTTTTGTACAATTTTTATATATACACAAAAACACCTGATAAATTATAATTGTGATATAAGTTAAACAATAAAATTGAAAAATAAATGAGTGATAATTATGTGGAAATAATCTGAGTATATAAGTTAAACAACAAAATTGAAAAAGAAATGAATGATAATTATATAGAAATAACTTAAATCTGTAAGATTATGTTGCAATAAACTAAGTGGGGCAAGTGAGGGCCTATAAAATGCAATGAAGACAACTATAAAAAGGTATAAACATGTAAGACCAGAGGAAATATTAACTATTTTACAAATTGTAAAATAATGTAAGCAAATCCTAAAGTTTACTCAAAATTCATTATATAAAATTTGTACAAAGTCATTTTGGAACAAATCTAATGCAACTTTCGTTGGAGGAATTATATAACTTAGATGGATAATGATTCAATTAATTTAGTTTTTCTTTTTAGTTAAGAATGTATAAATTAGTTAATTTAGTTTTCCATTTTTCGTTGGAGGAATTATATAACTTAGATTTTAAACTTTGTTCTTATTGGATACAACTGTCCATCCCATGTTGCCGCTTACCATATGTGTTTTCTGTGATCCGTAATCTGAAATTTGCATCAAAGAACACACTGCTTTGCTTAGAATGGCCAATCTGATGATTATCTTTCTGCACATTGATCATACTTAAAACATTCCTACTCCTCTTTCAATAAAGCCACAATATACGATGTGTGGTGAGATCAAGGCTTTTCTAGTGCCTGATGGTGATTTTAGCTATATATACACTCCAACAGGTAATTTATCCAATTGTAGTTGTCCTACACATTGTTTGCTCCAAAACAAATTAAAATTATCATTGCTTAATATGATATTGGTCCAAATATGATTCACGAATTTCTCGTATTCCCAATACCTTTATTATTTGAACATTTATTATTTGCTTGTCCCATGTGGCAAGAATAAAAAAGTATGCGTGAGATGAGATTTTCATGGATAATTAACTTTTTATATGCGGATGAGACAAATTTAAAATATTAGGGCGTTGCTACGGTGTCTTTGTAGGAATCCTGGGTTTGAAACCTAGGACATGTGATGGAATGCCATTCGGCCATTTTGGCAAATTTGTCCTACTATAAGCACATCGTATTTGACGTGGCACAAGTGACATTACCACAAATTTACGCTTGGGGGATAAACATAGGAAAGGTCAAGACTACTAACGCTAGTAGTACATTTACCAGTGACCACGTCGCTTGGGTTTTGGGGATAAACATAGGAAAGGTCAAGACTACTAACGCTAGTAGTACATTTACCAGTGGCCACGTCGCTTGGATTTTGGAACCCAAGCGGCACCGTAGAAATCCCCAAAATATTATGGTGAAAATTATTAAAAGATAGTGTCGTTCAAAATTCCACCACTTCTTTCGACCATCCTGAAGAGATTCCTACACTCATCCATGTGATCATTGTTGTGTTACTTGATCCAATTGTAGCGTGCCAACCTATTCGAACTGCACGCCGGGGATTAGGCACCCTTTAACCATCGCCTTCTTGCCTTCGCTTAAAATGTTTACCCACCCACATGATCCCTCACATAACAATCCCTAACAACAGTATAATACGACCCGATGGCCACACTCTCACCACTTGCAATGATACAACATTAAAGTCTTTACAATTGCTAGTGATGCAACCCAGCCCTTCATGAATAATTTTACCATTAATTGCATTCTATATAAATCCACTAAGTATGAATTGTAGATCCTAGCTTTTCAGGTTTCTTTGCCTAAACTCTACTCCTATACTAGCTTAAACACTGGAAATTCCACTAGTTAGCCACCCTCCTCCCTCACCGAAGTTTAATTTATTGTCCAATTCCCTTAAACCACCTAATAGGCAAACTATTTTCCATAAGATATGAACTAAAGTAACATACATGCCAAGTAAAATTCATTATATTACTATGCAATTTTAATGCAACAGTTGGTATAATATTGCTGCATCAATTATAAACCACGATTTAAATCATTATCTAAAGAGGTAAGACAAAAATAACATAGAGCCAAAGTCCTGCCTTAACCAAATTAATCATTATCTTGAGATGTCCATTGCATTCTTCATACGCGTGACAATATTAAAATGCTAACTTAACATTGCTTATGGATAATGTTTTTGTTTTGTTTACCATAGTGGTCTGAATATCATAATCGGCTATTGATGATTGACTTATATTAGCCTGAAGGATGAAAAAAAAAGCTCTTAACATTCGTAAATCAACCTTTTGAGAAAATGGGAATTTGAAAGGTTTTGCGTGTGAAATCAGAGTAATTGACGAACAAATTTTATTCCGGGAGTGTTGGGAAGATTTTTTGGATGACTATGATGATGCAGAAGCGTGTTATCATAAATTATGATCAATGAATCAATAAAATTAGAAGATATATAAATTTAACATGGGTCGGCTTTTTGCTTATTCCACATGTGAAGATAATAAATAAAATTCACTAAAAAGAATTAAAAACATGATATTATAAAATGTTTGAATACTCTCAAATCAACACATCAAATATATTTAAAATACCTTACAATCTTCCTCTAACTAGTAGTGCATATCCTTACAAATGGTATGTACACTCTTCACTCTTCATACAAATAATTTCTCCAAAAGTAAGAGTAGAATATCAAGTAAAGTAATGGGGTTACAAATATAAATTCTCTTACCCTATTTTCTTTAGCAAATTGTTTATCCCATTTATAGGTCAAAAACTAGACAAGGGAATCCTATTTTGAATAGAAGAATAATTTAAAATAGGAAATAATTATAAATTGATAATAATTCTAATTTTAATAAGACAGTAATCCAAATAGAAAATAATCATCAATGAATAATTATTAGAAGTTGAGTCAAAATTATATTAGGGAGAATGAGGAAGAAAGAGGACAGAGCTGTTACAAATGTGCACCGGACTAGTTCCTTTGCTGAAAATGCCACCTGGGAGCTGTAGCTGTTATGTAAGTTACAGTAAAAATACCCTGTCTTTAATCTTAATCCCTGAGGAGAAAGGATTGTACAGGGTGTTAATGCAAGCCACCTCTAGAATATTAAATAATTAAAATATTAATGAGAATTTATGGATTTAGTTGCCCTGGCAATATTTTTGGTAAATTTTAGTATTTTGATCGTTGTTATTTTGAGTAATTCTAGGGAGAGTTCTATTTTTTTTTCCAAATTGAGTGTTTTTACCGTCAAATAGATTTTTTTTTCAAATTTCAAAGTGGATAAATCAAATAAAAGTCATGAAGCTCAATTGAAAAAATTCAACCCGGAATTGAATTCAATTCTATGGTACATCTGTTTTTTCTCTCCTTTTCTGCTCTGCACTTTTTGCATTTCCATTTCTTTGTGCATCAATTTGCCGTGGATATGTCGATTGAAACAATCATATGACCAAAAAAACAAAATCATATACCTAAATGCAATTCATAATTCAATTTATTTTATAACTAAAACCAAATTTTCAAACAAATAATGCTAGATTTATTAACAGTAATACTAAAATTATATGCAAGATGTAGTAAACCAACTCAGGTAATTAGTGTTGAACAGAAACTAATATAGCAGAGTATTATGAACAGAGGCAGAAATCTTATGCAGGTTCTGTTTTCTCTGGCACTAACAATGCTATTCCTGCGGCTGCTATAATCAGTACTATAACATGAACGGCAATTGAAATTGTTTTGCATATGATTTAGTTGGATCCAGATTTCTTATTTTCCTTTTATCATTTTTCTATTATTTTTAGAGAAATAAAGATACAATTTTTACTCAGAATCTTACTACTTTTTTTATTGGGACCCACAATTTCAAATAAAGAAAATTCCATATATCTCCTTTCAAAATTTATATTTCCTAAAAAATACACCGGCTCCATTTCCATTTCAATTAAATCTTGTCTCTCTCCCTCTCACAATAAACACACCCTTGTTTGTATACCAAATGAGTTGATTGAGCTATTCTAGTGCTCTATCGTATATCGATGTTCGAGTGAACTGCATGCAATTTTGGAAGTACTGCCTTCAAATTATTGTAGTAAGGCTAAATGGGACATGTGATAACTTTGTGTTCCAGTTAGTTAAAACTATACTATTAAAAAGCAAGTGCACTATATATTTATGGGAGCAAAATCCTTAATTTCTTCAAAATTAATCACGAATTAATAATATTACATTACAATATATTTATAATCTATAAATGGAAGTCATAACCTAACATCATTATATCAATTACTTTGATGATAACTTTAAATTAATAATTAATTTTAAATACAAGCCTTAAATATAGTGCCATTAGCTTACCCAAAACATTATTAATTACCTTGTGCTTTTGCATTGACAAGAGAATTGTTTTAATGAGCCATTTTAAATGAATTAGTATATAGTTATACTGTTAAGGGTGAGTACGATTAATTCATGAAGCATATCTCTTACAAGAATGGGGGAAATGAATACAGCAACTATGATTATGCAAAGTCGGATAAGCACAAACTTGAGAACAAAAATGCTAATAGGCTGGGAATTTCCGGCAAAAGGTCGAGTTAAGTGTAATAGGGATCGGTAAAAAAAAAACAATAATTCTACTGGATGTTGGGGGGTCGTGATGCAACAGCAGCGTGGCTCCCTGGTTTCAGCATTTACATAGGTCAAAGTACTGTTTTGATGGCTAAGCTATAGGGGTTGCACGTGGGAATGAAAATAGCTTGGGAGAATTGTTGGAGGCAAGTAATCATTGAGATGGATTCAGAAGTGGCTGTTAATTTAGTTAAAAAGAGATATGATGCCCATCACCCTTGCAATGCCTTAATCATCTATATTCATGTTTTGATGAGTTATGCTTGGCGAGTTGAAATTTTTTATCGTTGTAGCGAGGCAATTTGGGTTGCAGACTGCCTGGCAAATATGGCTTGTGTCTCAAACTCTCCCAAAGGTTGCTTACAGAAATTGGATTCACCTCCACCTACTGTGTCTAGATTTTTGAGCGACATGAGGTGTGTTTCTCTCACTTGATAAGTTGTTTTGTAGTTTTGTTTCTGTTTAATCCCTATTTAAAAAAAAAATAGAATAAAATACATGAAGCATACCCATCAGCCGCTTTCTATAGTGACTAGTACTTTAAAAAAATGTCATACCTTCTATAATTTAATGGGGTTGAGAGACTCGTACAATTGTAATTTAACAACATGATGTTCTTATGACATGTCTCCCATTAATTTCACATATAATGGGAGAGTGAGGTTAATTTTTTAATTCAATTATTATTTGACATTTTTCTAAAAGTTTTGTATTTTCTTTACATTTAAAATTTAATCTATAATTATTATATGAATGCATTTAATAGTTTAATTACTTCTATTATTATAAAAGGAGAGTGCTTGTATGGGTAATGGGTGAGGACAATAAATAAATCAAAAGTAAATTAATTATTTAGCATTTTTAGAAACACTTAATTTAATCTTTGAAAAAATTTTATTCTTAATTTAACTTAAATAATTTTAAAAGTAATTCAAGCAACCCTCATATCCTCAATTAGGGTTGATCCATATTTGTTTGGCTTGAAATATTTTTTTATAATATATCAAGTGGAAGAATCACTTTAAAAATTAGATTATTAATAATTTTTTTTGCCTCCAACAAGGATCATGTCCAATATTCAAGTAATTATCCATTAATAAGTAAAATATGCTATGAACTAATATTCTTTCCAATGAATCAACATTTGGCCCATAATTTGTATGTTATGTTTATTGAATGAATTGATCTTTCACCTTTGATAAAACAACTCCAATAATGTTATTACAAAAATTACTCAAAATGAGATTTTTATCGATAATTAAACCTTTATATGTGGATGAGATGAATTCAAAATGTTATTGTAAAAATTACTAAAAGATAATACCATTAAAAATTTCACCACTTTTTTTCATCATCCCAAAAAGGCTCTTCCCTTCGTTTAGGTGATCATTATTGCATCAGCCTGCCAACCTATTTGAATTGTGCACCAAGATTATGCACTTTTTACCATCTACCCCTCACCTTCACCTGGAGCATTTGTCCATGTGCACAACTCCATGCAAAACGACTCCTAACAACAATACATTACCACCCGATGGCCACCCTATTATCACCTACCATCAATGTCAGAGTCTTTACAATTGCTAGTAGTGCAGCCTAACCTCTCATGGGCAATTTTACCATTAATTGCATGACTATAAAAACCCCCCAGGTATGAATCGTAGACTCAGGTTTTTCAATTTTTTTTTTTTATCTAAACTCTACTCCCATTCTAACTTAAACATTGAAAACTCCTCCAGCTAGCCACCTTCCACCGTCACCATTGTTTATTTATTGTTCAATTTCCTTAGACCACCTAGTAGGCAAAAGATTTACCAAAAGATCTGAAAGAAAGAAATATCCATGCCAAGAAAAAGTCATTATATTATTATGCAATTTTAATGCAAAAATTGGTATAATGCAATTTCATTAATTACAAACCACAATTTAAATCAGTGCAACATCTGAAGAGCACAAGAGAAAAATAACATAGAGTCATAAGTTTTGCATTAATCAAGTTAATTATTACCTTAAGATGTCCATTTGTTCTTCATATACGTGATAATATTAAAATGGTAATTTAACATGGTTTATGGATAATATTTTTGTTTACCATGTTGGTTTTGAATATTATAATTGGCTGTTGGTGATTGACTTATTGTAGCCTGAAGGATGAAGAAAATAGCTCTTAGCATTAGTGAGAGTAATAGATGGGAATTCAAAAGGTTGTGCTTGTGAAATCAGAGTAATTGAGGGACTAATTTTATTTAGCAAGAATGAAGAAGAAAAGGGAAAGGGCTATTACAGAAATGTTGGTGCATGGACCAATTCCTTTGCTAAAAATGCTACTTGGGAGCTGTTGCTACTATGTGAGTTATAGCAGAAGTACCGTATCTTTAATCTTAAAGCTTAAGGACAAAGGAATGTACAGGAGTGTGGATGCAAGCCAAATTATGATCGTTAGAATATTAAATAATTAGCATATTAATGAGAATTTATGGATTTAGTTGCCTTGGCAATATTTCTACTAAATTTTAGTATTTTAATTGTTATTATGTAGGATAATTCCATAAGACGTTTTACTTCTTATGAAATTAAATATTTCCACTAACAGATTGAGTTTTTTCAAATCTCAAAATAGATAAGTTGAATAAAAATCATTAATTTCAATTAAAAAAATTGAATCAATAATTAAAATACTCATTTTTTCTTTGGAGGTAGTACTTCCCATAAAATACCTTATTATCTAATCTAATTACAGCTATATTTGAGGGAATGAGCTATATGGAATTTTATCCGAATTTTTTTTTTGCCATAAAATGAATACAAGACACCAACCAGAACAAAGACAGAACCAAAAAACAAAATAGAGCAACAAAACACTAAACCAGCGACAAACAAATCTGCAAGAACAATAGACCAGAAATAAAACGGACTAAACCAAGACAAGAAACAACCTAAAGACAGGACGAAACAGCAAACAAATTTAAGGAGGAAACCAGATCTTGTCTTGAAGGAGGATAGACTTAAGAGGGAGTGGAGGATTAGAAATCCAGTCCACAGGATACACACCCCTATTCAAAGCAGTAGCAAGCCAATCAGTTGTCTTGTTGCTAGACCGAGAGATATAAGCTAGAGAATAATCTGGATTTTCTTACAAGCTCTCTTTTATATCTTGAATAAGATGTCTTAAGGTCCAGGGCAGAGTAGATGATGACTTATGGATGGCTTCCACAACAACCTTTGCATCTGATTCCACTATTTTGAGATCAAAGCACCTAACTAGATTCCTTCCTTAATAGCTAAGGCTTCTGCTATTGCTGAAGAACTAGCACTCACTCTTTTGGCAGTTCCAAATACTAGATTACCAAAGGAATCTCTAACTACAACTGTAATGGAAGCTTTTCTATTAGATGATTGGAATGAAGCATCCATTAGAGTTATGAAGCTAAATTAACACATCTGATTGAGGCTTTTGTGGGAGGTATATATTGAGTATAGCATATCTCTCTAAAGGATTCAGCCATTGACTTATTAGTCCTATATCCCATTGGTTTCCTGTTATTAAGATGAGTTCAGCAACTTGAGATATAGAACCTTCAACACTAGGATTAGGAGGTGATAATTTATGGCCATGTAAGTCAGGAATCTAAGGATCATTCCGGATATTAATCCTCTAACCATCTCCAACCTACCAACGTGAGCCTTTAAGCAGTAGATCTCAGCCTTCAAGAACATTACTCCATCCCTAAGAAGCTTTGTTTCCTTTGGTAGTAGATAAGATAGATCCATTTGGAAAGTATTTTGCTTGTAACAATTGGAACCAGAATGCCTTAAGATTCTGTATACCCTTCCAACACTATTTTGCTAAAAGAGCTTTATTAAAATACTCCAGATTTCTAAATCTAAGTCCTCCATTTTTCTTGCTAATAGACAATCTCTCCCAAGTTGACCAATGAATGCTATTATCTTTGTCCTTTTTTTCCCACTAAAATTTAGCCACCAATGATTCAATTTGTTAGCAAGTTGATGCTGGAAACTTAAAGCAAGTCACGGGAAAAAATGGGATGGCCATAGCAACTGCTTTGATGAGAGTTTCTTTCCCTGCCTGAGATAGGAATTTATTTTTCCAACCTTTAAGCTTTTGATTTATCCTGTCTCAGACATAAAAAAGAGCCTGTCTCTTAGATTTGCCCCAAATTGTAGGAATGCCCAAATAATTACCAGGATTTTCCACAACCTAAATCTTCAGAATATTCGAGAAAGAAGACACCAAGTCTGGATGTACATTAGGACTAAAGTATAGGGTAGATTTTTGAAGATTCAATTATTGTCTGAGGAATCATTATATTCCTGCATGATTCTAGATAAGGCAATAGCATTTTCAGTTGATGCTTCTAGGAAGATGAGAGAATCATCAGCAAAAAATAAGTGGGATAATATAGGAGTTATTCTAACTACTTTTAAACCAGATAAACTTTTATTGTCTATTTCTTGTTGGATCATTTGGGATAAAACCTCAGAAGCAATTAAAAAAAGAAAAGGGGATAATGGATCCTTTTGCCTAGTACCACAAGAAGGAGAGAATGAGCAAATCTTCATACCACTAATTAACAGATTAAAATGCATCGATTTGACACATGCCATAATCCATTTCACCCAAACTGAATCAAAGCCCATATTTATCATGACTGCTTCAATAAATTTCCAGTCAAGCTTGTCATAAGCCTTATACATGTCTAATTTGATAACTATATATCCCTTCTTCCCCATCTTCTTGTTTTTTAAGAAATGAAAGGCTTCATGAGCAACTAGTAAGTTATCTTGGATTTGTCTCCCTTCGATAAAAGCATTCTGGAATTGAGAAATGCATTCTAGAAGAACTATTTTTAGTTTATTGGACAAGATCTTTGAAATAATCTTGTAGCAAAAGTTGCAAAGACTAATAGGTCCGCAATGTGAAACTTGCTTAGGAATTTCTACCTTTAGAATCAACACCAAGTTGGTTTAGCTAAAAGAGGGGTGTAAGGCGCTATCCTAGAAAAATTGAAGGATTTCTTAGCCCACCGTACTTCCAATGATATGTCAAAACTTTAGATAAAAGACTCCAGAAAAGCCATCTGGACCAGGAGCCTTGAGTGCCCCAAGTTGAAACACTACTTGCTAGATTTTGGCTTTCATAATAGGAGCACATAGTCTCTGGTTCATGTTTTGGGAAATAGAAGGTCTGATCACCTTTAAGATTTCCAGAGATCTTTCATCATTGACAGCCCTCTTGCTAAAGAGACTGCGAAAATGTTCTTTAAAAGTGCAAGGGATGACATTTTCTGATTCAATCCATAAACCATTTGAGTCTTTCAATCCATGGATTTTATTTCGCTGCCTTCTTTGGATGGTAGTATGATGAAAGAATTTAGCATTTTTATCTCCTTCAAAAAGCCATTTAATTCTAGATCTTTGGCACCACTACATTTCCTCAGCTTGCCATAATTTATCCAGTTTTGATATCAAGTGCAACTTTTCTTCAATAATTGATCCTGATTAATCTAAATCCTGCGATCCTTGAATCCTATGGAGCAATTTATCAATTTCTTTTGCATTATTAGGAAAGAAAATCTTACTCTATTTTATAAGAGCCTGTCTACATTTACTTAATCTCTTGGGCAATGTAGGAGAAAGATCTTTAAACTCATCACTCTTCCAATTGTCTTCTATGACTTCTCTATAGGAATCTTCAAAAGTCTATAAGAGTTCAAACTTGAAACTTTTCCTTGCTTTGGTTTCAGACGGATATAATTTGAGAAAAATTGGAAAGTGATCTAAGCCAATAGGAGGAATTGCATAAACTTGAGCATTCTCAACTAGGGTTCTCCATTCAGTAATGCAAAAAGCCCTATCCAGTCTTTGTTGAATATTTGCCTTCCCTACTCTATTATTACTCCAAGTGAAAAGTTTTCCTTTCACCTCTAAGTCAATCATATGACAAGAAAATAGTCACTCTTGAATGACTGGATTGTTGTATTTGCTTTAAGAGCTCCCCCTCACTTTTTTTTTATTAATGCATGATATCATTGAAGTCACCAATCCATACCCAAGGTTCATGGTTGAAGTTCGCGAGAGTCTTAAGATGAGACCATAAGGTTCTTCTTTTTTCAAATTTAGTCAAAGCCCAAACACAAGATAGCCTAAAGTTAATGTTTTTTCCTGGGAAGTTTCACATACACATCCATAAAATGGTGATTTTTCTCTTCCATAAAATAATTTACAATATCAGACCACCAAAGGCATAATCCGCCACCTTTTCCTAAGGGTTCCATATAGCAACTAACTAAGAATCCACATGATATTTGTAATTTCATCAAGTCTTGAGAATGTTGTTTAGTCTCTATTAGGAAGACTATTTCAAGCCTATGTTTTTTAATGAGCTCTTTCAAAGCTCTAATTGTCAGGGTAAGACCCATCCCCTGACAGTTCCAAGATAAAGTACTCATTAGAGACCTATAGCTGTTGTAGGCCAGCCACCACCGCCCTTTTTTCCAGCTTCCAAATGATTTGCCAGTTCAATAGGAACTTCCACCAGCATTAAATTATTTATCTTATTATGTGAAGAGATGGTTACATTTGATTCAGCCATGATCTGATTACGACCCTTATATTTCCATGTTCTCCTCCCCTTCTGTTGTTGGTTTCTAGCATCGATTTTTATTCTTTTCGTAACTTGGTACTTTTTATGATCCTTTGCCTTTCTTTTTAAGTCAAGCCTATTAAGATGATAAACCACTTCATTAACTTGTGAATTAGCATTTCCTTCAAATTCTATCTCCTTGGAAAGTGGCTAGAATGAGTTTGCATTTTCCTCTTCATCAGGAAAGTCTACCCTATACATTTGTTTGTCAGTTATAACCATTCGGCATCTTTGTAATTCATGCTCCTGTAACTGGACACATAAATTGTTTGAAATATGATATGATAATTCAAGAAAAAGTCTATTATAGAGAGTTAGACTAAGCATATCTATTGAAATAATTGGTTTCTTTAGTCCAACATGCTCCTTTTTTATATGAAGATCCAAAAGATTAGTTAGGCCTAGGCCTAGTTCTCTCTTTCTGGAAGAAAGAGCCTTTTTGCTTAATTGACAGAATTCATCCAGTTGGGTAAAGTCAGGAATTTTCATCATACCTGGTAGAGGGTCCCTTTGGACAGAGTTAGTGGAAGGACCATCCTCTTGCTGACGATTATGTAGTCGTTTTCTAGTACCACAACTAATTTCAATTTGCTTTTCATGTTGAATATCATACCTTCGTACATTGCCTTCTGTCGCCTGCATTACTCCTTGAAAATTTGTACATTGATCACTCGCGGTATCCACACGCGCCACCGCAATGTGGCCTTCTGACACTTCTATCCGATCCTTCCGCTATGGAGAATTGTCATCCTGAGATAAGGATTTCCTAGGAATGGCTTTTAGATGAGAAGAATATCGAGCTTAGGAAAGATTAACAGTTGACATCATTCTTTCTTTATTGCAGAACTTTTGTTCATGACTTATGATACCACATTTATAACAGAAATCCTACAATTTCTCATATTTGATACTTGCCCATGAGCGGATATTATTTTGTCTTTGTATCCAAAAACCAGTAGGGAGGGGCTTTTTAATATTAATCAATACTCTTATCCACAAAAAACCATAGCTTAAGCCATTACCAAACAAAGGATCCTCTATTCTTACGATTTTCCCAAGATGTGCACCAATCATCCAAGCATTCTTCTGGTTCAAAAATTCTATCGGCAAATCATGAACTTGAACCTAAAATGGGCATTCTGAGAAGTCCAACTCATGAATCACCATTTGAGGCTTCCAAGGTTGGAGACATAGCAGGGCTCCAATTACATGCCAGGGTGCTTCCTGTAAGATTTTAGCAGGCAAGTCTGCATTGGGAAAGTTAAAAAAGTAAGTATGTGTACTCAATTCATCAATGGAAAACCCTTGTGGATTTCCCCAACCTTTCTTGATCATATTAAAGGTAGTAAGACGGTTAAAGTTTTTTGAAGTCAAAATACGTCCCACCAGTGCAGTTTTTGAATACAAATTAACCTAAGGAGTATCTGAGGACAAATTGAGAATTTCTTCATCCAACATTGGCTCCAGACTGTTATTTGAGGATTAGGGGTGAGAAGGAATGAGATTTTCCATGCGAAAAATAAGGGCACTAAGTCCTCCTTGAAAACGCACTATGTACTGAAACAATAAGAACTTTCAGGGTTAGGGTGAAAGGATTAGGTTTCTCTGAGCGAAAACAGGGGCACTAAGTCCCCCTCGGATTCGCAAAAGGAATGAGGCAGTTAAGAAAAATGGGGAAAGCCATGAAGGAAGGTCTTGGTTACAAAGGTAAAGGAGGAAAGATGAAGAGCTAAGACTTAGGCTCAGGGGAAGCTCCTATGTCAAGGAGAGAAAAGCTCTCACCAAGGAGAGAGTTTCGATTTGATTATGGCTGTTATGATGAAATTGAATTCAATTCTACGTTTCTCTCTCTCTTTTCCTGCTTTGTGCTTTTTGCATTTCCATTTTCTTTGTGCATCAGTTTGATGCAGATATGTTGATTGAAATTATCATATGGTCACAAAAACAAAATCATTTACATGAATGCAGTTCATAATTTAATTTATTTTATAATTAAAATCAAAATTTCAAACAAATAATGTTGGATTCATTAACAGTAATATTAAAATTATAAGTAAGATCATTACCGAAAAAACAAAATTATAAGATGCAGTAAACCAGCTTAAGCAATTAATGTTGAACAACGACTAATATAGCAGAGTACTAAGAACAGAGGAAGAAATATAATGCAGGTTCTGTTTTCTTTAGCCCCAATAATGCTATTACTGGGGCTGCTACCATGAGTAGTATAACATGAACGGCAATTGAAGTTGTTTTACCGATGTTTCAGTTAGATCTTGTCTCTGTCCCTCTCATAATAAACACGCCCTTGTTTGTACCGAATGAGTGGATTGAGTTGTTCTAATGCTCTTTGGTATGTCAATGTTCGAGCGAACTGCATGCAATTTTGAAGTTCTGCCTTTAAATTATAGTAGTATAGCTAAATGGAAAATGCGATAACTATGGGCATTAGATGGCTAAATTTCGAAAATTCTTAGTTTCTTCGTTTATTCATTACAAATTAGTAATATTATATTATAGTCATAGAACCAATTTATAATCTATAAAGAGTGATGCTAAATCATCTTAAAAAAAGTATCCGATTAAAATTGGAAATAACATGAAAGAATGGCATTAATAACATTAAATAATTAGAAGATGATCATTTATAAAATTTAAAACAAAGGAAGTTGTATTAAAAGTAGGATCTATTTGATCCTAATTCTGGGTTATTTATCATTTTCTATCCATAAAATGATGTAAAATGAAGTCATGATGTGCAATCATTTATCAATTATTTTGATGATAACTTTAAATTAATAACTAATTTTAAGTGCAAGCCTAAATTATAGTGTCACTAGCTTGCCCGAAACATTATTACTTCATGCTTTTTGGATTGACAAGAGCATTGTTTTAACAAGCCATTTTAAGTTAATTATGTAGTTAGTTAGTATTTATTTATATTGTTAAAGGTGACTAAGATTAATACATGAAGCATATCAATCAACTGCTTTCTATAGTGACCCATGCAGTACTTAAAAGGATTAGTTTATAACTATCTAAATGTGAATAGGAAGACGCAAAGAGGAGGAGAAAAAAATTAACTTGCTCAAAATTGAATATCTCACTCTTTCTAATCACCTTGCCGCTACAATTTTGTACAGTTTACCTGAAAACCAGCCAATATAATGATTCTAGCAAAATTTTGAAAATGAACGGAAGAAAGAAAAGCTCACGTAACCGCCGGTGAGATAAATAATTCTTTGTATTCAAAGTAATATTTTTTGCTACAATAAAGAGGGAAAAAAAATGACATCGTCACACATCAAGGCAAAATTACATTGTATGCATTAAATAAAGTTCTAGTTAAGTAAGTGATGTGTTCTTCATATAGAAGAATATCGTACCTTCTATAATTTAATGGGGATGAGAGACTTATATAATGGTGAATGTTTGAGTAATACCCAAGGAGACTAAATAAATCAAAAGTAAATTAAGCACTTTTAGAAGACTTAACTAAATTTTTTAAAGGCGTTCACTTTTAATTTAACTTAAATTAATAATTTTAAAAGTAAATTAGATTACTCTCTTTTCCTCAATTGAGGCGGTTTATTCCTCATATAATATTGTTATGTATTTGTTTTGCTCATAACTTTTTTTAAGATACTAAGTAGGGGAATCATTTCAAGAATTAAATCATTAATACTTTTTTTTTCAATAAGGATCGTATCATTAATAGGTAAAATTTATTCGGAACAAGCATTTTCTCCATTGACTTAATAATTTACTTATAATTAGCCCATTATTTATATGTTATGCTTATTGAATGAATTCATCTTTCACCACTGATATCACAACTCCAATAATGAATCTCTATTTTTGGCTTTGTAAAGAAGAGGGGGGAAAATATACTGTTACACATCTAGAGTTGAAAAGTTCATTTCTCGTGACAATGGTAATATTATTAGATCACATGATAGTAAGAAATTAAATTGACGCATCAAATATTAGATTTTCACATCAAAAACTTTTTGAACTTTAACTACATTTGACTGACTGATTATTGCAAAATTTAGATTAAATTTATTTAAATACTGAATTGAAAATTCACGTGCTTTTCAAGAATTAAATTGTTAATTTACTCCTTTTACAGGGTTTTGGTTTTTATCCATGAGGATGAAGAAAGAGCTCAAGGATGATGAATGGAAGAAATGTCAAGGGCCGTCAGGGTTGGTGAACCACTTCTCTGTGCCTTTTTACAGGGGAGGTATTATGCAGACAGCCAGTAGCTTGGGAAGTCCACAACTGCTTGTATTCTTCCCTAGTCACAGTCACAGAGACGACAATATTTTTGCTATTAATAAAAGCCAAAGCAGAAATACAAATGTCAACAAAATCAAAATCAAATGTTGTTAACAAAAGACCAATTCACATATAGATAATATATAAGATGATACATGTCTTGTAGATAAATATTAATTTCTCCATATAAATGCGGAAGAAGATGCCAACATACATGAAAAATTTAAGTCAATTGCGTTTAATGCAAGCTTGTTATGTCTTTCATCAAGTAAAAGGAATATACAATACATAACCAGGCGAAAAAGAAAATTAGAGATACAGACAAATTGAGTTGAGTTCAAATATTTTCATGTTCAAATTCGAATTCGGCAATAATAAATGAACTCAATTGAAAAGTTCAAATTTGAACTCAAACTAAATACAAGCTTACTTAAATTTAAACAAATTATATATTGCTTAGTTCAAATTTCTAATCAAATTTAAAATATTTAAATCTGATCTTAAAACTAGAATCACAAACAAATTTAAATGAATTTCACTCTTTATTTATTATACATTATATATTTTTATATTTATTTACACCTTAATAATATAATATTAAGTTCATTTATGCTTTTGGATCCAAATAATAAAGAATTTAAACTCGGCTTATGCATTAATTGAATTTATTTTATTTAGACTTAAATTGTTTAAAATCAAACTTGAATAAAGTTATTCCAAATAATTGAACTCTTTTACGCCCTAAACATAATTGAGCCCAGCAGTTATGTTGAACTTATGATTTTATGATTCTAGCGTTTAAAATGAGACTTCTTACAATCATGTTGACATTGCAATTGTATCGTAGAAAGTTATAAACTGATGTCCAAGATAACTTCAGACTGAAGTTTGATTTGAAACATAGTGACAAAGTTTATTTTCATGATGTGATGCCTATAATTTATAATGTGTGTGTTTTAGTTGAAAATTGCCCAATGATGATAGCAATTAATTTATTCTTTGTAGGCAGCAGATTCAATCCAATTTAGTAGCAGAATTTTGAACAAAAAAGGTTGATGTAAGAGAAGTAGTTAATAAATCATAAAATTAAATGATTTATTGTACAATTATAAGAATAATCAAATGAAAATACATAAAAGTGCACAAAGAAAACAATTCCAACGTAATTCACAATAACTTTTGCAAAGTCTTTCAAATGACATGTACATCAAATGCACTTTGTAGGAAACACGTAGATGAATTTAAGAAGTAATATTCTGATTTATTTACACTTAAAGATCTAGAAAGAACAATTACATGAATTGCAAATAAAAATAAGAAAAATAATAGCAAAATGCTTGATATATGTCTAGAGCGAATTTAGCAAAAAGATTCTTTTTATGTCTTTTTTCACCAATTTATACCTTTTGCGGAGAGAGTGGTTGGATTTGAAGAGTAGTTGCAGGCTTCTCAAAATGCTTCCCATGCCTCCATATGACTCCCACATGGCATCATTCCATGCTAAGTCAACTACCCAAAACATCATTCGGCCAATATCCCATCTATCCTAAATAGTCTTTCGATCATGTAAACCACAATTGCATATATTATGCTTACTTCAACTTGCTTTCACCAAACTCGGCCATCTAAGTAGCCGAAAATTTCAAAATTGGAGTAAATAGTGTATATATTAAAAGAACTACGTCAAATTCAATTTTCAAAAGGTTCCATTTATTTTTTTAAAAATATTTTGTAAGAAAATCTTATTTATTTTCATATAAACAAAATATTAACATATTATTTTTATATCATATTATAAAAAAATAATATTTAAAATTATAATAATATAATAAAAAAATTCTTTTTTTAAAAAAAGAAACCATCTTTCATCAAATTTCTTACATTTAGCATCGGGGATCTTTTGCTAGAAGGTGGGCTTGGGGCGGCTGACGACAACCCAGAACTGACACTGACACTTGAATTTTGGCCACTGCTGCAATGACCGATGAAGGCCCAGGCAAAATAGTAGTCGCCGGTGCGGTTGAGGGTGACTATAGCCGGTGCTGTATTCCAGACTAGGACATTGTTATCCAAGTTGCAAGATTCGAACTTACCCTATGTAATTTCGGCCACCACGCGAAATCCAGTCAAGAATTGGAACTCCCTCGAAACATATATATTTGAAAAGGTCAACATAACGAATTCGATACAATACGATGGGATACAAATACGGCCCTTTTTTTTTTTTTTTTGAAAAAATAATACGACTACGGTTAGATTAAGTTTTTATCAAATAAAACATCGAAAATATATTTGTTCATGAATAAATTAAGGACATGATGTTACAATTTGAAAAGAACTCATAAAAAACAAGTTATTGGCAACCACTCGAATACGTAAGACGAAAGCAAAACAACTTTTTTATTAATGTCAATGCAACATAAGATAATGACGGAAACTTTAAAAAAAAAAATTATGAAATTATGGGTTTTTCCAGTTCAAACACATAAACATTAAGCAATAAAAAAACAAAGAACAGCACAATAATATACAGGGGGTGAAAATTTTTCAAACTCGAAGGAAAAAATTAAATATTATAAAGTAATATGTATGAAAATTTTCAATTTGAATCCTATAACTTACTATTTACTATCTTTATAATTTTTTTCAAAATTTACTAGGATTTTACATAACTTTGCAAAAACATATATTAAATTTCTTTCATATTTCAAACTTTATCCAATGTTACTTTAACGTAAAATTTAATTTAAATAGAAAAATAACTTATAATAACAAATAATCATTCCTTAATAACAATTAAAATTTGTGTAAAACTCAACATCATGTTTAGTAGAAAAGATCAAAATTTCAAGAGCTAAATGTCAAAGAAAAAAATATATTATAAAGAAATTGGAAAATGAAATGAAAGATTTTGTCAATTGTGTAGGAAAATTAACCTGGACTGTATTTACTTTAAATGTGAAGTTTTTAGCCCAGTTGGAATAGAAGGAAGCGTCACCAAGAGGGTCATTGGTCCAACTAATGGAACCCCCAACCGTATATGTTGCAGCATTGCTGCAGCTGCAACTACGACAACAATCGCAACATTCATGAATTCAGCCATCCTTTTTCTTGGCCTTGTGTCTCAGGCGGCCCCCCTTAGTTTTGATGCCAATTTTCTGTGCTTGTCTGAGAAGCTCGCAAGGAATTCTGGTTGTGTCTGAATGTATATAGGACAGAACTAAACCTGAACTGATATGTTAAAGAAGATATAACCTTCGTTAGTTGAGTTTGGAATTTTTATCGCTTCCTGAGACCGTAACTCGCCAATATTTTTTTACGTTAAATGCCAATAGGAGTCAATGGATGGAAATGATCAAATTATAGGCTGCTAAAATATATAATTGATGCCGGTTCCTATCCGCATAAATGTAAATAATTTTATAAATTAATAAACTTAAACCAATTCCAGTTGGATTGACAAGAAGAATTTCTAGAAATTCTACCAACTTGTTGAAAATAGCAAGATTTTTTTTTTTTTTCCTTTCAATCAAAGCAACTGACAATTTCAATTAATTTCTTTTCTTGGTTTAATCTTTCTTTCCTGAAGTTATTGTAAGTTGCAATTAGATTAGGTTGGGTTGACATTGCAGTTGTGATTATATTGCATAGTAAAATAATGGATAAATTAAAAAAAATAATGGATAAATATGAAAATTAATACCTGTCGTAAAGCAACATTATAAAAAATAATGGTTGCGAGACACTGTAACAATAATATTATGATCACAGCAACTTATAATCCGGAGTTTAACTTGTCTCAAACTGTCATTAATGTTACACATAGTTGGGAACAGTCAGAAAAAGGCAAGCTTGTTTATTGATGCATTAAAGAACAGAAACAGTAATACAATATAAGGCTCTAATTATTGGAAAACACTAGTTATAAATTATTAAAATCATAAAAAAATATTTTATATGTTTCATGCTATGTATAGAGAATTGGGTAAAAGATAATTTTTCTTTAAGGACGAAATCATTTATTATAACTTTTGATATTATTTTTTTCAATAATAAAATACGGAAATAATATATTATTTCTTCTTTTATATAGAAGCATAGAAGACTTTTTAACGAAATGTATCTTCTCGGAGAGCCAGGTTAAAGATAGTGCTCAGCAATTTCCACAATGTGCCACTGTTTATTCATTCGTAGTATAATACCAAACATACAAGTCCAAGTCCAACCGCCACAGCAGTTAGAATTGAGACAAATTCATAAAAATAATGTAATGAAACGAACGTAGAAATAGGGAGGAAAAAAGAGAAAAAGAAAGAACTGACAACTCTGTGAGTGTAAAGTTCTACATCAAAAATCAATTTTCAAAACACTAAAACAACAAACTAACGGTAACGATCGTTAGAAGAGCAGAGGAAGTAGCAGCAGCCAGGGACGTGGCCGAGCCCGACGGCCGAGAAGCCGTGGTGCCGGGGGTGACCGAAGACGTTGGAGATCCTGCGCTAGATCCCGATGGGCTTGGTGCTGCTGAAGGCGACCCAGAACTGACACTGACGCTTAGCTTTTGGCCGCTGCTGCAATGGCCGCTGAAGGGGCAGGCGAAATAGAAATCGCCAGTGTGGTTGAGGGTAATTGATGCTGGTCCCGCGGACCAGCCTTCGAGATTGTTACTCACGTTACAAGCGTCGAAGTTAGCCTTTGTAAGTTCCACCACCGCGTGACGCCCTGTTTCAAAATTGAACACTGCAAAAACATATAACACGAAAAGTCAACAGAAAGTATTTGATACGATAAGATGGAATATGGGAATACGGCCATCATACATATATTTAAGGACATAACATTAAAATTTGAAAAGAACACATAAAAATACTTATATGCATGTATCAGTTAGGTATGCAGGAATGTTATACATGTATTTGATACGAATACGTAAGATGCAAGTGAAAAACAACATTTTTACTTGTATCCATGCAACATTAGAGAATGATATGGAACCTTAAAAAAATTTAGGTTTTCATGTTTAATAGAGGAAGACTGAAAATTTCAAGAGCAAAATCAGGAAAAAATTAGAGAGAAATAAGAAAATGAAGTGGAAGATTTAGTTGTGTGTAGAGAGATTGACTTCACCTAGAACGTCGTTTACTTTGAATGTGATGTTTTTAGCCCAGTTGGAATAAAAGGAAGCACCGCCGGTAGGATTATTGGTCCAACCAGTAGAACCCCCAACCGTGTAAGTTGCAGCATCTGCAATCTGCAGTATTGCTGCTGCTGCTGCAACTACAAAAACAACTGCAATATTTATGAATTTAGCCATCTTTTTTCTTGATTTTGTGTCTCAGGTAGCCCCTGTGATTTTTTATGGCTCTTTCTGTGCTTATCTGAGTCTGATCGGCTTGCAAGTAATTCTGATTCTGTCCAAATATATATAGGACAGAACCAAACCAGAACAGATATTGAATGGAGATATAACCTTCATCAGTTGGGTTTGGAATTTTTTTATCACTTCCTGAGAGCTCAACTGCCAATATTTTTTAATGTAAATGCCAATGCAGGGAGTCAATGAATGAAAATGGTTCGATTATAGGCTGCTAAAAAATATACCTTATGCCAGTTTGTGTCCACCTAAAAATAAACAATTTTAATTAATAAATTGAAACCTAACTGGATTGACTGGAAGACTGTCTAGAAACTCTACGAACTTTTCGAATATAGGAAGATGGGTTTCTTCGAACCTTACAAAAAATTTTGGATTTTAAATTAATGGCACCAGAGTAATGCAGAATACAGGCTTAAATAGTGGCATCAATTAATTTCGCCATTTGGCAACGCAGATAATATTCGATTACGTATTTTAAATCAATATTGTTATCTTGTGTCTATAAAAAATATGTTAATTACAAATCAATATTGCCGGCTCGCAATCAATTTCAAATTAAGCTTACTATCTAAAACCTAATAACACGCAGTAAGACCAGGCAATACGTACAGTATTATGAATGATTCAATTTCAGGTATCACAAGAATACACGACAGCTTCAGCCTGTGCTCTTCTTGTTAGGTGCAAATTTGAGCAATTCTCATTTGCTTTGATGCATGCTACGTCACATCTTGTGGCGTTTTAAATGAATGACGAGATCATTCTTTTATAGTATGTTTGAAAATTCGGCGGGGAAAAGGATAATATGTTTGGAAGAAGCAAAGGAGGCAAGAAAATGGGAGAAAAGGTAATATTGTATTGCATTTCTCTCATTCAGAAGTTTTAGCAAAAATAAGAGAGAGGGACGGGGGATAATAATAAATCTTCTACAATCCTTCAACATTCTTGAACACTGGTATTTTTTTGTACTCTTCCAATTGCAGTTTTTGGAAGGTTTTTCTATGCATCGAACCAGAAGGAGAAAATATCAACACTTACCATCTATTATCCTTTATTTCATCGAGATTAAATTTAATCCATTATTCGTGAAAAAAATTTTATATTATAAATGAATAAGAACAAAATATGTTACTAAAAAATTAATAATACTTAAAATTTTTTAATTATAATAAAAAATTTTAATAAATTTTTATTATAATAATATATAAATAAATAATAATGAATTAAATTTAAATTTTATTTTATTTTTGTTATCTTTTCTTTCGCCTCCAAATATCTAAACATTCCGAAAGAGAGAACAATGAAAGTGAATCGAAAGAAAAGAGAAGATAATCCATGATTAAACGAGGACTTCCCTTCTCTCATTTAGCTTCAACATCCTAAATTTCAAATATTCTTCCTAATTTGAGGCTATGTACAGAAGAATATGGTCACGCATCTGCATGAATCCATATTGTGTAGTATTAATCAAAATTATGTTCATTAATATATGGTGCCAATCGATCCTTATTTATGGCCGCCTTTAAAAGGAAAAAAAAGGTTAAGACTAATTTCTGCAGGTACAATTAATATTAAACTGGCAAGGTTTTAATAGATTTGACCTTTCAACCTATATCCATTAAACTTGCTGCTTCAATTATACGAATGCAAATTCAAACAAGTTTTCCAGAGAATCCCTGGATCGTATTATGAGAAGCCCGCATACATGTTTGACCTTAATTTATTGTCATGACAACCTCAAGTAAGGTATCTGTCACGTTCAAATCACGCATGCCAATATAGTGTTCTAGCCAATGACTTTCATCAATTCCTACACGACTGCATGTATAAGATAAAGAAGCCAGTAGCGGTTACGATTCTTCCGGTTGCAACACCCCACGAGCTAAGGATTATTTCTCAAAATAAATAAATTAATTTTTAATTTATTAAATTAATTTTATAAGTATTTCATACATTAACTTATTAAAAATAATAAAGTTTAATTTAATAAATTATATTCAATTATTTATAATTTATCAGCTAATAATTCTTTAATTTTTTTAAATTTATCATTATTCTTTTTCTAAATTCATAATTTATTATTTATTAATATGAATTATTTTAATTTATATATTCATTTCTATTAATATATATTTTTATATTATTTTATAATTTCATATAGTTCAACAACTAATTTTATGAAATATTTTTTAGAAAAAATTATATTTTACTCCCTTCAACTATGGGATTATCAGATTTTATCCCCTTGAACTATTAAAACTTGAATTTTACCCGTCTCCAACTTTATAAAACTTAAACCATTACCGATTTAAGGGAATCTATTAGAAAAATCACAGTTATCATATTTCATGACAGTTAAAAATCATCACTATATCTACTAATTTTTGAAAAAAATTTCATTTACTGATGGTTATGAACCACCGCTAACCGCCGCTAAGGGTGATAGCATTGGTTTCTAACCGCTGCTAAGTGTTATAATCATTAACTTGATAACAATAAGAGTAAAATTCAAATTTTATAAAATTGAAAAAAATAAAATCTAAATTTTAATAGTTCAATAGGATAAAATTTTATAACCATATAATTGAAGGGAGTAAAATACAAATTTTCCTACTTTCTATATAATTAATCAATTTATCAATTATTAACTATCAATTATTAGTTAGTTTTCCAACTTTGTGCAAAACAGAATTTAAAATAAATGAAAACATCGTATATAAAGAAAATATTAAATCAAATAAAAGTAGATATGTTTTTGGCAGAACTACTTATACATTTACTGAATAGTAAAAAACGATCCGCTTTTCTACAACTTGCTTTATGAAATAATACGATGTTATTAATCAATTGTATAGTTTTGGTATGCATTGAGACAAGACCCGGACCCGAACCCGAACCCGAACCCTTCTTACCAGCAGGAACAGGTTTGACATTCAAAATCAGAGATGACAGAAAGGATGATGCCATCATGTCACTGCCTCCAGAAAAGCAGCAGAATCAAGTAAGATAGACAGAGTAGCATGGTATAAGAGCCAGACGACCCTTCAGCATATATACCCTGCCAAACAAAAGCAAGACGAATTCAATCAACACTAAATGGGATATGAGATGAACCTGTGAAAAAGTTTCAACTGAAAAAATAAAGGCAGAAATTGCATTTCTAAACTCCCTTACGAGCAATTGAATTCTAAATTATAGATCAAGGTTTGACTTGCAACTATTAAGTCAATAACTATGAGTAGATGGGCCATCTAGTTAACCATCAATTTATACCTATATTCCAGTTTTCCTTCATCAAAATACCTGTCAGATTAGAAAGTGAAGTTGACAAAATATCCTCATCGGAGAGGCAGGTATGTTTCTAATCTATAGCATCCCCAAAATGAATTTTAACTTCTAAGAGCATAGCTTTTAACCGGTGGGAACGTATTGGTTCAAAAGTTGTCTCATTATTCTAAATTGATCATTTTCATGGGATGAAAAATTCCAGCATACAAACGATAAGGAAGAAGGACAAAAACAGTTTAAAAGAAATAAAATAATTAAGGGATTGTGTTCGAAGCTATTATAGTCTAAACAAGAGAAATAAAGTAAAGTAGTATTCAGACTACAATTCTGCTAAAAATCCAGAGCATCTTGAAGAATATTTTCTCATGCTGAATCACACATGACCAGTGCTTGCATAACCAATGACGACTGTGCATATTGCAGTAACCTGATATTTCCGTATATCATTCGCAAGAGAAGAATTGATTTCCTGGAGAGATGGGATTGTGAGGAGGAAAAAGGAAAATAGGATCATAAAAAAGACAGCAGACAATTTTTCCCCCCTTTCTGTAGCTCTTCCAAGTTCACCACAGGATTGTGGAAATGTCTTTATTGACCTTTGACAACCTGAGGGATGGATGGAGTCCTTGTAACTTTACTCTGTTATGCAATGATCAATACACTAACGAGGTGATCGCTAGCTGGTAAAGGTTTTCATACAAGACTATGTTTATATAGAGCATTATTATTATTATTGGGGAAAAAGCCCACGGTGACAAGTGATTATTTGCATCTATATTCTTGAACCGAAAAGTACTATCACTTAGGACATGTGATATTTTAATATGGTAACCCTCTTATTAGTGGTTCAAAAGCTAATAGTAATAAACAGATAATTGTACTAAGGTCAGCTTTTTTTATTCTACTTGCTTTTCAATGAAAACTTCCAAACAAGTATCAAACCAAACAATATAGCATCCAATGAAATTTTGATATCACAATCAAAACAACAATAAATTATAAAATAGTGATGAAAAATGTCTACAAGGAAACTTGTACCTTAAATGATAAAAGAGATGAATCTCCAGCATTAAGTCCATGAAACCCAACATCATATGATATACTCCCATCAGGCTTCCATAATCCGTAGTTCCTTTCAGAAGTTGGCCCAGGCTTCAAATCCTCGTTGAAGATGGCAAAAATATATGCTTTCACTACATTTTTCGGCCTATGTGGGGTCCCTTTCTTCTTAGCAAGCCTTTTGCGCAGGTTATAGTTATATGTCCTTGCATTACTTACAGTTGCTGCAGATTCAGTATCATCTCCATGGGAAGCCCATCCTGTCTCAGTAACTATGATTTCCATCTTCTTAAATCCTGCATTCTCCAAAGCTGCATAAGCTGCATCAATCTGAGCATCAAGCATGTTATCATAATGCAGACGATAATTGGGATCATAAATTCCCTGTGTTGGTTGGAAAAGAGCATAATTTATATCAATGTTCTCTGGATCACTCATGTAGGCCAAGAATGGGTATGCATTCAAACAGAAAGGAGAGCCAATCTGTGAGAAAAACTCCAATAGTGGCTTCATATACTGATTAACATTATCTTTAAATTTACAAGAAGAAGGAGGATAGGAATCAGAAAAAACTGCAAATGAATGTGCTGTAGATATCTCAATTGGCTGCTTTAAGTTAAGTTCCTTTGTCGCATTATAAATGTTCTTCGCTGCCCCAAGAAGAGCTCCCCACAATGAATAGTCACTCCCACCCAAAACTTCATTGCCCACAGCAATTCCACGAATGCGTGTGTCAGGAAGAAAAGCCTGCACATTGTCTTTCACCCAATCCAAAGCATGATCCGCATTAGAACTCATGTCTTGTAGCTGTCCATTGGGAAGTCCAATCACAAGATTAAGCCCGGTTCCACTAAAAGCCTTAAGAACACTGTGATCAGCATCATAAATTCTAACGTTCCTTATTTTTGCTGCCCTGAGAAGAGTAACAACTTCATCAGGTGAGGGAATGTTATCTGCAATCCTCCCATAATTTATACCATAAGTTCCGGTGAATGCTTGCACAGTCAGGCATGCTGGAAGACAAACCGCGAGAGTTTCATTAACATGAATGCTGACTTAAATTACAATAGAACAACTTCCATAACAGGTATAAGTTGGCTCAAGACTATATGGTAGCTAAACTAACATATTAATATAAGCAAAATCGGCATTACGGATATGCCTAGGACGCAGGAGAGGTATCATGACTATAAGCAAGCAATACTCCCTTTTGTGGCGACTTGAGAACACCAAAATCTAAAAAACTTAAAAGATAATCAAAACTGAAATTGACGGAATTGCAGTAATCATGATAAGCAAGGAAAACTGGTTCCAAACCAACATAGCAAGTAAAAACTGTTATCATAATAATAACTTAAAATTAAAGCAATAAGTGAAAAATCAAACCACCACAGACTTAACTAACTCACCAGAGAGAATATATAGAAAAGGGCAAATTTTTGTCCCCGGAAAAAGGGGAAGAGACGCCGACTTTACGACAACACTAATAGTACAATTAAATATCAAAATACAAACAAAGCAACATAGAGGACACAAAACAGAGAAAAATAGAAAACAATAAACAACACGAACTTGGTTTCTAAATAAGGCAAAACTTCACTGAATACCATTGGAAGCATCGATCCAATAGCACATAGTCCATAAATATCGATAATAGAATGGGGAAAAATCAGTAAATGCCACAAATTTAATTCAATTACAGATTTCAAGCTATAAGGAACAAAGAGAATGTACCAATCTGAGTGAAGAAGAGCAAAAACAGAAATCGAAAAGGGCGAAACAAGCGCAGACGTTTCATTGCCTTGGAGAGAAAACAGCGAGAAGCTCGAAGATTTGTGATTTAGCTGAGAGAGTGGGTTGGTGGGGTGGGCCAAAACAAGGTCAAAATCGAGAATTGAAACACCTCCTTTGAACTGGAGCTTCTTCCGGAGGCATGCCATAAGATGAAGATTCCCTTCCTTTTGCTGCCTTAAACTAGAGCTTGACTGCCTTCATGGCTTCCCCTATTATCCCACATGCAAACAAGGATCAGTAGGAAAGGGATTGAAGCAGATCATTGAGGAACAAAAAGAGCTTTGACGGTGGTTCTGTAGATTGAGTATGGATATTCGGAGAGGGAAAGGAGAGGAACAGTGGGAGGATTTGCTATTTATAAGGATGATTTTTATGTCGTCTATTTTTGCATTTTTCCTTGGGGTGCAGTGGACACAGAGGTTTATGCTGAATTTTGGTGTACCTGCTTCAATTGGCGGATGGCAGGATGCTGCACTCACTCACTTAGATGGAAGTATCCATATAATTTAAATTTGTTTTTGCCCTTTCATTACATCATTGTTTGTCCAATTCCCATAGCCACGCGCTCTTGGGACCGACTTTCTTGTGAAGAGTTGTGTTATTATTATATATTATTTTTTATTGTCTTTGCATCATATTACAAATAGTCAGGTGTAAGCTCGGAATTGGACCACAATTCACAATCAACTACACTTCATTCAAATTTTTTAAAAGATATACACTGTCTTGATACTTATTTAAAAAAAATATTTTTAAGATATTAAAATTTTGTGAAATTTTTAAATATTTTTGTGACAATCTTATAAAAGATAATATTTTTATAAAAATTCTAAAATTTTAAAAGAAAATTAGTTCAAGTTATGCTAATAGAATTATGACTTTTTATATATGAAAAAAAAATATACTTTACCCAATTGTGATATAATCTTGTTGGTAATCTATTCACCTTTTTAATGTATTATAAATAAATAATGTTATATACACTAAAAATGAGATTTAAATTTAAATTTTAAGTACAAATTAAAAAATATCATTAAATATAGAATGGTGAGATAAATTTATAAAGTTCAATCTAATTGATATAAAAAATTTGAAATTTGACTTCAAATCCTATCTCCTAAATATATAATATTTCTTATTATAAATAGGCCATATGTGGTTTGCACCGGTTATATTTTATCTCCATATACTTATTTTTCCTCCAAATATAACATATACATATTTTTCATATGTTCTTCTTCCTTATCTATTAAATTAAAATGAAGTCCTAAAAATATAATTTATGTTATTAATTTATCCATTACTTCTTCAATATCAAATTTTAATGTCTCAATCTCAAAAGCATAGATTGGGAATAACAATTGAAATTAGAAACAAATTAGAATGGAATTATATCAAACCAGGATTAATAAGGAAGCACGTCACTTGCATAAAATAATTTTTATTAAATTTAGACAAAAACATAATATATGTAATATAAATTGATTCTTTTTAATACTTTAAATCATCAATGAATAAGTTACAAATAAAATTGTACCACTACCAGAAGTAGATAAAACATATTTTTTCCATTATATATTGGTCACATGTAAAACTTATATGAAATTATAATTCTTTATATTGAAATTGTAGGTTGTATACTTTTTTTTTTCAAAAATGATAAGTTATTAAAAATAATTTGCAAAAGGGAGGTACTTGTAAACTTTTTATGTTTGTGGCATAGCATTTAAAGGAGGACTGGTTATTAAATTGCACAGAGCACTAGTTAGTTGAATCAAATTTAATTTTAAAAATATAAATTATTTATACACACTAGTAATATATATTTAAAATAATAAAATATAAATGATATAACAATAATTTATATTAAAAATAATTTAAAAATAATATAAACTCAATTAATATAAAATTATAAATATGTTACACTTTAATCATTGTAAAATTATAAAAATGTTATTTTTTAAAAAATAAAAAAATATATAATCCATTTGTTTTAACCAAATCAAATTGATTCTAGCCAATTTTCACCGATTAATATGTATTTCTATTTCATCAATTTGATTTGTTGGTCCAATTTTTAAAATTATAGTTTATAGTATTCTCTGTTTTTTTTATTTATGAGACACTATTAAATAATAATATATCAATATATTATAAGATCTAATCATATATTAAATTAACAATCTTTTTACAATATATGATACGATGATATATTAACCTTTAATTCGGTAATATATTGATCCACTTTATTAGTGGCGCATCATATTTTTTCTTTTTTAATTTGTCCCTCGTTATCGTTAAACAGTAGAAAGGGTTCAAAGAGACCAAACCTGAACTAATACAAAGCTTCTACTTTTTGTTTGCGTCAAACATGTTGCAGCGTCTGCTAGGGTCCAAGGTGGCCTTCTGACTGTGGTCCTGTGGTATTTGCATCCTGGACTTAGTGACAAGCATGAAAGGGATTGAGATGCTGACACTCTACGCTGCAATATATATATATATATATATATTCTTTTTTTCTTATCATCATCTGTCCATTTTTGCCTTCGGCTTTGTAATCTACTGCATGACCAAAACAGAGTTGAATTCCATCCTTCAACTTTAAAAAAAGAAAAAAAACTCCAAATAATAAAAATTAACCTGACAATTTTTTCTAAAAAAATTGCTAGTATCATTTAATGAATTCACTAATGTGAAATTCACTAACCATTTTGTATCTAATTAAGTAAAATTGAATAAATATAACTGAGGAGCACTAATATTATTATTTTTTATGTAAACGAAAATTATATTAAGAAATAACAAACAATAAGACAGTTTCACCTGTAAGAGACAGAAACTCTCATAACTCGATCACATATATTTGTCTCAATCAAATGCTTATCGGTTTTGTTTTGCTAATCAATTCACTAATACTTTCAATTTGAGCCAATTTAGCTTGCAAAGTATTAGTGAGAAAATATATTGAATACAATATTATAATTCTAATTACCTTTTACTTTTGTTTCCCTTTTTTATTCTTATATTATATATTAATGGTAATATTTCTTACTTTCTATTTGACAAGTATCATTCTTATAACTTATTATAACTTGTTATATGTCAATTTATTATTCTTTATTAATAAATATTATGCCACAATAAGTTAGACTCACACAATCGAATTAAGAAACTGAATCATTTATTGTCTTATCCATCATTTCCTCCTTGTTGTTCTTAAAAATTAATTTCAAATTTTGAATCACTTGTCTCATTCCTTAAATTAGTTTAAAACTTTTGTAATCAATTATTGCATTTACTAAAACAAGAAATTTAAATTTAAATTTTGAATTTTAAATTTGTTACTTTATATCATGACTAATTTATAAATAATATTTTCAATGGCAAGTACAAAGGAACAACAATGAATATCTACATTATTTACTCATGCTTTTTTTTTTTTTACAAATATGAAATTGTCTAGTAAGGGAAGGTAACATAATTGAGATTTATCTCAAGTAAAATTTTTTTCATTTTAATCTTACCAAAATTGATATCATCTTCTTTTTCAATGCTTTTTACTTTCTTTAATACATATGTATTATAAGTGATGCTTTTTTCAGACACCTTTTTTACCTTCTATTTTGTATAATTTATCCTAATTAAATCATGAATTTCTTAAATTTTTATTTTATAATTTTCTTAATCTTTTATGTTTTTTCCACCTTTCCCTTCTTTTCATTTAGAATTTAATATATTTATAATTTATAACACTTATTTTTATAATCTATTATTCCAACAAAATATAAATTCCTCTAAAAACTGTGATTTCTCCATCACTCAAATTATCATAGTTTTTTATCTTCTTATTTCTCTATACATTCAATTTTTTATTTTATTTTAGACATCATTTTCCTTAATTAGTTTACCTTTTTTCCATAGATCTATGTAACAATTTCTATGAAAATTAGATAATGAGCTCTTGCTACTTTACCCAAAAATTAAAAACCTATTCTAGACATTAAAGTATGAAAATATTTTTTATAGAGATAAAAGTTAAAATATTAATTTTTCAAAAATAGAAAAACTCTAATCTTTTAAAATTTTCTTTTTATGATTCATGTTTATTACTTGGTTATCATTGATCATTTTTATAATAATATAAATAAAGAGATTTTTTTAAAAAAATAGAAAGAAAAATTTTTATTATTTATTAAGGATTATAGATTTTATTTTAATTACCATTAATGTTTATAAGTTAATGACACACAATATTAAACTTTTATTCTTCATTAAAAATTTTGTTTTAATTACTATTCATGTTTAACATTGACCCATTATATTAAATGCATTTTTCAATAATGATTTTTTATGTTGATAAAAGATCAATTTTATTTTCAATAATATTTTTTTTACAAATTAATTTTTTATCAAACTTATATTCTTTCAAAATAACAAATCTTTAATTGTAAATTTTGTTTTAATTACTATTCATGTTTAACATTGACCCATTATATTAAATGTATTTTTCAATAATAATTTTTTATATTGATAAAAGATCAAATTTATTTTCAATAATAATTTTTTCACAAATTCATTTTTTTATCAAACTTATATATAACAAATATTTAATTGTAAATATTTATATCAAATAATTTTACAAGTTACAAATATTAATTATTATTTAATACAAAAAATATTATATTTTAATTATATATATATGTTAATTTGATTTGCTATAGTGCATGAGGGTTGAAAAAAATGCAAAAAAAATTGCATATTGCAAAGGCTAGTGTTAGTGAATAATCATATAATCATCTATAAACACATACACACAACAATAAGAGATTAAATCTTAGATATAGAGGAAAAAAGCCACCTTTAAGCCTTCGAAGGATATTAGATTAGGTTAGATTAGAAAAAAATTAATTTTTTTATAAATTGTAATTGGATAATTATTTTTTTATTTTACATAATGGTTAGTCATATAAAACTAAAAAAATATATTAACCTATTAGATATTGAATTGAAAATTTGAATTAAATTAAAAAAGTTCTCAAATGCTTGACATAAAAATTCTTAATTAGAAAAAAAACCTTAGGCTTTTTAGGCTTATGCCTATGCGAACTTGCTCGTATTAATCTACAAAAATGCAAGTTTCAATATACGGAATTTAATCTACTTCATGACTCAAATCGGCCACATTACCCACACTTATTTTGCCCATTGTATATGCTTACACATGTGAATAAAGTGATAATAATACAAATTATATTTAGCCTATTTTTTACATTTTAAATCATAAATGGAGAGGTTACCAAGTATAACTTTCTCAGCATCAAGTTTGCATTAACAAAATGTTATTCATGTATGTTAGTTACGGATGGAATTTAATTAAAAATACTTGAAATATTTTTATTAAAAACAAAAAAAACTAATATAAGTATCTAATTTTAAACTTTTTAAAGTATAAGGATGTAATTAAAAATAAAACAAAATAATAAACATTAATTAGAAAAATAGACGAGGAGAATCAAAATCAAAATAATATAAAAGGTAGCTTTTATTCATCAAAAGGCTGAATTCTTTTGGAGAATTGTAATTGCTTTTTTCCCCTAACTTATATAAAAAGAAAACCTGCAATAAAAAAATTAATAATCGATTACAATTATAAAATGAGTCAAATCCAATTAAAATCATTCATAATAACTAACAGATGGATTAATAATTAATAGATAAATTAAACTTGAGTCCATTAGTGAGTAGTGAATTTTAGTGAGATGCATGGAAAAAGAGGAAATTATCAAATCATTATTTTAAAAAAGTTGACGGATATCAAATTAGTACGAAAGGATTTTTTTATATTATTTTAGTATCAATGTAAAAAATTTCAATATTAATTTGACCTTTTGCAAATTTTTTATGTGTTAAATTGATGTAAAAAAATTTCGTATTATTAGTTTAGAATAAAAATTTTGAAATTGATGCCGTAAAAATTTTTTTTAATACTAATAGAACTTTGAGGCAATGATTCATTGAATTTCTAAAAAAAGTAAGGCAACTTGGGAGAAAAGCATTTATTTTCTAATGCTCTATTTTCTATGAAAAATATTTTTATAAAATATAATTATAAAATTTTAAAATAAAAAATCATTTTATTTATTTGATATTAAATATGAAAAATTTTAAAAATAATTTTTCTTTTTTAAAAAATTTACTTTCCCATTAATGTAATTTTAAATATCATTTTCTAAATATAAATATAAATAATATATTATTCATTCATCTATGTAAATAGATATAAATATTTTTTTATAAAAAATATTTTCTAATAAAATAAACAATAGTAAACTTTGGGGGAACGCGTACACGCACCTGTACTTCACAACCTGTATGGACGCAAACGAAGTGCTTTACACATAGAAACAAATATGACAGCCCTTTGGCATCTTTATCATGATAGCCTCCTTTGAATCACACTACACAAATATTTCAAAGTATCAAAAAGGCTAATTTCATGTTAAAGATATACAATTTTATGTGTAAAATAAAGATATCATCTATTAATATAATATAATATGAAGCTAAGTTTATCTTTGTTGAATTTCTGCATTGCGGAAAAGAATGCATGGTAAAAGTATTGTGAACAGAATTTAATATAATATTGAGATTTCACTTTGGTGATAACTTAGAACAGAAAGCAGTCTGTTTAAGTGTACTGAGGAAAACCAATACAATACTAGGTTGTGCAATTTTGTTTTGTAGCTCTTTTTTGCTTTTACAGAAAGTTGGAAGTCTTACTCCTCAAGTTTCAGATCATGTCCATCTTTTCTTAATACAATTCATTATGTCAAGCAATTTGATCAAGGATGTAAAGGTTCCAATGGATTCAAAGCGTTAATTACTTATTTTAAAAAAAAATTAATTTATTTAATAATGAAATTTCAAATGAAATGATTTTTCATTTATATTATGAGCGATTTTAATATTGTTAATAAAATTTATGAGCATGAACATAAGTAAGAAATTTCGATGTGGATAACTGCTATTGAATGAATATAAGTTACCATAATCAATGATATTTTTATATCAGAGGTGAAGAGTTTAGAACTTTTCTATAAATAACTTTCATTGGTCGTATAAATGATACATGCAAATAAAAATTGTCTAATTGAAAGTAAAAAGTTAATCACTTATAGAGAACTTACATTGAAGAAGAGGCATTTCAAATGTTTAAAGAAGATTCTTAACATTTAGATTAAATTTGTATCTTTTTAAGAAAAATTAATTGCATTTTGAAGAAGTTCATAATTTAAGCGGTTATCATAGTAAATCATATATCATATTCCTATTACAATATTTGGTAATCTACTTTGATTAATTCTTTAATAATTGTATGCTTTATATTATATTATGTGAGAATTGTTATATCTTATGATTACAAGTGATTAGGTCTCTCCATGATGTATAAATCTCATATAATTATCCTAAAAGATATAATATTACAATTAATTTTTCTTTCATTAGTAATTTATAATGTTTGTTTCAAATTGCAAAATTCCCAACAAGTAATGCAATTATTATATTTTATTCTTAATTATAATTTTTTTAGTTGTAGTCTTATTGTTGATTTCCAAACTCCTTAACAAGTAATGCAGATATATGTTTATTTTGATCTAATTTTAATTATTGTCTTATGCTTTGTAAAATTCCCAACAGATAGTGCCGATGTATGGATCTTTTGATAATTCTCACAAATCCCCCAAAGATAAGTGGGAATTATTAATTTTTCTAAAAATATATTTTTCTTTATCATGAATCTCCAATGGATAAGTGATTATTTTAAATTAGTGTAAATTGGAAATATCCTTTTCTATGCCTAGTGTTGGATCTTTATTTATTAGTCTCAAATCCAATGAATTGGATGGTACTAATTATGTGAATTAGAAACAAGGAGTTGATATACTTTTAATCTTACATGATTGCAAGGATATTACATGAACATGCACTTATTTTTACCAGTGATTAATAAGAATGGTGTAACTACTAATGATGAATTATGTGAAAGTGACTTGAAGAGTTTAAATGATTAAAAGATGGCTATTGGCATTCTCAAATTTTAAGGCTAAAATTAGATTTTTTGTAAAACAAAAAAGAATTGGACCTTTGACCTCTAAAGTAAAGAAGTTTTGATATTATACAGTGCTGGCAAATTTAGTAAAATTTTGTGTATAAGCTATTTTTACATAAGGGCATGAAGAAATTTTTAATGAATTGGAAATAAAACTGCTAGGAATGAACTCATAAAAGCAATTATTTTTTTGAATTATTTTATTTTTAATAGATATAATTATAAATATTTTCTAAATACTTATATTACATAAAAATTGAATAATGTCCAATTAATTATATAATATGTATTCATGTGATCATAATATGGATTCACAAAAGATATAAATATAAGTCATTTATAATTAATAAAATTGTTATTCATAGTATATTTAAAAAAGTTAGGTATTTTATTGTTATTGTTGTAAATTTTGGAATATATAAATTATCTTGATCATATAAAGTTTACAAATATATTTGATATATTGAATAAGATCACAAGTAAAATTCATATAACTATTGCTAAGATAAATGAAATTTCATAAGCATTAATTTGCTTTATTTTGAATCTTGAGTTATATATGATAATGCTTTTATAAATACAATCACATTTAAATAGCAAATAAGTGAGACTCGATTGAAGATTTATATGCTCTATAGTTTGGTATTAATATATTTGTTAAGAATATAATTATAATATTATAATATAGAATTTGGTAATATAACAGTTTCAGTTAATTTTGGTATTTAATCATAAGTCTTAAACTTAAGCACACTAGTTCTAATTTATTAAAAAAAGCTAACTGATAATAATTAGAGAAATTAGTAAGTACTAAAATAAATTAAATTAATAAAATTAGTTCTAATTAATTAAATGTTATGTAAAAAGGCATAAGCAAAGAATTAATGTAGCATAAAAACATAAATTTAAGGTAACTGTTAGTTTGTTTGGATTTTTGTTTAAATAAATACATATATAATTGCAGTGAAGTTTCAATTTCATAATGGAAGAATCATTGAAATTCAATAATGCAAGTAATTAATTATTTGAAATCCAATTATATATGTACCTAAGAGATTTCTAAACTAGTTCAAGATCATGTACATACTACTATTAAATCAAGTTAATTTAGAAAAAAAAATTATTAGATTGATATATAAAAACACACAAATGGCCTTATCATTGGATCATGCATGTGATCCAGTATAGTTAACTAATGGGAGTAAGTTTTTAGAAATATCAAATTGTAAAATATACTTCCGGACAATTATTTAAAAATTAAAAATATGATTTGAATAAAAATTTATCAAATATAATTTGAATTATTTAATTTATTAAATAAAATCATATCAGGAATCTAATAAGGATAATATTTTATTTTTAAACATTTATTGAAAATATATTCAAAATCAATAATATCCAATAAATAAGTTTTAAATATATTAAATATAATTCAAATATTAATTATATATATTTTTTCAAATAGGAAATATCTAATTATAAATATATGAAATTTAAAAATTGGAAGCTTTAGGACAAATTATTGGTCTTGAGGAGGCATTCTAAGCATTAATGAAATATTATGAGCCTTAATAGGAGCATTATTGGCCATAACAAAACATTATAAGATATAATGAGTTTTAATGTGGCAAATGAATGAAAGTATATTTAGAATATCATTGTTATTTCTTGTCCTAATCCTCCTCTATAAATACTTCTAAGATTCCAATTTTTAGTAAGGAGAATGTTTCAAACTTATTAAAACTTTGTCAATTTTTAAAAAGAAATTCAAAAAATTAAGTGAAGAATTTATTATCTATATTATTCTTAGTGCTTAAGTTTAAATTTATTAGTTCTAACAATCTTTTTATTTTTCTTGTATAGTAGTCAAAGACCTACACACCCTGTGTATTTATCTTTAAGATATAATCTATAAGATCTTGCAAATAACAATTTGAAAATTTTATATTAGTATCTTTTCTAAGAACACTAATATATGTGTATGTGTGCGTATATGTACACTCTCACACACACACACACACATGATCATAAGTACTCACTTTTATTTATTTCCATTGCATTGTATTTCAAAAAAAATAGTTAAAGGTTTTAAAAGGATAGAAATTTAAATATCCATTTTTCAACCAAATTAGTTTTCAAAAATATTTTTCTAAATTATTTCCAACATAAACATGAAAAGAAAATCGAATCATGCAAATAATCTCTAAAAGACATTACTAGATTTAATTAATGTGAGAAAACATGTGAATAAGTTAGTTGTTATATTCAATAAAAATTTTAGGTTTTATGGTAAAGTTTCAAGAATAAAATATGGTCTCTATTATTATAAAATTTATGACAAAATTGTATTGATTTATTGATGATTTTATTAATTAAGTTTTAATGGGGAGTTTGATTATTTGATTATTTTATCTATAAGTTTGTGTACTAGAATGATAGAAATGTTATGGAAAACTCTATCCATAACATAATAGAGTTATCAAATTAAGCTTTTAGATAAAAAAATAAATTTAACTAAAAGCTATAACAAGATTTGGTATGAAATCTTAATTTTCATATTATATTTTTTTATTAAAAAATTTATCATATGATAAAATAACAAAATAGAGCTTAAGCCAAGTGAGATAAATAATGCTTTTTGGTTGCATCCATAAAACTTATTTACCCCTATTGTTGTTTGTGAATTTATACTTAATTGTAGTATTGTAGGTTAAGTTTGATGAAACTTGAAAAATAATCTTTCTTAATATTATTGTTTGTTTATATTGATGTTTTGCCCTTAATATTCTTTTATAGGCCTCTTACTATTGATTATAAGTAATATGTGTTAGAAATGGAGAATACCAAATATGAATAAGAAATATTAAAAAAGAAGATGAAGATGAATAAACTATACTTGATCCTTTATTGAATTTTCAAGCATATCGTTACACAATGACCTTTTACATTAATCATATGCTATACACTTTCTCTTTCACAAAATCATATATTGATTTCTCTAAAATAATCTCATAATACTGCACACATATTTTTCAATAATCTTTCTTCTAAGTTAATCTCTTAACTGCACTCAATTCTCAATACTAGAGGAGCACCTCTTTTATAGTGCTAACTAACAAACTAATCACTTTAATTAACTAATCACTTACTTAGGAATATTCCTTTTTCAATTTTGGATTATTCTTTTTACAACATACCCATTAAGTCAATACATTTAAAGACATCATTCCTTGCATACTCCTTCATTTTTCAAATTTACCAATATTCAATGGTTTGATTAAAATGTCAACAATTTGCTCTTCTACCTTGCAATAAACTAACTCTAGTTTCCCTTTATTCATTCCATGAAAAACTAGATTTTAGCTAAGTTTATAACTGATTAGTTGTCAACATAAATTTTCATTGCTCCTTTAACCTTCATGTGTATCTATTCAAGTAAGCATTGAAGTCACACAGCTTGACAAGCGATGGTCAATGTTGTTATAACCTTCATATAAAGATAATGTTATAACTTGTTATTTCTTTGAACTCCATGGAGAAGTAATGTTAGCAAACTTAAAAATATAGCCACTAATGCTCTTTTTATCATTTTGATCACCACAAGATCACTTTTCAAGTACCCTAAAATTCCTTTTTTACTAAAATAAATGTTATTAATGGATAAAAAACTCTAATCTTTGGTATTAAAGACATACCTTAAGATCCTTTTAGTTACTAGCAAATAGGAATACTTAAGATTATTCATGAACTTACTGACCAAGCTTATAGCATATATTAAGTTCAATGTTGCATAAATACCTTAAACAACCCATAATTTGCTTGAAGACTAAAGGATTCGCTACATTTTCATCTTAACTTTTTATCAATTTGCTCCTTATGTTAATTAAGGTCTTTGCACTATTACAATTTAGCATATTGAATTTTTTTTAGAATATCATTACCATACTTCCTTTGATGTATAAATACTCCTTTTGAAGTTTGAACAAACTCCTTCCTAAGAAAATAAGATAGTAACCCTAAATTTGATGCTTTAAACTCTTTCTTCATAATTATTTTGAACTCTTTATTCTCCTTTTGATCACTTCTAGTAACTAGAAAATCATTTACTTATAAACACATAATAATCATGGTCTTCTGATTAGCTACTCTCACATAATCTATACTTAGAAGAATATTTTTCAAATCCATGAACCTTAGAGAAAGGTTTAGTTCTCTTATTTGGAGCTTGTTTAAGCCTACAAAGCCTTTTTAAGCTTATACTCCTTCAATTCACTTTCTTCTATCACAGCTTTGAGTGGTTAGTATACTTCCTCATATAAAAGACCATTTAGTAATTTTAACTTTACATCTAATTGATATTTTTTTCCAAGCTCTATAAGTTGCGACTACAATAACCAATCTTATTGTCTCTATCCTTATAATAAGAAAGAACATTTCTTAATAATCTAGTCTTTGCTTTTGTAAGAATCCTTTAGTTACCAATCTAGTTTTGTACTTTTTAACCCTACCATTTAGTTTCACTCTAGTTTTGTACACTTATTTCATATCAATTGCCCTTTTATCTTAGAAAAGGTTAACTTGATCTCATGTTTGATTTTTCTTAATTACTTTTAATTCCTTCTTCATCGGTCCAAGCTAGGTCACTTCTTTAATTACCTGCTAGTCTATAAATAAGTTAAGTGCATTATATCATCTTCATCATTCACTTGATCATCTAAGAATAATTCATGCTCTTTAAGCTTGTGTCATAACCTAACTTGATCATGACTAGTGTAGAACCTACTTAATTTCCACCAACCTCATTAATAAACTATGTAGACTTTGAGTTAGCAAAAATCCTTTCATTTTTGTAGTAACCAGTATTCAATAATAATTTTCAAAATAAACTGATAGAGTTTTTTTTATTTTCAAACACTTTGAAAAAATCACCTATCCTAGAATGCAAAACCTGACTCAATAAATAGTTATTAAAGACCATGCAAGAAAATAAACAAAAATAACACATAATAGTTATTTAGACATGATTACATCTTACTTTATTCTAATTATCAAAATTCCTTCAACAAGGTGTCTTGAATGTCTATAAAGGAACACAATTTGATAGTTTAGTTTAATCCTAAAAATATTGAAATAATTAAAGAAATGAGTTGTGAGAACCTAATGAGTATATACTTAATAAAATTCTCTTTAAAAGTAATTCAAGAATAAATAAAGGAAGGATTTAATTAATAAAAATAAACTAACAAATTCAATACCCAAACTTCTTCAAATATTACTTATTCCTTATACCCATTTGCAATTAGCTTCAGATTTTTCATAATACCATACATGTGTAATATACAAAAGAAGAACTTTTGGACTAGTTCATACTTCCTACCACTCATATTATTTCTATGGCTTGCAATCAACATATTATAACATTATATACATAATTTTACTCAATTGCATGTTCATATAAGGATACAATATAGTAATCACACATTAAAATATTAAGTATCATCATAAAAAAGTAATGAATTTACTAATTAGACCATTCTCTTGTAATACTTCATACATAATACATTTATAGTCATCAATTTAAAGTCAGTTAATCATAATAGGCCCACTCATGGTCATATGACCATAATAATATTAACCAATTAAAATTAGATTCCAAATTCATATTATAGTTTATAACATTTGATAATAAAATGCATATATCTACCTTGTAACTCTTGAATTAGCTTTATACCCTTCTCACATTTGCATTCTTGTACCTCTTAAAGCAACCTTATACCTTTATCACCTATTATAAGGAATTAGTCAGTTAATCTTCACATCATCTTTCCTATCATATATTTCATGTCATAATTTTTTTCTTTTGCCATAATTAAAACCATAACCATCATTTTATATAAGACAACATTATGCTTTAATGCATGGCCACATGGCTCATATCATTTCAAAAAAAATGTGAAAAGATCATTCATAATACATAACATATTAGTTCATTGTCAAGCATAGTTAAAATGACACCTTATAATAGAAATTTCATACCTTAATCCTAATTATACTCTACAATATAACAATTTTATAATAATAATAATAAACAGTAGTGTCATGCTTTCATGGCATGGTCACAATCACCCACTCAACCATAATTACTTAGTTTATATAAATATGATTGAGATATAATGTATAATAAGCAACAACATTACCATACCTCCACTCTATGGCCTCAAGGTTCTTTCAATACAATTTACTCAGTCTATACATAACTCCTACAACATGTAATAAACAAACTAGTCCATCATCTTAAAATAAATCATTAAAATATTAAATAATTCTATTATCACAATAAATATTTACATATATATATATATATATAGTATATAAACATAATATAAAATTAAGAGTTTATTACAAAGAGGTATTTGTACATATATTCACTTGAATAGCGAAATATAAATTTAATATTTATTGTATTTTAGTAAGGTATATACTCATATCTAGATATCATTTTCCCTTAAGGATTTTAAAGCATCCAAGCTCTGTTTCTTTTTTACTATATTCATCAATCTAAATGAACAATTATAAGACACCCATACTAATTATTTTTCTTCTAAAAATATTTCCCCTAGGCTTTAAACAATTCACTCTAATATATTAAATCATAAATTTCATTATTTTTAAAGATCATTTTGAAAAAAATTAGAAACTAGTTCTAAAATTAGGGTTCTTGGATCAAGCATTAAACAAGCAAGAATATTAAATATTATGCTTTGAATAAACTTACCTTTTCCTTAAAAGGTCACCTCCAGCTCAGCTAATGATAAAGCTATAACAAATGTTGATTCCAGAATAGGCAAAAATTTCCTATTTCATGCCATTTTCCAACTCAGTTCATGGCTTCCTTTGGCTCCTTCAAGTGATGGCTAGCCAAATAAGGATGCTTGGATGCATAGCAGTGGTGCATGGTGGCAGCGAGCAAAGAAAAGGTTGCTAGTGAAATAAAGCCAAGAAAAAGAAAGAAAAAAGAAATTAAAATGCAGCTAGGTAGGTAACAAGGGGAGAGAGAGTAAAAGAATAAAGAATGATGGTGAGCGGTTTTGTAACATAACTAAGGTTATCTTAAGCTTGGACAAGGCCAATCTTAGCCCTTCGTTAAGTTGAAGACAAAAAAGTAGAAAGTTGAGAGAAAGTTATAGTGCTCTAGGTGTATGATAACTAATCCTAAAAACTAAATCTAACTTTTCATTTTATTATCCAATCTTGACCTTAAATTCTTAATTTCACCATTTGCATTTTCTTGTCTTTCTTTTAATAACTCTATAATAATTTGATAATTTCAAGAGTTCAAAATAAGTTTTGTACTAAAATCATTTTCTAAAGCTTGTACAAATACTTTCATAAATCACCTAATTCACAAATTTTTAAATATTAAGCATTTTATAAGAAAGTTATCATAAAAATTATCTAAGACAACTTAAGCTACACATTATCCTAAATAAGTTAATTGTAATATTATTAGGTAAAAATTTAATATCTAAATTTTATCATAAGATAAAATAAATGATGATTAAATAATTAAATGTATAAATAATTAGTTTATTTTATTCTAAAATTTGCTAAAATTAAATGATTTAAATAATGTAATTAATTAAAATTAATACTTTAGAGCTTTCAAATTTTAAAGAAATTCTTAAAATTAGTTTGGGCATTATAGCTTGATAGATTGTTATCTGACTCTACTTAATTTTTTGGATTTAAGGTTGTTCCTTCAACTTGTCTACTTTGATCATTCACTTCTTTTATCTCAAGCAACACATTTTTTTAACTTTTCTTCACTTTTCTCCTTCTCTTTCTAGTTCCACACATTAGTTTCATCAACAATTATATCTCTGCTAATAATAATCTTATGATTCTTTAAATTAATTAGGTTGTAGCCTTTTATTGAATACTAACCTACTAGAATTGCTTGCTCACTCTAGTTTAGAATGTGCACATAACATAGTTATTTTATTTGAAGTTTACTTCCAAAATGATCATTTGTGTTGTTTTTCCACCATGCATCCCTTGTAAAATCTATGAAGTTAATCTAATGTAGGCAAACCAGAGATCATCTATCTTATACCAATCTGATTTAAGCTTTGGAAATTCAAATGACCAAACTCGACATGCTAAATCTAGGATTGATTCTTCATAGTAGCATTTAAGCATCAATAAACACCAATTTGAATATCAATCTTAAACATCCTATTTTTAGATAAAAAAGCCTTCAAAATGTTTTTATTTTTCTTATATGCCACATTAATTTTCCTTCTTTCATTTGCATATTATAGTCTTTTTTCCAGTAATTGCCCTAAACTTAAAAAATTATTCTTCGTGGTTAGTACATATAATACCTATAAAATGAATGCATGACTATCATTCTTATATTGAATCAAGATACTATTCTTTCCTTCAATTGGAATAGTGTTATTATCAACAAATTTAACTCTTAATCTTATAGATTTGTCTAATTAAATAAACAACTCTTTTCTCCTTGTTATATGATTAAAGCAACCATAATCTAAAACCAAGAATTGGGCTTAGATTTATCAAAGGTTGAAATTACTATTAACAACACATGATTATCATCTATATCTTTTTGAACAAATCTAGATATTTCTTTAACTTGAATGATTATCTTCTTGGATCTACACTCATTAATAAAGTAGTTAAATTTAATACAATACTAACATTTGATATGGGACATGCATAATCTCAATACTGTACCATTTCCTCTAACTTTGGTCTTCTAGCAAAGCTTATGCATTATTGATCTTTCATGACTTGCTTTTTCTTTTTTACTCTTATGATCATCTTGCCTCTTAAAGCTCTTTCCACCATAATTGCCTTTACTTCATCCTCTTCCATGCTCTAAGGATTTTTTCCCTTTATTAAACCTTTAAACTTTCTTTCTTGTTTATTTTAAATATAAGTTTAAAATGCTTACTCCCCTAATTTTTCAAAATTCCTTATCTTTTATTCATGAGCTTTCCAAAAACTTTGCAAATCATCCATTGTCATACTAGCCAAATCCTTCAACTATTCAATTGCTACTACAACATGATTAAATCTTATTGTTAAAGTTTTGAGAATTTTCTCCATAATGACAAGATCTTCAATGTTATCTATGTTGGCCTTTATTCAATTTATTAAAGCCAGAATTTTTGTAATATAATCACTAATACTCTCTTAATTACTCATCTATAAAAGCTCAACTCATCTTTTCAATGTTTAAAGTTGCATTTTCTCAATCTTGTCAACACTTTTATAGTATTTCTCCAAGATTTCCCACATGTTCTTGAAGTTTTTACACTAGTTATCTTTTTAAAGATCATGTTGTCCACATTTTAATGAATGAAGTAAAGGACCTTGCAATCTTTCTTTCTTTCAAGATAGCTTTTCTTCTCAGCTTCAAAAGCTCTTTCACTAATCTTTGTAAATCCATTAATAACAACATCTAAAACTTCTTGATAACCAAAAAGAGTTTTCATCTAAATGTTCCATTTGTTAAAGTTCTTACCATCTAAAATAAGGAAAGGAGTATGAAAATATCCACTTAAATTTGTCATGATCAAACCTTGCTCTTGATACCAATATGTTAGAAATGGATAACAACAAATATGAATAAAAAAGATTAAAAAAGAAGAAAAATAAACTACAACTTAATCCTTTATTAAATCTTCACGCATTCAATTACACAATAATCCTTCATATTGATCATATAATGTGTACTCTCTCTTTCACATAATCATACATTGATCTCTCTAGAATGATCTAACAATATTATACACATTTTTGAATAATCTTTCTTCGAAGTTAATCTCTTAGTTGCACTCAATTTTAAAATTAAAGGAGCACTTTTTTTCATAGTGCTAACTAATTGGCTAGTCACTCTAACTAACTAACTACTTAGTTAAGAATATTTCTTTTTCAATTTTAGATTATTCTTTTTATAGTAATATGTACTAATTCTATAGTTATTATTTTTTTAGATAATTTAATTCATCATGCTTGGATAAACTTAACATAGATTGGAAAGTAATATGCATTAGTTCTATATTTATCTATTTTTGAATGATTTGATTCATCATACTTTAATAAACCAAACATAAAACCATGTGTATAGTGATTGACTTATGTATAAATCCTTAAAAGACACACAAGGATTGCATTTTGAGTATAATGAGGTCTTATAAACATAAATTTACCAATAAAGCTAGTGTAAATCTAATAACATTAGAGTATGATTAAGTCAAAGTGACTAAATTTAATAATAATTTGAGGGATGATTTGTATGCTATGATTCTTAGGTTAATATTATGAAGAAATGTTTTAACTATAACTGTACTATAAATTCTTTACTAGAGTACTTTTTTCATTAGTATATGCATTTATTTTTATGGGTAAATTTTTAATATTTAATCCAATTAATACTATTTCTATCATATTTATTTTAGTTGTATTAGTAAGGATATTAGTAAGATAGCTTGCTAGAAATTATGACAAAAAAGGAATTTATAATTTATGAAATTTCTTATGTATAAAACAATGAATAAATTTTAGAAGTAGTCATTTTTATTTTATAACATTTATTGAATCTAAAAGATGTATCTCTTGCATAAGATGAGTAAAGTCATTAAAATTTTTAAAGGATTGAAGTTATAAGTTGTAAATACTAGTGGTAAGGATTAAGATATTTCTTTAGAGTGTATTTTAATTTATTTTGTTTGATAATATTGTTCATTTACATATTATGCTAAATTATATCTATACTTGAATAGACTAGAATTGTTAGAAGATGCAATGAAGACATTGTTGAATATATAATATGGCACAAGTTAGCTATTGCTAACTTTTCTTTTACTAATTTGGATGATTTCTCTTTACTACTATTCATATTCTAAATAAGCCTTATTCTATATCTAGAAAGTATACTCCTTATGAGATTAAAAAGGAATAGTTTATTTGTTAAAAAACCTTTGAATGTAATAAAATATTTAAAAAGAAATAACTCTTAAGCGAATTATGAGTAAGAATTTATAGTTTATCAAATTCTAATTAAAGACTTTCTTTCGAAGAGAAAAGAGAAAATGTTATCGAGAAGTTATGATAAAAGTAAAAAAATGACTAAATTATATCTAAAGCAAACCTCAACAAAATAGAATCTTATATCTTAATGAGTTACTAAAGTATACGACTTTGTTTGAAATCATGAGGAGTATTGAATATATATGAAAATAGTGAAAGTTGAAATTGTTATATCAATCATATATATAAGCAATATTTTTTTGGCATATAAAGATATATGTTTTTATATGGAGATAAAAAGAGTTAACTTTTTTCATATGATTTATTTGAAAAATCAATATGAAGCCTCAAATATTTATAGTATCAAAATTATTATGGAGATAGTATAAAGAAATCACAATTTGTTTTAATAAAATATATAAAAATATATGGCTACTTTTTAATATTAGTTTGTAATGGATTATTAGTATGATGATGGTATTCCTTATGACTTGTTAAAGAAATTACCAAGGGTTATCTTATTACCTTTTAAAATAGGCTTAATGAAACATTAGTTCCATGTATTTCTAGTTGAAGAAGTTTTATATAAGCTATAATGTACTAGGCTTCAAAGTGTTTTTATATAAGATTTCTAAGTAGTTTTCAAACTAATTTAGGAAAAGTCACCAATAAAAGTGAAATGAGTATTTCATTATTTGAATAATACTATATTAAGCATTTTGAATTATTAAACTAATTGATTGCAATAAATTAGGTACTTATATTCTAATTATAAGGTAGACACATTCACAACCTAACCTTAATCATGATTAGTGTGAAAATTGAATAATCGATTTTCACCAATCTAACATATATCCTAAGTTAATATACATATGCATGCATAAATAATAAAAAGGAAATAACATAGAAGATAACATTTAAAGATGTAATAATTATATTCATCAAAATACTTTTATAATAAACACAAGTTAAGCTTACTTATAATTCATTTTATTTTAAGGATAAGCCAATTTAACTAGCCTTAACTAGAAAGATTTTCTATTTTTGCTACCCTTTTCTTATATAATTTAGGGCCTAAAACATATATATAACAAAATATTTATTATTGTTCATAATCATACTAAAGAGATCTTGAGGTATCTACCCTTCAGATAATGGTGAAAGAGGCTTAACCTAAAAATTTGTAAAATAAAACATGGAGAGATAAGTTTGGAACTTAGCAAGAAAACATTCTAATAAATAAATAATATAAAAATATTTATTTAATTTCTTACCAACTGAATTTTCCTTTGTAAACCTAAATATTTTCATCATACAATCTATGTCACAATCTTGTTAATATTATCATAATAATCACATGAACATATATGTTCTCTTGTGCCATTACTCAAACTTAGACACACACATACACTCCCCATATCTAATCATATGAAAATTATAATTGATAAAATAAAGAAAGTAAGTAAATTTTTTTGTAACTCTTATCAATCCTTATCTTTCACAAGTTTATTCTTATTCCTTCAAGTTAACTATCATCAATCCTCATCATTCACAAGTTCATTCTTGTTCCTCCAAGTTAACCTTATCTTTCATAAGTCGTTATTAGGTTTGATGTTTAGTTCATAAATAATATCAATTTGCTCCTATCTTAGTTTCTCAAATAGTAGCATAATTCACACTTAGTTATCACAAAATAAATAAAATCATAACATATTTGCATATATCAATGATTCAATACTACTATACCTTCTTTCATGGCTTCACACTACTTAAATTTTAGTTCTAATATGTAATAACCTCATAATGACATAAAAAGATTAATCATGCATTATAATACCCTTAAAAGAATTAATTATTAAAGATGTTGAAGTAATAATCGACTATAAACTCGACTATTGACTACTTAAGAATAATTTTGTTAAAGCGTAGTTGTCTATATACTTAACCATAAACCTCAAGTATGCAACTTTCCAAGTCATAATCAACTATAAATCTCCAGAAAACAAGCATTCAATTGATAATTAACTACAAACTTAATTATAACCTTCTAGAGAGCAGCTCTTTTAGTCATAGTTAACTAGTTAATCATAGCTTTCCTAAGGACAAGCTTTTATAGTCAACTATATATTCAATCATGACCTTCTAAATAGCAACTTTGTAGGTTATAGTCGACTATATAGTTAACTATGACTTCATATTTTATAGATTTTCACATAATCCATAACTTATAAAACATAAAGTAACCAACATTTAATGCATTTACAACATTATTTTTATTAATTCTATCAACCCTTTCAAGCCAGAACTTATAATTCGACATATAGCTTAAGAAATCATCAAAATTAAAAAAATCCAATTTATAACTAAATAATTTCAAAAAATTCTTCAAAGTTAGACCTAAAATGCCACTCACCTTATATACAAGAGATGCTAATCAGAAGAATTTATGGTTTGACAACTACTATTCATTCAAGAACTAAAATTCCTAAGTTAGAGCTCAAGTTTCTTCTTTGAGCTAAAATGCTCAATTCTTAGTAAACCTAAAGCAGACTTGAAGATAAACTTAATAATGATAAAGACCTAGATAATCTTATCTTGATTGCATGAAAAATATAATGAAGATTGGCTTTTCTTCTTTACTTTGATTAAAAAGAAAAAGAAAAAGAAGAGTAAAAGAAAAAAATGAGGAAGTTTTTAAGGATTTTGGAAGTAAGGAATAAGGAAGAGGTGGGCTAAAGTTTAGGGATAAAATAGCAAATAAAGGTAGGGAAAAATGAAAAAAATAAGTGTTCTAAATTTTCTTCATACTTACATACTCACCTTTAAACACTTTTAACTTTTAAATGTTTTATTTCATCTACTTTTCTCAACTAGTTCATGCAAAGTTCCCATTTCAATTATGTTCAATTAATTAGTTCTCTCTTACATAATATCATATCTTATATTTCATTATTATAATTTATCCATTTCATACAAAAATTTCATTTTAAATATCATTGTCATATTTAGTTAATTCACACACAAAATAGATTTAAATTCAAAGAGGGTATAACAACATATGAAAGTCAATTCATATGCTTGTGTTTATGTTTGTTTAAGGTGTAACATCTTTTTTATCAATCCACTACAAAGACTAAGTATGTGGCTATAGTATAGCTTCAGAGAAATTGTATATTATGATTTTCTTTTGATGTCTTCATGTAGCTTCTATAGTGATCTTTTGTTATAATTCTTTAATTGTGGCATATATGAAGGATCTTATGAGTCATTCTAAGGTAACGAATATAGAAAACCATATCATTAGATTTAGAAGTTGCTAGAAAAGCAAGTTATTATGGATAAGATGTTTTTGATAAGATAATTTAGTAAATCCATTCATTAAGGCTTTTAGTAATTAAATTTAGAACATGATTTTGATTTATTTGCGATGTATGCATTTTGAAATGAATAAGTTTATGCTTATTCCATGGAATTTGCCTTTTGATGACTTTGTTGAGTGCTCATGGTTATGTCACAGGATTTAACTTCTCTATCAAGAATATATCTGCAAATATATGTGGGAAGGTCTTGATAGAGAGAAAGGATTGGATCTCACATTGTTTAAGCCTATGAAATGTTTATGCACATTTTCTTAGTGGATCTTCATTGGCACTCATATCCCTCATCACATTCCTAATGTAAAGAGTCTTCTATGTGTTATAATTTCTATAGGAATGAATCGCATATGTTGGTTGAGAATTGCTTAAGAATTCATTAATAGTTAATTGGCCAAGTTCTAAGGGGCTACTCTTCTTTTTTGTTGATCGAGCTACTTTCCCTCATGCTTAAATTGAAATGTAGCTTTATCTAAGTTATTAGATTCTAAATATGATATGAAACAATAGACCAATTCAAGGTTTAGTCTAAATATCTAATTGGATGATATATATATATTATATAGGCCTAAGTTAATTATATAAAATTTATATCAAAAGATTTAAGATAATACTCATTTTCATATTAATTTATTAAAAAAAAGTACAGTTTTCTTTAAAATCAAATGAGAGATTGTAAGAATTCTATCAATTTAGAAGAGTTGATTATTTGTTTAAAAAAAATAATTCATTTAATAGTGAAATTTCAAGGGATATAATTTTTTATTCATATTATGAATGATTTTAATGTCTTTATGAAATTTATAATTGTAAATATGAGTGTAGTTTCAAAGAGTTAATTACTTATTTTAAAAAAGTTTTAATTCACATAATAGTAAAATTTTAAAGGATATAGTTTTTTATTCATGTTATGAACGATTTTAATGTCTTTAATGAAATTTATGCCCATAAATATAAGTAAAGGATTTCGATGTGAATAATTGTTTATGAATGGAATGTAGGTTACTATAACTAGTGGTATTCCTATATTGGACGTGAGGGATTTAGAATTCTTGTATAAATAACCTCCATTGATCCCATAAGTGAGGCATACAATTGAAAACTGTTTGACAAAAAGTGATAAGCTAATCACTTGTAAAAAATTCTAAATTACATTAAGGAAAAGGCATTCCAAATGCTCAAAGAAAATTTTTAATCTTTGGATTAAATTTGTGTCCTTTCAAAAAAGTTTGTTGCATCTTGAAAGAGTTCATCATTTAAAAGATTATTATATTGAATCACATATTATATTCTTATTACAATATTCAGTAATCTACTTTGATTTTTTTTAATCATTATTTATTTTATATTATATTATACAGAAATTTATATTGTCTTACAAAGATATTAAATTAGTTTAATAAATAAGAATACCCAATCGAGAAGAAAAGCTATTAAAGAAAGAATGAGAGGATAACAGTAATCAATTAAGGAGGTGGATCAATTTTAAAATACTGGAATGTAAAAGCTGAGCTCTATAAGGAAGTTCTGGATCAACAACTAGTGGGGGATTTTGTTCTTTAACACTTAAACAATACTAAACTGTGTTAGAGTCACGCGGGGAAAAAAAGAATTAGTAGTTGCACTGCGGTGCAAGTGATTTAACATTGGGGTTGCTTTAGAGGTTGATGGAGAGAGAGATTATTGTGTTTGGTTCTAATCGCCAAAATTTACCAAGAAAATTGCTTTTACTAAAAACAATGAGCACGCACACCAACTGCTAGCGGCATCCCACGTAAGGGAATCTTTGCTTTTTTATATCTAGGGAATTAATGTTGAATTTAAAAAAAGCAGTATCATTGCTTCCTTTATTTGTTGGCAATCCTTTATCTTAGCTTCAATGGGTGACTTCACTTTTGAGACCACTTGGCCGGATTTCTACAAACCCTGTGAATCAGCATCTCACTTAGCAGTTACTTATCAGTTGCTAAGCTCATTCGGAAGATTCCACTTGCTGAAGAGAAATAGTGTCAAAATAGAAAATGATGATGATGATGATGATGAAATTACTCCTCAGAAGACACTCTAAGAGAAACTCTCTCTTAAGAGACATTTTGTTAATGAAATATTTTTTATATTTCTGATAATATTTTGTAAGAATGTTTTATGAGAATGTTATATTCTCATATTTAATTTAAAATTTTAAAAAATTTATCTAAGAATATAATATTTTTAAAAATATTTTAAAGCTCAATTTTTCTTCTAAATATTTCCATGAGAGGATGTGGATATATCAAATTCCCATCTCATGAGAATATTAATATTAAAATAAAAAAGTAATTTTACCCCTATTTTTTTTTATGCTCTAATTTATTTTGAAAATATTTTTATTTTCATTTTTTACTTTTAACTTATATTCCTTATTTTCAATTTTTTTATGATAACAAGTATAATTACACTAAATAAGTAAAAAAATTTCTAAATTTCAATCCTAATTTACTTTTAGAATTTTTTATTTTTATTTTTCACTTTTAACTTATACTTTTTATTTTTAATTTTTTTATGATAACAAGGATAATTATACTAAATAAGTAAAAAAATGAATAAGTAGTCTTTAAATTTCAATTCTATTAATTTATATATAATCTCATGACATATTAAAAAAAGGATTCGTAAAGTACATATTAAAAAGAAGATTTGTAAAGTAACTTTAATATATTAAATTTTGATTTATATGATTGCATTGATTAATATTGCATATTCACATGTAATATATATTTTTTAAATTGTCTTATTTACATAAAAGTTACAATTAAAATTTATAATTTTTTAATAATTTTTAAAACTTTATAAAGTAAAAAAATAAACCTTTAAATATATGACTCATGCAAAATTATATGTTGATGTTAAAGTTAACTTACTTTTAATTTGCTTATATAATTAATTATATAAAAAATTCAAGTTCAAATTCAAATTCTTGAAAATTTTAATATTTTATATATTAAATTATTTATTTTATTTTTTAAATAGAATTTAAATTATTAATTTATTAAGTTTTTAAAATTATTTGCTCATATATTTTTAATTAAATTTATAATTTATTATAATTTATAACAAGAAAATTATAAGGATATTTTTTAAAAAAGTAATAAATTTTCTAGAAATATAAAGTATAAATCAAATATGAAAATATAATATATTTGAGAATCTTAAAAAATATTTTTAAGAATATATTTATTGAATATTGTAAACTTTTTTAGAAATATAAGATTTCATATATCAAACTCTCCCACGAGAGAGAGTTCTAACAAAATGCAAGATAGGAAGGAGTATCCTCAAAATATCTTAAATAAATTTAATTCCACTCGTCAAAAATAAAATATAGTTCTGAAATTATGGCGTGGGGTCGCTTGTGAGAAGCCTTTGGTTTAGTTGAAGAAGCCTTTGGTTTAGTTTGAGTTTTATATCCATCGTGGTTATATCGTGGTCTGCTAATTCACTGGTCAGAATTGGTGCTTGCTTGCTCAATTATCGCAAAAAACATGTGACTTAAGCTTATCAAATTTACTTGATTATTGACAACTTTTTGGGGCCAAGTGTTTGCTTTAAACATAGAAGTAAGTTATAATTAGGAGTTAATTTGAATGATTTTATTTTAACCAAAGTGTGGTGGGTAGGGATGAGAATGATGAAGTGGGTGAAGGACGGTATGTGTAGTCATATGAGACAGGAATTTACAACCCAACTTTGATGACCAATTTGAAACCGAAAGAGAGACTGGCAGCGGTTACAGATACTTTTCTATGCCCTTTATAGCCTTCAGTATCTTGCAAATAACTGGATCAGATTACAGAATCCAGCGATCTTATCTTTGAAAGATTCCAAATGTTCATGTGTTTTTATTCCCATTTTTTTTCTCTCCAAAAGAAGAAGAAAAAGACAATGTGGCTTTCTGCTTCAAGATGATATAAACAAAGTTCCCATTATGCTGAATTTTTTATTATCTTAATAGATTCAATGTTGAATTGTGTAGTAAATTCAGTCTCAGTCAAGGCTGCCTTATAACGCGCGAACTGATGTAATTGAGCCCCACATGTTGTCCATAATGTCTCAAGTAACCATTCAAATTTGAAAAATGAATGCAATATAACCTCAGGATCTGGTGTACAAATCGAGCAGAGTTGGTCACAAGCCTTTGAAGATCTATCTACAGCTGGTTTTGTAACTGGGGAAATCACTGGTTCAGATTGGGTCCAAAATGTAAATATAGCTTCAACAAGGTCACCTTGGCTCCTTGTCAGTAAAGCACATCACAATATCCTAAATCTCAACCATTGTGACAAAATGAATCAACTAACTTTCTGTATGGAATGATCTTGCATTTATAATCCATTTTACTTTTCTTCATAAACTTAATTATTAGTTTTAGAAATTTCAACTAGCACTATGAGTTGATTTTTAATGAGATATTTCTGCTCATTCACGATTTTCTGGCTTTTAGATCTCTAGTTACCTGAGGTGGCTGGTAAACATTGTTGACAGCTGAATCCAAGACCCGAAGAGAAGACTGATGGGGACGCATACAATTCTCACCGTTTTCATACCAAGTATCAAGTTTATGATAGACACAGAGAAAGCAGACTGTCTGTGCTATCTTCTTGCGAAACTTATATTTCAAACTCAACTTGCTGAGATTTATTTCTGAGATTTATTTCTGAGATTTATTCCTCATATTTTCCAGTTGATAGGTTTGAGGTTATGTCCTCCAAGTTAGCCCGAGACTGCAGCCAGCGCATCACAGAGGGGACAACCTGACCAGGCAGGCTGTTCAGCACCCTCGGGGACTCGGGAATGAAGGTTGTTTTCCTTCTCATTTTTTGCGTCTAATCAGTTCTCACTTATCAGAGTCTCCATTGAAACCTCAGAATCACCTAATCTGTGTCTCGGACCAGTCTCTTTCTTAGCTTTTACTAACACAACAACAAAAGAAAAATCAGTAATCTAAATCATAACAGCAGTTGTAATTCCTCAATCACAAAAAAAAATGCAATTTTGATGTCTTCATTGAAGAAACTATTGAGATGTATCATTTTTTGTTCATCAAAAGTGCAGAAATACCCATTCAGGAGAAACCTTCCGAGTTGCTGGATAATACAACTTTATTTTAGTTCTGTCAATGTTTCGCAGCCAAACATAACGAGACCTTAGTAACAGTTCAGCAGCGGACAAGATAGGATCACTACCTTACAAAACGATGACGACGGATCCGTGACATCTATCACATTACAAGTATGTTACAACATAAGGGTACAAATGGCACTAGAAGCTACAAAGCCTATTTAATACAAAGATAGAACCTTATAGTATTGTATGCCTACTCTAAGATTGTATATAGGCCGTTTCAATGAACAATCAGATAAATAACATCAACAACACGAACTAAATCATATTAGACCGATCTAAGAGGGTCAGATTGCGACTAGATAGGCCAGGAGCTGATAATTCTATTCATTACCTGGGGCTTTGACCTGACCAGCTCCACTCGCATGTTTGCCATTCTCAGCCAACTCAGCTTCAGCTTTCTTGTTTATTTCATTAACCTTACGATGTTCTTCACTGTTTCCAATCTTTCCTTCATTCTCTTTGATTTCAACTTCAGATTCATAAGCACTTCTATTGTGTTCATCTTTCTTCTGTCCTTCTTCAACCTTTTTCTCAACAGTAGTGGCCGTTTCCAGTTTCTCTGGCTCTGCTGATCCACCTTCACTATTCTCATTTTTGCTTGCAGGAATTTCAAAACTCTCAGCTTCTTTGCCACTAAGGTTTTGTTTCAAACCTTCTAACTCTCCATCAGCAGTTTTGGATTTTTCATCATCATTATCTTCTTTAGGTTCCCCTTCTCCAGGATGAGTAGACTCTGGCATCTTATCAGCATCCTCACGTTGATTTTCCTTCAGAGCATTATTTTCAGCCTCTGCACCTTTATTATCCTCGGTTTCATCAGCTTCTTGCATGTGGACTTCTTTTGTCTTCTCTTTTTCCTCCTGCAAAGCTTCTTTCTTTGAAGCTGATGATTTCCTGCCTCGTTTCTTTGGGGGCTCAATTTCTGGAGAAGGAGCAGCCTTGGCCTTCTCACTGATTCTTGCTGATCTTCTTGGAGTCTCACCAGTGCCCCAATCAAATTCTGATGCAGCTGGACCACCAGGATGTGCTTTCAGATACTGTTCCAGCTGCTTCCTGTTACTGATTTCCTCCCCAGTAGGTGCAGTGAATACAATCTCATTTTTCTTTGGGGTTCCAGCCTTTTTGGGGGAGAACTGCAAAGGAACAGAAGTTTTGGATCATCCTCTATGCAAAAGCACATGAAAATTTGACTAATATTGTGCATTCATGATTGGGGTCAAATTCTTAAGATCTTAAGCAATTCCTATTGGGAAGAATGGGGTTCCATTCACTGCTATTATAATGCAGTTACATTTTGAATAGCATTTTGACTCCATAGGAAACATGGAAATTTAAGTAAAATAGTTGGATATATACCAAGGAAGTAGTAACAGAGTTAGGCTTCATCAAGCACAAGTAGAAACTGGTTTGCCATTTTTTCCTCCACTTTTGTTCTTCAACCCCAAGTGCTGGTCATACCATATTCATGGGATAGGTCAACCAAATTTTGAAGACTAATCTTGGTTTCCAGATTCAATTCCTCCCAGATATATATAGGCAGATATACCATTAAAAACCAAAACTTATTCTATGCGTTTTTGTCTGCATGGGTGGATTTTTTTTGTTTTTTTTTTCTTTTTTGTGGGGAAGGGGAGAGTGAAAGACTCATGTTAGCTGAGGGAGACGGTTCCTTAGTCAGAAGATCTTCTACAACACTATCTGCTGCTCTAATTACCATAACATCCATCTCTCATTTCTTCTTATACTTTTTTCTATTATTATCAATAATAAAATCTTACATGAAATTTGAAACTGGAGCGTCGTTAAACATCACGAGTTGCTTCTTATTCAGGAAAAGAGTGGCATTCCCAAATTAACCTTGTTCAGTCACATGGCTTTTTCGCCCTCTTTAATCCTTCCATTCAAGCTATGTTTGGGTCAAGTACATGGAATGTTGTAGAACTTACAGAAATGAGCAATGTATAAACACATGCAGTAGAGTTAACCAGGGAATGGACCAAATTGAGTGAACAAAAAGCAAAACAAAAACATGCATGCATACCTGCATATAAGTCAGCAAATGGAGACTATTTTCTCCTGGTCAAGAAGTATGACATTGGATACAATGTAATTGTACAAAGTGGATTTCACAAGTAAAGTCTTAAAAAAGTGAAAGATCCAGACGTCGTAAATGTCATAGAAGGAAAATGTTTAAAAAAAAAATGAGCATAAAAACAATGAAAATACTATTAGAATTTTCATACTATTACATATCATATCTATGCATATTAGAGTTTAAGTACACATCAAATACATGCTTACTAAAATGAGTACAAAGTTTAGCAACGTGTGCCCATGATAGTATTTAAGTTAGATTCAGCTGTTGGTAACTTGTAAAAGATTCCTCGCAGTAAGCAACAAAATGACACAGAAAAGCAAGTTGATGCAGAACAACTTAAAATCTTCCATTAAGATAGTCCCTAAATGATTTGATACCCTTCAATTACTTGTGAGATGAATGCTACCAAAAAAAAAAATTTAGATAACTGGTATGATCTTAATATTAGCAGAATATCTGAAAAATTTTACATCTGGTATCAGTAAGAAAACTAACAGAGTCCTAAGAACAAAAGTTTATGCCAGGACTGATACATAAACATGAAATGATTCAGTACTTTTATACATCTGTATCTCTCTTATTTTTTTATTGCCCCTTCAGGGAGGATGATTCTTGACACAAACATCACTAAAAACTCAACATCTATGACAGAAGATACAAGCATATGACCCAGCCAAGTTTCCCTAAGAATCTCTATTTGCGCAAAACATCTTGGCAACCATAGAATGAAAACTTTACTGGCAAGTAATTCGTCTTTACCTATGACTTCATGACAATCTAGGAAACCACACCATAAGTTCATCAGCCATTGCAACATATCATCATTCTCAGATTCTCACTGTTGCTGTAAATATTATATTTTTGAACAAACTAATTGGCAAATGGAGAGTATTTTCTCCTAATCAAGAAATATGAAATTGGCAACAACATAATTGTACATAGTGGCTTTTTCACAAGCTAAGTCTTAAAAAAATGAAAGTTCCAGACTTAGTAAATGTCATAAGAGAAAAATCTTTTGAAAAAATGGGAACAATGAAAATAGTATCACACCATCATATATCATATCTATGCATATTAGAATTTGAGTACATATTAAATCAATGCTTACTAGAGTACACACTTTTCACATTACAATATGTGCATGTGATTGTATTGAAGTTAGATTCAGCTGTTGGTAACATTTTAGAAGATTCCATGCAGTAGACAACACGATGACAATGAGTAACAAGAGAATACAGAACAACTTAAAATCTTCTATTAAGATGGTCCCTAGAATGATTTGATACCCTTCAATCCCTTGTGAGATGAATGCCACCAAGAAAACTAGATAACCGGTATGATCTAAGTGTTAGCAGAACATCTGAAAATTTTCACATCAGGTATCAGGAATAAAATTAACTGAGTTCTAAGAACAAAAGCTTATGCTAGGACTCATACATAAACAAGAAATGATTAAGTATTTTTATACTTTCTGCATCTTTGCTTTTTTCTGCCTCTTTTGGGGAGGGTGATTCTTGACACAAACATCAGTAAAAAGTCCGCATCTATGACAGAACATGCAAGGATATGACCTAGCCAAGTTTACCCCAGAATCACTATTTGCACAAACATCTTGGCAAGAGTGATAACTTTACTGACAAGTAATTCATCTTTACTCATGACTTTGAAAAATTCTAGGAAAGCATGCCATTAGTTCATCTAAGATTGCAAACATAAGATTATTCTCAGTTTCTCGCTGTTGCTGTAAATATTATATCTGCAACAAACTACTAGATACGACCAGAAACTAGAACCCATTATCCAGGAATTAACTATTTTGAACTGTTAAGTTTCCAATCCCAAAGCAGCCATATTTAAGAATGTTTAGAGATACTTAAATACAACTTAAGAATGACAACACAACAAAGCGAGAAACTTTCGTGAAGTAAAACACAGTAAAATCATGCAATGTTTTCATCCACTGATCCATAACACTGCATTTCTATGGTAAGAAAACTTCTTCAGTAGCATTTATTAGTTGGTGAACAGGAACTAATTCTCAGTACAGGCATACTGCAAGCAACATGTTTCTTAAAAAATCATCAACTCCCAATATTACATTAGGCACAGTTCAAATCTAAGAAAACCCTTTTACTAAAAAAATGTCGAACATATAAAGAAAACCCTAATAACTAATACTAACAGTCAGCAGCTAGACGATTTTTCAGAATTCAGAACATAAAAATTCTAAACTTGAACGTGAATTACGAAGCACAAAAAATTAATAATGTAGAAGAATAAAGCAAGTGCTAAAAAGCCCTAGCTGAGGAAACCTCGCCCCAGCAACTAATTACTCAGTAGAAGCCCTGAAATCACACAATGAATCAAAACCATTTCGAAATTCAGCATCTTACCGAGAAATAAAGCACAAAACAAGCCAGATACAATTAAAGATGCAAATATCCAAAAAGGGCATAGTCAAAGCAAAACTGCGGAGATAAATAGTGAGAAAAGGGAGGTGAACAAACCATCTTCTTCCAGCCAGGAGGAGCAGGTAGTTCCACCGAGAAAGATTCCTCCTTTGAACTTTCCTTATCCACTGAGCTCGCCATTTCTTCACCTGGAGCAAACGAATTAAGATAATTTTTCAGAAAACTAGGAAGACAGAGAAGGATGGAACTAGAATCCCATTAATAGATTAAAAAGCACCAACCACCACAGAGAAGAGGGGAAGAAAGTTGCTTTTTGTTATGGGTTCAGTAGAAATTGGTTGAGGCTGTCCGAGCCTGAGGACAAGAACGAAAGAAAGGAGCAAAGGATTCGGAGTTGGGACACGTTGTGGTGTGTTCGTCGGATGCCCGGAACCCTCAGAAAGCTTCAGCTGGACCTGTGTTTGGCTCGTCACAGTGCTCTCTCCAACTGCCACCTGTCCTCCTTGCGTTTTAGATTTTCTTCGTTTTGTTTTTCCCCAAAAGTCTCAACTTGGCTGGGCTCCGACTCCGGTGTCTCTGGACCCTCGGATCTAATATGATTGGATTATTGCATCCTCGTAGCGTCTTACTAACGATTACAATAAATAAGGTATCAGAGTGAAATTCTATTTTAATTCTTAAAATATTCAATTTATATTATTTTAATTTTTAAAATTTTAATTTCTTTAGGATTAAAATTTATATTAATTTAATTTTTATGGAGAATTAAAATTTTGTTTGAATCCAAAATTTTAGAGATTAAATTAATATAAAAATTGGTGTAAAATAAACATTTTGGTGATTAAAATAAAATTTTAATCGAGAATAATTATTTTCCATTTTTAAAGGTACCGGAAGGGAATAGAATTATGTAAAATGCTAGATTTATAGAACGTCATGATTTTTAATGATAAAATTAAAAAAAATAATTATAAATTTTAAGATTATATTTTTAATTTATTATTATTACACTTTATGCTTTAAATGATAATTTTATACTTTTGAAAAATCCAATTCTACTGAAAAAAAATATTCCATTGGGTTTTTGTGTTTGATTAGAGAAATGGAAATATCAAATTATCCACTTTAAAAAAGATTTATTTTTGAGATTTGACCAACGGGATTACTTTATCAAGGGCTGCATGGTACATGTAACGGCTCAAGTTTGGCACAATAATATATGGGAACATAACATCAAATAAGACAAAAGCCTTATCTTTATCTCCAAAACCAGCTTATGTTTTAAAAGATTTGAACACTGACTGACTTTTTGAGTTTACATAATATATGTACAATTCGCAACTCTAATTCCCGCTTGTACACATTTAAGCAAGGCGTGCTGACAGCACAGCGCATAATTCCATTTTTGGAGCGTGGCTGATCTGAAAATTCGGATCAGATTGTCTCGTAAAGATCAGATAGCTTTGTAAATTTGTGCAACTATCATACAATATTATGAAAAATTAATTAATATTTTCTCTTAATTTAATGCATGTGTGATTATTATTTTTAAGGTTGGGATGAACTTTTGAATTAAGATGATCATTAAAATCCGATTTATTATTTCTGATAAATGCTCTTCTTTTCAACCTTTGGACCGATCATTCAATTGGGGGATTCTAGTATCATATATAACTCTTCTAATCAATTTGTTATTCTTAATGTTGGATTATCTCAAATTATATATCATATATGAAAAGGGTTAGATATTGATATATAAGGGAAAATCTCAATTTTTGAGTTTATTTTTGTGATTAAAAAGGCCTAATAAAAAACATTCAATATTGATATCAAATTCGGATTACAACATCTTTATTCAATTGTATATAGAAAAGCCGATTAATATTAATGTTTCAATTGATGGTCTAATATATAAAGGGTAGACTATTAGTTTATTCCATGTTACTATGAAAGGAGTCAGACTCCAACAATAACATCTCTATCCAACAATCTGTAGGAGAGCTGGTTAATGTTAAGATTCCAACCAATAGTCTGATGTATAGAAAAAAGATTATTAGATTATCTTACATCAAATGTGAGAGGGGTTATTATTAATTTATAAATATAAAGAAAAACTTCGACTCTTGAATTAACTTTTGTAGTTGAAAAGGCTAATAAAAGACACCCAATAGTGGTTGAGGTATATAATATTGAGGTGTTGCGATATCACCAGATATGGGAAGCATTAGAGATGAAGTAGTTGATACTTAAGAAAATCCATATTTACAATAATGAGTCAAATATAATAACAAAAGTCTTTCTTATAGAGAAATTGATTATTCGTAGAAAGAAAGCAAGCTTGGTGGTGTGTTTTACTTACTTGGAAGAGAAAGATTTATTGATAGGTTCCTCCTAATTAAACTCATAATATCATTTATATTTATTATTTAATATAAAAGATTAAAAAAATAAAAATCCAATTTGGCATGAAAAGCCTAGCTTGGTTGTTGAGCCTTGAAGGGCTTTTATAATAATAAAAATGATTAAAATGCCCAAGTTAATGTGGGAGAGGAATAAAAAATCCTATTCTTTACTACAAAAATAGGGTTTATATTATCCTTATTTTATTATTTTCTTTGGCTAACATGTTAACACCTTAAGAATGGCTAATTTTAGTTTCTTGCGTAAATTCTTTCTAATAGTGCTCTAATGATTCTCACAATTTGCTGCTATAATAATAGGCCACCTTCATGGGCTTTTAATTTCTTCTTCAACTGAAATAGGTATCCTTACCAAATTTTTTGTTCAGCTTGAATGGCCCCTATTATGAAAAAAAAGTTCAAAAGCATTTCTTCTCAATAATGCAAAAAGCCTTTCTTCATCTTTGTTTGTTGCCTTTAGAATTTCTTTAAAGTCATTAACAACAAAATCTTCTTCTTTCTTAATTTTTGAAGTAATTAATGTCTTTAACTTCAGTAACATTAAATTTATCTAAAGTTTTTTATCATTTGGCATTGATTTCCTAATATGAAGAATGGAAAGCATTATTAGCTTCCTTGTGTGACTACAAATACAATTTCTCCTTCAAATGTTTGTAGGTTTATTTTTATGATGCCTTTACTTTGCTTCCATAGATGCATTTAGGCGAAAGATTGGAAAGGATTTTTGTGCTTACTTCTTCATTTAGGTTCAAACTTGCTTCCTTCCAGTTTTAGTTCTTCTTCCTATAGAGCTGCTTCTAATGTTTATTTCTTTTCATTTTACTTCAACCATATTCTTTCTACTTTGTGGTTGTGGCTTTATGATTTTTGTAGCTGTGTTATATATTTTCATTTCAACTTTGGCTTCTATCATTTTCCATCCCATTTTAGTTTTTGCATCTAAATTTGAATGATAGAAAATAAAAAAATTGGGGCATAACCATTCTAATATTGATTAAATTAAATTAGATTAAACTCTATTAGCCAATTTTCTTTGTTGAAAATAAGTAAGGGAAGTTGAATTTTTTTTAAAGTTAGTTTTCTTGATACTTTCAAATTCCTAATGTTGCTATTCATCTTTTGGAATATATTGTGTTATTGCAATAAGTGGTGAAATTTTTAATGATTTAAATTTGAATTTATCCATTTTATTTGACATTTAGTGGATTTAATTTGCTTAAATGTGTGAGATATCATAGTGTTAGTCAGCAAGTTGTATAAAAGTATAATTTTGATTTTTAACTAAAAAGTTATGTCTTATTTTATTTGTTAATTTTAAAGTGATATATATAATTTTCTTTATGCTTAAACACATTAAGAGATATTTGTGAGACTCATTTATGTCCAAAGGTAATGAAAGGCAAATTTTTTTTAGTAAAGAACAATTTGATATGATGGCTAATTAACGAAGCTATTATGACCCTCTTAAGTAATGATTAGCGTAAAGCTCAATAATCCAATCTCCACTAAATTAACCTAGCTTTAATACTTGATATCAAACATATAATTTACCAATAGTTTAAGATAATTTAGATAAAGATCAAAATATTTACGAATAGTTGTGTATTTCCAAAGCTACCAAAGTAGAAAGGTTAAATCTATTTACTTACCCTAGTGATATGGGGTTAAGCTGACTTAACTAACCTTAATATATATAAGGTGCTTTTATTTTGCAAAGTCTAACTATATATTATAAGGTCCAAGGAATTATTTCTATATACAAGTAAAATAATTTTTACAAATGCCTTGTATAATTTAAGCTCTAATGAATGTATTTCTGCTGTAATGGTGGGAAAGAACTTTTATAATAGTATCTGTAAAATTAAACATATAAAAAGAGTAAGTTTAAGACTCAATAAATGAAAAATCCACTTATAATTTAGTACAGAAGAATACAAGTAATATTTTTACCATTCAAATTATTCTTTAATACATGAGTATAAAATTGCATGCAATAATTAAAAAAATAATAATATTTTCATTTAAGTAAATAATTATACATAACTAAAATAAAGAAGCGATTAAACCTCATTATGTCTCCCGATTAGTTTCATCCCTTCACAAATTCAATTTTGTCCATTTAGAGTTTTCTTAATCCCTTCACAAACTTTTATTGATTTTAATTTTATATCATAACTCAATGATTTTATATCTGCTTTTCATAATTCTTAATATGATAATATCTTATACTAGGATTTTAAAATTAGAAATCAAAGTGCATTCATATGCTAAATATGTAAATATATGAACCACATATGACTATAACATTATAAAATTCTATAAAATATGCAAAATTGATAATAACAAGGTAATAATTAACTAGATAATCGACTATAAGATTTTAGAGGCAAAATTCAGCACCTATAATTAATTATATAGTTAACTATATGCATTCAAAGAGTAACCCTAGAAGCCATAGTCAGCATAGGCTTTCAAAAAGCAAATTTTTTGATTTAGTTAACTATAGGCCTTCCAAAAGTAACTTTTAGTACCATATTCAACTATATAGCTAATTATAAGCCAAGTGCTAAAGATTTTTTTAAAATTTTTACTATTTATTCAACATTGCACTAACATAAACCTAGAATTGTCTTAAAATAAGCATTTATATTTTCCAACCAAATATAACAAGAATTCACATGCATTAATCACAAAATCATCAACATTCATCATTCTAACCTTAACAAACATCAAATTATATTAAATTAATTTAATTAAAGTAAATTACTTATTTTCTTAAGTATAGAAGAGATAAATAAAGGTTGGATAAGAGGTTAACTTATCTTATTCATCCCAAATTCAAGAATTAGTATTGAATATCCAAAAATCCTTAACTTTCTCATCCATGTAAAGCTTGAAAAATAATTATTCAAAGCTTCAATTTATGATTACTTACCTTAATTTAGCTAAAGGTCATTGATTGTTTCTTGAAATCGGTACCTTGATCTTGCTAAATCAAATTGAAGAAGATGGGAAGAAGTAAAAGGAAAGGAGTTGGATGAAGTGTAAGTTGCTAGGAAAATTTATTTTGAGGATTTTTAAGGATATTTTAGGGAATTAAAAGTAACCTAGGGGTAATATTAAAAAAATGCTCTAAATCTCCTTTATACACACATATTTAATTCTAATCATGCTCTAACCTTTAAATATTTCAATTTCTCTCATCCTTACTATTTTGTCTCAAGTTCTACTACAAAAATCCTATTATTTCTCTAAAACTTCTACTCTAAAAATAATTATAATAATCAAATAATTATTTTCATACACTTAAACATTTTAATTATTTTTAATTTCTTAAGTAATGAAATAATTTTTTCTTTTTTAAAGAATTTATTCTCAAATTTTTAAGGAAACGATTACTTTAATGAATCAATTATATATTTGAAAATGATATTAAAATTTAATGCTCACCAAATAGGTGCATGTTTTACATTGAATTAAAATGTAAATATATTAAGTAGGACTTTAACTTTTCGAAGCATATATAAGTCAAAGGTTAGAAAACTTTGAAGTAAGTGAGCATGTATGCCTTTAAATATTATTTTATGTAATTTATATATATATATATATTCCTTTTATGTTTGTATATAGCTTATACAATTATACTGTTATATTCTATATAATGAGTATGGAATTATATAATTATAATTATTGATTAGTAATTTAACAATTGTGATGTTTAATAAAATTCCTTGTGAATTATTAATTTTTTCTTTAGATCTACATAATTAAAACATTGTGTTACCATTGTTGTTAGATTAAGTCATGTTTGCTTATGTAGTTTGTGATTACTATTAAATGAATGGCTTGTGGCCACACAAGAAGGGCGTGAAGCTATTGATTGGTATTACTATTATATTATGATTAAATTGATATTATTGTTACTTATGATGCAAATGACAAAATAACATGATATAAAAATGCCATTAGGCATGTTTGATGAAATGAGATAAAGTGATGATGAACACATGATTAATTCCCCATGGTGTTGAATTAGCACAAATAAATCCTTTATCTACTAACTTTTACAATTATATTTTAAGTTCCTTCAACTTAGTTGGGGCCACCTAGTAAGATAGTATGGAAATTGGTTCTTGTTTATAACTAGATTGATGTTAAATTTAATTTCTTGATTATGATGTAATCCCAGCAACTCTTTTGGAAATAAATCTAAAAATTCTTCCACTACTAGAATATTATCTAAACTTTAAAAGGTTTGATTTAAATTTCATATCATAATTAAGTAAATAGTGCATCCATTCTTGATAAAACTTTAAGCTTTAATACTTAAGATTACTCTAACCATCTCAAAATGTTTTTCTCCCTAAAACATAATAGGTGGGACTCCTTCATAATAAGGGTTATTGTTTTGTTAAGACAATCCATCTGAGATAATATGTAAACAATTAATCTATTCTTAAAATAACATCATAATCTTTCATTTCTAACAAAATCATATTAGCAGGAATTAACTAAACATTTACATGCTTAAGATAATCGTTTATAATTAAAGTAATTACCATGGTTTTATTAATTAGAATGGCTACTAATATGCGATTTTGTTATCTATTACTACATTGAGTTATCAAAGAAGCAAATTCCAAAGAAATAAAAGAATGGCTAGCTTTAGAATTAAATAACACATAGGCTTGCAAATTATTAATTTCAAGAATACTTGCAACTACAACATTTGATGCTTATGTTTCCTATCTAGCCAAGGTGAATACTTTAACATAGTTCCCTACGACATTCTTATCTTGGTTGCCTCTACCATTAACTTCTTCCAAATTTACTTAGGATTTCACTAGAATAATAGACTGAGCTATTGGTGCATTTTGTTAAGAAATAGGAAAATTAAAACTATAACTTAAAGGATTACTAAATTTTATGTCCCAACTGATCACATTTATAACACATAATATTACTCTAATTGCAGGGTTTACTATTTTTATTTCCATATTGTAATACTTAAGTGATTCCCTTTGAAAACTATCTCTACTCATGATTATCCTTTCTTGAAGCTTATAATGGCATTAGAACAAAATTATTGGTCCCTATAACCTCTTCTTCTTAAAAGTTCATTGAAAATAATTCTTGAATATGCTAGACTTGAGAAAAATATACTTTGTCTACTCATAAAAAAATCAAATGAAAATCAAAAGTTTGGATTAAGTCACTCCATTTTTTTTACGAAATTCCAGAGAACATATATATTTTATATTGCTATTGGACCATATTATGTTAGAACTTTTGAAAGTTTGAAACTTGGATTTACAAGCATTTTTGCCAATTTATCTTTAGTCTTGGTGTTCACTATTACTGCTAAAGAAAAGTATAAAGAATAAACTTAAAAGATAGTGATGACATTGAAGAAATGTAAAGATTTTTAAAGGTTTGGTTTGCTTTCAAGTTTCAATCGATGTAATTTACTAATAATTTTTTTAAGTTATTAATGGATTAGACCACTAACCTAAAGTTACTAATATTTAAAATTTTTTGAAAAGATAAGAAAAAGTAAAATTGCAAAGGAGCTCAAATATTTTTTTATTAACTAGATTGGTTTTTCAATTCTAACTAATTCGTGCTAGTTTTATCTAGTTTAGAGTAATTCGACCTCTAACATAATTTTAAAGGCTACATTGAATCGTTTGAAGTATTAGTTAACGATCAAGCCATTCAATGTGATCTTATTTTACAAACAATGGTAAGTAGTCAAGTGGATGCTTCGATATTCTGAAGGTATATCTAAAGTTTGTTTATGCATTATTATTGATGAACTTGTGTTAGATGGTTATAGAGATGCAGACATGACTAATGATATTAACTTTAGAAAGTTTATTTTTATATATATGACAACCTTTTCAAGGAGAGCTATATCTTGTCAATCAAAGTTGCAAAAATGCATTGCATTATCTTCCATGAAGCCAAATACATTGCCATTATTGAATGGATGTAGAAATTCTTACAAGAATTAGGCTTGAAGCAAGAAAAGTACATATTACATTATGATATTTAAAATACGATTCATTTTAATAAAAATTTTAACTTTTCATTCAAAGCTCAAGCATATTGAGGTATAATATCATTGGATATGGGAAACATTAAAGATGAAGTAGTTAACACTTGAAAAAATCCATATTAATGACAATAAGTTAAATATGATGATAAAGACTTTACCCGTAAAGAAGTTGATTACTTGTAGAGAGAAAATGGATCGATTAATAAAAAAAAGAGTTATTAATAAGTTGTTCCTAATTGGATCCACACTTATTTAGCATGTACCCCTAAAAGCAAAACTATAACTTTTCTAATTAGGGTAGAATAAAAAGAAAAATAAGAAAGTAAAATGTATATTCAAAAATAGAAAATATCATCTTCCTTTTATTAATTTCAATATTTTGCATTTGCAAGTTCTTTAATATATTTGTACATTATTTTAATTAGAATGACAAATTATCATGATCATGTGACAGAATTTTTATATTTTCAAACTTTCTAATGCTGTTGTTAAATTTAAGTTTAGCTAAGCCATGTATTTTCAAAAATTAACTTATTGCAACAACATTTAGCATTAACTATGTCTTCGAATTCCTTATAAAAAACAAAGAGTTATGTAATTATATAGAAAAGTTATAATTTGTTTTTAAATAATTAAATTACTCTACTACACCTATAATTTCATTCAATTTCTAATTATTTTATTCTATATCTATTTTCATTCAAGTCAATCAATTTTTATAAATCATATTTGAAGAAAAAATTAATTTAAGGGTTTTTTAATAAATACATAAATGCATTAATAATATTAAATTTGGCCAAACAACTCAACTTAATTAACTTAGCATTATTGGAATAGACCAACTAATATATTTAAGGTTAACTTAACAACCTTAACCATTCAATTAAGATTAGGGTTAAACATTTATCATTAATGTTATAAAGATAAGAAACTTGCCTAGATGTTTGATGCAATTTTCACTATGATGAAGTCTCATACATTGAGATCCTAGCTTATTCCACATAGGGCAAAAGCCTATAGAAAATCCCAAAAATGACACATTAAGAATAATTCCCACTATTATTACTTTATTAAATAGATATTGATTTATACATCAAAATATACTTGATGATCACTCCCATTATTATGTATATTTAATGTTCGCTACATGTGTAGGTGTTTTTGTTTGATTATCCATCCTTAATAGCCAAACAGGAAAAATGAGAACTATTGTGCAAGATATAGATTTTGTTTACTTTGATGAAAAAATATTTTTTATAAAATATACTTATAAAATGTTAAAATAATAAAAAGTATTTAATAAGAATTTAATCAATAAATCATCCTAAAATTCAATAACCTAAAATAAAAATAAAAAGGTATTCATACTACACTCTAGAAAAGATGGAAGGGGAGTAATAAGTGATGAAGAATCAAGCTACAAAGTATGAAATCCTTTGATAAGTGATAGTAAACACTACGAAGGTTAAATTTCTTTAATAAATCACAAAGTTCTTTCAAGAATTGTAAAGAAAAAATTCATAAAAAAGACTCAATTTTAATTATCAAAACTCAAACATGAATTATCTATAAGAAATAAGCCTTTTAAATAATTTTAGAGAAAACTTAGAATAATTAGGGCTTTAATAAACTTTATTCAAGTCCAAAACAAATACAAATAGACTTACTTGAACCTACAACAAACATACTAATGAACCTAACTTAAAGTAATAAAATAGTTAACCTATGGTAAAAAGATAAATTAGTGGATTATCAAATGTAGCTCATAAAAAAGAATAGATGTATTTAAACATAATAAAAAAATATGAAAAAAATTTAAATTAAGGCCTATAATGGCCAAAATAACATCAACTAACTTAAATGGTCTAAATTATCTCTAAGGTAACATTTACAAGCTTTAAATTTGCTTCTTGAATCATATCATTGATCCTTTTAAATTTTTTTATTTGAGATCACTCCTCTTAAGATCACATTATTCCTTCTCTCTTCAAAAGATTCATCCTTAAATCTATAAGACCTATATAAAAAAATAAAGAATAGAAACATTAAAAGAAGTATTCACAATAAATTTACCATGAGCATCCAACTTCATAGTAATATCATTAATCCTTAACCACTTGGATTGGCTATCCTACTTAAATGCAATTTAATCCTCTTTGGAGATCTTTTTCTTTCCTTATATGGAACCAAACATAACCTTAAGGTCAAATATAAAACATAAATTAACAATTTCATAAAAATAGATAAAATTATTAATAGTAACAAGTTTGTTAATGAAAGCACATAAAACATAATTCTATAATAACTTCTTACAAAAGCTAATCAAATCATGAAAGTTCTTACTTTTACCAATAAACTTAGGTGGAGATTATTTTCTATTTGCTTTCACTTTTTCTTCATCCATCTCTTTTATTTTATTACACACAATCTATCTTAAAAGTGTAATTCTTTTTATACAAAAAGAGCTTTCTTTAAAATTATTTCTTAAAAATTGTAGGACATATTTTAAATGCTCAATATGCTTATCTTCACTTTTACTATACATAAGATTATCATCAAAATATGGCAAGCAATCTTTTCGATCCTTTAAATCCTCAAACAATAATAAGATCCATCCTTTGAGCTCATGAAAGCAATGGGAATTAAAAATAATAAATTTATCAATGAAAATATATAAAACAAGATTCATCAAATTCATAAAAATACTTGGTGTATTGGATAAACTAAATATTAAAGCTAACCATTTTTACAATTTATGTTTTGTTTTGAAAATATTTTTCTATACATTCTGTTTTCTTATTCAAAATGGATGATATTTACCATTTAAATCAATTTTGGAAAACATATAAGGTTCATGTAACTTAATGAGCATATTTTTTAAATTCTTTTTTATGCCTAAAATGTTCTATCAAATCAATTTTTTCCCACAAGTCCTCTAAAGAACCTTTAGAAAATCCATATAAATAATGCAACTTATTATATAAATTCTTTAGAGTTTTCTTATCACCAAAATATTATATCAATCCATTATTGCAAATTTTTCCAGCAAGTAAGTCACTTGAAGAACTTTTAGACATAAACAATCCATATTTCCTATATAAAAATTTATTATGCCTAAAAATATCTCTAAAGACATTTTTTTCCACAAACATCAACATTTAAAACAAAATCAATATGTAGAGGAATATCAAGATCATGTGAAGAGGTAGCAAAAGCATAGTCATTCATATACAAATTTTCAATACATTCAAAACCCATCAATTTTGTATACAAAATATTTTTATTATATTTAAAATCTAACAATTTATCATGGAAAGTAAGGATAAGAGTACAACTTTAAGCCAATGTATTAATTATTGCAATATTTTTACCTTACTCTTCTTAATATTCTTTCCCTCTAAAAAAAGGTAATTTTTTTTAAAACACATCTTGAAATTTCTGTAAAATAAAATCAAAATCATTTGTTAAACCAAATTTAATTTTGTTGGTATTTTTATAGGTTTTTTTGTAAAATACAATTAGCCAAAAAATATATGAAGTACTCTTGACATTATTTATTTTTACTATGACATTTAATTTTTCTATTCCTTGTCTTGCTTCTTCATTCCATTATATTTTTTTCTTATTTTTGTCATAAATACTCTTTTTATAACTTTCGCTCTTTTCAACCTTTTTCTCCTCTCTATTTTTCTATTTTTCTCTTATTTTCTTCCTTTTCTCTATCATTCTCTTGTTTTATCATCCTTTCTTCCTCTCTCTTTTTTTTATTCTCTCTTTTTCTTTTTCTTTTCTTCACTTTTGGATCTTGAAAGAGATTTTGAACTTATATTAAACTTTTTAGTCATTTTTCTTCTCAACCTTTCCTTCCTAAGATTTCCATGAAAAACTTCAATTATAATTATATATAAAAGAGTTAGGAATAAAATTTTCTATTATAACAGCCTTCATTTTTCCTTAAATGGCAATAAGTTTTTCATTTCTTTTTTCTAGATAAATTAAGTTAATCTCATCAGATGTTAGTATAATTGATGAATTAGAAAGTAGCAAGCACCTTTTTTTTTTCCAAAATAGTAGTGGTATTTAAAGATCACCTCTATCTTCCTTTTCCATTTCAAGTAAATTTTTGGATAATTTCTCCATTGAAATAAAAGAAATATCTTTTTGACACTATCAAGATTAGAATTCACATGATTTCTTCTTTACATATCATCTTTTCTTTTCTCGTTCCTTCTTTTATATTTTATGTCACTCTTTTTGGATACATCATGATGCACACTTTCTTTATTATTTCTTCCATTTTTATTTTTAACTTTTTCTTTTTCAATATATTTAGCATTTATTTTTTATTTCTTCTTTCTTTTCTTTCATTATGGTGATTTTTATGAGGTTGTTCTCTCTTAACTTTCCCAATTCTATTTTTTACTTCACCAAATTTTATAATTATCCTATCAAGTTATTATTGTATAGTCCTTAATGTGAACATTATATCATTATATACACTACCTTCTGACATATTTGAGAGAAATATTTATAAGAAAAGATTAGATAAAAAGAAATGACCTCATCAATTATACACTCTTGCTTCATTTAGAGATATTTACACTTGTGTTTACACATTAAATTAAGGCTTTTACTCTCAAATGTTCTCATACTCTCTTATCTTTTATCACTCCTCACTTTTTTGACTTTTATAGTTCTTTGAGAACTTACGAGATATAACTAATAGAATTTCATAATTGTGACAATTAATTTCATTAATCAAAGTTTTAAGAAATTGAAGGATTAAACAAGACAATTAAAGAATCAAATGAATATTCAAATGAGAAAACTAACTAAGACTTAATAGAGAAAACTTCAAAGAAAAAGTATTAATTAGAACTTAAAGATTAAAAATTTACTAATTAAGAAAGAAGATAAAAATGACTAAATGAATTAATAACTTTTTTTAACCAAATAGGCTAAAAAAATAAGACAAAGAACAATGTAGAATGACACAAAACATAAATTTTAGGAATAACTTAACAATACAATGAAATTGGATTAGAATAAGAACTTCAAGTGTAACATTAAGCATTTAATAAGTACCAACAATTTTTTTCTTTTCACACTTTAAACAACTATTCTTTTGATTTTTTTTTATTAAATACACTTTTTTATTCACTTATATTTTTTCTTCTTTTATTCTTTTGTAATTTTTAATACTAGCCAGTACTTTTTATTCTTCTTTTTAGCTTTTACTCTCTCTTTTTTTAATACTACTCTTCTTTGTTTTATTCATCTTTGAATCATACCCAAAATTAATGTATAATAGTTTTGTATTGTTAAAACATAAATATTGAATTACTATAATTGACTACCTTGAATGGAATAAGAGATAGTCGAATATAATAATCAATTATGACAATTCTATGTAGTTAACAATATTTGAACATGAATCAAAACATGGCATGAGATAAAACTAAAATAGAAAGTCACAATTTTGATAGCAAAATTTTGGAATAACACCATAAATTCATCATAAAAAAATATATATGCACTAATGAAATAGAACAACATCAAATAGAATTAAAGAAAAGAGGGACAATAAGATGAAATTGTAAAATTATTGAAATAGGCTAAAACCTACAAATTTTGAAGGACTTTAACCTTCCATTTTGGAGGCCCTAAGAGTTATAAACCGTAATTGGCTTGACCCATGAGAGCTCACTGTCCACAAAGGTTGAAAAATTTATGATTTTTTTATATTTCTAAATTTTATATAGGTCTATATTTATTCATATAAAATCTCATTCCTATGTTTCATTTTTAATTACGTTGGTTATGTTATAAATAATTTATAGGTAATATTTTTATTTTATAGGCATTATATATATATGATATTTTTTATAGTTATATATAAATTTAAAGTGTATTATGACTAATTTATGAATAAATATATAATACTTTTGAATGATTTTAATTTTTATTATTTAAAACTTTAAATGTTATTTTAAAAAATAAAAAAAGCTCATGGATTAGGCTAGGTTCGTGAGGACCAAAATATAAAGGCTTGTAAAAAAATTGAATGGGTCCACCCCAATCTACATTAGTTAGTCCAACTTGTCCATTCCCTAACTCTAAAATTGAGACAAAGCCACACAATTGATAAAGTAAACTCAAGACAAAATTAAATACATGATTAAACTATAAATAAAATGAAATCTATTAACTAAATAACAAACTTCAATTTAAATGAAGCAATTTAGTTAAACACTAAACATGACACAAGTTATGGAAACACAATGCCATTAACAAAACTAATTTGTTTACTATGAATTGATTAATTAAATAGGACATGGCGAGGTGCACTAATTGACAATTTGAAATTGAAGTTATATCACTAACACACAAATTGAAATTAAGAACAATAAACAAAATTGACTAATAAAATAGAACCAAAACAAATTATAAAACATAAATAATAAGACTTCAAATTTTGAATGAAATAATAACACGAAGACACAAATCTAAATTAAATAGAAATATAATTAAACAAAAAAAAAGAAGACATTAAATTTAAATAGAGCAACCTAAACATAATAGAAATAAGAAATGAATTTGAAGATTGGGATACCTTATTTTGAATGCTAAATAATAAGAATCTAACTGATGGATTATCCCAAAATTCAACGAAACAAAACAAAAATAAAAAGATATTCATGCTACACTATTAAAAAGATAGAAGGAGAGTGATAAGTGATGAAGAATTACACCACAAAGGATGAAATCCATTGATAAGTGATAGTGGATATCACAAAAGTTAAATTTTTTTGATAAGTTACAAAATTCCATAGAGAGAAAGCTTACAAGAGAGACTCAATCTTAATTATCAAAACTCAAATCTGAATTGTCTATAAGGAATAAGCTTTCTTAAATAGTCTTAGAGAAAACTTATAATAATTAGGATTTAAGTAAACTTTACTTAAGCTTAAAGTAAACATACTAATAAACCTAACTTGAAGTAATAAAATAGTTAACTTATGGTAAAAAGAAATAAACTAATGGATCGTAAAACACTAGCTCATAAAAAAAATAATTTTTTTTAAATATAATAAAAATATAGATAAAATGTAACTTAAGACCCACAATTGCCAAAATAACATCAACTAGCCCAAGTGGTCTAAATTATCTCTAAAACAGCATCCATAACTTACAAGTCATATTATTGATTTTCTTAGATTTGCTATTTAAGATTGCTTTTCCTAAGATCACATCAATATTTTATTTGTTTAATATTAAATATAAAAAATTTTAAAAAAGTAATTTTTTTAAAGAGAAATTTGCTCTCCTCAATCAGTATGGATTTAGGTATCATTTTTTAATTACAAATATAAGTGGCATGTTATTTTTTTTGTTAATATACATATAAATGATATTTTTATATGGAAAATATTTTTGACTAAATAAATGAAATCATAATATTCATCTAATTTTAATTTATTCATCTTTTATAAAAACAAATTATAATTGACGGAAGATGGCTATAAAACTACCTAAATTACATTTAACAAAAGAAACATTCGCATTCATAAAATAAGAAAAAAATTGTTCTTATAAAAATCTGATTGCAAAGACAAATTTTAACTCATTAAAAGTTTTCAAATTTTTTTTTGTGTTTATAAAAACAAATTAATTGAAAACTTTAAACTCCTTGAATAACTATATAATATAATTAAATATGACTTACATTTATATTAAAATATTTCAATATTATAATTATAATTACAATATATTATATGATAAAAATTTGAGAAGTAAGTTGCAACCATAAAGATATTTATTATGCTTTTTAGTATTTAAATTGCTTATGATTATTTTAAAATTAATATTAAAATAATTTTATAATATTATTAATAAAAAATAAATTAAAAGTATAATAAAACTGCCTTAATTGCAGAAGCCAAATTCTACTCACTCACTTGCTCTAAATATTTCTATGATGAAACCATAAAACTAGCGAATAATCCTATAGATATTGAAAATAAAATTTAAAATTAATTTGAATAAAAATTAAAAATTATAATTAAATATAGAATAATAAAATAAATTTATAAAATTTAAAATATAATTTTAAAATTTATTTTAGTTGCTGATAATAATTATCAAATTATTATGGATAATTCTGATACCTGCCGACACCATTGCTTCAAGCGGGCCTCTCACATCCATGTGCGTCAAAGTTTGTTCATTATATTAATTCATGTGACGTTCTTCGAAAGCATAAGTCCTCCCACCTTGGAATATTCTCCATATACGAATATGATTGCGGATAAAAACTATCCCCCCAAAAAGAGCAGAAAATTATTATTATTTTTCAACAGCAAAAAAAAGCAGGAAATTAAAGCATAGGTTGCATCATTTTCAGCCTGAATAGGACATTCAGGCTTGAACTGGGCCTTTGAAAAGTCACACCCAAAAATGGAAGTGGGCTTAAGAAAAGCAAAGATAAATGTACTCCAATTTGGATTTCCCTAATTGGACTGCACTGCCGCCATAACTCAACTTTCTTAGTTAACGGCCTCAAACAGAGTCACTTTAGTGGTTACCAGTTCCCAGGGCCCAGGCCATAATAATAAGAAAAAAGTTACCAAGTTTGTAAGTAGATAAATGGAAGGAAAAAGTTTCACGGGGATGCTCCAATAATATAGAAAAACAATCCTAAGAGGACGAAAATATAATCTTTTGTAACGGAAAAATATGATTTTATTTTATTTTCAAATATTTTTTTTAAATGGGTGTTTAGCTTTAAGTTAGAAGGAATTTCATTTCATTTATAATTTCTATTTTAATATCATTTGTATCATTATAAAATTCATTCAATTTAATAAAGATTTTATTGGAATTCATTTTATATAACCTAGATTACGTATTATATAAAAATTTTACCTTTTTTCAATATTGTATTTATCATGATATTATTAAAATTTATTTTTTAAATGAATTTCATATATTTTTTAATATATTCTAGATAAATTAATTCATTTACAAATGAATTAAAATTATTATTTTTGATAAAAAAATTTAAATAATAAAATTTATTTATAAATAAATTAAAATTATTTTTATTAATATAAAATAAAATTAATTCTAGAAAAAGTATATGTCAAATCCTAAAATGGAAAATGTTAGAGACAACTTATGTTTAAGCCTTTAAAATGTAACATATGTACTTTAAAGAGTAAAGTATAATATTACAACTTAATGGACGGTGATAAAAAAATTAAGAATTTAGAATTTAATACTGGTAGTAAATTTTAAAAATTATTTTTAAATTTATAATTATTCATTTCCTTGATATTCTTATTAAGAGTTATGATAGTTCACTTCAACCCTTACTTGGTAGAAAGGAGCGAAAATAAGATCAGAGAAAAGTTTAAATTTAAAATTTTTTTCCCAAACTTAGTTTGAAAAAATATGGAAAGATAAAGGAAGGGATTATTATTACTTTTGCACATAAAATTTTAAATTTTTTTTCTCATTTTCTCTTCTAACTAACTTTTAAAATTTTCTTTCTTTTTTTCCTTATTTTCATTTTAACCAAGCATAGGGCTAGAGTGTTTTACCCTCTTTGAGGTAAGATGCTTTTGGTTTTGGAGCAGCTCAATCATTAGTTATACACCTTTAGTTATATACAAAACTTGTAATCAAGAAACCTACTTACTTATGAGTTGTTGATATTGATATTACACTAAAAGTAATTTTATCTTTGCTTGATTTAAATTAAAAAAAATTGTCCTTATACTTATTAAAACACAGCGTCAAATAATGTGAATCTATTCACCTAATGGATTCTCGAATAATGCTCTTGGCTCTTCGGAACAATTTAAAACCAAATAAACCCATTCATAAATCGATTTTCAATCTCTTGAAAAAATGAATCGATTATTGAATTTTAAAATGATTTTAAACTTAAAACTTTTTTAAATCATTTGAAGACATTATTCTTTTTATAAAACTAATTCTTCCAAAATTAATTTTATAATTCGTTTAAAAGCTTCCACAAAATATTTTGATAATTTGTAAAGTAATTTTAATTTCCATTTGGAGCTTTAATTAAGATCAAAAGATTATAAAATATTTTATATTAAAAAGGATAATTTAGAGTTTGCAAGCTTTTGACTTAAATAGAACATATCATATCTCTTAAAAGTTTAACCTTCTTTTGTATCTAAAATTTTGAATTCGATCATGAAATTTTATATACAATATAGTGATTTAATCATTTTTCCTCTTATAAAAAAATAAAAAAAGCTCTAATGATAGACAGTAAAAAAATATTCGAGTCTAATTTTTTTCTGACGTAAAAAGAAGAGTGAGAAGAAAATGAACATATGAATTAATGTGAAAGTATCATTATATATATATTTGGGGGGAGGGATCCATGAAACGGTGTCCTTTCTTGTTACTATGCACGAAAGCAGTATATATACATCAACATAATAAAAACTTCAGTTGGGCAATTTTGCTGATACTATGCGTCAAGGACACAGGTAGGGTTTCCAACAATGTGAAGGCGCTTCATGTTGGCTCTAAACCCTGCAACGGGCTTCATCTGCCGTGTTTCTCAAAACGGACTCCGTTATCATTTATTCGGGAACACCCTTCACCCACACATGCATTAGTTTGCCACCCATTTTAGGTTTCTTGGATTTTACTTTGTCAAGAGTCGGTGCCTCAATTAGTTGGGTTATAAATCCTCTCAATTTAATGTAATTTTAAAAGAAAGACCCATATAATTAATGCTCTAACTAAATATATTTATATATAAATCATGCCTTTATATCCTCCTTGTATTCACACACACAATTTTTTATCCATCATTTGAAATTGTAAAAAAAAATAATAATTCAATTCATTTGAATTTGAATTTAAATATAAAATTATCTATTAACCAATTCTAGATGAATTGAATTTTAATTCATTTGTGGTTCCAAACTAGTTATTAAATTAATTGTAATGCGTCAACTAAATTCATATAGCTCTGATATTTTTATTATCTCTATCAAATTCAAATGATTTACAATTGAATGAAAATATTTATTACTGTTGTAAAATAGAATCTTGTTTTTGAATCCTAGATATTTACTGGAAGAATAGAAATTTATTAATTTTTTAATTCTTGATGTGATTATCTGAAATAGAACCTTGTTTATGATTTTTGCAGTTAATACATACACATGTGGGAGATAGGAAGGTGGTGTCGTACAGGATTTGAAGCAAGATTCAAGGCCATCGTGCCCTCAAAGTAATTCCAAATACTTGCTTCGCAAGACAACTGGCAAGCAACTACTAGTCCATAATTTCCATCGCCATGGGTTTAATTGCAAAATTCCGTTTTTGAAAAGGACGGTATTATTTAGGAATTCTATTCCTTTCTGCCTGGCTTGGGTTCTCCTTCTCTAATAGCTTTGTGCTCTTCAAAAGATTCCAAACTGCTGATATTCCTTGTCGTTTTACGATACTCCATGTCATTTTAAAAATTTTTTGGGGTCATGCATTAGGTCCAAATTCAGTAATTTAATCTTTATCTTCATGTTAAGTGAATTAATAATAAAAAAAAAGATTTAAAGTAATTTGTTGAAAGCGTAGCGTACCCTAGCTAGCTCCGGTTGGCACTTGGCAATGGCATTGACCTTATAGCAGCTGCTGCTTTGTGCAGTGCATGTGCAAACAGCGCATAAAATGCAAGTATGATAAATCTTTGACCAGCAGTGTAATAAATAATTTCCGAGTTTCAGCTATATATACAGAGGAAAGGAGGTAGCCAGCTAGCATGGGATAGAAATAGGCGCTTGGTGTTCTGTGCTTCGGAGACAAATTGATGTGCATGTATGCACATTTGACAACTTTAACTTTGCCATCCAAATTTCTGGTTTCTGTTTTAGGTCTCGGGCCAATCTTCAGGGTTTGAGGGAAGGATTTTGACTTCAATCACTGTTATGCGTGTAATTTATAACAAATTATAAATAATAATGTTATGTATATCAAAAATTAAATTTAAAATTAAAATTTAAATATAAATTGAGAATTATATTAAATTATATTTAAAATGATTAGATAGATTTATAAAATCTAATTTAATAAATATAAAAAATTTGAAATTCATTCTTGTATCTCATTTTTAATTAATATAATACTTTTGAACTATAGAAGAACTTGAAATCCCAAATTTAATTTGACTTACATAACCTATACAGAGAGAGACACAAACATAGAAGTCTGAATCAGTGTTTAATTACCAGTTGGTATAAACTGTCAGATAATCCATGGATCAAAATAAGCTTCCATGAGATCCTTACACTCTCTCTCTCTCGCTCTCTCTTCAATTGAATTTTTTGTAGATTTCCAATTCTCCATGAAAGAAGTGAGTTATATATAAATGCTCTTCCTTTACTCCTGTGTTGGCAACAGCTTGTTAGGTCAATCTTGAGTTTCACGACATTAAGAATTTTTTTTTAATTTTTGCAATTACAAAGAACCCTAGAGGAGAAAAACAACATAATAATACCCCATTAAAGAGAGATTTCTATTACATCACCAATGAATAAACAGCATGATGGAATAAAAAAAATTAAACTTAGTGTAACTTAAATATTGAAAGAGATTAAAGGGTACCAATGAATCCGCATATCTATTATTCCTCTTATTAAGGGCAATGCTAGTAAATGTAAAAATTTGAAAAATTAAGGAGATTTACCTTACACTTTCTCTCTATTTTAAAAAATTATATTTAGCCCTTAAAAATTAAAAAGTTTAATATAAGCCCTTAACAAAATCTATTTCGGTCCCCTGTATATTTGTCTTGACTTGCCCACTGCTTCTTATAGACTTGAATTATAATTAAAATTGGCCAATTTTAATTTCAGAGCCGCCCATATAATGTGGCCAAATCCTGAGTCTTTTTCATTATTACACTTTTTAATAGAAATAAAAAATCCAAATTAATTTTCAAAATAACCCGTTTAAAACTCATCTCCAGCTTTAAACCATTGCAATTAACAAATTAAGCTCCTCAAAATTCAGCTATAAATAAATCACTTTCATATTCCTAATTTATAAATGAAACCATTTAACCGTTTCTGCAGCCATTTCTAATGAGTCGACGGCATCCTGCCTTGCTTCCTTAATTAGAATTCCCATCACTTTTAATTATGCATATAAAACATGATTTAGCTCAAATGGTTGGGTTGGGTTTGTTTCGTGAGTGAAAACTTGGAGCTTTTTACATCAATGAAGTGATCAATTGAAAAGGCTAAAATTCTATTTTTTTGGCCTTCAGATTAAATATGTAAATAATTAGTTAGTCATAAAATGTGTCTGTAACCATGTGTAAATTAATGAAGCATGTGACTTATCCCACCCAACATCACCCGATGTTTTTTTTTTTTTTTTTACAAAGATACAGTTTAGATAGTATTGTTAAGTGTTTATTGTAAAATTTTTCATTCAAATTATGATATATGTATTAATTATCTTATTAATTACAAATAATTTTTATTTGATAATTACAATAATTATTGATATTATAATTATAATAAAATAATTAATACACATATCATAATTAATTTGAATAAATTTTTTTATGATAAGTACATAAAGAATTTTACTTAAATTTTATTCTTTTATAAAAATAGAAGTGATTAAATTATTATATGTGTGTGTGTAAAGATCAAGGCTTTATTTCATATAAGTATCTGATAAATTAAGTGATAACTTATAATTAATAATTGATAAAATAACTTATTAAAAGTATAAATTAATATAAATAGATATATAATTAAAATAATTCATATTTATTTAAGGATCAAATTATATTAATATAATTAATATATTTAAAATAAAAATATAACATCTAATATTTAATTAATTATATTTTATAAACTTATATATTTACTTGCTTACATGATTTTATTTAATTATTATTTATAATAAAATTATAGTTACTTAAAATATAATTAATTATATTTTATAATATTTTATATTTATTTACATGCATATTGTTATATATTTGCAGTTTAAAATTAGGATATTATTATATAAAATTTAAATTAACTATATTTTATAAAAATAATTTTTAAGTTTATGCTATGAAAAATATGAAGTATAAATTAACAAAAAGAATAAAAATAAATTTGAAAATTTGAAGAAATAATAATTTATAATTTATAAGTTATTCAAAATAATTTATTGAATTAGAATTTATTTTTCAATAAATTAATATGTAAAATATTTTTAAAATTAGTTTATCATTATAAGTTAGATTATTTATTATACATGACGGAGGATAGATGTAAAATATAGAAAAAAAAAACATAAAACCTTCCAAAATATTAATTGCCTCTTGAACCTGAATTTTTGGTTCATCCAATTATGCATATATGGTAGGAAAGCCAACCAAAGATAATTGATTTCCCAGCATGAATTGACCTAAGAATACATCTCAAAACAATGGCACGAGCAATTCGTTAGTGCCTACTAGTGGGGGCATGGCACAAGGTCAAAAGAGATGGGACACCGGCAATGGGTTTAATGTCTAATCGTGTAGTCTATTCACTAATAACCGATTTCAGATTCAGATTGGTTGTTATGAAATTCTTATGAGTATTACATAAAACTAATTATAAGCTGTTATATATAATTTAATCAATTTGTGTCCATATGTAACGGTTTATAAACCAATATATATATACATAAAAGAATTTTGTTATATTATTGATTAAACTTCGATTTAGACCGATCAAAACATCATTCTTAATTCTCGCGAAAGTTTGACCACTAAATAGGTACCTTGGATAGCAATATTCACTTTTCGGAGAACTAAGGAAAAATGCGAGGACCTGTCCAACTCAAGATCACAGAATTCAACTACAACCACTGCTTCTATTTAACTAAATATCATCTCCGAAAGAAAAAAGAAGAAATAAATATATATTTCAAAAGTTAAAACAATATATAATTAATCATAAGTATTTAATTCAAATGATATGTAATATTTAAATTTTTTTTAACCTTTTCTCAATACTTGAGTTGATTCCAAGTGCTTATATATACAAGTCTAGTAAATTATCTAATCAAACTATCGAATATATATATATATATATATATATGTATGTGTGCGTGTATAATTAAAGTAAATATATATTATTTAGAATGAATTTATTTATTTATGTACCTTGGAAAAAAAAAAAAGGGAAAACATGTCTATCTATATCACAGAGCTAGTGCTGGTAATGTATCCTCGTCTAGAAAGATGGAAGGATTGAAGGGTGGCCTAGATGTGTGCTAAACGTACAGTTAAACAGTTGGATAAGGACAGCTACTCTTTCTTAGACCTTATAAAAAGAAGGAACTCAGTACCCTGATCTCCTCCAATTCAGATATACCAAATCCACAAACACAAATATACCGCAGCAGCTGCACACACATTGATACAAAGAGATAGTGAGGCAGCAAAACTTATCGGACAATCATTCCCTTGAAGATGTGAGAGAGAATGTATGTAAGAAGAGTTTTCAGGGCCATGAAAATTCAACAAGAGGGCAGTGCATGTGATACCTCAAAATAACATTACTGTAGCAGTCTGACTGACCAGTGCCGCACCTTATTCAAGCTCCTTTCTCATCAGCCACCACACTTAAATTATTAATATATTTGATTTCACGTTTAGTTATGTATGTTTACTTGTATAATTGACATTATACAAATGTTTGGAAAACGATGAGACAATTATTTTTTGGGAAAAATACTGTGATAACCTCCTGAATTTCAATATAAAATAGCATCATACTTTCATTCATTTTAAAAGCTAATTAAGCGTTCCTTTATTTTCAAGAAAAATGTATTTTTTAAAGTATAATTGTAAAATATTAAGGTAAATAATATATTTTTTATTTAATACTAAATATAAAAAATTTATAAAAAATAAATTCTTCTATTTCAATAAAAAAATTTCTTTTCTCTATTATCATAATTTTAAGTATTATTTTTTTACTGATAAATATAAATAATATATTATTTCTATATATATTAATAATATTTTCCTATAAAAAATAAATTTCGATAAAACATACCCAAGATCTTCCTGAAAATTGAAGATAACCATATCATTCAAATATGAATCGCTTGTCAAAAAAACTGTGAAAGAGGAAAAAAGAAAAAGGGGATTACCATGCCATTCAAACATGATAGTACTTAAAATAAAAGTAAGTGCTGCAGCATTAGTTCGTGCAACTTGTCTCACATATTTCCTTTATAATTGCTACAGCAGAAATGTAAAGATATACTGGTGTTTAACGGATTATATGTTAATTTTTTAGCAACATTTAAACAAGTGTCGTTATATATTAATTTTAACATGAATTATATAATAGATGTGAAAAAAAAAGATTATAACATCTATTTTTTAGGCAAAAAAAGTTAATATCTTTTCTTTTACAAATATTTTTTTATATTTCACATCAATTTTTTTAACGTCAAATATTTGTATAATATTTTTTGTTAAACATCAATTTCTAGCTTATCCACTAGAATATTTATAGTAAAATTTGAAAAAAAAATCCTAGCAAATTGACAAAAAAATGTATATTTTAAGTTAAAAATTTTGAAAGATTCAGTTATTCATTTTGAACTTTTTTTCATTTTATATAAATTTTTAAAATTTTATCTATTTATAAACTGTCACTTCTCAACATCATAAAAAGTGACAATTTTCATGAACTTTTTTTAACTTTTTCTCTATCTCTTATTCTTGTTTGATTGATTTCGAATTCCACTACAACATTTATTAAATATATAATAAGAGTTTAACACTTACATATAACTTCTGAAGTTATACTAAAAAAATACAAAGAAAATTTCTTAAAAAAAATTACGCACAAAATTCAAAAAAATAAAAGAGGCAAAGATATGAGAAATAGAACTAGTGGCTTGAAACAAGATATTTGCTTCATGGTAGAGGATGGAGTGACATGTAGGATTTTATAGAATGAATTAAATAGAGATAAATATTGAGTTTGAAAATAAATAAGAGAGAGAGAGAGAGTAAGAGTAAAAGTGATAATAAAAAAATAAAATATATTTTATTTATAATATAAAAATATCACTATTTTATAATTTTAAATGTCAATTATTTCATAAGTCAATGCCTAAAGTTTAGCAGGAAGAAAATACATCTATTTTTTTAAGAACAAACACCTAAAGTTTCTTTATATTTTAAAAATGCTACCATTTTAATGACTTTAAATGTTACTTATTTTAGCAACCATCATTTAAAATTCCATGGGACGAAAACATATCAATTTTTTTAAAAATTTTAATGTTTAAATTTTTCTCATATTTTAAAAAATGATATCATTCTCATAAATTTACATGTCAATTATCTTATGATTGGATGTTATAATATATTAAAATATTGATTATATGAAAAAAATTAACATTTTATCATTGGAAATATCAATTGCACTATTTGCAATCAAATAGTTAATATACAAAGAGTAACTCGGATTTTATACAAATTTAATTGACATAAAATTATAATTCTATCAACAAATTTAGTTACAATAATTTATTTTACATTAAAAATAATATGTTAGTTGTTTATTTTACGATCACCATTTTTGTAATACAAATGCTAAATATATAGTTAAGAAAGGAGAGACAAATAATATTAGAAGTTTATTCTAACATTTTATTACTTTCTAAATCATTACAAATATATGTTTCACAATATAATCATTAATCTACACTAAAAATACACTAAATTATGAATACAAAATTACAATAATACCAATATATTTTACAATATAATATCTAAACTAATTTACAAACTTAATATCATTTGGCTTAACTTTAGTGTTGTAAATTCCTACATGTTGAACATTGTTCAATTTGTCTCATTTGTAATCCAAAAGTCTCGAAAATATGGTTGCCTTCGTTGTTGATTCTAGAGTTTGGATAGAATATAAAGCTAGCTCACCTCTCCTTACTACACATGTAGAAATATTGTGGATATTTTTAAAGCATCTTATCATCCATTCCCTAAAAATGACATTAGAGAATGGATAGAATGCTTTAATAAGATTCATAACACTTTTAAATATGTAGTAAAAATAGGTGACCTATCCTACTTTTTTACCCAAACTCTCAATTTAGATTATGAAGATAAAAATATTACACAGATGTTTCATTTGGAGAGTAGTAGTGAAATTTATAGGCAATTTGAAAAAAGTTTGACATTAGTTAATACAAAATTGATGTTCTATATATCATAATTTTTCAACTAGTTGATAGTTATCATATCATTAGACATTGGATAAGTATAAAACTAAAGTGATTATTTTTTACATTTTTCAAGTAGACATTTAAAATGCTTTTAAATGATGGTTATGTATAAAAGCAATATCTTTAGTTTTCGTGATTTCTTAGAAACCTCATAAATATCATAACTTTAGACGTTGACTAAGTTTAAAATTTTGATATTTTTCTTATCAAATTTTTACAACATCTTTAAATGTTGGTTAACTCTAAAATTAACATCTTAAATTTTACTTGTTTTCCCAATAATCTTTAAATATTATATATTTTAATATTAATTAAGTAAAAAATTGATATTTTAAGTTTCTTAATATTTTAAAATACGATAGCATACAATTAAATATCTGTTATATTTATGATCTGTTGTCTTAATTTTTTAAATAATTTTAAAAATAATATTATATTAAAATAGATATCGATATTAACTTTGACCAATATCTATCCATCGATATTTGTTTACAATTCTGTAACGATGAATTTGATGCCTAAAAGTGCAACTTATCCTATATTCACTTAATTTTTTAAAAATATCAACTAAGAATTTCAATATCATTTTCTTTTATATTTGAGAAATAAAATGAATTATCTTCTATATTTTAGTATTCACTTACTCATTATGTTAAAATATAAATAAAAACAATATTAAAATTTTAATATTTCACTAGAACTAAAAATATTTTCCCCATATTTAGCTAATTTGCTGGTATGTTAATTATATCTTCCATCTTTTTCCCTTTTAAATTTGGCTATCCTCCTAGCCAGAGCGCAGACCGTGAGGTTGATTTTTCCAACTCGCATACCGGCTTTGCCGCTAGTCTGCTCCCACAATCATTAAGACTTTTACGAGTGGCTTTTCCCTACTGTTAGAAAAACCGCAGGCAGAGCCATCCATCGATCCCACTGCTACTGTATATTGGGTCCCTATGTTAAGAGAATCTTGCAAGTCACCAAAATAACGTGTCGAGTTTCTAATTACAGGATATGATTTCTTACAAGGCATAATCGATCTAAAATCTTGGATTTTGAAATTACAAATTATCAAATCTTCTTCATTGTAGTTTCCCAGTGGACCTTTTGTAGATTTTTCATTCTGAATTTATTAATTCAATAATAAAAAATATAAAAAATTTGGTTCAATATTACAATAATTATTCAATTTTAGCTCTAATAATAATTTAATCAATTAACTTAGTAATAGGTGATTTTTAGCAATGGGTGGACCCATTTCATATTGCATCTTATGAATAAAGAATGCTACACTTAAATTCTAAGTTGATCTATTCACACTCAATTAATCATAGAAATCATTTGATTTATCTTAACAGTATAAAAAGTTCTATTTCTCGAAAAATGAAGAAAGATAAATTATTTAGTTAATCATTATTTAATAAATTAGAGGAAATAGGGTTCTTGAAAAGTTTTACTTCTTATAAAATATAAGAAATAACTTACACACCTCTTCCCTAAGTAAGTTTTATTTTCTATGCTATTTATGGATACAATAACAAAATTATTCTCATTAAATTTAATTAATAATAAATAAAATTTACTAATTTGTGTTACAATAATATTAAGTATATAGTAGTCACTTTAATAATACTTCTTAGGATATTTAAAATTGAACTAAGTAAAATATAGAAAATTATTTCCTAGAAAATATTACTTCCTATGTGTTAACCAAATAATTTTGAGTACTTTCTAGGAAATTTATATAGAAAATTATTTTCTTGAAAGTTCAACTTCCTGTAGGGAATTATTTTTTGTATGAAACAAATGACTCTATAGATTCTTTCTCTGAAATTATTGGTTGAAGGCTAGAATTGATAGAAGTGATAATTCCTGTATAATATTTGTGTGGTATTTGAGATTAAATTTCATAATTTATCTATTATCATATTTCAAATGGATTCATTAGATATTTCTAATTATCATTTATTTATATCTTAATAATATATTAATTGTACATAATTTAATAAAATTAAGTTTCACTAAAATTAACACTTTCAGTTGTTGATGTATTGATGAGAATGCATCAAATTAAAAGAATCAAATTAATCATTATTTAATAAATTAGAGGAAATAGGGATTCTTGAAAAGTTTTACTTCTTATAAAATATAAGAAATAACTTACACACCTCTTCCCTAAGTAAGTTTTATTTTCTATGTTATTTATGGATACAATAACAAAATTATTCTCATTAAATTTAATTAATAATAACTAAAATTTACTAATTTATGTTACAATAATATTAAGTATATAGTAGTCACTTTAATAACACTTCTTAGGATATTTAAAATTGAACTAAGTAAAATATAGAAAATTATTTCCTAGAAAATATTACTTCCTATGTGTTAACCAAATAATTTTGAGTACTTTCTAGGAAATTTATATAGAAAATTATTTCCTTGAAAGTTCAATTTCCGGCAGGGAATTATTTTCTGTATAAAACAAACGATTCTATAGATTCTCTCTCTGAAATTATTGGTTGAAGGCTAGAATTGATAGAAGTGATAATTCCTGTATAATATTTGTGTGGTATTTGAGATTGGAAATCATGATTTATCTACTATCATATTTCAAATGGATTCGTTAGATATTTGTAATAATCATTTATTCATATTTTAATAATATATTAATTTCACATAATTTAATAAAATTATTTTTCACTAAAATTAACACTTTCAGCTGCAGATGTATTGATGAAAATGTATCAAATTAAAAGCACCAAACTTCATTGTCCGCACAAATTAGCAGGGATCGTCATACATGATCTTATAAAAGTATCTTTGACTAAATATCTGCTTTGTGTGGCAAAGGCCAATTTCACAACCTTTTTTTAAAGGTGATAACGTTGATGTTCTTGTTTTTGTTTTTGTTTTTTTTTTCCCGGGGGGGGGGGGGTTGTATCTTGGTCATTTACAATTTTACAATGCATACTATCTGAAAATGATAGTAAAATATAACTATAGATGTATAGTCTTTTAATAAAACGATCTGGCATATATACAGTACTTATAATCTCTCCAATATTATACAAGCTTGGGAATTTCTTTCCTTAGCAGCAGCGGTGATTCTCACTTGCTCATACAGTGCTAAATCAATTATGTGTTTCTTTAATTTTTGTTTCAGAATTACAAAAAAAAAAAAATTCCTATACTTCAAGAAAATTAATGCTTCCCATTCCAAGATTCTTGACCTTAGAGGCTCCTTTTTCTATTTTGAGCTTCTCTGCATCTAAATTGCGTTGATTCCTTTAGTAATTTCTCCTTGCGGCAGTGTTTTAATCACATTTTTATATTTCTGTAATTTTCCATTTAATTTCATTTCAATTCCATAATTTTTTATTTTTATTTTTTATTTTTACTTTGATCTCATTGAATCAGTTATTTTTTACAGTGATATTATGAATCTCTATTTATCCAAATTTCTAATTTTAAATTCTTACATATTCTTCTGACTTCTTTTCCATTTCTCTTCGACCTTAATCAATCCAAAAGTTACTCCCTTTTTTATAGACATGTTTTCATTTCCGTTTTGAATTTTATCTCTTCTCCTTTCCCCTATGCTTGGAACTTCTTTCTCTCACGATTCCACTTTCTCTTCTCCACATATCTATAGGCAGGTGTATGAATTTATATGATTTGTCAATTCAATTTTTGATCTATTTACGAAATCCTTCCTGGTTTTAGTATGAATTTCTATTGTTGTCAAATATTCTTATTTTTGTGAGTTATTATTCTCTCCATTATTTTCTTTTTAGTTAATTGCAGTTTTTTATCACATTGATTCCATTCTAGAACCAAATTTTTTAGCAATGCATTTTATGTTATATGATTTTACCTATACTTAAGGTTTTTAGTAACAATAGTTCCGACTCTAGAACTTTTCTTTTTGAGATTAAAACTATGTTCATTGCTTTATAGATACTTTCATTTTATATATAATAACAGTGCAATTTTAGTTTAGTTAGAACATTTGAATGATTGCACTAGATTTTAGTGAATTATGTATTGTGATGTGCCACATGATTTTTCAAGCTAAAATTTTGATCATTAGTTGGTTTAGTTCCAATGTAGTTTATATGAAACTGCAACTCATGATTTTGCACACTATTTTAAATTCACTTCACTTATGTGGTAGAATCACAATATGCATCACTAACATCACATGCCTTACTTTTATTCTAAACTAACTTACTTTAGGTGAAGGGTAAGGAATTCACACTTACCAACATCCCTAATATTATCAAAACTAACTACACAATTTGATGATATATGCTTAATTAATGATGGAACTTTACGCATTTAGTGTCCTCCAAGATCTAAATTTATGTTGTTCTCCATGATGTACTTGAAAATTGTTTAATATATATACTTCTTAGTTGATACCTATCTTTAATTATCTACATAGATAAATTAAAAATCAAAGAGCAGCTCTGCATTTGGTTAAATACCTTATAATTTGAAATCAAAATTACATAAATAGTTATCGAATATGTAAAATATGAAAATAAATTTTTTATTTGATTGAATACCTTTCAATTTAAAATATAATTTCATATTATATAAATTACTAGTAAACAAAATTAATTAAATTCATGCATTGCATGAACTATTATTAGAATTGTGTCATATAAGTTAATTATATATGATATAGTCCGATATTTATTGTAAACCTTTTCATTTGACTAATTTTTAATAAAAGGAAATTTATTTTTCTTTATCAATCATTTAATTATTATTTACGTTTGATAAAGTTCAAAGATTAAGATGACTTATAGAATAAGATCATGCATATGTGACAATCACGAAACATAGTCCTTATAAGTTTAGATCTTAAAATGCTTTTAGTCATAAAGTTATTGGGAATATATACTAATGAATCGAATAGACCAGTAGTATACATGATGTATGCTCAAGTGAGAGGATGTCTTGTTTCATAGACATCGGTGTGGTAATATTAGTACATATATGTAGGTGCTCATTAGATGAAGGAACTCACTAACCTGACACATTTAAGAATTTCTTTATGGATAAATTGAATTGGAATTCTTATATTGCAGTGGTGTAAAATTAATCCTTTAACTTAAGACATTATGATAATTTTATATTTATTAAGTTATACTTTAATATTTTACTAATTCCTGAAAGTCATTTAAAGGACATCTATTGGATATAATTTTAGCATCCATGAAGATTTGTGAATGCTAATAAGAAATTTATCACTTCTCACAAAGAGAAAAGAATATCCTATGTTATCTTATAAATTATAACTTCCAAATTCTTGGTCAAGGTAAGGTGAAATAAAAAAAAAGATTTTTTTAAGTTTTACATGATTATCCATGAATTTTGGATTGGATATATAGTAGTTAAATGACTAGGGTTTTGACAAACATACCATGCCTTAAGTTCAATCGGGACACTGTATGACGAAAGGATTGTATTACATGGTAATTGTAACTAAAAATGTTCATATCTATAATTCATGTTAACTAGTTCATGACATGTTGCCAGACATTAATTATCATGAATTTTTTGATTTAGAATTAATAAAATTAATTATAAATATTAAATTAAAAAGATTTAATTTAATCATGACTTATTACTAATTTAAAAGTGAATTTGAGGGGTTACATACATAAAATGAAATATAGCTACATTCATTTATTTAAAGAGAATTAATCTAATTATAAGATAATTAGTAATGAAAATTTAACTATAAGATAGTTAATGGTAGAAAAGAAATAAATATAAATAAAAAGTTTATTTATTGATTTATTTCCTTAAGAAATATTTTATAATTAAATTATTTATTTATTGGATAATTTTTTAAATTGTTATTTATTTTGTGTAGAATTCCTAAAAGTTCTATTCAAATTCTATTAAGAACCTTCTTTGTAGATAAGTAATGAGATAACTACAAATGGAAATCTATAAGAGTTATAGAGAATCCTAACAATAACATAAACAATAATGACTGCAAAAATTATAATCATCAACCGTCAATACATGTGTATGGATATGTTAAGTTAATCACAGAAGTTGCCATCTTTTCTTTTTTTTTCTCTAAAATAATTAATATGCATCATTACTAGCATAAAGAAGTGTGAAGTAGAGGCCAATTGTGTGAACTAATCTTAGATGAGACACGTTTGGATCTCTCAATTGAAGTGCTAGAAAACATACACATTACTACAAAATTGCCAATAAACATTGGTTATTTAGCGTATTTGATGTTAGCTTGGTACTAGCATTTATACAAGCATCATTATATATCAAGTGATTTCATGTTAGTTTTACCATTGACATGAAAAATACATAATAATGTTAATTGTTATATGTAAAAAAATCATTGTTACTTCTGTTGGAAGCTCCTTTTTAGAAATATATTGTATATTACAACATTAAATGTTAATTGTATATTAAATAACTAACATTATATATATATATATATATATATATATATATATATATATATATATATATATATATATATTCAATGATAATTTTTCTTAAATAACCAAATGTAGTATATCATACTCATCCCTTAAACCTAAACGACTTATAGTTCCTTTTTGTCTAATCCTTTATAATCTTTAACATTTCTACTGATATTATAAATTCTTAATTTTAGTAATTTTAAAGATTATAACAAAATAATGAAATCAATGAACATTTATATCCAATATCCTTTGGTCAATATGTGAGATTGGTACTCCCTAATTTTTTTTTTCATTTGCTCTAGATTACTATATCTTTATTTTATGGAGGTAAAGCTCCTGCAAAGGCTGATTGCATGCTTATTTGTTGTGGTGGTAAGATGACAACATTATCTTTTACAACCCAGAGCATTGCACCAACTGCTACTTCATCCACCTTTATTAGATCAAGATCACAAATTGGTTAGTAAGCCACACCTTAATCACTTATATAAGAGTCTTAAGCCTTGTAATCTTATGCTTTAGGGCCTATATAAGAACCTAGTTAAGAATAGCCTACCTAGTAGAGGGCTTTGATATTGATGACTTATCCAAGGAGGTTGTTAACATTTCCTTAGGTAAAAACTTAATTGATAGTAGGGTTTAGGTACATCTAAAGGTTAACCTATAAGTATTATTTAATTAACATTAATAATATGAGTATTGTTGATATATTAATAATTTTTGCGATCATTACGTGTTACTAGGGTATTTGGTTGCAGGTTAACTACTATATTTATTTGTAGTCTTATAAGACATAACAAAGGTGATCTAGGTTTAATTCATAAAATCGAGCCTTATCTATAGTAGTTGCTCCCAGGGTCTTAAGACTGTGGTTTAATGATTGACAGGTAAATATAGATTCTTAATTGTTAACTTTGCATTTATGCTTTTATTTGGCTATTTATACTCATTTGACATTAATTGTTGAATGTTTGCAAGCCACATATAAGTGGAAGCCTAACCTTACATACGTGTTAAAGAAAAATTTTACTTATAAATTACATGGACATGATGTGTAGAATAAGGAAAGGCACCAAATAAATTTGAATGGATACTTGATGACCTTTTTGCTAACCCTAAGAAGTAGTGGGAGGAAGTTGTCTTAAAAAAAAGTAAAAGATCAATAAGAAGAATAAAACATCTACTACTGAAGGGAGCTTGCACAAGGAAAAGATAATGAGACATTGATAATGATTACATTTAATATGCGATTGTATATGTGAACTATATTAGCTTAGATCTTGTTTAGCACACTATAAAAGGCCCAATAAGATAATATAAGATAAACTATAGAATCATAACTTATATAATATTTAGGAATTTCAAATGAATTGTATAACTTATTTGAAAGTCTTCTTTTGTACATCAAGTTTCATTTAAAGCCATTCACTTGTTAGGGGAAAGGATGAAGGCTAATATAATAGTATTAATATAAATCCTAAATCATTAAGATTAAAAAATTCATTATAAACTTTTTCTCTCTCACATCTTTCTCATATATCTTATTTTATAAAATAAAATTTAAAAATTCTTTTACATTTACACTCATATTTTGATTTCATATTTTTTAAAATTTTTATTTGATAATATTATGCTACATTTTTAATATTTTTAGATATTATATAACTAACGATGATTAGTCCAAGTGGTTAGAAGCTCGATCCATATGGTGAATTTTTATTAAAAATCATTAATATAAGCCATTTTCTATATTATTGTGCATTGTGTTTTGATATTTGATGCTTGGTTAATTTTGGATGATCTTGTTTGATGTAACATGATGGAGTGTGGTTGACCTTGGATGATTTTGTTTGATATGATGTGATAGAAGTGAGCTTGGTTAGTTGTGATTGAACTTTGGCAATTATGTGAATAATGGATGAATACCTAAGAAGGGTTGTGTGAGAATCAATGTTGTAATAATGTTTAATGTGTATATGATTATAACTTTATGTTTTCTTTAATAATTGTAGTTGAATTTGTCGCTGAGCACATATAAGTATGATTAATGGTAGTTAATTATGAAATTAGTTGACTGATTGAATGATGTATGAATGTGATTGTAAATGATTTGTATATCTAGATGAGGTCAAGTTAAAGGATTATTTATTGAACTTGATATTAATATCTTAAGATTCCTAATTGTAAGTGGGTGGTCATGAAGTATTTTCTTAATGTGTGCCGAGAGCACTAGATGCTTTTCTTTTGAGATTCTTCCTTTCCATTCTACTTTATTCCTTTATCTCCATAATCTCTACCACCCACTCTCCTTCCTCCTTTTCTTACCACGGAATTTCCTCACTTTTATCTTTATTCGAATTCTTTTTATACATCTTCTCATTTGGCTCTTTCCTCAACATTTCCTTATATGTTGTTGACTTTTATCATTTGATCTATTTGCTAGTTTCTCATCACTATTTCTTTACCTTATATAAGTTTACAGTACTCGATTTCTTTTCCTATCTTTAGTCTCTCAACTTCCTCTATTTCTGTTTTAGGCCATTGTGCCTTCTTTCACATCAAACAGAGAACTTATGAAAATAAAAAAAAGACATAGTGACGTGGAAATTGTATGCTTTGGTGGTTATATTCCAAGTTGTAATTTTATCATGTGTAATAATTTGTAATCCATGGTAGCATGAAAGTTACCCGTGGTTAGGATTAGACCAACGGGAAATATTCTGCTCCTTCTTTCAAAAATGGATTATGAATCCTCATTTATTATATGTTTGGATAGCATTGGCTGCTACATTAATTGTGATCATACTATTGTTATTTTTAACTTTTGTCATGCATAACTACACTATAAGAATAAGAAGCAATAACGATGATGTTTTTAGTGATGACAAAAATTTAGTCATCGCTAAAAGTATTTTCGATGACAATGTAATTGGTAAAAGCGAAATGGCTTTTTAGAGGGAATCAAAAAATTGAGGCGGGAAGGAGTTAGGCTTTAGCGATGCTTAAAAAAAATTCGATGAAAAAATTTAGCCTTTAGTGATGACATTTGTCATTGCTGAAGAGCCAACTTCTGAACTTGGCTAGGCCTTTAGCGACGACTATGTCATCGCTAAAAGGCCAGCGTTCAACGATGACAAAATGTCATTGCTGAAGATCCATCCTCGAAATTTGGCCAGGCCTTCAGCGATAACACATTCATCGCTAAAAGGCCCAGCCTTCAACGATGATAAATGTCATCGCTGAAGGTTTGCCTCAAGTTTCGAGGATAACCTATAGCGACGACATTTGTCGTCGTTGAAGGGTTAACCTTTCAGCGATGACTATAGTTATCGTTGAAGGCCTTGCTTGATTTTTGAGACAGGGCTTCAGCGACGACAAATGTCATCGTTGAAAGGTCAACCTTTTAGCAACGATTATAGTCATCGCTGAAAGCCTGTTTGATAAAAAAAAAAGCTTTCAGCAACGACTTTGTCGTCGTTGAAGGGTGACCTTTCAGCGACAATCCTTCACCAACGATTGGAAATTTTTTATCATCGGTGAAAGGTCCGCCTATATAAACCTCGACGCCTCCTTCCCTCCTCATTTGCACGCTTGTAGAATCTGGATCTAAGATAAGTTTCCTAACTTTCTCTTTCTCTTATAATTTTTTCTATTTTAGTATATTTATGTTTTATATATGTTGATGTATATTAATTTTGTATATTGCATATTTTAATTTGTTAGTTATTATTAGTATTTATCTTTGTTCGTAGAGAGTATTCAGAGTTAATCAATAGATTTTTGCTATTGGGTACGTGAACTAAAATTTATAATATTTTAATTGTAAAATATTATATTTAATTTACTAAAATTATTTACAATGAATTAATAGACTTAATAGTATATTTAATTTAATATGAAACTCTGTATTATTTAGTTTTGCATATTGTAAATTTTAAATTTATTTATGTAAATTTAACTTAGCATAAAATTTGTAAATATAAATTTTGTTATTATTATGTATCCCTTAAATTAAAAATTTATAGTATATAATATATGTGTAGATTATTCAGTTAGACTAATGTAAGATAAAGTAGTTATAATATTTTATCCATAAAATCTAAAATTTATGATGCAATTTAGGAACTTTCAAAATGATTAGATTCGTTGAAATAATGTAAGATAGAAAACTAGAATAAGTATGTAAATATAGCTTAGAAAATTAAAGATTATAATAATATAATCTCTTTTTTAATTGAGATTTAAATTTAACAATTTAAATTATACTATTTATATCATATAATAAGAAAAATTCAATTAAACTTGAGACCACATGAAAATTAAACCTTAATAATCTAAATTATACTATCTACATTATATAGAAACAAAAAATTTAAAAATTTAGGAAGTTCGCATGAAAATCACCCCCTTCTTGGCTAAAACTAAATTTACTTTTTTCTTTTAAAATTATAAAATTTATAATTGATTAATTTTCAAAATTTATTTGTTAAAATTATTTTTTAAAGGTAAACCCTAAACACAACCAAAATAAATATAGTTTATATAATTTTTGAATTATATTTTATTATTTTCAATGTTAATTTTATCATTAACTAATTAATTTTTTTTATTTACAATTTTAACTGCTATGTATCTTGAATTTTTAACTAGATTAAAAATTAATTTTCAAAAAAAGGAAATGTAAATTTTTAAAAATTATGAAACATTTCTTAATTTGTATAGAAAATATATGTTATGTACAGAATTCTAATAACTAAAGTTACAATAACATTATATTAATGAATAACTTATGAAACTAAAAAAAATGTAAGGTGAAATATTTTTTAAGCCCAATCTACATAATTCTAATAGCTAAAGTTAAAATATAATTTGAAAATTATATAAATGATGAAAATTATTTAATTTATTTAGAATTAGATTAAAAGAAATATTGACAAACAATGGTTCCCTATTTTGCGATAGCATCCTCTTCCTTTTTTTTAATGTTATAATGATAAATATTATTATTTAGTTATAATAACATGTGACATATTGGAGTTGTATAAAAAAATATATAATAATTCTTATGAAAAGACTTCCTAGTAAAATAATTAAAATGATCATACCATAATAGAAATTTAAAAAGTTCCTATGCCTGATAATTTATTAGTATCCATAAAATACACCTCTCTATAAAGAAGCTGAATTATGCACCTTATAAATATAGTAGAGTAGGTTATATGTTTAAATTCCTATAAGCTTATTGTGAAACATAATAGTTGTTATAGATATTTAAAAAAATTAATAATCCACATAATAAATTACTTAAATAACAGTACTGACACTTAAATAATGATGCTCATAAATTATTGTATCATTATTTTTAATTATTGTAAATATATTTTTACAATAATTTTAAATAGAACTGTATTTATATTTAAATTATAAGATTAAACTTGTTCAAAGGTTGGTTGTTCTCTAAACATCAACCAACCCTTGAATTGTCCTGAAAAGTTGGACAGTTGGTATATTATCCTGTAGTTGTTATTAATAATTTATTTGGCTCTTATTTGATATTATGGGAATATCTTAGCATCCTAACTGTTTTCTGGGTATAAACTATACATGCGTATAGTGTAGGCACTTGGAGAACCATGGGGAGATGCTATCGAAATTTCTGTACGAAGCAAATGATGAGCGTGGATAAATTGAAGAAAATAATAACTATAGAAATATCTTGAATGGGATAGGATCCTACCCTTCAAAATTAGAGTAATGTGATGTATTTAAGGTGACCGTCAAATATTAATCACCACACTTTATTTCACCTAAAGCAATTTTCTTCCTGTTTAGTGATACAATGTCCGTTGATAAAATTTGGATACATTTACCAAATCGCTTGTCGGATGAGTATTAAAATGGTGCAGTGACATTTGTTTAAAGAGCCAAAAACTTTACCGATGAAAGGAGTTTGGTAAGATGCCCATGCAAAAAGTGTGTAAATTTAATATTCCAAACATTACTAACGTTGGAGGCACATATTATAGATAATGGATTTCATTCATTATACATAAATTAGGTACACCATAGTGAAGCGGATGTTTCAACTTCTAGAGGAACTTGGGAGGTTATGTCCAACAATAGAGATGAGCTGGCGGATATTATACATAATTTCATTGACCCTGAGGTACCTGAAGTCGATTTTCGCAATAACGAGTATAGGAGTGAGAATGCGGCTGATGGAGACATTGAAATAAATTATAGTAATTGTAATAACCTGTTCGAGCAAGTAGAAACAGAATTATATCTAGGATGTATAGCATTTTCAGCCTTGAACTTCCTGGTGAAACTCATGCATTTGAAGGCTTTGTATAAGTGGACAAATAAGTTATTTGATGCTCTTCTGTGGTTGTTAAAAGAGGTACTTCCAAACGATAATAAATTATCCGAGTCGTACTATAGTGCAAGGAAATGGCTCAACAAGTTGGGATTGGGCTATGAATCAATCCATATATGCAAACATGACTGTGTACTTTTCTGGAAAAAATATGCTTCTAAAGATAATTGTCCAATTTGTGGGGAGAGCCGATGGGCAGAAAAAATATGAAAGGAAAGAAAGTGCCTCAAAAAATGATTTAATATTTTCCATTATCTCCTCAATTAAAGCGTTTGTATGAGTTGAGACATACTACAAAGAATATGATATGGCATCACATTAGAAAATCAAAAGAGGAAGGGGTAATGCGACATCCCGTTGATAGAAAAGCCTGACAGGAGTTCGATAAGAGGTATCCTAATTTCTCCACTGACTTACGAAACATTAGTTTGGGTGACGGATTTAATCCTTTTGGTGATAGGAACCTGTCCTACAACATGTGGCCAATGATTATGACTACTTATAACTTGCCACCATGGGTATGCATGAATCAATCTTTTTTCATGTTGACCCTATTAATCCCAGGGCCACAATCACTAAGCAAGGATATCGATATCTTCTTACAATCGATCGTAAACAAGTTGAGGCATCTTTGGAAGAGAGGAGTTGAAACTCAAGATGCGAACACAAATACGATATTTAACATGCGGGCAGCATTGCTATGGACTATAAATGATTTTTCTGCTCGAAGTAGTCTATCCAAGTTGAGCGGGCAAGGATACAAAGTATGTCCTACATGTAATTTGGATACTCCATTAATTCGAGTTAGAGGAAAAATAACTTATGTTGGTCATCTTCGTTGGCTTTCACAAAGTCACACATGGAGAAATAGAAAAGAATTCAATAGGAGGTCAGAGAGGAAAGCCCCTCATCAGCCTCTTACCAGTAACATTATCATGAAACAGTTAGGAAAGGTGGCACAGAGACTTCCTAGAAAACATGCTCAATTTGGTGGTTTAAAGCAAAAGAGGGATGCCAACGAACTTAATTGGAGCAAGAGAAGTATATTTTTTAATCTCCCGTATTAGCCAATAATAAACTTAAGACATAACATTGATGTGATGCATATTGAGAAAAATGTATGTGATAGCATCCTAGATACATTATTGGAAATTAAGTACAAAATAAAAGATACAGACAATGCAAGATAAGATCTGGCAGACATGAAAATAAGGCCCAACTTACATCTATATAAGCAGAGGGGTTAACTTTTCAAGCCGCATGTTGCATATACGCTTAACTAAGAAGAGCGGAAACGATTTTGCCAATATATAAAGAATGTGAATTTTCCATATGGCTTTGCTGGGAGTCTTTGTAAGAATGTCACAAATCATGACCTGAAGTTGAAGGGGATAAAATCACATGATTGTCATGTTATTATGCAAAGACTGTTAGGACCAGGAATTCAAGCTTTCTTGCCAAAAGAATTATCATATCCACTTGTTAAGTTATGCAACTTATTCAGTCAAATATATGCTAGAACTCTTAACAGGAAGGATATTCTGCAAGCCAAACAAGACATTATCATTATTTTATGCAAGCTTGAAAGGATATACCCTCCAGTATTTTTTGACATAATGGTTCACTTAGTGATGCATTTGCTAGACGAAGCATTGGAAGGAGGATATGTTCATTTTCGATGGATGTACCCATATGTGAGATATATAAAAAAATTGAAAAATTATGTTCAAAATCATACTCGATTGGAGGGTTCAATTGCAGAAAGGTATATTGTGGATGAGGCATTAACATTTTTCTCTATGTACTTGGAAGGAGTGGAAACTAGATTCAACCGACCTGATAGAAATCAAGATGTAACACCTAGTTAAACAAGAAGGGCATTGTCAGTGTTCCGATCCCAGTGTCGACCGATGGAGAAGAAGATTATTTCTCACTTCGATAGGGAGGATCGAGATGTTGTAGTATGATACATCTTGAATAATTATATTGAGATTGAAAAGTATCTCCAGTAAGTAACTTAAATGTCATTTGTGTTTTTCTCCTTTATATGATTATAATAGACTAAAATTGTTATGTTCTATAGTGAGCATCGATTGGAACTCGAACGAAGTGGTGCTGAAAATATTGATAACTTATAGAAAACTAAATTCCCCTCGTGATTTTTCTCGAAGGTAAGGGTTTTTTCTTCCCAAATTCATTAAACCAATATCCCAAATATTGTTCATTTCTCTTACTAATCTTTCAATTTAATTCTTAGAATAATTATTACTTTTTTAGATGTACCATTTACATATGAACAATTCCTTGGAGGCCACCGAAGAGCTACTATTATTAGCCTCCGGTCCCAGTTTTATTACTATAATATACTCTGTGTGTATTGTGAATGGAGTGCGGTTTATAGTCGAAACTCGGGATGCGAAGCAGAAAATCAGTGGCATTTCTGTTCTAGGGACTGATGGTAACATGTTCTATGGTGTTCTGGAAGAAATCATTGAGTTGACTTATTTAAATAAGTACAATGTGACTTTATTTAAATGCAAGTTGTATGACACTGATCCTATAAAGAAGAAACTTTATATTGATAAGAATATCACAAGCATCTCTATCAATGAACAATGGTACAAGGATGATCCTTATATACTTGCTACTTAAGTAAAATAAGTTTTTTACACTGAGGATCTCCTTAATGGACCAAATTGGAGGGTTGTCCATAATTTGGTGCATCGCGACATATAGGATCTACCCAGTGATGGAGATAATGCACAAAACCTGTTATTTCTATAGGATAGTAACTCATCTAACATCAACTTCATAGTTGATCTTGGAGATTTCGATCTAGTAGATCTAGGTAATGAAAGAAATAGTCCTTCAATCATTCTAACTTATAGGAATGTTAAATCTGGTGCTTATGGAGAAGACGCCTTCATCGATGATGTTGAGAGTCTTGAAGACGAAATAAGTGATGATTATATGGATGAGGGGCCCATACAATCTGATAATGAAGGAGAAATCAATGACCATGAGTCTGTTAAGTTCACCGACACTGATTTAGACTAAGGATAAAATAAGATATTCGAACTACAACTCGTAATTGTGTAAGCATAATTGTTTAAATAATTAATATGATTGTAAAAAGTTGAACAATTTGATCATTCAATTTGACATTGAATTCTTTTTTAATTACTTATATAATGTATATTATTTTAGTTATGGCGGATGTCGAGGCACGACACTACAGAAGTGACACTGGAGGCGACCCACAACAATGACCCACCTATATTCCATCACAGTGCGAGGGATCAGGTATTTATTATTAACTATGCATACCTGAGATTGATTAAATATCATGTTTATTGTATTGATATTTTTCTTTATTTATTGAAGTGGCAACTACGAGAAAGAGAGGTCCGAATAGGTCCCTAAGGCTGCACGAGAAGATAGGCAGGGGTGGGGGCAGATCGGTGCCTGTATAGTTTGATACGACTGGTACATGGCATGTGGTTGGTGAGAATGCTAGCCATCTCCCTCATGATATTAGCAGCATGATCCACCCCCACGTGCCGCCCTATTATAAGTCATGGTGGGTTGTACCTTAACAGATCCGAGATAAAGTTGTATAAGAGGTTTGCGTAAGTATCTATTTCCTCCAACTACTGAATTAATCCCTCTGAGATTGAAATTTCTAAATATATTACTCATAAATTTGTTAAATATCTTTTAATGCAGTCCTACTTTGAGTTCCAGGGCATCTCTGAGGGAGATCGGGGTAGAGTGATCTTTGATTTGATGCGGACTACTACAAACCTGTACAGAGATTAGAAGTATAGGTTGAATAAGCATTTCTTAGAGCATGAAGGCAATCGATACCAGGAGTATGACTTGGATCGAGCTCAACGTTATATACCCCGATCTGTGTCACTGCAGACATGGTTGAGATGTATGGACTTTTTTGACAGTGACGAATACAGGGTAAGTATGACATTTTATGGTATTATGTCATTATTTCACATATTTAAATTGTAAACATAAAAATTTAATACTTTTTTTTCTTAATTTGTAGGAGTTTTTTGAAAGGAATGCAAATAATAGAGCACAAAAGGTCGTGAATGACTGACATGGGTCAAAGTCTATTGCTGCACATCGCTTTGATAACGTAGTTTAACTTTTTTATTTCTTTTTTAAATGTATCCACTTGTTAGATAGCTTTATTTATTTCATCCTTTTTTTTCTTTTACAAAAATTAAACAAAGAAATAGAGATACTAGTGAGCTGCAGTCGATTCCCGAGAATTTCAAGGACCAACACACGTATGGGTCAGGGGAGTGGGTGCATCCGATCCCTCAGGGAAAATATGTAAGCTACTTAAATTTTATATTTTAAATAAAATTTTATGAATATATCTTGTAAGATAGATTTATTATTGAATTTTATTTTAATAATTTAATGTGAGGATGACTGAGCTCATAACTCAGCACATACAGTCTAGTGTATCATCCACTAACTTGCCTGCGACTCCTGTATAGATAGATGAGGCTACCATCGCCGATGAGGTGCTTGACACTCGTCGAGGGTATAAAAGAGCTGTTGGGCGTATGCTTGCTGGTCAGTCTTATCATTTGGTGGGGACTTCTAGCACTGGGACGAGCTCACACACCGTGTCTCAGGTCGGTGAGTTATAGGAGTAGTTCCAGTAGAGTCAGGAGCAGTTCCAGCAGAGCCAGCGGTTGATTCAGGAGCAGCAGCTACAGCGCAGCAGCAGCAACTTGGGACTTACCTTACTAAGATGACCTCGATTCTTAGACAGTAGGGTATCGTCTTACCGCCACTTCCATTTGCTACTGCTACACCGCCTGGGCTTAGTAGATTTGCGTCTGCACTTACCGCTCAGCCACCTGATCTATCTCAGCCGCCACTGTCATTTTATCGTCCTCATTGCTAGGTGGATGATGATGATGATGGTGCATCGACATATTTACACCTCCTTTCCTCGTAGTATATTTTGTATATGTATCTTTATATTTTTTGTGTACACATTTACATGGATGGTGTATATATAATTTATTCATATAAATACTATTTTTACAATTGCTTTATGAGTATTAATTTTTTTTTATGTTAGAACAAATTGTTAGACATTATTATTAATACTACTGATGTATTATAGTTGTACAATTTACATTAAATTAAATTTAAAAAATATATTGAGCAATTCAAATTAATTAAAATAAAGAATATTTTAGATAATAATTGTTAAATATAATATATTATTTAAAATATACCATAACGATAATTTGAATTTAAATTTTTTTAAAAAAAATTAAAAAAATTTTAGTGACGACATTGTGGTTGCTATAGGGCAGAATGTCATTGTTGAAGATGACTTTCAGCGACGACAATAGCTCGAGTCGTCGCTGAAAGTGCTACTTTCAACGACGACAATTGTCTTCATTAAAAGCGCAACTTTCAATGATGGCAACTGTCGTTGCTGAAGCTCGAGCTTTCAGCGATGACAGTCATCGTTGCTGAACTTTGGACTTTGTCGTCGCTAAAAGGTACGTTTCAGTGACGATAATATCGTCGTTGAAGCTGACTTTCAGTGACTACTTTTTTACTTTTAGCAACGATAATATTGTTGCTAAAAATCAAATGTTAAAATTTTTTAAATTTTAAAATTATTTTTTACGACGACAAATATTTTTAGTGACGACAAAATGTTCGTTGCTAATGGTCGTTTCAAGTACGAAGCTATACCGACGACATTTGCAGCGACGGCTTTTTCTTTTAGCAACGACCGAACACTCTTTAGCGACGACAAATGTTGCTGCTAAAGGTCTTTTTTGTTGTAGTGCTTGTAGTTGGAAAACACTCTGAGTGGAATAATCGGGTAATGTTGATTGCTATAGTATTTGGTGCCAATTGCCATCGGGCAAATATAGATATAATTATTGATTGTAAATTTTATTTTTGGATAAAGCCTAGTTGGAGGCTTGTTTGTTTAATTAGGGTTTTGGTTGAGATTCTTGATTGGAAATTATTGGCGACGATTGATTGCCAAAATAAGTTAAAAATTGCATGATGCACCTTAAGAGGTGTCTAGCGCCTATTGTGTTTAATGTTTTTAAATATGTTAATACTTGAGAGAGTAAGTTGCTTGAGTCTAGTGAAAGCGATTGATTGAATTATTTAAATATTAAATGTTCATGTGATTGTGTTTAAATTACGCAGTATATGAAATCCTTTAGAATGGTTTAATTCATATGATGACGCAAAAAATTGATACACAAACTGTTGACAATCTTGTACAGTCATGCTTGCCTTCTTGAAATTTGAGGAAGAATCTTCTTGAAGGGGGGAAGAACTTGTAATACCCTAAAATTTTAGTTTCATGAATTTTTATATTTATGAATATGTATTTAATTGATTAGTGATTGAATTTGAATTTCTTTTCCTTTAGAGGATTTTGAAATCTTAAAATAATAGTGATAAAAATATGTGAAAGGCAATTGTTTTTATATGACTATTTTTATAATGAATTTCTCATTCATTGGAAGTAATTATTTGGAAGTTATAGAAAATGATTGAAAATAATTATTTTTTAGATATTAGATGAAATTAGTTCATGAAAGAAAATGACAAAATAGGTGAAATAATTTTCATTTTTTTAGCATAAAATCAGTACCCCTCTATTTCTTGATTTTAATATTCAAACAGCAGCTTCTTCTTTTATCCAGAATTTCACATTTCACCGCCTTTTTCTTTTTAAATTTGCCTGGAAAATACATGACACACGTGGAGCTACAGTGTAGCACTCCTCTATTTTCTGGACTCCTCCTCTCTCACAAACACAGCTGGATTTTTCTAGTTTCCCTTCTCTTTCGATTTCTCCAGCTTTCTCCGACTCCTCACACCGACTCTCCCCTTATTTTTCTCCTCACCTTTCATGGATTCTGTTTCATTGTTCTTCTCGAGTACAACTCAGCTTCCGGCACCTTCCAGACTTCCCTTTTTGTCTCTTCCTACTTATGACACATACATTTATTTTTATCAGGACTCAGGAGCTTCTTCTCTCCCTCGGCCGCCCGATTCTCTCTCAGTTCTAGCTGCTTGATGTCTTGAATTATTGCCAAAAACTGCTCTCCGTTAGTGTGTGTGGTGCTAGTACAGTGGTCGATTCTTCCTACTTGTTGTCTTCTTCTCATTAGTATTGTGCGACGCTGTTGTTCCATGGCCCATCTCTATTTGGCTCCAATATGCTAGTTCCAATAGTTGCTGCTACTGCTAGCTTGTTCGTTTGCTGAATCTTTAGCAACCCACGAGTTTGGAGTAGCTCCACCATGCGATGCTTGGTTGGGGATCAGCACTCCTCTCTCTCATCTCACTACCGATTCCGCCATAAGCTGCTCATGGTTGTGCGTTGTTGGATGCTGGAGTTTTCCTCCTACCAACTAGGCGCAAACCGTTGCAGGAAGGCAACAACGACCTCTTCCTCTTACAGTACCGCCACCTTTCTCTTTTCTCTCCTCGCGATTGGCATGAATTTGCTGCTACTATCTAATGGTTGTAAGGCACGCCAGGAAGAAAGAAACTAAGGTGTTGCTATTTTTCGGAAGAGAACTGAAAAAGAAAATGAGGGGAGAGAGGAGAGTGCGAGCAGTGAGTAAAAATAAAGAGAAATGTACTAACCATGTAGAGCTTTTGGCCCCCTGTTTTACTGGACTTCCATAACTTCTGTCACCTTGTGGGGAGGTAGATTACTTCTTATCCTGAAACTAAAGCAATTGTGAAGATTGGAGTTTAACTTAGGAAATCCCCCCTATATAAATTTTGAATGAATAATAGTAGTTTGGGAAAAATGATTTTTAGGCAATGGAATGTGATGAATGAGGAATTCTTATGGGTTAATCAGAATTATTATAATTAACCTAATATTTTGGGTGTTTTGAGATTGGTTTGAGAAGCATATTTTAATAATTTAACATGAGTGAGGATTTGGAATAATTCAATGATATAATTGAATTAAGGGCTAATAATGAAAAATATAATAATCAAGTTATACGAAACATTATTATATCATGCTCGAGTTATGGATAAGTGTATAATTTGATATATTGATGTGAATAGTGATGTTTGGATGATTTAGCCGTTATATATAAGAAGGATTGATATTTCAAGTACAGGTTTGAAAATAAAGAGAGCTATAGCCTAGAAAGATTAAGGAGCTTATTTGAATTAACAGTTTATGATAGGAAGTATAAGAAACAAATAATATGAATTAGTAATATAAAATAGGGAAGAAAAGTTAGTAATACACATGTAATAATTTATTTTGGCAAATTGATAAATAGGAGAAGACAAAAACAAGAAGATAAAGTTAAGTCTGAGAATCTGTGGACGATTCCAAGTGAGTATATATCTTATTACTTTTTATTATTATCTTATCAAAAGATATTTTAAATATTTATTGAGTTATGATTTCATCACTATTAGTATCAATTCTATATTTTGTATAAATATGATTATATACAAGTGTTGTGAATTAAGTTTTTTAAGATATTAGAAAGCGATGAATGATGCTAGGATGATGATATCGAATATTGCCATCGATGAGAAAGAAATGATATGAAAGTCGGATGGAAAATTCCTGATGAATTATATGAAATGGATATGATATTATTTAAGAGCCAGATGAGAAATTCCTGATTAACAGTTGAGAGAGGTGTAAAATTAACCTTTATACTATAAAATAACTTTATATATGTTTATTATATTTGAATAGGTGATGATTGACTTGTACTGATGATGTAATTGTGACGATCTGTTTATGTTTAGCCTTAACGGCTGTTTGTGTATGATACCTATCCAAAATGGGTAATATATGATTCGAATGTTAATAGAAAGTTGAGACTCCTATGATTGCGCCACAGAACATCTATTTCGGGATATGATTTTATATATTTTTGAAATCTAAAGGATGATTTGCTATTACATTTTAATGTATCTAAGTTAATCACATACAAGTTAAAGGTAGTTATATACTTACTGGGTTCATGGAACTCACTCTATTTTATTTTAACATTTTCAGGTTAGTTTTCATGGGGAATCAAAGACTGCTTGAATTGAAAAATTTAACAATTGGGGTTTAATATGAGTTAGAATTAGAATTAAATGAATTGAATATATAAGTGTGTAATTAGATTGTTTCATATGTACGTGAATTTTGTTATATTTGGAATTTTTCATTAGATAAAAAGGGTAATAATAGTTAAGGCTTGTGAAAATTGATATCAGGGTCCACGCCGGTCACGATCAAAAGTGGATTGTGATAGTTAATTAGACTTGAAATTAATTGGATTAAACTAGCTTGATAGTGCAAATAGGCCAAGAAAGGATGAATTGACTTTTAAAATCTTTTTGATCGAAAAGAAGAAAAATAATTTTTCTTGAAACCTTTTTCCAAAAGTGGTCAATTATTTTTAAAATACACAAATATGTTTACAATGCTTTTAAAATAACCATGAGATCAAAGAATCAATATTAATCAATAATATCAGCTTTGAAAAGCTTATAAGATTAAAACATAAAAGCACTATAGGATTAGAAGAAGAATAATACTAATGTAAGGTGCATGAAAATATAAAAGAGTATAAAGGAAGAGATAACATTAAAGACTTTTTATAAAAGTTTGATGATCCAAAAGAAATGCCTTTTAGATCTATTCAATTTTTCTGAATCTATCAAGTATCATTTAAGGGATTTCACATTAAGTTACTTTAATTAATCCTCATAACCTAGCAAGTTCACTTGTTTTTCTCTCAAGAACTAAGCCAAAGTCACCCAACTTTACAAAACTTACTCAATTTTTACTAGGATTTTAATCTACCCATCTAACTTTACAAGATCTATTTGATCCACACTAGGATTTCAATTCATCACCTAATTTTATGAGATTCAATTGATCTATACTGGGATTTCACAATTATAAGGAAGGTTTTCACACTATCTTAATAAGAGAATTTACTATAAATCAACTAACACTCTTTAAATGTGGATATACGAGCTTAAGCTCAATATATTTGAAGAGAAAAGTTGGAAGATGAAGAGTTTTACAACTTTGACAATAAGATATGTAAGTTTAAGATCATTATTCTTCATTTTTTGGAATAAGAAGCTATTTGTAGATAAATGCTACTTGTTATTCATGTATGCTTGTTGTTAACAAGCTTTTTTTGCAAATTGGGCAAGGCAAAGAAAAAAAAAACTTAGCTTCAAATTCTTTCTCTATTGTTCCTTTTTTTAAAAAAAAACAAGCTTTTTACTCTTTCGTGTTGCTAGCAAATTTTGAAATTATGCTAAAACATAAATTTATGAATAATAATAAGGTAATTCAAACTTGCCTCTAGAATATGAATACTATCCAAAATTTCCCTTTCTTCAAGCAAACACAATAATATATATATATAAATGAAGCATGGGTTGAAAAATAATATGATATTCACTTGTATTAATTACTTTTTGACTAGTCATTAGATAAAAGATATTTAATTATATAAATAGCCAATGGAAATAATAAAATATGATGAAATCTATTTAATTTTAAAATTAGCTAAGTTTTATAAGCTTTCTTTGTCTCTAAGTTTTTTCATATTCAAAATTTAAAAAAATAGAAGGAAATTATATGATCACGTGTGAAAATGCAATTTAAAATAAAATTTGGCTATGATGATGGAAAGATATTAGCCTAAACACTTCGCAAACTTGTCAAGTTGTTAAACTAATTAAACAAGTCCATATAAATTGGATTATATTTTCATATAAGGTAATTTTAAAAATAGCTAATAAAGCCCAAAAATTTTAATTTCCATTTAGTTCCTATTGCTAACCCCTAGTTTTACAAATATAGATGATTTAGAAAATTTGATTGTTAAATAGATATTTGTTTTAGTTGAAATTATATCATTAATTCATGGTGTTTGCTGCTTGGGTTACTATAAAAATAGGCAACATATTTGCAATATTTTCTAGACTAGTAACAAAAATAGTGGTAGATTTGTGAATAACAATGTTTGTAATTTTTTTTAAAATTATTAACTTAGCAAGAAATTTATTGATGGATCATATTTAATGACAAAATATTCTATCGTTAATTAAGAACAATATACATATATTTTTGTAGATAATCAATGAAAATTAATAAAGGATATGCCTGTCACTAATTTGTTGCATGATCTTTTATTATCGGCTATCATGGGTTGCAATTTTCCTAATAAAATTAGCGATGGAGACATCCATTGCTAATAAAATTAGCAATGGATGCATTTTGTTGGTTTGTTGCATGATCGTCATAAGTTGTAACTTTGTTGATGGAATTTAGTGATAAATATAAAATTTTATTGTTAAATCAATTATTGACATATAGTTTATTAATGGCTTTTAATTTGTTGCAAAGAGACCAAAAATACAAATCCGTATTCCTATACTAGAGGAAAATTATAAGATTATAAAAAATATCTCATAAAAAAATACATATAAAAAAATTAGAAGAATGTAAAGATACACAGCACCTATCAATAATACCACGAGGGTGGTGAAGCGCAATGTGAGTTATATAGTATTTATTTCAGCGGATATGGAAAGGGAAGGAAGCTGAAGTGGCAATGCAACAGTCCGTTATTAAATAGCTAAATTGGCAAATAAAAGATGCTAATACATAATTTTATCGGTTTTTGTCATAATTTCATGGGTTTTTCTCATTTTCTTGAGTGTCTTTTTTCTTCAATAATTTATTGTTGAAATTAAATTATATGATTAACACATATTATATACTAATTATGTCTGGTTCAGTTGGTTTTCATAATTGTGTTATGATTATCTTTTTGTCCTTTTTTATGTTGTTTTGTCTTAATTAGTTCGAGGATATCTTTAATTAAGGCTCATGTTTAAGGCAATTCAAGGTTGGAAGTCAATTCAAAGTTGGAAGTCCAAATCGCACTGTGAAGGCAAAAGGAAATAGAAAAGAAGCAATAAAGCAGAAAAGCATGATGCATATATGGGGCATTTTTAGTGGTTCTTGAGCCTGCCACTGTATATGACATTTGATGTTACTGTTTCGAGGTTTTATGATTCATTTGTTTAGCCCTTCAAACAAAAGCTGCGAGAAAAGTCGTTGGAAAGATAACGAAAGACGGACCCTAACTTTTTACCACCCAAAATGACAGCTGCGTACTATGCGTATTTTCAAATCAATACATACATGTATATTTCATGCATTCAATACCAATAATTGTACACGTAGAGATACACAACAACCTATAAAAAGTATAATTTTTATTTAAATTGATGAATATTTTTGTAATGGGCCTGAGTCATCTATGATTGATTTAATTCAAAGAGCATTTAAATTCAGATGATCACAAGTACATAATACCAATTTGAATTTCTTAATTTAATGATTTAAACAACTAGCAATGTTTATAGTACTAAATGTTCGTACTATTCATCTTTGATGTTTGATCGGCATAATTATAAAATTAACTACTCTTTATCTAGAAAGTTGGGGTCAATCACAAAAAGTCACATGTAAATTGGATGATTAATTTGAGCGATCTCATATTTTATACTCACATTCGCTCTTGAGCACTACTAATCTGTCAGAATGTAATCTCACTTGATCATTGGAGAGGACTTGATGGCCCACAACTCCTTCTTCAAAGGTCAATTTCTATTGTTATCTTCTCAACTAATGATCATCTTAATTTCTTCTACTATACTGCTGATTTTTGCAAATTATTTTAATATGTTTAATAAGTAATTATAAATTTATTTTAAAAAAATGAAACAGATAGAAATAAAAATAAAAAAGGAGGGATAAATGTCTTTGAATCTATTTGTTCCTAAAGGAAGTGTGCATGTTTATTCTTTCAATATTTATTAAAAGAAAATATTATAGATATTGAAAATAAATTTTGAAAATAAATTCTGAATTTTTTATATCAATTAAATTGAATTTTATATATATGTTTTAATAGTGCTATATTTAATAATAATAATTTCTATTCAAAATTTAATTTTAGATTTCATTTTTTATACATATAATATTATTTTATAACATCTCTTTTTATTATATTCACGTAAATTTAGTATTTGGATATTAGATATCATCAATCGATCACCTGAAAAAAAAAATTACATAGTTATGTAGAGTATTTAATTAATCATCTATTTACTTAGTAGCCTAATTTGGAAAAAGCTACTTAATTAAACCCAAAAGAAAATTAACGGACAAAGCTATATAGCCACCAAAGATGAATCATATGAATATGATACACAGCAACTAGATCACATTCAGCGATTGCATCTCATACTTGAAAAGGTTTAGAAATTAAATTTACTACAGTAATACACAGTAATTTTTGTGCTTTTGTATATATTGAAGTAAGACCTAAAATTTCGCCCCCCTCGTCCGCTGTGGAATTTTGCAGGTTTGTGAGGATGGAGTAGTCACTCTCATTTCTTGACAAGAGTTACTATATCATCTGTACAAATATGGTAATGCAGCCAAAACCTTTCCTCTCCTTTCCGGAGTTTTCCTCCTCTAAACCCTAATCCTTCCAAGCCCAAACAGCTATATATCTACCCTACTGAACCGCTTTTCCCTCTCCTGTGCATTAAACCCGGTTTTATTTTCCCAAATGCAAAATAGAAAATCACTTTCTTTTCCTTTCCCGGTCCCAGCATTTCTTGCCTGCCGTGGGCACTACTAAAACCACTATTTTATCATATTGCCTTAACCTCCTTGCTCTCTCCTCCTCTTCTTTTTCTCACTACTCCCTTTGGATTCCAAATCCCCCTCTCTCAAGTTCTCTTTCTCTCTCTAATCTCAAATTTTTATTTATAAAAGGTCATCAAGTTTTACTATTAGGATACAGAAGCCGGGTTCTAAGGAAGAAAGGGGCCTTCGGTGAATAGACAAGCTTTTTCTTTTCTCCTTGAAAGTCTTAAATTGCAGGAGAACAATATTATCAGTTTCTTCTTCTTCTTCTTCTTCTTCTGTTTTTGCTTCCAACTTCATCTCCTCCTTCTGCAGAGACATGTCGAGCTGCAGCATCGATGTGGGGGCGCCTGAGCAACTCTGCTACATCCCCTGCAACTTTTGCAACATTGTTCTTGCGGTATCATTGATTTGATCATAGCTATTTTTGTTCTATTTAGTGAGAGATCTGTTTTTCAGTTCTTGCTATGTAATCTTTGATGAATTGTTTGATTTTCTCTCTTCTGTGCATATATATTCGTGGAGAAAGAAGTCCTTTAGATCCTGAAAAGGAAGCTAGTCTGCGCCTTTGTGAATCAGTGGTTTATGCTAATTTAATTTGACCGAAATCTTTTAATATTTTTAATTCTCTCTTTCTGGGTTTTCCTTGTATTTTCTAAATCACAGTCAGGTCTCCATCGTATAAGACTTTTTTTCCTCTCCTTTTCTTTTTGCAGTCAAAGAAAAGTCATAACGCTGAAGGTCCTGGAATTATCAAACCTAGGCCACAGACACCTCTCTCTTTCTCTCTCTAGTTCAGTGAGGCAGAAGAAGAGAGAGAAGAAAGAAATGTTAAATGTTCACTGTGCTAGCTGTTTTTGTAAACATGGCGGTTTCCCCTTAAAACGCCAAAACAAGCATTGTAATGAATAAATTATAAAGCTATTGACGGGACAAGACATCTCCATACAACCTTTAATTTTCTATCTCTCTGCTACCTGTGACCTAAGCTTTTCTTTCCCTTGCAAAAGTACTTCACTATACATGGTTTCTGTCTGAACTTGGCTTCATTTGCTGAATAGGAAAATTATGACATCTTGAGTCATCTCATGACAATACCTATTTCTCATATATTATGAAACCCTGGATCAAGCTTCCAAATTTAGGGTTTTCCACCTTTTTCCAGTAAAACCTCAGAACTTGGATCAAACAACCACAGCTGTGCTCTCATTCTAAACCACAAATTTTAGAATAAAAAATTGAATTTTTTTTTCTTAACTTCTGAATTCGAACCATATGTGAGATCATCAACTCTCCTTTTTCATCATCTTGAAGCGATTAGATCCAAAAGCATGATGAAAACATCATGTATTCTTCATCTTCTAGTTTATTACTCAAGTTTTCTAGCGTAGTGTGACTGATTCTTTGTACTGACTTAGCAGTTATAATATATTATATTGTAATAATTAGGAACGGCCTGATGTTGTTATTTTTGCAGGTGAGTGTTCCATGCAGTAACCTCTTTGACATCGTGACCGTTCGATGTGGTCACTGCACCAATCTCTGGTCCGTGAACATGGCCGCCGCGTTTCAGTCACTGTCATGGCAAGATGTTCAGGTGAGATGATATTCATGTATTGAGCACAGAAACACATAAACCCAACTAAGTTTCAGCTTAATTTGAGCGGGAATTTCATATTTAGTTTTATAAATAAACTAGATAACATAATAGCCCCATTTATATTCTGAATATTAGGGTTTCTGCGTGTTATTCTTTTTGAGAAAATCGAAGCCTCTCAGGCAAACTGCTGTTTTTTCTGCATGCTAAATCGAGTATTTCGAAGCATGTCTGGTGTTTTCCACCTGTGAAGGTTGTTGGCTGAGAGTACTGAAACCCTAGCTAGCTATACCTGCACGCAGGCTCCAGCCGCCATCGATAGAACCTATTTTCCTTTTATTTTTTTTCCTCACTTTTAATAGAGGCGTCAGGGGATAGGACCTTTCCTAACTCATCAAGGCGAAAACATTTCTTAGGGCTTTTCGGAATAGGGGGATACCTTAATTTGATTGACAAGTAGGACGGACTTCTTAGGTTTTAATGACTTCTTTTCGAGATTTTTGTCCTCATCTCTACAAACAGTCCTTACCAAGATTTACATGAATAAATTTAAAAAAAAATTAAAAGGGGTTTTTCCTTTTTAGATCCCCAAATAACAGCCTTTGTTTGAACGACTGTCAATCTGGGTTTTATTTATGAATATTCATCTAGCAAGCCTCGTTCTAACTAAATTTGTTTGATTTTAACGCTGGTTTCAGGAGTGGTGTTAGTTTGTTAGAAGTTTTTGAAGGGGTTTAGGCTTTATTTATTTTTTAGAAGGTAATTTTCGTAAAAAAAATTATTTTTTATATATACATATGAGTATTGTATGTTTCTATTTTTTGTTACTAAAAAAATATTTTTAAAATTATAATAGTGAAAGAAAATAATTTTAAAAAAAAAATTATTTTTCACTAAACTTATTATATTTTTACATTAAATATATCAATAATTTTTTATTATTTTGATAATTTATAATTATATTCTTATAAAAGATATTTTTAACCAAAATAAATGGAGCCTTAAACTTGAAAATTTTATCATATTATTTAAATTTCTCATTGTTAACCCATTACCTAATGACTTTCAAGCAGTGAAGTTAATTTGTAATAAGTTATAAAGCTTGTGCCGCACTGCCATACAAAAGCAAGCTGGTTTGTATTCCCCCAACTATAAGCAATTAAACCCACGTATGGTAGTACTTACACTTCTTTTCTCACGTCATATAATATAAATTAAATTATTTTAACAAAAAAAAAAATGGTAACAAATCACTGAAATAAAGTAAAGAAACAAACTTCTTTATATATATACTCCATGGGAACAGAATAATCATGCCTACTTCCATTATAAAAATAATTTGTAACCATTTTCTTTCTTTCTTAAATAGTAGCTGATAATATCTTGGGTTTCAAAACTTCAGGCACCTGGCTACTCCAATCCGGAGTATAAGATTGACGCGGGTTCTTCATCCAAATGCAGCAACAGGATTGCAATGCGAACACCTACAACACATGCATCTGAGGAAAGGGTTGTGAACCGACGTGAGTTTCTCTTCCCCACTTAACTCACAAACTTTTAAAATCAATTCTAGTTCTTTACCTTCAATCCCATTGTCTGTGGGCATTTTATCAAGTAAACTTATGAGCTGTTATTTTCTTTTCCAGCTCCCGAGAAGAGGCAGCGCGTACCTTCTGCATATAATCAGTTCATAAAGTAAGTCTTCCATGACAGATTTACAGTCTATGCATAATTATACATATCCAATAGGCACAATAAAGCACCACCTATATATTGAAACGTCTTTGTTTGTACGCAGGGAAGAGATTCAGAGGATCAAGGCCAATAATCCAGATATCAGTCACAGAGAAGCCTTCAGTACAGCTGCAAAAAACGTAACTCGACAGCATTACACACATTAATAATTATAAGTGATGTCAAAAGATCTCTGCATATAATGAAGCTTTTATCCGTTGTCTTTGACTCATTTACCGTAGTGTTGCTGACTGACAATTATTTGGTTTTAGTGGGCACATTTCCCTCATATTCATTTTGGGCTGATGTTGGAGACCAACAATCAAGCTAAGCTGGATAGTGTAAGTTTTAAGCCGGAAATTCTTACTGGATAGGATATAATTTTTTATATTACTTCAAATACATTATTATTATGTAGTGATTTTGTCATTTTATTGTCTGCAGAGCTCAGAGAAGCGTTTAATGCCAAGGGCTGCGTTATTGAACAAATGAAGGCTTTATATGTGAAGATGACTTCTCTGTTCAGTAAATTTGAAGAATGTCCTTACTTTGAATGTGTTTTTGAGGACAGTTAACTCACTTTTATGTAACTGTGTCACTGCTTATTACTTGTTCAGTACGGATGGTGTTTCAATTACATTGTTTGAAGTAAGAATTAATGATGCTTGTCCTTGTCATCTCCAACATGGTTTACCTTTTTGCTGAATGATTCTATATTAATCATTATTCTTAATTGAGCAAATTCTGCAAAGCAGCAAGCTCAAAAACATGATTAAACTCTATAATCAAGATCAATATATTCCTCTTTAAACTGATGCTTGCGACGCATGCGCATGTAACTTATTTTGCATGTTTTGGGAAAATATATCATATACCTATGTCAAAAGAAATGTCATTCAAGAGAGTCATTATTTGTTGAAGTTTTCACTTTGCACATAAAGGCCTGAAATATATTATAGTTAAAATTGAAGTCTGCATTCTTCACGCAATTTAAACAATTTCTAGGCTTTAGCTCTCCCTCCCAATAAGATTTTCTTTGCATGACTAAAAATAACTGAATGTTACTAAGTCATTCAACTTGATTTGGTGGTGAGGGATTTAGTTAGATCATTCGCTGGCTAATCCTTTTTGTTTTCCGTGTTAAATGGTCATTGAGGGGGGTAAAAAATAATGAATACTGATGGTTGATGGTAATATATACACAAGAAAATTAACATGATATTAAACAAGTTGAAGACTTTGTCTAGAGAATTAAGTTAATTTCTCCTTATCAATTAAGTAATGTTTCTGACACAGTGCACTCAACTAAACAACTCGAATTTCACACACCAACAAAACAGTGAATTTTATGGTATCCTTAACTTATATTTGGAATAAAACATTTGGTAAATATCGGACATTTTGAAGATTTGCATAGAAAATAGATAACTTAACCTAGTTCTTATTAATAGAGAATGATAATTAATAAAGTTCTTCAAGAGTAAATGTGAAATTTGTAGAATGACATTTATTTTAATTGAATTTAAAATATTAAATTTGATTACTCTAATTCTTTATTTATAATATTTAAGTAATTCACAATTTTTATCTACTCATTGCTAACAGTAACATTTTAACTTGTAGAACTTAATTTCTTTTGTAATCGAATTACAACTTCGATTTCCAAATTCAAATACTACCTTAAAGTTTCAAATTTGAGTGATATAATTATTTTAAAAACTATTAAATTGAAATTATTTGATTACTTTCATTGAAAAATAAATGACTAAAATTTAATAGTTTTAAAGCTCATTATATCACTTCAAATTTTAAAACCTAAGATACCGTAGCAAGCAACCGAAGAAACATCTCTTTCCCAAAGTCTGAAGCTTACGCTACAACCCAGCTGGGTGATCACTTTAATGGCATGACATAATTGGAATTGGAAAAGCAGATTTTTGTTCGTACAAAATCATGGAAATAAGAAAAAATTGTTCCATTTTAAAATCGATCAATATCTTCAATGTTTTACAAAACTTATAATAATACTTACAAATTATCCAACTTCTTGAATGTTAACAGTGAAGTTCAATCATAAAACATTCCAAATATATGCAACAAAAAGAAATATCAAATATCATCCATTATACGTTTTCATTCCTCTCCCATCCCATCTTCGTTTAGGTAAAAATATCATCAAGGGAACTTGGAAAAGTTGAAGTCTTTTTGGTAACCAAATGATGTTTTTGATAGTGGATAGTTCCCAAGAGTCTCCATCAACTTTTATGAATATTTGTCACATCATTGAATTTTTGTTATGGGGATGCTAGCTAGCTGCAAATATATATGTAATATATTTCCAAAAGGATTTAGTTTAAGTAATATTTAATATTTATTAAAGGTTTTATTTTTCATCGCATCACAAACACGATTATGGACCCTTACACATATACATTTACAGTATATTAGTCATTCCTATTATTTTAAAAAATATTTAAGACATCAAAAAGGTGTACGAGAAAGGGAAAATATAGCTGCAAGCACCAAAAGAACAATATATTTTAGTACTGTTAAGATGGCGTCGGAAAGATTTCAAACACTGTTCCATTGAAGTGATCCTAAGAAGAAGCTGCCTGAATAAATATGTTAACAAAAGGAGTGGCTTAATTTAAAGTACCATTGGTGATGATGACCTTACTACGCAGGTTGAGTAAGGAATTTCTTTTCCTTTGTTTTTCTGATATGAAACGGACGGTGGGAAGGGAAAGGGAAAAAAAGTTGTTTTCTTTTGTATTGGCAAGTAAAAATATCTAAGAAAAGATTTTGGCTGTCGAAGCAGAAACAAGTCCAACTAATAAATTAAGAATGTACCTTTGAGAAAAGGAATTCCATGGACCACCATTTTGGCATCTTGGTCATCTCAACATCTCAAGAATCCCATTGAAAGCACTAAAAATGGAGCATTCACTTTTGCAGTTTTTGTTCTCGTTTATTGGTTGCAACTTTGATTACCATTGACCCAATTCTGTACTGGTCAATTCTTTTATCTACGACCTCTGTCTTATCTATTCATTAATTGGTTGTTTCATTTTTAAATTAGTTCTCCAAATTAAGATGGACAGAAGATCAAATTAATTTTGTGAATTTTTTAAAAATACATTTAGTATCAACTTTTTAAAAAAAAATACATGTAAACTAAAGAAGCAGAGACCCAGCCGAAATACATCACCTAGTAATAAAATGGGCATCCTAAGAAGGGCACATTATAGAAAGTAATTCTCATCTCATGTTTTAATTTATTATTGAATAAATATGTTTTAAGTAAATTACATTAACTCACCTAAAGTTTTTTGAACATGTGATTTACTCCTATAATATTAAAGTGTTTTTATCACCTACTTTGTTGATAGTGCAAGGAACCCCCCTCCTAAATATCCTATCAAATTCTATATATAATCCTTACATGTAATAATTTCTTTTAAATATTAAAAGAAATTGATATCCAAATTCTAGAAAAAGTCCCCAGCATTTTCCTTCTATCAAATATCAATTATGAAAAGATTTTTTAAATTGTCATATTGATTTACTTTTCAGTAAATATATTGATTTAAAGAATGTTTGTTAATTTTTAATACCATATTATCCATTTGAAAAACAACTACAATGATTGAAACTTTATTTAATTTCTTATTGCGTTGATTGCTTTCCTAATATTGAAGTGCATCTCTTCTCATTAGTTTTTACCCTTTTCTTCTAATAATGTTTCATTTGTTTTCAATTTCATAATTGTTATTTCATTACAGGCTAATTTTATTTTAACATAATTAAAAGTCAAATTATTGATGACTTAAGTAGTAATCTTAACAAATTTAGCTGCTAAAAAGTGACTAAGTTTAATTAAAGTTACTAAATGTTTTTTTACTATAATTACTACCCTTTAGTAAAGTTAATCACTTGTTACTAGCTAAGTCTACTAAAGTTACTACTTGAGTTATTGATAACTCAAGTTATCATAGAACTTGCCTTCATAACAAATTAAAGATCTTTATCCTCAAATTTGAGCGACAATCTAAAAGGTATACAATGAAAATGCACAATCAATTTTATATTAAGATTTTTAACCGATGGAATTAATAATATACTTAAATTAGCTAGGTGTTTAACCAAAAAATCTTTAATATTTAATCATTTAGAAAATTAATTAATTTAGCTTCATTTTTAGTCACCTTAAAAAGATTTTGGATCGTAACTTTTGAAGGCATTGTGAAATTTTGATACAGCCAAATAATTAGGAACATAGTTCATTAGAATTATATAAGAATGATAAGAGTTATCATCATAGTATGGATTCAAATAGTAAGAATTACAGTGATAAAACTTGTACTTGTTGGACATTTCTAAATATAGCTAATACAATTCTTAGACGTTTTGTAGATTAAATGCAAATTTTACAAATTGATGGAATGAAATGCAAAATGATTGAAAGAATGGAGGATGAAGAATGAGTTTTAAGAGAAATTTTTTACACGTGAAGATCACACATGGATTTTGTCAGGATTTCAAACAGAAAGTTGATGGAGAAATTTTTTTACCATTAATTAATTAAAATGTATAATAGGTACATTTTAATAATATAGAAGTAAATCATACATTAAAAAATCTCTTGGAGGATTATGTTTAATTTAACCATTCTTTTCCAACTCAATCACCAAATTGATAATACCAAAAAGAGTAAACACAATATTTAATTTTTCATTCATAAAGATTGTGATTATTATATCCTTCAAATTTCATGAATGACACTTTTAATCCCTTATTTTGGTTTTATTATAATTATCTATACCTTATTTTAATCATAATACTAAGATAAATTGTGAAAGAAAAAGAATAGAATTGAAAGTAACTGAGTTTAAATTTGATCAACCACAATATAAAATATTTTATATTATCAATGAATAACAAAAAGACAAATCATTAAAAAATAATAGTAATTAATAATATTTAATAATAATAAGAGAGTTTTAATAATTTTTTATTAATATGATAATACATAACTAGTTAGTGGTGTAAAATTGATATATGCTAACAATGGATCAAATTATGTATTTGACATTTTTAAGGTGAGATTTAATAATTCACTTCAATATTTTTATTTATTTTAACATTGTAAGTAAATAAAAGAATGAATAATCATAACAAAAGTAAAAGTAATGACAAATGATGTTAGTGATAAAATTTGAGGAATATAATAATTACTGACTTTCACTACTACAAATTTCCCTTACCACATCACCATATTAATGTTGATTAGAGAGAAAACTGACATATATAATGGTGTAATAATATTTTTGCAATAATGAACAATTTTTAATATTAGCTCTAATAAAAAATTAATATGATAAGTTATTATGGTAATATTTTTAAAAATAAGAGCAACTTACTATATCAATTAAAATAAAAGACCTACATTGAAAGTCAAACATAGACAAGTTAAGACATCAATTTCCTATAATCATGGTTCAAAAGTATTCGAATCATCTTGTTAGGATATAAGATATTTATATAGTGATTTTTCTTTCATAATTGATGTCTATTATTTTTTATATTTCCTATAAAACTCTCTTTTGCTTCATCTTTTATTTAAATAGTATAAGAAAATAACATAACATCCTTGCTACACATTTAGAAATTCTTTAAATATTATGATCATAAATTTTTCATTAAATTATGGTTATCTTCTATTGAGATAGGATGCTCATAATCATAAGATATTCATGGTCTAATAAAAATTTATGATAAAAAAATTTAAAATATTTTTAATTGTGCAGTATTAATCATATCTGTTGTCCTTATATTCTATTAAGAACTACAAGGAATAAATGGTTAATATCTTCATGATGTAGTAGAGTACTTCAACATAATAAAAATTGATTAAATCTTTTTAACAAATAAGAATTTATAATAAATATTTTAATTTCTTCAACATAAGGAATGACTAGCTATACTGTAAACTATATCAATGATGTATCATAATTTTTATATAGGTCATTATTTTATGAAAAATATATAGTGTATCATAATTTGTAAATTTTATTAAATGATTAATTATTAAATTATTGTATAATGTTTACTAGTTAATATTGATAATATAGTTAAAAATATACGAGGATGCAAAAAAATTGATAATATTATTTGAGGAAATTTGTATTCATTGTTAGCAAAATATTAAGTTATAGAAATTGTATTAAAAATAAAAAATAATAAATCAAATTGATTATTTATTTAAAAATTAACATGATTTAAATATGAAGAATTGGATTAGAAAGTTTGTGATAATGTTACTATGTTGGTTTTTTGACCTAATTGATATATAAAATTATAGCACCCGTCACCAAACTTGTAATAAATGATAAACATTTGTCAAGGATGATAGCAAACATTTATTATATATGACATTTACTAGGTATCAAGAAATTGTTAAGAATTATGACATTGGTTAACATAAAATAATAATATCAAAATTGAAAATTTAAAAGTAAATGTCAGTTTTAGTTTAATAATTGATGTATATTGTTGTTCATTTTATCTACAAATTTTTCTTTTACTCCATCTTTTGTTTATGTGACAAAAGAAGACAATACACTTATTCTTGTTGCACATCTAAAAGACTTTGAAATCTTATGGTTAGGAGTATCTCACTAAATCATAGTTATTTTCTGTCCTTAAATAGATGGTCATAAGTATAAGATATCTATAGTTTAATATAATTTCCATAATTATAAGATTCAAAGTATTTCTAAATATATAGCATTGATGGGTATACTAATACTACAATGAATGAATGACTAATGTTTGTAGAATATTTTTATGTAGTGATTATGTTGTAAGCTATATGGATTTTAATTTAAAGTTACATAGTGATTATATTATAAACTATATTGATGATCTAGTGTAGTTTTTTTTAGGTTATTATTAAAAAAAAAATATTAGGATGCAAAAGTTGAACTAAAAAAATAAACTTAAACAATGTCAATTTTTTTAATAAAACATCATTAAACCCTAAGCTATAAATTATTTAGTAAAAAACCAAGATGGTTTGGAAAAATTTAATGTAGTGTTGAATGAGAAAATTTGGAAGTAGATATAACATACAAATATCTAATGGTATATCAATAACTCGTTCATATATAATATATATTTATTGATAACAGCATTTTGAAGGTACAGAAGTTGTATTAAAAGATGAAGAGATAGATCATAAATTTGGTATAAGTTATAATGTTAGTTTTTTATCATAAATAATGCCTATAGGTATATTAATGGTCTTCTAATGTATAATAAATACTAAGCATTTATGTTATTAGTTGAATCCGATCATGATTGGTGTGAATCTTGCTATCCAATTTCCACCAACCTTGATACTATTTACATTATTTTGCTCATAAAAAATCTCTCTCTATTTTCGTGAAGACTCAATTTCATTATAATTTTTATGGAAAAACAAATAGTCTTCTTTATTTATGGACATTTTCTTAGAGTCACACATCTTGAAATATAAAATTTATAATATTGGTAGATTTGATAACAATCCAAAATACACTTAATACTATACAACCTCAATATATATAATATTTATACAAACTTTAATAACTTCACTTCTAATCTAACGATCCAAATCTTCTAATTAGGCACTCTTTGATTCTTTAAGGATGCAATGAAGTTCGTTTACACTTATCTCAACCTGAAAATATTGAAAATAAAAAGGGATAAACTAAAAAAACTTTGTGAGTATATATCTACCATAATCATACTTTAAATCCATTATATAAAATAGTCATATGCTAATTAAGTATTAAATTAGAAAACAACAGTAAACCAATTTCTTGGATTTCTGAAACATGTGAAACCAAATCTCGAGTTGACATATTTACTTGCATATAACTTAATTTTCTATTTCACATTATAAATTATAATAATCTCAATCATTCAATTGTACATAGTATCATTACCATATCACCTAACAGATTATAGGTAGTTATCAATTTTTCAAATAACTAACAAGGCTTAATTACAATCAAGCCTTTACAATCACATTAAACATAAGCATTCGAATCAAATAGATTTCAAAGTTACAACAGTATACATCACAATTATAATAAATATACAACATCCACCTTTTGATTCTCTTATCAACTTTATATCATTTATAAGTTTTCCATCCTTATTCCTCCTAAACCAACCTTATACTCCACCCACCTTGTTATTAATAATTTTTATCAAGTATTTACATCATCGCTCCCATCACATTTCATAATTTCCATGCCACTCATGGCATAATTCATGATGTAATTTCATATACTAGAGCAGTAGCTTTACACAGTATAATTACAATCGAATCATAACATGAAATAAATAATTTATCATCACAGGTCTAGATTAGGGTCTATAGTAACATATATAAGAGTATCACCATAATTTTTTGCATGGCCATAAATGTTTATTCACTATATATATCACAAAAATATAAAAATATCTTATCAATAATTCCATGCCTTTCCTACAAGGCACAAGGTAACATCAACAATAATCTATAAAGAAATATGTATATACCAAGGTACTCTATTACTTAATTAAATGTTACTGTGAAGTACATAACTACATATATTGAATTTTAGCTTTTTACTCACCAGTATCCTCAGATCATGTAATTATATTTCTAAAATATTATACATGAAAGCATAAGCTAGTTGAATTAATGCATGGAAATGAGTAATATACCATTCACCTAACAAATTTAGTAAAATATTAATTTAGAGTAGGATATATACTCACCTGGTGGTGTATATTCACTATAAAAACTTAAAGTAGTTCATTCTTACTTTTCTCTTTTTCCTATTCATAAATTTATAATGATAGTTATAATTATATTAGCATTACTCATTTCTTCCTAAAATTATTATTTTAGGTTCTAATTATAATATCTTATTATCTTATTTCATAAATTCCTTATTTTCTTTCTTCTAAAGTTAATCACAAGATACTAAAACAAATTATTGTGTAAGGATTTTGAAGCAAGCTTATATAGGTAAAATTATTAAACTTGATAGTTCAAAAAGACTCTATTTACCCTACTTTAACTAACTATATATTTATTTCTTAATATTTTAACCCTTCTTCAAGGAATTAAGAATCACAAATATTAGGGATTTTTTAGATCAAGCTCTAAGCACTAAAAACATTAAATTCAATAATCAAGATGTATTCTATAGGTGCTATTCTGAACCCTAGATGGGAATCTTATTTTATCAGTTCTATATTAAGCAACCCAAACGTGATGATAAAATAGGATTTTTATGAAATAATCATAAATTAACTCAAGTATTAAAACATAATGCTCTAGAAATACTCCAATCACATCATATTAGCATTCCATAAAATAAAAATCTTATATTCAAAAACTATTATCATGTATTTAAAATTACTTACAACATTGGTTTTCTAGAATATATATAGATACTACTAAAAATATTATAGTATAATATTCTAAAATGATTTTACTCATATTATTTGAATACTTTATAGCATAAAATATATATAAGTATCATCATATGTTTTTAAATATGCAAAAATGTATTTCTTTGCATCAACTTAAATTATCATGAAAAATAAATACTTTTTGTTATAAAATCACTTGCCATAACTCAAAAGAGTTACTAATGGCTCACCATCTTTAAAAGCTCATCAAAACACCAATGAAAAGAAAGAAAAATAACAATTCCTTACTTAAGCTAGTAGTTATGTTAATAGTAGCAATGTGGTGGCGCTATTGTAAGGAAAGATAAAGGTGGAGCTTGGCCATGATCCATTACCTTGTCACATTCACAATCTACTATCAAGCTAGCACAAAGGAGAAAAGAGGAGTGGTGGCTGGAAATAGAATGGATCAAACTAAAGAAGTGGAGAGGACCTAATGCCTAAAGTGCTACCACTTTACTCTATTCAGGACTCCATCTATTGCACCTGTGGGTTGTTGCTCAGTAAGAAAGTGTACATACGAAGGGAGTAGCTCACGATAGCAGTGTTGTGGTTAATTAGGAAGGGAAGCAAAAAAAAGGAAAATAAGGGTTGCCAAAAATGAAAGGAAAAAAAAAAGAAAAAAGAAGGAGAGATGGGTATTAAGTAGAAAGAGAAAAATAAATTGAGACAAAATTTAGTGCATTGAGGTGTGCCATAATCTCAGATCTCAACTTTCTATCTTTATTTAATTCAATCTTAACCCTCTATTCTCTTTTTAAAATTTCATATTTTAAAAAACTCCTTTTCTCCAATTAAATTTAACCCTAACTTAATATTTCATTTCTCTTTAAACATTAGAAGAACAAATTATTAAACGATAAGTATACATACATCTATTTATATATTATATTATAGTTCATCACATCTAGAATTTTGAAATTTTTTTCCTAAATTTGCAAATTTATAAATAAAAATCATCTACCAAAGTTGATACATATATTTTATAAATTCTATACTCCTAACTTTTATATTATCTAATAAATAATATAAAAAAAGCATTTTGATAAAATCATTAATAAATCATAATATTATTTATTTAATCAAAATTTAAAATATCCATATCTCACCTTACTATCATAATTATAATTTAACTATCCTCATTAATTAATATAAATATTTCAAAGTACTTAAAATAATAAAATTTTAAATATTACTTAGGGGTGTTACAATTTATCAATAATGTATATCAAAAAATTGCCAAAAATTATGACATTTCAAACTATATTAATAGTTAAGTTATATGAAATAAAACATATGTAATACATTAGTTTTAGTCAGCAATCAATGTTTAAAGCTCTACATATTACCTATAAAATTCATTCCTATTCTTTATTTGAAATAGTTAAATGATGCCTTATCAATGATAGAAAAATTAATGAGAGATAATAATGAAAAGAAATAATGCAATCATTTTTGCATTAGAAAGCTTAAATTTATTGTAAAAATAATTATGTTGCTTCTTCTTACTATTATTGATCATCAATTTATAACCATTTATAATCGTCTTTATCATATTTAGACATCATCTTAAAAAACATATTTAGAGATGTTGAGAAAAATGATAAAAATTATAGTGAAAAAAAAAAGCAAATCATTCTTGTATTGAAAAACTTGAGTTTGTTGCAAAAGTCATTTTGTTGCTTCTTTTTATTATAATTTTTCATCAATTTGCAACTATCTATATCTTCTAAAATTATCTCTGTTATTTATTCTAAATTATAATATTTGGGTTCCATTTCTAAAACAACATTTAAAGATGTTAAGAAAATACTTAGATAAGAAATTAAGGAGAAGTTATAGTGAAAAGAAGTATAATGACTATTTTTGGCATTAAAAGGCTTAAGTTTATTATAAAAGTAATTATTTTTCTTCTTCTTATCATAATTCATTATCATTTTTCATCTAAATCCTCTAGCTCAAAAGCCTTTAAACAATATAAAGAAATTATAAGAAGAGGATACCCATTTTTTCTTTTATTTAAAGTTTGTTATTTATTGTAAATTATAATTTTTCATTGTATATATTAATGCAATAATATGGAGATAAATAAAATGATAGAACATCAATTTTGTAATTAGCCACCAAATTCTCATTTGTTTCGTTTAGTACATTTAATATGTTATTATTTGTATCTATTTAATTATATAAGAAAAATATCGTAATATAAAAAATAATTTTATTGTCTATTAAATTCACTTAGAGTAAGTTGAATTAAAAATAAAATTCACCCGTTTATAAAATTATGTCAATATTCTTATAAAATTTATGCTAAAACTATAAAATTATTGCTTGAAAGATTATGAAAAAAATTGGTTAAACAAAAGATTTTAGTTTATTAATGAAAAGAAATGTTATGATGACAATTTTTATTTAACAATCAATATGTAAAATTCTATAATAGAATAGCATTGTTTTATTATAGAAATTAGATTTTCTTAATAATTGACATGGAAATTTTAAAATAAGGTGCAAGTTGAAAATAAAAAGAGTGAAATTATAATACTTTTGTAAATTTTATTGCGAAACTCTTCCAACCCTACCAAAGTATGCTCACCTTCCAACCTTAAAATAATTTTTTTTAATTTTATGTTTATACTTACTAATTATTTTACAATCCTAAATATCTATTAGCCCATTACTAAATCTATAGAGTTATGCACTCATTGAAAAGGCACAAAATATAAAAGCAAGAAAATTTTTAGTTTTTGTACTTGTTCTTGTAACTTAATTCTTAGTTTCATAATTAACCATATTTTGTTTATCTTTCACATGTTTGTAACAAACTTGATTTCATTCATTTTCTTTAGCGTTTGATGATATTATCTATTATTTATTTATATAAAATGTATAATATAATATTATACATCAAATTTTAATGAATGTTTAATTATATATATTGATATATATTAAATTAAAGATAACTTTTTTTTAGAGTGTCACTTTTACATATTGACCAACGAATATTAGATATAAATTTTCATAATTTTTATTTTTTTAACTTATTGAAATTGAGATTTTATAATATTGTTAAATATGTTAAGAGTTAGAATGAATTAAAGAGAGTAACCGTAAGAGAGGATTGGTGTTAGTTACTGTGGCTATAACATACTATGTTGATTTGGATCCAACATTAAAACATACTAAATAATTGATGTTAAAAGATAATTATATAGCAGTATTTATAAATAAACTTTTAATTATTTTGCTTAATAAAAAAATTAATTTGATTTCAACTTATTTTCTTTAAAAATGAATCTAGAGTTATTTTAACTAATATTTTCTTAGATTTTATCATAAATTTTCCATATTGATTTAGATCCCATATATTTTCTTAAAATATGGATGCGATCAGTTTGTAAGGATAGAGACATATTCTTTTTACTTTATATTTAACTTTTGTGCCTTTGTAAGGCCATAATTTTTAGGGATGAAAAATAATGAGGGAAGTTAGAAAAAAAAGAAAAGAATTTTATTAATTTTCCTTTTTTTACTTCGATCATTTTAATATCGTTTTATGGAAAAAATATAATTTTAGATAAAAAGTTATAAATTAATTTATATTTATATTTTATAAAATATTAAAATAATCCAAAAGAAAAAGGGTTGGGTATGGATACAGTGCTGAAGAGGGAGGGGAGGGCGCAGCTCTGATCTGATCTGAATGACGAAAAGCTTGCATGCTGCTCAGTCTGACAATTAGAATCTGAAACGTCAAAATCAGTTGTGTTCTGTTAAGCATTCATTCACTTCTTTTCAATGTCATTTCAGTTCTGACTGACTTCCCTGCACACAGACACAACCAAGGACCCCCACTCCCTCCCTCTCTGACTGCCCTTGAATTTAGGAAACACTTGTTTGGATTCTCTCTAATATTCTTTCTCTCTCTCATCCCATTTACTTGCTATAATATCTTTAGCCTTTTGCTCGGTTCGAGGGGGAAAAAATGCATGGAAAGAAAATGAAAAAAAAAAGAATATTTTTTTTCTTTTTTATTTGATTGTGTGAAAATTAAGAGGAATGAAAAAGTTAAATAATATTTTCTTTTATTTATTTAAATTATGGGTGCAATGCCCGCTGGTATACTAACACTGGTTATCAAAACAAAGTCGTAAACAGTAATGAAACGACGGCACCATAAAGAAATAGTATGATATAGACATGAGTGTAATTTTGAGACTGTGCCCCTGTTGGATAGGAAAGAAAATAAGGAGAAGGAGAGAAATTTTTTAAATTTGAATAGGAAAGAAATTTTAGAAAAATTAAAATTTGAAAAGTTAAGAAAATTATAATCACATATTTTATTTTTAAAATTTTTTTCCTTGCTTCTTTTCAATTAAATTAAAAAAGGGATAAAATTATAAAATTTTATTCTTTTTATTTTCTTTCTATTAAGCATATATTTTTTAGGCAGAACTTCCATCCCCTAATTTAAAACCGGGATGAATAAACCCGGGGACATGGTTGCTTCATTGCCACATGGGCCATGAAATGAGGAACCAGGCAAAATAACCCAGCTAAGTTTGGAGCACCGAAAATTAGTATATTATGAAAAGCAAAATTTACACATTATCACATAAAAAGTTTCTAATTGAAAGTTGGTCCTTTTGTAAGAAAATATTTTTAATTTTACTAATAATACTAATAATACTATTTCTATTTATATTTTGATAAGTAGAATTTTTTGACAACATAATTAAATAGATATTAAAATTTACGATAATTATATTTTTACTTAAGAGTCGTTTGGTTTGCAGCAAAAATATGAAAAATTACATTTTTCAAAAAATAGAAAATTGTGAATTGTTTGGTTGCCCACAAAACATGAAAAATTACTTCTCAGGAAATTGTATTTCCTACAGAAGATGGAAAATCATTTACCTACTCTCCCTAATTAACTTCTATTTTCTAGGAAATACAATTTCCTTCATGTCAACCAAACAAAATTGAGAGTTTCCAAGGAAGTGTATATAGGAAATAACATTCTAAAAAATTTAACTTCCCTTAAGGACTTATTTTTCGCATAAACTAAATTACTCTTATTAAAATATATTTTTATTTGTATTTTGACAAGTAAAATATTTTGATATTATAATTAAATGAATACAAAAATGTAGGAAGTGATTTCTTTACTTATCAAAATACAAGCGATATTAGCATAATAGAACTAGAAATAAGTATGCAGGCTTCATGAAAAAAGGGAAAAAAGGAGAATTCAAGAAGCATTTATTAATAACAGTAAAAAATAGTTTCTTTTAAAGGAAAAAAAATTCAAACAGTGAAATTTCATGCAAATAAATATAAAATTAAAGGATGCAGTGTTTTCCCCTAATGTTTGTAGTAAGATTAGTTTAATGTTTGCCCCGGGTTGTACGTTCTATATTATGTGTAATGGATCTCTTTTTTTTTTCATATTTTTGTATTATAAAAAATATAAAATTAAAATATAATGAGTATGAATTAGATGCTTATTAAAGTGAAAAATAGAAAATCAATTCATATTAAGTAATTAAACGTCAACTATGGTAAAACACTGCATACAAGCTTTAAATAGTTAGTAAAAAATAAAATATTAAAAACAAAATATTTAAAAAAGCTAAGAAGAAAAGATCAAATCCATCAAAATGCTATTAATTGTGACAGAGAAATGCTTCAACTTAACTTAGTGCTTACAGGATGGAGTATTTTTAAATTGCCAAATGCACTTTATTTTTTTGATGAAAAATTAAGGAAATGGTTGGTTACAAATTTAAAATCTATATTTTAATTAATTGTTGTCTTGATTTTTCTATTAAAAGTTGCAATATCTCATGTTATTCCCTAAGTGCATTTTGTATATTCACTAAAATGATAAAACATTAGCAACAAGGTTAAAGTAACATGTGTGAAGCTACTTGAAAAATGAGATTATTATAAATTCCTACTCCAATCTAATAAGAAAAAGAGCAAAGTTATAATTATCCTAATTTTATTATATGCAATTGTTATTATTATTATAGCATGAATTGAAATTTATGAAAAATTTTAATTGATATTTATTTAATTTAAAATATAATACTTTAAAAATAAAATAAAAATATTGATAAATTCAAAATAAATAAGTCTAATCTTAGTTTTTAAATAAATTTGTTACATAATAGACTATATATATGTAATTAATTCAATTAATAATTTTTTGTATTAGAATTTCAAATTATTAAAAATGTTTTTATCATAAAAATAAAATATATCATATTATATCCATTTAACTTGGTGATATTAGCATTTGAATTATAAATAATAGGAGTCAACATTAAAAAGGAAAAGAAAAAATGCAATAAGTAAAATAAAATTAAAAAATATCTAAGTTATGAAACAATAAGTGTTAAAAATAGAATAAATGATTAACTATCGCAATTAAATCAAATCTTTTACACATTTAAAATGTTTTTATAATAAAATAAAAATATATTATGTTATATCTAAACTATTTAGTAATATTACCATCTAATCTATGGATAACATAAGTTAAAAAAAAAAGAAAATAGTCCAATAAAATTAATATAAGGAAGAACAATCCATAAGTTATAAAATCTTAATAAAATCCTGATTAATGCATATTTAATTTGACATAAATTACTTCAAAATTGATAAATAAATAAATAAATAAATTTTATTTTAATTTATTCTTATTAAAAATATATAATTAATTAAATTAATATTTTGTATATTAAAGTTTTAATTTATTATAAAAAATATTATAATAAAATAAAATATATTACATTATATGTATGTAATTCAGTGATGTAAATGTTTAAATTGTACAATAAGAATGAATATGAAAAAAAAATGCAATTGAACAAATAAAAAGGAGGAAAACAATGCAAAGGTTATAAGATAATAAGAGTTCAAAAATAAAATATGTATTAAAAAATTCAATTAAATAAAATCTTTATCAAGTTTAACATATTTTTAATAAGTTATATTATATTATATTTATATATGTTGGTAATATTAGAGTTTAAGATGTAAACAATAAAAGTAAATATAAAAAAAGAAAAATAGGCAACAAAACAGATAAAATAAAGATAAATAGTGTGCAAACTATAAAGTGATAAGAGTTAAAAATATAAAATATAAAAAGGAATAACATACAATGGAGTAAATAGAAAGAAAGGATAATGTCTGAGTTGTAAAGTAACAAATGTTATAAATATAATATATAATTAATTAATTAATATAATTAAATTAAATTATTAACTTATTAAAAATTTAAATTTAAAATATTTTTATAATAAAAATATTGTGCTATATTAATACTATATTATAGCATTTACATTTGAGTTATAAAAAATAAAAATGGATAAAAATATTTAAAAATTAAATAAAAATAATATATGAATTATAAAATAAAATAATATAATATGACATAATAAATAAAAAATATATGAAGAACTTGGAAGGGAAGAAGACAAAACGAGAGAAGTATATATTAAAATATTTAAAGGATCAATTTGTAATAATATTTTATTGTCTGAAAAGTGATTTTTTTTGCGCGGTTGCTTTCAAATTCTTTGACAGTATTAATTAACCCGTGAAGCATAGAAGTCCTGGCCATTTTCTATTCTCTGTCCTCTCACTTTTGCCCAGAAAATTATATAGAAAACCTACCCATTCTTATTTTTTTTTTTGGGCTTATAATCTGTTCTATTTGTTTTCAGTTGGGAACCAAGCAGTGGAAAGTTGCTTTTTCTACCCTAATTTCTTGCCATATTTTCCATGCTGCTTGTTTTCACTAGAAATAGAGTGTAATAAATTTTAAAATTATTTTATTATAATTAATTTTAATTTAATAATTTTTAATATTATCCTATCACTTTAAATTTTAAAATTATTGGGATATCATAAAATTTACTGTTGAGTCATTCTTCTTTCTATCTTTCTATCTCTCTATAAATTTCAATTTCAATTATTTTATTTAATAAATCATATTGAATATTTCAGTATTTCTTTTTACATATCACATTGATATTCTTTCAAAATTTATTAATATTATATTCATATATCTCTTATTTTTGAAATTATATGTAGATTTTTATTTTCGTATACATTCACTCCATTTATTTAAAGGATAAAATACATATAATTACTTTATTGGTGAAAAAATATTTTGACGTTTAAAAGGTACAATCAAATATTCAAATTATATATCTGGGTCAAAAAAAAAAAATCTCTTCCATTGTTTCTCCATCAAAATTCTTGACGACACTAAAATTTTTTTCTAATATGCAATTGTATATAAGAAAGTCTTTGAAATTGGTTGCATAGTATATTTTGGACTAAAAAAAATTTAACTTAGTGGAAGAAGATTGGTAGTTAAATTTAATTGGTATCATCTTTTGTTGTAGAACCCGGATAAAGCCACATTCTATACCTCCTTGCAGTTTTTTTTTTTTTTTTTTAAAAAAAAAAACCTCACTTCTCTTAAAAGATTTTTTTTTCTCGACAATTAAATCGTATGTCATAAGTGTGGCGATCAACAATGACTATATCTATAACCATGGGAACATATTAATAGTGTACAGAATTTGGATGGACTAAGCCTGTTTAGCAGAAACTAAATTTTTTATTTTATTTTAAATAATAATTGGTAGAAATGAGTGATACATCGATTTTTATTAGCCAAGAAGTCAATAACAAATTGGAGTACCAGTAGAAATACATTTAAATACTATTGTTAAGTACAATTGAATCGGAAGTGATTCAAACATTAGACATTGTTTCCTAAGAATCATCCAAACCGTTTGATTGATTGATGGAGTAATACGCATGATGTTAACGTGGTTAAATTTGGCGTTTTATTGAACTCCTCCTTTATAAGAAGCAGTACAAATTTGGAAAATACAGAGAAGGGCCTTGTACCTTAACGGAGAAAAGCTATCATTGTGTGAATTCTTTTTAGAGAAAAATATACCTACCCGTAAAATGCAAAATACCCAAAGTTGAGGTACTTAACAAGAAAAGATAATTTAATAGGACAATTCTAATATACCCAGACTTAAAGTCTGGGTATTGATATCTTAATTTTATAATGAAATAAAAATTATTAAATTTCAATGATATTAAAATAAATGGTTAAGATTCATGATTAGAATACTTATTTAATAGATAAAAAGTTAATGATATGATATTTTTATTTTGAACTATAATTTTTTTTTTAATTTTAGATCCACCCATAATTTAAAATAAGTAATTTCAGTGAATTATTTATATTGATATATATATATATATATATATATATATATATATATATATATATATATATATATATATATATACACACACTTCTTCATTATATAATAAACTTAATTTAATAATTATTAATTCAAGTTTATTTATAATACATTGTAATTAAAAACTTTCAAAATTAAAATACTTTAAAAAAATTACCACGTAATCATTTTAAAAATATAAAATATAGTTAATAGTTAATATATTAAAAATCCAAACTTTTACTTTATGAAGCTAGTTTTTTATTTCTTCTTCTTCTTTTTTTAAAAATAATTTTCTTTACTCATTTCTTACATATTAATACATAATAAAATATTTTAAAATATTTGATTTTATAAAAAAATTTATTATTATTTTCAATAAAAAAATCCAATATTGATTGATACTTTTTAAAGAAATGACACTTATACATATTATTTTTCTTACACAAATCCAAAATTAAAATTTTTAAACTTGTATAAAATATGTTAAGTAAGTTTTATTTAAAAATTAAAGTGTTATGCATATACTCATAAAAATATAATATGTGTATTTCTTTTTTACTTTTCTCATCTTATAAATTATATTAAATACAAGCTTTTACAATATACATACTATCTCATATAAAATACTTATTTTATTGATTTAATTTATTATTATTAATAATTTTTATATAAGATAAAATAAAAAATAAATGTGATGAAATTGTTTTTCTATTCGTAATGTGTAAAACTATAAAGAAAATAGAGATTAACATTAAGAAAGAAAATACAACTAATAATTTAATGTATCAAGTCCAAAAATGGACTATTTGTATTAGGTCAAAATTATAACAAGAAATCACTTATATTTTTTAATTTCTAATTTTTAGGTGGAACATATTTAAACATACATATATAGGTAAGCATGTGTGTATGTAAGTTGGTTTTTTACTAACAATTTCTTAGTATTGTTGGATTTTATATATAAATCTAAATAATTTAAAAGAATAAAAAATAAAAATATTATATTATATCATATTAAAAAGAATAATAGCATGATTTCTGTTAAAATAATTTGATTAGTTAAAATTAAAAAGATTCTAAAATTAATTAAATACAATTTTATTGTATTGTATATATGACTATATTTTCTTCAACAAATTTGTAACAAATAAATACTTTATTGTTGAAAAAAAAATATTGCCAATGAGATAATTAAAATAAAGTATTTAAGAGTATAGTATATAGCTTTTTTCAGTTTTTTGGAACAATTTTCTTTATTTAATATAGAAGTACCAAGTGTTATATACATTTAGTTTAATATAAATGAGTGACCATAAATAGTGAAAAGTAATTTTATTTGATGAAATGTTTAAATAATGAATAGTAATTTTTGATTAATTTTTTATGATAATTAATTTGTTATTTAATTTAATAAAATAATAATTTTATTTTGTACTTTTAAGGTTAAGTGCAAATATAAATTTTAAAAAATATATATGTATGAATTAAAAAAAGAGAGAGAACAAATAAACATTTGAAGCAAGAATTTTTTAAATTTGTGTAGATAAAAAAAAAGCATTTAGCCTAACTTACTTTTTATTTAACTATTAATTTATTAAAAAAATACTTGAGGCTAGAATAAAATTAAAATAACTTTAAGGTCTGATTTAAAAGATTTATTAATAGAAGGTTATTGACAACTTATTGAAAAATAAAAAAAATTATGTAATATTATTTTTATCATCTGCATTATTTATAATAATTGTAAAAATTGTCATACATGTGATGAAAAATGTATGGGTTTAGAACTAAATATATGATACAAGTACTATATTTAAGGATAAATAAATGTATTATACAGTATATTTAAAAGAATATATATTATAGGATAGAATAATTATTTTTTGCATAACAAAACATATTTAATTTTTTATAATAGAATCATCAAGCTACTTAACAAATATATAATTTTGGGTTGAAATTCAAAATATTAAAAAAAAAATTCATTAACATAACACAAACAATATTTTTGACATTACAATATATTAAGGGTGCTAGCAAATATATAATTTTAACAAAAGATAAATAAGTAACATTTAAAAGCATCCATGTAACAATTGAGTAATGATTTTTTAAAATACATTTTTAGAAATTAGAAAAAAAATAAGTATCAAATAGTCAAAATTGAGCACTAAGATACCTATAAATATAAAATTATATTATAAAATTAAGCCTTATGCACATTTATTACAAATATTATAATAATATGTACATAAAATATTTGTAAACTTAAATATGAAAGTATAAATATATTCTAGTTTGATAATCTTAATATTTTTTTAATTAGGGTTAAATCTATAAATTTTACTAATAAGTTTTTAACTTGTAAAAGTAAGTTTTAGTAATTTTAATAAATATAAAATCATAAATATAGATCCACTTGTTAAAATATTATTGGTGTGTCAGTCAAGGTATTAATATCCTAAATTTGACTTTGGGTACCAAAGAACTATCCAATTTAATATGATAAAAAAATGAATAAATGGATTATTAAATATGACAACGATTCTTATTAAAAAAAATTATACCTTACTCACATATAATTTTATTTTTTTATTTAATCCACCTATAATTTTAAATATCATAATTTATCCAACAGTACTATCAAATCTTTTAACATTTTATTTATCTAAATTAATTTTCATTTGAAATTTAACAAAAATTTTGGATTTATTAAATACAATCTTTACTTTTTTTTGAATTTTGATTCAATTTTATGCTCACTTAAAATTATATTTTCCTAGAAAAATTTTAATTTTATTAAAAATTTATATTTTATAATTTAGTTCACAATTATCAAATAAAAAGTATCAAACAGAATTTTGAGAGTAAATTAATTTTGAGTATACATCAATTGAGTTAAATTTTTAAGAAATAAATATTTCATGCAATAGATGTGAATTTTTAGTTAAATTTTAGATAAAAATAATTTAAATAAATAAAATATTAATTATTTAAAATACATATAATACTCAAAATAATATATAAATTAAATGAAAATTGATGAAATTATGTATGAGTAAATAGTTATTTTCCCATCTTATTATTACGAAGATAACTATAATGTATTATTAATATAATAATATATTAATATATTATTAAATTTTATTATTAATATATTATTATATAATTAATTTAATTTAATTTTCAAAAATATAAATTTAATATATAATTAAAATATGCCATAATTTCAATTTATTATTATACGTTGGGGACATGATTTTGACATTGTTTGGCAATAATCCAGATTCTTGAAAACTTGGGGTGCGGAAAAGAGAGGACGGAGTACAGAGTGCAGAGTACTACTATTGTGCTTTGACGGATTTGAAAGATCAAACCAAAGATAAGTGGACCCCAGTTTGATGATCTTTAAGTGGGGTCCAAGGAATGGCAAACAAAACATATTGGGATTGGGATACGTAAAGTTGCTTGCCCTCGGAAACACAGTTGCAGCGTGTGATTCCTGTGGCATCAAGTTGTGAAGCCGAATGGCTGATTCACTAAGAAATTCAATTTCTTTAATTTGTGACAACAAATCCGACTACGTGGCGCTCTACCTCTCTGTCACCCATGGCCCCAACACAAGCACAATATAAAATAAAATCTATTTTATTTAAAGTAAAACTCGTGAATGATTTTAAATATAAAATTAATTTCAAATAAATTGTATTCTATATTTTTAAAAAATGCAAGATATATATTTTAGAATTTAGATTAAACTGCTTTATCCATTTTTATATAAGATTAACAGTACATTTGAAAGTTAAATGGAGAAGAAAAGACAATATAAAAGAATGAAAAACAAAAAAAAAATTATAATTTTTTCTTCTCTGTGCGCCCTCCTGTCCAAAAAATGTTTGCCGCAAACAACACGGCGAGAATGCGTAAAGATTCCATGTTGTACAAGAAATTTTATAGCTTCTATTGCTCCATTTGGGCTTCCTTGGGGGATTGAAGCCCATATCAATTGTTTTCTTCCTGTCAAAGGCTTGGGCCTACTTGGACGAGGAGAGATCCATATCCATATAAGGCCCTCCAATGTGAGTGGGCTAAAAGCCGTTTCCTATTGGACTTGGAGATTGCTGATATGATCCGTCAGATAAAATATGTGTATCTGAAACAGAAACAAAAGAAAATCACACGTTCTACAATTTTTTGCCTTCTATGAAAGGCAAATAGGACAACTTTCAAATTCAGGCACCTATTAATGTTATACTAAGAATATTTGACTTTAAGAGGAGAAGGAAAAAAAAATAAGAAAGAACAAAAAATCTATATATTAATGTGGCAAAAAGATGATAATTCATTCCCTAATTTTTTTTGGTAAAATTTCAATTTTATCTCTTAATTTTTTTTGGCACCTAATTATCCCCGTACCTTTTAGTATAAAACCTATTCAGGACATAAATAATAAATGATAAATCTCTCTTAACAATAGCACTTCTAAGAATTGAATTTAAATTTTTTTTGATTTGAAATACTTTAAGACTCAATTTACTACCACTAAACCTATCAGTTATTGTTTATTCCATAACTTTTAATTAGAACAAATTTATTCTCTAATTTTTAAAAAATGTGCAATATTATTCACCATTTTGATACTATTTGATTTTTTTAACAAAAATATTTATATGGCATTTAACTTGGCATTCTTATATAACACATAATTCATATTTTTATATTCTAGTAACAAAATTTTGATCCTTTAATTTTCACTTAAGTTTCAATCTTGTCCTCTAAATTTTACTCGAACCAAATTTGTCCTTTAATTTAAACCTCTTCATATTATAGTTTGAAGAGGATTTATTGAGTTCTAACTTTTTTCAACATTTAAAATCATATAAAAACAATTTGTTCAACTTAAGACCATTGAGCCTATAATTTTTTAAATTGAAATTAAAATAGAAAGTACATAGTAAATTTACTAATGGCAACAAATTTAAATAAATATGTTTCACAAAGGATAATATTTTAAAAAGTTTAATCTTGCATCATCTAAGTTAAGTCTCTTGCAAAAGTTTAAATATGACACTCATCTTATAAATAAATTGATAAGGAAGTGGTAGACTCGAGTGCACAAAATAAGTTAAAGCAAATGTAATATGTAATTAGTGGATTTGTCCTTTTGCACATGAATATATTGGAAGTTTGACTCAAGCTCATTTTTTAAAAATACTTTGTTTAGATGTTTTATAATAAATAAGTTTTATCTAAAATTCAAAATTTTAGGCTTGTTAAAATGAAAAATATGTTATTGAATCATCAACCTTATCCTTTAGATATTTTTAGCGTCATTAATCTTATCATCCACATCATCATTTTGGCTTATCCTTAATGCTATTCTCTAAAATCTTCCTTAATTGCTTATAAATAACATAACTTACCTCTTTTTTTAATGCAACAATAATCACTAAACTTCCATATGTTCTCTACTTCCTTTCAAGTGCTTTCTTCTTTGTTGTTATTGGGTTTATACACTTTCCTATTGCCTATAACCTATTTTGTTTGTGCATTTTAGAATAAATAAGTCTATTGAATTTTTTAGGAGTTTTTGAAAAAACTTTTACATAAAAAAGTAGATAATTCTTTAAGAACAGTGATACTTCTTTAATAAGTAAGACAATTCAAAAATACAAAATGTAATTTATCTTTAAAATTCTTCAAATTATTATTTAGATGTATTTAGTATTTGCATTAATTAATTATAATGGAAGCCATTACACAACAACAATATTTTGTCCTTATATTACAATAAAAATGATGGCATTTGTGAAAAGTTGAAGAGTGAATTTTGTTCAAATAAAATTTATCAAACAAGATTAAATTTTCAAGAAATGTTAAGGATTCAACATGTGTCTTTTTACTATAATAATATGAAAATATGATTTAGTTCATCAAATTAGATGTTATATGACTATATTAAAATAATTAACAACATTAACTAACTAAGTAACAATGTGTATTTTTTAAAAGTTAGAGGATAAATTTGCTTCAAATAAAACTTAGGATACAATTATTTTGGTAAAAATTAGGAAATCAAAAAATGTCTTTTAAGTGTCATTTTAGTAAATTTTTTTTGTTTCTATTTATCTATTATTTTAAAAAATCAAGAATATATTTATTATTTTTTAAAATGTTACTACTATAATCTAAATAAATGATCAACAATTTTATATACTAATTAACTTTTGATAGAAAATATATTAGTATATTATAACTCATCTTTTATAAAATTAAGATTATTTATAATTTTTTAATCACTATATATTAATCTTAAGCATCAATTTTTTTAAAAAAATAAAGGTAGTATTATAGATACTAAGATTCTTTTACTTGGAATTCACAAATATAAAAAGAGAGAATAACCAAAGGTGATGATCCCAACAAACATGTTCATATGTTATAATTACATTCAATCTTTAAATAGAAAACATAATTGTGGAGATATTATGGTTCAAAATATAGTTATAATAGCTGGAATCTTAGTGATATAATAACATTACTTTATTTCCTATTTTATTTTTGGATTCAAACTCTAAATTACGCATCCAAGCATTGAATGGATTATAACTTTTATTATTATGAAAAAATATTATAGTACATGTTAACCAAAAAAATAACATATGTGTATTAAGACAAGGTTCAAATGAATTAACCAAAGCTTGCTTTCCTAGTCCTTACAATGACCTAAAAACAACACATAAACAAACTGGCTAAATTTCTATAAAGGAAAATACTCACATCCTTTGGATTAATGTTTTCTCTTCACGAGTTTGCTTCCATTGGTATTGAACTAACAATTGTGATTAAGGAAATGGTAAAACTGCCTAGGATTGTTTCTAGTTTTAGATGGTTTAAAATACAACTTCATTCTATGCATTTTTTTCTTAGAAAAACATTATTTTATTTATTGGAACTTTAGTTTGACTTCTTTATTCCTCTCAAACAAGGAAAATTATGCTTCATAATTCCTATGTTCGACAAGAGTTACAACAAAGTCCCATAACCCTTGCCTAAAATCCTTTTTGCAATTCAGGTATCATAATTTTTGTGGTGAGGACTCTTAAGTACAAACTTTTTTAACTATGCATGGTAATTTTAACTACTGTACTATCCATCTATTATTTATATAAATACAACTACTATCACACCTATGATTTTAGATTCTAGTTATGTTTTGGATGTGATAAACAAAATTATAGCCAAATATGAAGAAATGTATACTTGTAGTAGGATCCGCAATAAGTAATATTACAATTATAAATCGCACACCCCTAAGTAAGCAAATAAGTGCATACACTCTCAAGAAGCATTTTCTTATTAGATACTACTCTTTTTTATTTTCTATTTATGAAGATATTATAGACTTAACTAGGTGTTTAACCAAGTTATCACTCTGGTTATCCTTCTTGTCTTGCAGGAACATGGACACTTAGATTTGCATCTCATGCCTACTTATATTCTCTCACAAACTTACAAAATTCAAGATTCTAGATCCTACTACTTTATAAAAAAAATGTATGTAAATAATAGATACAAAAGTGGAATAAGATGTATTTGGACATACTTACACTTTTTTTAGAAATTATTTAAAAAAATTATAAAAAATAATTATTAACTGGGAATTTTTATTTTTTAAAATATACAAAAATTATTTAAGAAAACAGTAAAATAGATCCTAAGAATTATTCCTTCCACTACACCGATGAAATCTTAAAACAAGTGCTCGCATACTTATATTCTTTGTTGTTGTACAATCTTCCTCTTGCTTACTACATTGTTGCTTGTAACTCATTTTTTTGGTTTCTAATTTCATGCAGTAGTATAAGAGACTTCTGTAAGGGAATCCATTTTGTTTAGAATCATAATTTGGGCCGCAAGGAAAGATTACGTAGACAATAGGTGGATTTTCATAATTTGTAATGATTATATGTCTTTCTTTCCACTCGTAGAATTAATCTTTTAAGATATGGAATTGTTATCCTATTTTACCAACAACAATTTTTATCAAATATAATAATAGGCAAGTCTTCGAACTACATTTTGTGCTTAAGAAATGTATCATAATGACAACATTGGCTCCAATTGCCAAGCTGTTACTTTTCATAGTATTGTCTTCAACAAACAAAGTGGGTGAAATTCTTTCATGCTCTAATTTACCAATGAATGCTGCAAAAGTAATCTTATGATTCTTTATGTCTTGTATTAGGGTCCATCTTAAAACCATATGTAGCTGCCATGGTGATGATTATGCATAAATTCTGGTATTCAGTTTGGTTGGTGGTTCAGTCCATGGCTGGTGTCACAAGCTTGCAATTATGACAGTTTGACAAGCAGATGTGCTCGAATTGAGATGAGATTTGGTGAAAAAATCTATCATGTTATGATGACCTTTCGGTTAAAATTTGGGATCAATCTAATTAATGTATTATTTTTTCAAAAATTTCAAGTTTGGGGGTATTTTAATCATTTCAGATGGTTCAAGAATTCAAAAGAGTTTGAGAAACTTATACTTGTGATCTTTATATTTTTATCTTCGTGTCAATTGATTTTCGAATTAAATAGACACCCAGAGCATGACAAAAATAGCTTATAATAGTTCAGGAAAAGTATGTCCACTCCTGTCACTTGGCCTTTAATTCAAAATACTCTTTAATCGAGTGGAGCGTTCCAAGGGCTAGGGGGTACTTAGACACTGATTTAGGGACGGGAGTGTATTAACTTGTAGTCATTCCTTACACACTCTAAACTATGGAATGAAACATAAACTAAGTGAACATAGTGCCCTTATTCCTATTCAATTGCCCCTTTTCAACCCATACTACCTAGAGGCTTCATGTATGAAAAGATCCTATAGTCTGGTATGCACAAATACTTTAGCAACATACGATATTAGTTTGCGGATATATTGTACATAAAATTTATTGCATGGGCGATAATTCTTCAATATCTAGTTATCTTTATCAAGCATGCTAAAAAAGGATTTTCGTGAGAAGGCTATCATATTTGTCAAGAGTTGCCAACATGCATTACACGTTTTCAGTTAGAAAGGTACTGGCCCGTGACATTTTAGGTATCAAGGCTCAATGAGTGCCAAAAGGCCAAGATCAGTTAGGCATAATTGATTTAGATATAGTTTATCTAATGATATATGCGGTATATGCAAAGCTATCATTATCACAAACTCAATGGTATCATTACTAAAGACTTGACCAGAAGGTGCAAGAAATTGGATCATCTCGAGAAACTGTGTGCTAATGGAATGATGTATTTGAATGACCATGGATTAGTACATTGGGCCCAACCATTTGTACTAGAGGGTTATCTTGCTTGCTTATGTGCAGAAGATATTGGTTATGCATTCATTCATAACAGTGGCATCGAGGGATGCATGCAAACCACTGTCTAAAGGGACAAGGGAATTAATGGCCTATCCAATAGGAGAAGCTTTGGTCTTGTCAAAAGGCTTGACTACTTGAGAGATCGGTGGAGCTGGAGGATGAAGCCATTGGTTATGCAAGAGTGTGTCACCACAATTGGAAGGCATGAACAGATTGTTCCAGAGGGAATGATCCAAAATCATGTTAAGGAGATCCGAAATGATCATTCGAGTCGCTCGGGGGAGCATTGCCAGAAGGCATAGTAGATTACTTGGATGAGTATTGCTTAGGGGAGCATAACCAAAGGTTAAGCAGAGATTTGGAGGAATCAATACTATATGCACAATCTATAGGTTAATATAGTGCAGGCAATCATTCACAAGATTTACAATGAGATGCTAAGTGGCTAGCACTTAATGTAGTGAGTTATGTTACATAGTTGCTTAATGGAGTAGTAATAATGAATTGAAGAAGAGTAATAAACTAGCACTACATCATTGCTTGGTCAAGGAGACTTCACAACACTGAGTTCACATTTGCTTATACATAAGCAAAGTGTAACTCAAGTTAGAGTGGAGGATGCTTGTATAACTTGAGTTAGAGTGGAGGATGCTTTATGCTCTACCCTCTTAAATTGTTAAGTGGGGGAGCCATTAAAAGATGTATTTGAAAAAGTCATAAGTAGACACACTTAAGTAGAACTGCGAACCTAGACATTGGTGGATGTCACTTAAGCTAGAGTGGAGGATGCTCTATATTTAACCCCCTAAGCCGTTGAGTGAGGGAGCCATTAAAGGATGTGCTCGAAAAAGTTGTAAGTGGATGCACTCAAGTAGAACTACGAGAGCCTGGACATTGGTAGATATCGCTCGAGTTAGGAGGAGTCATAAAGACCATGATGCTAATGCAAGAATGCATCAACTTCGAGAATAGGCTATGATGGTTAATGAGATGTTAGAGGGTATCGATTCAAAGAAGATTAAAGGATCCAATCGAGTATGAAAGTAGTATTGCAAAGTATCATAAATTGACCAAAAGCAAACAAGCAAACTTGGGAGCGAAGTCATGGAGTCTTTTGCATAGATCAAACATAAGTCTTGTCTTTTGTACTTGTGGTATAGGACACGAAGTGTAAGATACCTGTTAACAAGTAATTCAAAGTGCTAAGCATTGTTCATAAATTAAAGAATTAGCGCGCACTTCTATTATGAAGGTGGCATTCATGCAAATTACAAATGTTGTAAGCACAAAGTTGCAAGAGCAACTACCCATCAAACAAGTTACGGATCTAACGAGTAGACATGTATATGGGTCGGGTCAATCCGGTTGAGCTTTGGGCTAGGCTATCGAGCCAAATTGTGAAAAATTAATAGCCCGAGCCTAGTTCGGCTCGACTACCTTTTAAAAAAGTATAGCCTAACCCGACTTGATTTTTTAAATATATAGCTCAAAGGCTCAACCCAATAACCTAAATAAATTATTTTTTTATTTTTAAATAAAAAATTAATTTTTAAAATAAAAATATACATTTAAATAGATAATATAACATTTAGATATATAAAATATTTAGATAATATGACATTTAGATTGTATGAAAAATTAAACAATATAATCGAGCTGGGCCGGCCTGTTTTCTTTTATCTTAACCTGATTAATAATATGGCCATGAAAAAAAACCCAACAAGCCTATTGAGTTAAAAAAAAGAGTTCAAACCTTACATTTTTACCGGACAAGCCGCCCAACCTATGTACATCTCTAGTAACGAGTTTGGGAGAGCTTATGAAAAAACGACATTAAAAAAAGTGTCGGGACACTTCAAAAAGAGATTACAATAATATCCTTTTGAAAAATTTATGGAGAATGCATTTTGCTAAGAGAATACTAAGGTTGCAAAGGTGATAGTCTAAATTCAAAGTGGAAAACATTCATGGTGTTCAAAGAAGCAATCTTTAAGCCTGTCAAGGAAGTAACTCAATGAAATAGGCTGAAAACCACTATGAAGTTCCAAGAAAGTAAGTACATTCTTCATGAAACCATGTTAGATGAAGGCGTTAATGAAGGTATCGACATTAGAAGTAAAGGTGAATGTCATAAGTTGATAGTTGTGATAGTTAAATAGGTAGACATGCTTGAATTGAGACAAGACTTGGTAGAAAAATTCAATATGTTATGATAGTCCTATAGCTAAAATTTGAAGTTAATTCGATTAATATATTATTTTTTTTTATTTTTCTAAATTTAGGGATATTTTGATTATTTCGGATGGTTCTAGAATTTGAAGGAGTTTGATAAACTTATATTTATAATTCTTATATTTTTATCTTCACGTATATTGATTTTCACGTAAAATAAATACTTAAAGCATAGCAAAAAAACTTATGACAATTCGAAAAAATTGTCTACTCCTACCATTTAACCTTTTGTTTAAAATATTCTTTAAATAAATAGTATTCCAAAGAATGGTGGGAAAAAAAAGCTTATAACAATTCGGGAAAAATATGTCTACTCCTACCATTTAATCTTTTGTTCAAAATACTCTTTAAGGGAATGAAATGTTCCAAGGACTGATGAAGCGCTGGGATACTAAATTAAAAATGAAGTGTATTGACTTGTGACCATCCCTTTGCATACTCTAAATTATAAAATAAGATATAAACTAAACAAACGAAAGATCCTTGTCTCTTTCAATCCATATTACTCAAAAACTTCATGTATGAAAAAATTTTATGATCTAGTATCCACAAATATTTCAACATATGATATTAACTTACGAACATATTATACATGAAATTTATTATATGAGTTATAATTCTTTGATACCTCGTTATCTTTATCAAACATGACAAAAGAAGATTTTCATGAAAAGGCTGTCATATTCTCTACGAGTGACTTGCTTGTATCACATGATTTCGATTAAAAAACTATCAATCCATGACATTAGCCCAAAATTAAATAAACTAAATAAACGGAATATCCTTCTTCCTATTCAATCATTCCTTTCGATCCATACTATCCGGAAGTTTCATGTATGGAAGAATTTTATAATTTGCTCTATACAAATACTTCAACGACACATACATGTTGTACATAAAATTTATTATATAAATAATAATCTTTTGATATTCCATTTTCTTTATCAAACGTGTCAAAAGAGAATTTTTATGAGAAGACTAATATATTTGCCAAGAGTGACCTACATGTATCGCATGAGAATTACCGGAGTCCTGTATCTTATAACTGCCTACCTCGTTCGCTATGATAAAATGAACTAAGGGCGGCAAGGAAGGGAAAGAGTCCCGTAGCTGAACACCTTAGGTCCCTAGTTGGGGAGGCCAAAGTAGCAAGCCCTTGCTTGTTAATTCATAAAAATACATGGACGCTTGCCAGAGATAGACGCGCCAGAGAAAAAGGGAAGAGGCATAACGTATCGAGAGATGAAATGTCATCCTGTCTTTGTTTCCTCTGGAATCTACATTTCAGGACACGGTAGATGAATACCATTACAGCTTATTCTCATCTGTCAAAATTTATACAAGGGTTAAGGTAATATAACATAGGTTAGAATTTATATATAGAAGCCAAACGCCAGATGACATCTTATGAAGCAGCAGTCAAGGGAGGTAGTGAAGGGGAAATTCCATGAACTAAACTGGGAGCTTTCTCAGAGGAGTCTTCTTCCACTGCATCATCCTCTTCCTCTTCAGCATCCCAAAGAAAATGGGCATATGATGCTAACACATAACTGCAACCACAGAGCAAACCTTTCATTAATTCACAGAATACAAAGTCCCTTTTTTTTCTTTTTTTTAAATGATTGAACAAAAACTTCTGCATTTATCCCACTCAATCATCATTTTAGCTTAAGAATGGTCGTCCTTACCAGTCATCAGGAGCAGCTTTAACAGCTTGATTAAAGTAACTCTCGGCTCTTGGAGCATCCTTATGACTCTCCCATATTAAGTCTGCGTACATGGATAATACGTTGGCGTCATCTGGATTTGCCAAAATTGCTCTCCCACAGTATTCTTCTGCTCTAACATAATCTGCTCGAACCTGTCGTCATTTCAAAGTAGCGTATTTTAGTACGACCAATTATTAACTAAATACTGCTTCCAAGATAGCTGCTTAAAAAAATAAAATAAAATAAAAAACGATATACTTCTTCAACTCTTCTTTATGTTCAAAATGAATCTTTTAAGGCTAAAGCTATAAAGTTTTATCATGTATCCTGCATATCGGATGTAAAACAGAAAATATTCTTCACGAAGAAACTTAAGGCCCAAAGAGCTACAGCTTTTTCCTCAATTTTCCGGGTTCCCAAACAGAAAAAAAATGGCTCACGAGAAAAGGCTTTACGTACCTCTTTTAAGTACTTTGCGTAGTTGCCAAGAAGAAGCGGATTCCCCGGATTTGCTTCGATCATTTGCTGGTAATACATGTCCGTAGTATCATGCCCATGATTTGAATCCCACGACCCTGAACGCCCACCATCCCCGTTCTCCGATCCACCGCCTCCACCACTGCGGCAAATTCGTCCTCTGCCACCGCCACCAATCTCACCCCCAACTAAAACACTCACAGATCCATCGTCCTTCAAATCAGCCTCACACTCTTCGTCCAATTCCGAGAAAGAAAACAAACGACGACCCAACGACGCCGTTGTCGAGTGAGCACCACCGTCCTCCTCATCTTCCCCAGAGAACCCATTGATAAACTGGTTGAGAGTTTTCTTTTTGGGCACAGAAAGGACATGAAGATCGGTTTCCGAGAACGCCCGCGTCATTTTCTTCCCGGGATCATCATACGCAGACAGCGAACCCGACGAAGCCGACAATGTAATCGAACGCGTCCTAGGAATCTGAGGAACAAATTCCGGTTCTGGAGAAGAATCCTTCGAGTGGTAAAGAAACGAATCCAGAACCGGCGTCGATAAGGTTCGTAGGAGCATGATTGGGAACCAAACGTCGGATCTCCGTCCTCAAAATCGAAGCTTTTAAGAGAAATTGGGGAAATGCGTCTGCGTCCCAACCTCCTTGCTTTCAAACTGGAGATAGAGGCTGCAGCCTTTGGGGTATTTTATACAGAGAGATGGACGCAGAAAGAATTGATCTCAGTCGTTGATTATGATCATCGGACGCACGTGATCTTTTTCCCAGTTACTGTTCAAAGTCGGCGTCGTCTACGCGGGTACAACAGGCCCCACTTGGCCATGATCACGTGATATGGACCCCGTTAAAACCGTCGTATTCGGGATTCAAGAGGTTTCAACGGTTCTGATGCAAACCATCACGTGATTCCTTTCTTCCTTTTGCGAAGACGACGAATTGATAAATTGCTGGCATGATTTGATAGAGAAGAAAGGAAGTACCCAAGATTTTTCCGCGGTTTATATCAATTTATGAAGAAGCACCTGCCATTTTTTGATATAACGAGTTTGCCATTGGCGTCCGCGAGTGGCCGAGTTGGGCTGTAGTGGGCCGCAAAATGTGACACCTTGGCACAAGCTGGTCAATAGTTTGGCTCACTGGTGGAGCTCATAGGCGATTTAACGGTAACATGGTAAGCCCCCGGGTCGTGGTCAGCAGGACCTAGGTTGGGTATACTTGGCTCAGCTAACTTGTGAGATTGTTGTGGGTCCCGCGGCCTGATTATTGGCAAGCTGGAGGAATTTGATGGGAAGGGCAAGATTGTTATTTAGAATTAGCCACTCTTGCTGAGATATTTTTACCCTTTTTGCCATTTATAGGCATCAATTATTACACGGAATCGGCAATCCGTGGGTTCCATCCACACGTGGGAGTTTTTTCTGTTTTGGAGAAAATCGTCACTTTTTTTATATAAAATAAAAATCATCATGTGAACTAATGGTATATTTTTTAATAATTAAATAAAAATTCAATTTTAGAGAAAATCATATTAAGAGTGGATAATTCAAAACAAGTGTCACGTATGTGTGAATTTTTTATATAAAAAGATTATGAAAAATAGAACATGCAAGTTTACAAGTATTGTCTAAGGATAAAAAATTTTAATAACTTATTAAGGGTCTTAAGTTCACTCTTCATCGTCGTGAATGTATAAAAAAGAAAGCGAAACTATTACCGAATGAAAGCTGAGCAATCACCTTGCTGTAAATAATTAAAAAAAAAAAGAAAATTTTAATTAATTATAATTTTTATTAATAAGGTAATTGGTTAACGGTATCATTTATAACAGAATATCTGCTCTCTAACTATTAACTATTGTGAGGCGAGTGCTACACAGACAATCATTTTTCTTCCTCATTATCAGTATTAATTTGTTGAAAATGAAAGATTCTTAAGCACTTGGCTGATAGTGGCTAAGTCGTTTCAATGCCCTCATAATTTTATTTTGAAACATTAATGACTCTAAAGGATTCTATAATGGGAAGCTGAAAAATATCATCCGAAAGTGAAGAAGAGCTAGAGTCCAATTTGTGTTTGTCATTTTAATGACTGGTTGAATATGAATGAAAACAACTCCAATGTCAAAATCTATATAAAGCTAACCGCACAGCACACCTCAGAGAGAAGTCACCACAGTGAAAATCTGATAATTGTATGGCAATGACTTTTGGTTGGCGATTTGTCAAATGTAAGCCTCAAAATTCATCCTACGTCAATGCGATGGTTTAACTGTTTAATTACATAAGATACAACTCATTTTGCTCTCATTTTATCTTCTAATCATGAAATAACATTAAGAAAGGTCATCAATCAAGTCATTAATAAAAGTGTATGCTTTGACTTTTCTCACCATACTTAATATCTCGATAATAATTTATATTAATATCAGAAAGAGATGCACTCCATTTTTCAATTTTTTTACATACTTAAAATATTAAAAGAATGAAAGATAATTTTATAATTTTAATTCAATTAATAGATTTTAAAATTTTAATATAATTATAAAAAATTACTCACTAACTCATTTCTTTCCTTCTCCCTCTTCTATATTTTTAATTTTTAAATATAACTATTCAGTTCACCATTTATAATCACTTCTTTTTCTCTCTTGTACAATCCTCTCCATCTCTCTTTCACCTATTATCTTATCTTAATTTTATTTTTTTTACAAAACTTTAATTCATATATTATAAGCTTAAAAGAGACTATTTATGAAAAAATTTAATCATTTTAATTCATAATTAAAAAATAATTTAATCATTTTTTATATTTAAAATCATGCAAGTAAACACAAGTTTTATATTAATGAATATTTAAAGATATAAATTAATAAAAAATAAAATTTATAATTATTTAAGCACTACTAAACACAATATACCTTTTTCTCCAACTTAAAACCATGCAAACACTACCAAACGCATCTTTATTTTTAATTGTTTAAATTAAAAAAAAAAACCTTTAATCACGCGAAGAGAACGTATGAAGATTCTAGTAATAATAATGATGATGGTTAACACACCTTGCATTTTATAATAGTATAAGTGCGTCAAAGGTGAAAGGGTATAATCATAAAAAATAAATAAAATAAAGAGGATCAGTCATAACTAAGCGAAACGCCTTGAGATGCCAAAATAATTTGTCCTAAAATTTAGGTTAATAAAATTAATTCATATGCGAAATTAAATAATTGATAGCAGAGAGAACTTTAATACATAGTGGCATTCTAGATATGCTGAGGCACAAGAACATCAAACCCGTAGCATAAAATTTTAGCATTACCCGCCTTCTATCAAACTCTTATGATTTACTTAAAAGATATATTACCAGATTTAATCGCATATTAAATTAATAATCCATCACAATATATTATATAATAATATATCAATAATTAAATTTGATAATATATCAATACATCATCATGTCAATAATGTATTATAAATTTTTCTTACTTCAAAGATAAAAAAATATAGAAGAAGGAAAAAGTTTCTTTTTTTAAAAAAATTAAATCTCTTTTTCTTCAATTCTCACCTATTCTAATAGAGGATTACTCTATCATTATTTTCCTTTGCCTTTTCCAAAAGTTTGAAGGGCCAGATTGATATGTTCTGGACACCAGTTCAGTATTGTCAAAGATCTTTTATTTTTGTTAAACAAAAAGGGACAAAAAGGGATCTTATTGTGTAGTTAGACGTTGTTGTCTCGTGGTCATCAAGAGTGTGAAGGCACTCGGTCTTCTCATCCAAAATTCTCAGGGCTAAATTCCTAGATATCTTTACAGTTCTCTTTCAGAATATAATGATCTTTAAATTTATATCACACTAAAAACAAATTTAAGATCCTTATGTTTAATTATATGATCTTTAAATTTATATCACAATAAAAACAAATTTAAGACCCTTATGTTTGATTATATTAATGGTACAAACCATTAAGTGCTTTATTTTTTTCATAAGCTAAAAAGAATTAAATCACATTTTCTCCACCAATCAGTGCTACAGGTACTCTGCTGCTTCATTTTCTCACAATTACATTAAATTAAGATAATTTTAACTCAAATTATATTATTTATGCAACTATAAAGAGTTGCAATTTAGTGGAACTAAGAATAGAACTTTTCATTCTTTCAATTTCTATGTTGCATTGAACGCAATGGCAAGCCAAATGCTTACTTTTAGCACAATATTCTTCTGTTGTTGCTCCACACACTTTTTCTGTGAAAAAATTGGGGTAGCAATGAATCCAATCTGTTTAATAATTGGAGATTTCTTTGGGGAAAAAAAATCCACTATTAGATGTTCATATTCTATTAACATACAATTGACAAATCAAACCTTGTGGTACTTGTATTTTTGCCCCAAATTGAATCTTTCAATATGTTCGTCAAATCCATTGAGTACTAAGGTCCTGACTGCTTCAACCCCTTGCTCCAATGCAGCATCAATCTGCGCAGAAAGTGAAATAAGAAAGATGCGGCCATCAAATTTTGGGCAATATGAGTGTGAAAACCAGAAAATCTTGAGATAAATCTTTCCTTCCCATTACTTTGGCAATGTAACTTGCATACACAACTAAACATATGCATAGTATTAACTTCCAATTTACTGATTATATTCTTCAATTTTGTTCAACCAAGAGTTTTCTGAACTCTCCATTTACTATTATCTAAGTTGCCCATTCAAACCAAACTACAACTGTCATTGCTCACATGTGCAGCAGGTGACAAATCTAACTAGTATAAACAGTTGGGTGCCAACTGAATGTAATTAGAACTCGTATAAAATTATGCTCGGTGAGAAAACAGCACCTGTTTTCTTTCCACCGAACTAAACTTCTGTAGAAGATAAGCTTTCATATCCATAGTTCCAGGGGAATTTCCAATTCCTGCATAATAAATATACAAAATTTTGAAATCTTGTACTGTTGAAAGAACTACAAAGACTATATCAAGTATCAGCAGAGTAGACACTAGGAACTTACCAATACAGAGGCGGGGAAAATCACGGCAACCATCCAAATGGTCAATTACATTCTTCACTCTGTAACAATCTAGCTCAAGTTAAAAACTTCTCTCGTATGATATGCCAGTACAATAAGACAAGGATGGAAAAATATACTTTACTGCCACTTCCCAAACAAGAGAGAAAAGAGAATCTAAAATTTGTTGGCAGTAGCATCCATAAATTCATCTTTGTGTAAAAATAACTAAGACCATGTCTTCAGCACCAAATCGTCTTGACAAGATTATCCCAAAAAAAAAAAAAAAAAAGAACACTTGGGAGTTCCATGTTACTAATGACAAGATTCAGATCCATTTTCCCAGCTCAAAGAAGAATGCATTGAACTGTCTCCTAATAAGTAATTATGGGTCAATCTACTATAATCATTTAATTATAAGAATTCTAATAGATTGATTTGTTTGAAGCTTCTAGTGATTAAATTATTGCTAGCACCATCCTTTCCATAAGATAGCTTCCACAAGTCTTTAATCCACCCTAATCTATACCATGAATCCATCGTAGAATCCTACATCCAAGTCCTTAACCTTAGAAATCTTATTATGTCGCTGTCTTACATCAATAGGTTTAAGGAAAGTCTAAATCTATGAATTGTCACAATTCAGAAGATTTGTTACATGAACTGTTCTTACTTTCAAACTCATAATTGTTCTTTTTGACAATTAGCAACATTCACAATGAAAATAATCAACCATGTTAAAGGCAATTCAAGAAGGCTTACCCATTGTGATGCCCATGTCCTCCTTTACGTTGAAGCCTTAAAATACCATTAGGAAGGCTCATCTCATCATAAATCTACATCCATGATTCCATAAACTTGAAAATTGATGCTATCATATGATGCAATATTTTAAAGTTTCAAAAAGTTATGAAGATACATACTAGTAAAATATGGCGCAAAGGTACTTTGTAATAAGCAGCTAGTGGTCCAGCCTATAAAAAGAGAGAGAAAAAGTCAAGGACACAATATTTTGAAAAATGATATATCCCATATAATTTGTAAGACGAGCATGCCATATCAACAATTGAATCAAATCACTAAGTGATAACTAGCTGCAAAAACAAAAATACTCCTCTTAGAAATTTTGTGAATCAACTTTCATAAAATACTTTGCACAGTGTATGGGTGAATCAAACTTAATGAGTAACCTGTTTATCAAAATAGGATGCTCAAAAATGTAATATGATAATACACAATAACAAGCTGACCAGTAACTACCATGAAACAAGAAAATTGTTAAAATAAGTAAAAATTGTGATGAAAACAAACTGATTCTCCGCTGAAGTTCATGTATGCTTGAGGCTTTACCAACAAAATTGGAACATCTCTTATAGAACCTGTACTGGTAACAGAGAAATTTCAATCAACATTACAGCCACCAAGGTACAGTAAACAATAAAATTAAAGGAAAATGTAAAAATAAAATTATATGGAAAAGATTGATGACAAAAGATAATGCACCTATTCCAATCAAGGCCTTTGACTGTATTGCATTCATTGAAATCCCCTCTGCCTGAGAAATGCTATCAATCATTTCAAATCCAACCTGATAGAGAGAACCATAAGATTCAACATCAAACAAGAAGCAAATGCAAAGAGAGCTAGCAATTTCACATATTGGTGAATAATTACATTGTGCCTGGTTCCATGGTATTTATTTCCAGGGTTACCCAATCCAACTACTAGCCAGGGAGTGTATTCCACTTTAACACCATTGTTGTTTCCAGGCACCGACGAGTGAACTGAACACCTTGTAGCAACTGAATGCTTTGTTATATAACGAGGGCAGTGCAGACTGCTTCGATAGGCGATGCAAAAGCTAGGGGCAGACGTAGCATGCAACATTGACCTTTCAAAAAAATAAAAAAAGGTACAAAAATACAAGAGGGTAGATTAAGAAACATCTCGTGATATACTTAAGAAATCATCAAAATTAAGCAGTAAATATCCCTACATAAACCAAGAAAATTGGCTCAAAATATTTCTAAGTGTTGTGTATCCCTCCTTCTTTGGCATCTTGAACAGCTAAGTCTTTTGAATAAAATTTTCAAAATTAAAATCTAAATCGACCTCTTACTGAAAGTATAAGTATTAATATATAAAGAACAGACAAGAACACAAATTGGTAAGATAAATATACTCCTTCATTTACAGTTCTTCCAAAATTACAATGCACAACGCAAATTATAAAAATAAAATTTCCTCCTCAGTGAAAATGTGTTTTGCTTAATGCTACAAATCATATAACAGCGAGATGTTTCACTTCCAACACATTCCCAAACAGTACCATCTCATAAGTTGAAAATTCATAACCAAGGTGAGTTGAATTCGGGAGAAAGCCACAAAACGTGTACGTATTCTTCGTTTTTTTTTTTTTTTTTTTGGGGGGGGGGGTTGGGGAATATAAAGTGCTTTGAGTCTAAAGAAGAAAAAAAACCTTACAACAAAATCGACGAGGAGAATCAGCTTGCAAGACCCAGAAACTCCAGCTTTCCTCTCAAATGCCGGAACTTTCCTCCTTTCCGTAGGGTTCTGCTGTACACCAATATGTATCTAATCAATGCAGGAAAAATATAATTAGGCAGATATCCGTATAAATAATGGTTGAAGTATATCATAAAGTGAATTATCCAGAAGAAGAAAAAGCTAATTATTACCTTTCATCTACTGCTCGATGCGCAGCGGCTGAAATCAGATAATTAGTGAAGAAGATTGAGCTCCAACCTGAAATCAGATATCAAAGAGCATAATATACAAGGCCCAATTTTCTGTGTGAGTCCAGAAGTCGAAATAGTTGATTTAAATCAATCAATGATCAGCCGAAAGGGCTTGGCCCAATGCTACCATGATTTTCAGATTAAGATTATAGCAATAATTAACTAGCAAGAACTTAATTAATATTATATAATTAATCATTATAAAATATTTATAAACGTTAAATGATTGGATAATTAGTTTAATATTATAAATGTGAAACTATAATTTATATTAAGATATATAAATTTTATTTTCATTCATTAAAATAAAATTAAGATTGAAATTTAATTTATTTTTTATTAATATTAATTAATGAAGATAATATTTATAAACAAAATTATTATTTATTTAAATTTATCTATAATTATTCATTATTTATTGTAATAAAAAATTGTAAAACTACAATTCAAACAATAGGGCATGTTAGTTAGTAGTTACATTAAGCTAGACAGTAAAATAATTACTAAGATAGTTGATTGATGGTTACAAGTCATGATTTCAGCTAAAGCCATGTATTTGATTAAAGAGAATATAAATTTATTTTTTTAATTAGAATTTTATATAATTACTATCTTACCTTCAAAAATGAAAAAAATCATTTTATCAATGTTAATCTAGAATTGATAAATTACTTGAAAATTAAACTCCCAACTAAGTGACCCCTGCAACCCTCTTTTCCAATTTTATTTTAATAGATAATAGATAGGAACATAAACAAATTTAAAAATACGTAGTTATTGCCGAGTAAAATTATAAAAACTTACCGTTGTATTATATGTAGTTTTGTGGTTGTGAATTAAAATTTAAAACCTTAACATGAAGACTTGTAGAAATTATAAAACGAATGAAATTGGTAGGATAATCAGCAAATACGTACTTTATTTTGATATAATGTGTTGAATTTCATAATTTTGATATATTTTTCCCTTTTAATTTGGATAGATGTTTCAAATTTTCAAGCACGCGTGAATTATATAACTAAAAAGTTTATACGAAAATTGTGTTGGGCTGTTGAATCCAATATTTCTTTGTCGCCTCTATTTTAAAACCAATGTTTTAGGAAAATAGACATGATTAAAATGATGACTCTTAAATATGAGTTGGATTGGTCGCATTTATGGAATTGGATCCAACATAAGTTTCTTCCCAATATTTTCGAGATAGAGTTTGAGAAATTTTGTCCAACCAATGCTATCAAAATATTAATAATATATGCATTTGAAAATATGATTTGAAATTGAATTTTAAATATAAATTAAAATTATTATTAAATATAAAATAGTGAAATAAATATATAAGATTGAATTTAATAAATATAAAAAATTAATAATTTAATTTTAAATTTCATTTTAAATACCTATAGTATTTTTGTGCCAAAATCTCTTCTTTGATGATTCATCTTAGGATTTAAGAGAAAAATGACTTCTACAAATATATTTACACAAATATTTCTTCTAAAATATTTGCGTTGTAAATCTTTCTTAGAAAATAGTCCATCCTCTTATAATATTTGTGTTTGGTTAAATATAACAATAACACATGAGTGGACCAATGTCCCTACTTTTTTAAATAAATTCTGTGAGCAAAGAATCCGGTTTTGCGGTGCTGCCGGTGCATTCAACAAGCAAGCATGCTTCGCTGTTAAGCCAAGCAGAGACCACGGGTGTTGAATTATGCAGCACAAACTGTGGACATCCTTGAACATGCCATGCTGCTCCTGATCTTGTTCCTTTCTAAATATTTCAGCCACCTCCAACCATTAAATTAAAAGCTATGAAATTTTTTAACCATTTCCAATTGTGAACCTTATAACAATTAAGTTTTAACTTTCAACCTATCTATTAATTTCCCAATTATGTTACATATCATAATTACAACAATATTTTTTTGGTACATCAAGGAAAAGTGAGTTGAAATTTAACACCTGTAACAAATTGCTCCAACTTTTCACTGTCATACCACAATTAGTGGTTCGTCACTTACCGGTGGTTTTTACATCTGCACACATGACATAATCTGAAAGCTATCATCCTTTCTAAGGTTGAAAAAACTTGTTACCACATTTGCATTTCCATGAGAGAAGATAGTATCCCTCATCTAATTTCTGAGCTGGTGTTTTGTTGTGACTACCACTGTTTCTGTGCTGAGGCGATGAAATAACCAAAGCAGCCGTGCAAGGCCTGCAGCTGAAGCATTTGTTGATGCACCGAGGAGGCCTTGACCCCAATACCAACCTCTTCTGCTTTAAGCTCTTTATATCTTTTGTTGTTGACGCCTCTGCACTCAAAAATCATGAAACAGACCACAGCAGAAGTTAGTTTAAAGATAAAACATAGCTAGTAAGGCTACATTTGATTGGCCGGAAAACATCTTCTGTTCGAATATAATTATACAATATTAGAATGGTAAGATAAAATTTTTATATGTTCAATGTTAAATATTGTAAGAAGTTTGATAAAAAATAATTTCCTCTCTCTCAAAGAAAAAATTACTTTCCTCTGCTACTTTAAGTATCATTTTTTTTTTAAATAAAAAATATAGATACATATAATAATCTTTCCGTTATAGAGTGAAATAAAGTTTTCCTGTTAAAAATATATTCCGAGAAAGAAAAATGAACGGAGCGGACAACACGGGTTTTTGGGATACCTGAATTGGAAGGAAAGAATGCAAGAGAAATGATGAGAATCAGAATGAGTGAGGCTTTAAGCCAATCGCTGTGTAACATTGGTGAATCCATCGGTCTATAGACTATAAAAGCAGTAGAAACGTGATAGGGCAGGGAGCAAACATCGTGGGTTTCTACAAGAATAGATGGGAAGATATTGGGCCAATCTGGATCTTCTAAGAGCTCAAAATAAGTATAATTACTATTATTCTGCAGAATACAAAGGATGAAGAGTGGGGTTTGTTTTGGCTCACTGATTTAGTGCATCTCATGACTTTGAAGGCTCCAATGGATAAACTGGGTTTTCATTTGAACTTCTGTATTGAAGCAACATGCCAATAGCTGCTACTAAGTTAGATTTCAATGTGAATGACTGAAGCCTCAGTTTCTTTTCATCTTTTGCTGGCTGAATTGACTATGCTATGCTACATTTCGAAATTATTAAAGTACGTCCTATCCATCATCTTTCTTTTGTCATCATGCAAAGACCGACTGGCAAGCTTGCTTCTTTTTTCTTCTGTCATTTGCCTTTGTCCTTGCTTCTGGATAGCGATTCTTTGTCTTGCCGACAGTAAATGAACATGAAATTAACATTTTCCTTTCATAATATAAAGCACAAGTTTGCATGTAGATGGAGTTTTTTTCGTATAAGGTATTAAATTATGGTTTGCAATTATAATCATCTATGCTTTTACATTGTAAAGTCAGGATAGCAATTTTGGTAATCACAATATAACATCAGCATGACCACAATATAAAAATACCGTACCCTTATAAAACAAAAGTACTTAAAATTTATGAATCCTAAACTTGTGTTGCGTGAAGATCTCCCATTTTTTGGCTGTTGGTATTTGTACGTTTGTTGAACGCAGGCAGTGTTAACTTGTTTGAAGGCTTTGTTTCTTATCCTGCACTGATTGATTTTGCTTTGATTAATAATAGGGATATGGGGAAAAGCTGCTATTACCAGGAACACGGATGTTGACAGCTTATAAGATATATTGGATTTAGCTCCATCTTTGCTTGTCATTTTCCTTCACTAATGTTAGTATACATCTCAATACAAATAAATGAAATTTAATTTAGCTCATTTTTTAGTATTTACATTGGATTTATTATAAATAAATAATAAAAAAAAGCATGAGCCATGTAAGACCATCGTGACAGAGAATGGAAAGAGCAAATTAATTTAAGTTCAAATTCAACTTAATAGTGAAATTTGAGGATAGAAATGAGGCACATGGCAAAGGCCTACTTTGTCCGTAGGGCGGCCCTCGCTGGTAAAGAGAGACCTGCAATCCCTGTTTAATGGAGTTGGGACAAAATGGTCTCCATTGGAAAAGACTATGAGCAGTAGCAAGCAGCAATATCCAAAGTATCCATTTCTTGTACAGGTGAAGTGTCCCTAACACAATAACATATCTTGCTGTAATGGATCCTACGCCACACAAAGCTGTTGGTCTACTCCCTAGTAGTAAAGGACTTGCATGTGGTTTTTGAATCTTTGATTCCTCTCCTTGCATTATCATTATCTTCATGTGTGTCTGTGATGCAATGAGAGGATATTTTGATATGAGAGTAAGATGATTAAATCAATTCATGTAATTTTTTAAATAATTATATAATTTTAATTTTAATCTTTACTTGATGATTATGATCATTTCTCATCTCTATAAAAAAAATTTCTTTTTACTCAATATGTTTCACATAATACATATTACTATTTACATACAGTTTAATCATATTCTCACATTCAATATAATGCCTCAATGGCAAAAATTTAGGAAATCTTATAATTTGCTTTGAGATAATAAAGTATTATTAGTAGCGTACTAGTAAATGCTACTCAGATGAAAAACAATTTGAGTTAAAATAAATTCTAACTTTATTTTACTTAAATTGTAATGTGTATGTAAGCATAAAAAAGTATGTAAATGAGAAAGTAACTGAGTATAATAAATGCGGGTGAGCAATGATCTTTTATTAGAAAGATTAATCAAGCAAATTACTAATGATTAATTGGAATTATATTATCCGACTAAATTGGTTTAAGATAGAAATCATTCAAGATGAAAAAGTTCAATCAACTGATGTATATAGTAGGTTCGAAGATCAACTTGTTGACATTAAAACCAAGGTATCAAGGAAGAAAAATTTGATGAAGAAGCTTTGGCAATTCAAATATTGCACATTATTGGAGGGCATTTAAGATAATATGCATGAGTAATTATACTTTACTAAATACCAGTCATCAAACTTTAAGTGTAATTAATGAGTTTTTATGATTCAAATAGGTTTAATTTTATGTTAAGGAATACTTGCTATAAATTACTATCCACTCTTAACTACTTTTAAACTCATAATATTATTATATAAAAAATTGCTATCTACTTTACTTGTAATATTAACTTATACCATTGTATTTTATCATTACTATAATTGAAACAACACACTACATTAAAGTATGGCAACCCACAACCAACTCATCATTTAACTCCTTTAACAATCCCATCATTCCTAGTAGTCCCATGGCCTCTAAGGCTCCATCAACTCTCTTACCGTTCCTTTCATATAAGCGTATGCATTAGGCTAAACCAATTAAGGGTGGTAAACAAGTTAAGGTCCACAGGCTAATAAATTGTTGTGGATCGGTTTATGAGTCTTTTAAGGATTGGACCTGCTAAAAATAAACTCGCAAAAAAATAACCTAAACGGATTTAGCCTACACCAACCATAGGCCAACAAACAGGTCAAATCTGTTTATAAGCTGAAATTCATGAATTTTGCAAGTTTTTATACAAGTCAGACTAATTCAAATAAACCTACTTAAAATGTGGACTATAGGGATCAAACCTAAATAGACTCGGTCCATGCAGATCGAACCTAAACCCTGAACCATGCAAATCGACTAATTTACAATTCTTAAAACCAACGTTTGAAAACAAACATAAGCTAAATTATGACCTAAAATGACATTTGCTTTGCAGAATCTTAAATTTTCAGGAAAATGTATATTTCTGAAAATGTGATTATTAAGAATTTAATTAATAGGAATGTAATATTTCTATATTTGTTTACTATAAATTTTTTTAAGAATACTTTATCAAATTGTTATATATGTTATATTATTATGTTTAATTCATATATGATATTCTTGGAAATTCTAAAATTATTTCAAAAATACTCTTATCAATTTTTTATTATAAAATATAATATAATAAATTATATTTTAATTTAAAACTATATAAATAATTAAAAATTATTTAACATCTAATAAATTAAATTTTAATATTTAACATTTAAAAATTCATTGAAATATATATAGAAATATTTTATACTTTATTATATTTTAATAATTTATATATTTTTTATTTAGAATATATTAATATTATTATTTTATATTTTTATATATAAATATACCTTTCTTTTAAAAAAATTCCAAGCTTATTGTATAATTTTCCAATGAAAGAAATTATATGTATAATAAATATATTAAAATAATCTTCAAAACATTGGGAATAAATAATTAATAAAAATTAATATCATTGTACTTCTTAATAATAAAAATATTTTAAAAATAAAATGATAATTATTCTAATTTAAATTAAAAGTTATTTAATAAATTAATAAATAAAAATAAATTAAATATAAAGATAATTTTATCCTTTTATTTTAATATCAACATTCTTACCTCAGAAAAATTTAATATACCTACCTCCTCCCAAGACAATTTTTGAAGAGAAAAATTGAGTTAAAATATTTTAAAAAATATGATATTTCCTAATATATTTTTTTCAATTTTTAAATCAAAGAAAATATTATATTCTCTTGCAATATTTCTAAGAATACCAAAAATATTCTACAAATCAAATGCTTCTTAAATTTAAAGTTGTGCTGAAGATACTTAAACAAGAAATAGAAAAAAAAAAAGGCTCAACGTACACTCAGATAAGGCAAATCTTGTATCATTTTGTTTTAAAAAACTGGACATTTTGTTGACGCCGGAAGTACGTCGATCATAATTTTCAAAATTGATGAAATAACTACATACGTAATTCCCAGACGTGGCTCTAACAATGTTCCATTTTGTTAACACTCAATGAAAAAAAAAAACTACGGCCAAAAAATAAATGAAAAAAAAAAACAGACGATTGCCTTTATCATTTTCCTTACACATACACGCACAACAAAGGATAATAAACAAAATAACAAGGGTAACTAAATATTCCATCGCAGAATAACAAAGTGGCTGGCTGAATACGATTTTAAAGCAAGAGACGCCTACAAAAACAAGGGCTTGATTCTAAGAAGGGGGAAAAAAACAAATTAAAAAACTGGTTTTGACCACCACAGCCCTTGAAGGCAACAAACCTGCCCTCAAAATTACCCTAAACAACCACATAGGACACGACAGAAAGACAACAAGAAATCAAGGAATAATGGCCACTGCTTGACAATACCCTAGAAGCCAAGTTGGCAACAGACTGTACACGACATAAACTAAAAGCTCCAGTCCGTACACATCATATATGTGCTCAACAGAAGCCAAAACACAGTCTAAAACCATCCAGCAATTAAAAAACAAGAGCTAGCATAAAACAATGCACCATCCACACCAGAACTTGGTTACTGCCTGTAATCTCAGAGAACCGTAGCTTGAAAAGATGCAACCTCCAGTTAACCAGAAATCTAAAATATTTGTAACAAGCATGTCTCTCTTTTAAACAATGCTTGCAAAAAATGGAGTAAAGAAATGATTTGCCTTAAGTTCTCTGGAAAAAACACCATGACATCAATCGAACCAATCTAGATTGGCATACTGCGAGCCCAATAGTATGCCAGATGTTGCTGCCTGTGGGTTCGTCCAGCCCCTACTTAGCAGACGGGTTTAATATCATTTTGATCAAGACAGAATAGCACATCTCCACAAGCTCTCCGTCAGCAATTCAATTGTGTTGCTGCCAACTGAACTGCAGCCTTGAAGATTCAATCCTAACAAAGTCTTGCCCAACTTTTGCAAGAATGGAAAGCTCTTGTTTGATACATCAGAGCAGCCAGTCAAGGAAAGAACTTGCAAATTAAGCTGACTGGCACTAGAGAGGACAGCTACACCGGTGTCAGTGATTGCACACTTCGACAGATCTAGATCATTTAGCAGCAGGCAGTTGTCTGCAATTGCAACCAAGCTCGCATCAGTAATCCTCCGGCATCCATCAAGATTTAGTACTTGGAGGGTTCCACCGTGCAGCCTAGACAAGGCTGTGATTATGTTATCTGTCAAGTTCCAGCAGCCGGTAAGATTCACATTAACAAGTCCTGCCTCACAATTCTCCAAAAGAGGAAGAAGGCTGGCATCTGTTATGCCATAAAGCCCAGTCAGATCTACATGTCGAAGTTTAGGGCACAATTTCCCAATAACAGCAAGGCTAGAACTACCAAAGCCTGGGCAGTTTCTTATGGATAATGATCGAAGAGACACACAAGGAGAAAGCATTGATACTCCCAAATCGATATCCTTAATTTTCATGCACTTCACAAGAGTAAGAGACTTCAAACTTGTTTTGAAGTTTGAAATGGCACCGATAATCCCTGATTGGGTGACCATGTTACACTCCTCCAACTGTAAGCTCTCAAGAGATCCCGCAGCTTTAGCAAAAGCTACAAGTCCCACATCTGACATAAAGCAACACCTGCGAAGGCACATCTGCTTCAGATTTGTGCAACCATTACCTATGGCTTCAATACTTGCATCTGTCACCCCCGGGCAGGAAGTAATCATGAGTGACATCAGTCTCTGCAAACCCCGAGCAACACCCATAACCCAAAAGCCCCTTTCACTGACATTCTGCAGATCACTGAGAACTAAACTAGTAATCGCCTTTCCATAATGGCCAATGACAGCCAGAGAAAAATCTGTTATGTTCAAGGCCTGAAGCTTCACCTTTGACAGGTTGGAAGCTGATGATAACAAACTTGACACTCCACGATCCCCAACAAGAGGGCAATCCCTGATGAAGATGCATTCTAGCTTGGGGCAAGACCGTGCAATAGCTTGTAGGCCTTCATTTCCGATCTTTGAACATGATTCAATATTTAAGGTTGTCAAATTGGGACAACCCTGAGCTATGGCAATCAAACTCATGTTGCTGATTGAAGAAGACTGGCATATGTCAAGCATCTCCAATGTATGGCATCCTTTTGCAACCTTGGACAAACCCTCATCCCCAATAGAGGAAACATTCCATAACGAAAGAGACTTGAGAGAAGGGCAACCTCGAGCAATGGCTGAGAGGCCAGCATTTGTGACACCGCGTTCAGAGTTGTTCCCTCTGATAGAAAGTCTGCCGAGTCCTCCATGGCCACTAGTCCCAACAGCAATTGCAGTAAGTCTAACATCAGTTGCTTTTTTCCCTTCCAAACACCTTGTAAGGCAGCCATCTTCTTCATCAGCAGATCTCATTTCAACATCAGCCAAAGCTGATCTGCCATTAACTGTATCAGTCTTGCAGATTTCAGCTTTGCAGATGCTGCTTGTAAGCATAAGCCACCGCTTAGATACACAAGCACATGAGCTCCTTTCTTTTCCACTGGGGAGACGCCTGAATATCTCAAAGAGGCATTCATCAGGAAGAACTTCAATAGATGGCTTTTGATTTTGCTCAAACTCCAGAATATCAAATATGACTGGGGCTGTAATGCGGGCTCGCTTGCCAGGACGGTGGAACACATCAACATTAGAACCAATAGAGTACATGCGAGGATTTGGGCAGAAAGAAGCCCCGGGGTAGAATTCATCATCACCTGAAAAAACCCATTTACAAAATCTATAATCAGCAACAGAGAGTTGCTCCAAACTTGCATTAAAATGATTTGCCATAGCTATAAGCCCATAACCATATAAAACTCTCGGAAACCATATTTAAGATTTACACGTTCAGCGAATAGTCCTCTGCATATAGTTTTTATCAAAAATCTCATTAGGCCCCGAAATTTTGTTACGCATACTTACTGTAACAACAGGCTGTAAGAGTTTCCAAAGAATACAGATGTAGAGCTAAAAATAGGAATTAGTCTTTCTCAACCTAACTTGTTGTGATTATAAGAAAACATCTGCCTCTATTAGAAAGGGGAAAGCAGGTTCTCAGCATATCGGGCAACAAAATCCACTAATATCTAACTTTTTTTTTTTTTTTTTTGGGGAGGGGGGGTTGTCCTTCAGCCAAAGTCGCAAACTTTAACACATATAATTATCAACCATTACTAGGCACCATGAACTAAAAAAAATCTATATTTTGAGAACACAGAAAACATGAAAAACCATCTAAGCAAACGTGCAACATTCTTCCAATTCAGCCAAATCTAACAAACCATGAAAAGCCAGAAATCTTACCACTGTAATTGATGAGGGTTGGCATGAGCACAGCAGGACAGTCCACAATAATCCTTTGAATCCCAACAGTTGAAACCCCTCCAAGTCACAAAGGGCAAACAGAGCAACAATTAAATCCACCAGAAAGAACACAGCGAGGCAGATCAAAATCAAAGCTTGCAGCAAGTTCAAGAGCATTTGAGAGCAGAAACCCCACGGAGCAGGGGCAAAAAAGAAGAATGAGGATGAAAGAACAAGTTTTCAGAAGCAATGAGTATGAGTAAAGGTGTTAGCGGAGAATGACAGTTATACTGATGGAAATGCTGTGGCGAAGAAAGTTATTATATTGGGGAAAGAAGAGAGAGAAAAATTGGTGTTGCCACCAGCTTCCTTACTGCCTTTGATGGACAATGCAATGAATCCTTCCTCAAAACCAGATGTTGCCCACACACACTGTCTCTCTCTCTCCAACCACCTCAGCATCCTAATAGCATTACTAATTCCATGAACCCACAATACCATTTGACAATTGACATGAACCTCGTTCTCATTCTGTCCTTTTGTTTTTTCTCCATGAAAAATATGCTTTTATCGCTTTTCAAGTTTAATATTTTTTTGGCCAAAATTTACCGACCGGGAAGTTGTGTTGTACTTGAGCAAGATATATACCGTACATAACATGTCATTGGAAATCGACCTGGGACCAAACAAACCTGGGCAGGATAAATGGAATTATGTACCAACTGGTCTCTTGTCCTATTTCCATTTTTTTGTACTATGGTATTGGCACCTATTTCCATTTTTTTGTACTATGGCATTGGCACCTAGTATTCCATGTCATATTTTCAATTTTAAAACATATCACTGCCGCAATCAAATGAAAAATATGGAAGAAGAATAGCAATTTGCAACAATTTCCTTAAAAAAAGTTATTAATAAATTGTTGAATCCTCAACTTGGTATTTGACAATATGAAATATGAAATCACAATCTGAGAAATGTAATCATAGTAAGAAAAACTATATATACATCAATATTGTCAATCTTGCAATCACATTTTATATTATAATTTTTAAAATTAGATCGATTATTAATTTAGATAAAGTATTAATTTATTGGTTAAATTAATTTTGATTCTAAAAATATAAATTATATATACACTAATAATAAATATTTAAAATAATAAAATACAAATGACATGATGATAATTTAAGTAAGAAATAATTAAAAATTAATATGAAATTATGAAAGTATTGTATCTCAATTATTATCAAATTATAAAAATTTTATTTTAAAAAATTTCTAATTCACTAATTTTAATTGGTTCAAATCAATTTTGATTAATTCATACCGATTCTGATCAATTTTTACTAATTTACATATATTTTTTATTTAAATATTTTAACCAGATCAACTTATTAATCAATTCACTAATTCGACTAATTGATTTAGTTTGATTTTTAAAATTATATTTTATATGATTTTTAAAATATTATTTCTGTTATATTTTAAATTTGAATTTAATATTTTATTTGCGTGAATTAAATTATTATATACTTTGAAGGGATTATTAAAAATGCCATGTAAGATGGCAAGTGCATCCATTTGAGATTGATTAAATGTATGGGGTCGTTTACTCAAATGGAAATTAGAAAACAGGATGCATTCTTCTTTAACGGGTTGTGCTAAACCTGCGTATTTTCCGACTTTGGACTAAACTTGGCCTTTGGCATAATATTTTGTTAGGCCGTCCAAAGCTCTGGGAATCGAAGTCCATCTGTATTATTTCACTTTCAAGCTGTCTTTGTATCAATCAACGTTGCTTAACAAATAATAATAGCATAACCACTTGCTAGTACTGAATCAGACTTCAGAAAGAGGGGCTGGTAATTTTAGTTCCAGAATTTTCTTTCCTTGTATTTTTCCTTTCTCAGCGTTCAATCAACTATTGGAAAATGACTAATGAAAAACAGAACATTGAATCTTCGCACAGGGAGCTGTTCGGTTTATTACGGACGGTATATTAGGAGATTGGCTGATTCAATCGGGTAGGTTGATGAAGCGTCTTGCTAGGTGATAAACATCTCATCATCCCAATTGATTTTTTTATTCAATCATTAATCTTCTTTTATTTTTGGCAGTAGTTTTGCTGCTAAAAGACAACTTTGTTATTTTAATTTTTTTACTAAAACTTTAATGTTATCATCTAAATTTTATTTGAATTGAAGTAAATTTACTTTCCAAATTTAAAAAAATGATTATCCCGCAACTTTAATGAATAAAATTTTATAAGAAAATTGCTTACATTTTTTTATAATGATAGAAGTAATAAAACTATATATATATATATATATATATATATTAGGAATCAAATTTTGGATAAAAAATTACATAAAATCTTAAAAAAATATTAAATATTACTTGAAATAAAAGCTTTTAATAAAGCCTCGTTACTCTTGGCGTGGCTTTAACCAGAGAAATCATAGAAATTTCTTTACAATTTTAAAATTTTCTTTATAAAATTTATACATAGCCCTTCCCAAATTTTAATACATTTTCATTGAAGTCCTTAATAAATTGTATATTAATCGCTCTAAAATTTTTCTTCTAACTTCACAATGAAATTGCATATATAACATACAACTTTGCATCCTATATGTTAAGTGTAAGTGATATTCTAATATTTTTATTGCAAGAAAATGTCTTTGATCCTCTAATTTTTATTAAAATTTTAATATTATTTTCTAAATTTTATTTATAGAAAATTTAATCTCTCACTTTCACAAAATGCAATGGCTTCTAATGTAATTTAAAGATAAAAAGTGCATCAACTGTAATGTGAGAGCTTTTATTGTTATTAATCAAAATAAATACTAAATAAATTCCAATATGATCAAAATGTCACTCAATATATTGAAGGTAGTACATAAGTTAGGTTTTATAAAGATAAATCATAATACATTAGAGTTAAATTCTAAAATGTACAAAAAAAATTAGGATTCTTAAAAATTATATACTTAATAGCAATTCTAAAAAATTTGACTACATCGAAATAATATTCCACTTTTATATCAAAAATTAAATGATAAATTCATTTCAAATAAAATTTAGAAAATATAATTACAATTTTAGTGAATGTTGAAAGATTAAAAGTGTCTTTCTGCTCTTTGGTATAAGAATATAAAAATATAACTAATATGAAATATATAAGATGCTAAGTTGAGTGTTATATAAGTGTCCATGTTAAAAAAAGAAAATTAATAGAGATAAGCTATTAAATAATATTTTGCTATTTGAAAAATAGAAAGAAAATTTATTTCAAATCAAATTTAGAAGGTAAAATTAGAACATCATTAGAAAATAAAAATACATTTTTTTATCTCAACTTATTGAAAAGTTCCTTTTTTTCTTAGTAAATTGCTAAAAAGTTATTTGATAATGAATTATCTTAGCTAAACTAATTAAAGGTCAGAGGAGCTTTTAACTCAACTGACACTTGATTTCTTTTAACAATTTTATATCTTTTGTTATGCTTAGAATTTGATTTTTTATTTTTACTAACGTGCATTTGATGATTTAATCATTTCTCTATTTCTTAAAAAAAAAAGCTAGGCACTTATTTAAGTCCATTTTCTTTTAGTTTCTAATCTAGAAATTAATAATTGTGCAATTAATTTAATTTTCCCAAATTCTACATGGAACTCCCTTTTAAAAAAATTTAAGCACTCATTTGCACAAATTTATGCTCTCTCCCTAACAGGAATTCTAATGCCGTTAAATTAAAGGGTTATGTTTGGTACATATTTTAACAAATTTATATTAATACATAGAATTTAAATTTAAATTATTATCATTGTAAATTAATTTTACATAGCCACTCATTCTTATGTTAATAAAAATCTATTAAAATTATTTTACTATTATTAAAAATTCTTAATTACATGATTGTTTTAATGACATGTACAAATTTTATTTATATCTTCTTAAGATATAAGTCATCCATTAATGGAATCATTCATTTCCCTCTAGTAATGGTATAAAAGTGTAGATTTTAATTTAAATGGAATTCAATCATTTAAAATCAATAATCATAAGTATAAGAAAATTTAGGTTTATAATAATATAATTTAAATTGATTAGATCTTACTAATTCTTAAATATTTACCCATTGAGTTTTAAAGAAACTCACTCCTTTCATTTCCTTATTTTGTCTATCTTGAGGATTATTCCCTTTAGGTGTTCAGTTGTTATTAAATGAGATAAAAATAGGCTTATTCTGGAACTTTGGTATTAAAGTAAGCATTAAGACAATTGAAACAATCATACATGATAATATATCCAAACATGTTGCATTTGAATATGAAAAAAAATTACATATCTTTTTGAAAGCATTGCCCACTTGCATATGAAATTTTGCATTTATTGTGTTAAGGAGAGTTAATAAGTCATCACTCATAGTAACTTTCTATATTAATCATGTGCCCTAGGGATGGGTCATGACACATTTGAATCATGTAAATAACAAAATTGAAGTAAACTACCTTCAATGAATGATAAAGGAAATGAACCTAACATAAATATTATAAATATAAGAAATAGGGAACGTTTTAGGGCTCCTTTGCCATTTTAACAACTCAGTTACATAAGCATTATGTATTTATCCCATGCACTTTGCTAGCCTTTTTTCATAGTACTTTGTTGTTCATGCAATTGCTTGTAGTTTGGTTTTGTTAATATTAAGCATAAAGGAAAGGTATGAGTTTCCAAATAGCATTGGTTTGCACCCTTTGATGTATTGTGAATCTACGTTAATAGAAAAAATTATACTTAATTATTCTTTTTAGCATTTTAGGTAAGTTATTCTACATTTTATGTTCTTATTAACTTACTTTGTTACTTTTATGTTTGATTTTGTTACCATAAAGTAATGTTTTGAAATCTCAATCAATTCAACTAGTTCAACCAACACTTAAGTGCAAAAATAAATAGGAAATACCTTTAAACTCAGACTAGACAAAAATCAAAATTGACTTGCCTAAACTTAAAAAAGAAAAGAAATGAAAATCGATTGAATCAATATTTCTTTCAACTTGTTAAATCATTTTGCTTTTTTTCTTTCTTTTTGGTTTTTAAACTTAGACCAAGTCCAATATAAAAATCTAAGTTACAAAATAAATAAAGTAAATTCTATGGTGCTTTAAGAGTTTCAAAATTGAGATGATATAGTGGTTTAGAAACTGTTAAATTGAAATTACTTGATCACACTTATTAAAAAATGTATAGTTATAATTGGATAATTTTAATTTAATAGTTTCAAAATTTGCCACTTATATCCTTAGTTTTAAAACCATATGAATACTAAAGCAACCACTAATAAATAAATAAAACTTGAGCATTAAAAAAAATAAACAAGACTTGTATGATTGTAATTAAACTCAAGAAAATTTTTTTGTTATTAACCTTTTATTTCAACTAAAATTGTGTTGGATCATTCATTGTAATTTAAAAATATACTTGCATTAGTTAAGTAGATTAATCTTTTTTTATCTTTTATATATATACATCCATACTATATGATTTATAACTATGAAAAAATATTTTAATTGATTTGGCCACTTCATTTGATCAGTTGAATTAATTTGATCTTGACTCAATCATTTTATCATGTTGATGATTGGGCCAAATTTTAAATATTGCTATAAAAGCTTAACAGTACTATCTACTCAGGGTGTAAATAAGCTGGATTGAATTGGACTTTACTCTAAATAGATCGAGCTTACTTTCTAAATTATTAGTTTGAGTCTAATTTGTTAACCTGTATAAGGTTAAAATTTAGGTTCATCCTAACCAGTTTAAAAAGCTTGATTAAATATGTTAGCCTGTTTAAAAATCTTTTTATATAAACAGGCTTTTAAATTTGCTAATAGACTAAAATTTTTTTAAGACCTAAAATTATCCAATGATTTAATTAGACTTATACACACACACACACACACACACACACACACACACACACACACACACACACACATATATATATATGTATTAAAATATTTATATTATTTGCATATATAATATATATTATTTATAACTATATTTATAATTAAATAGGTTGATCTGATAAACTTACAAATCGAGTATAAAAAATTAGTTTATTTATCTAAATTGATTAATTTATTAATCCAAACTTGACTTATTTAAATAAATAAATAAATCAAATTAGATTAAGCTTTAAGTAAGTTAGGCTATATGTCCTTGATGGGTCATCTAACCTATTTATACTCATACTATCTACTCCTTATTAAAAAAATTGTTGATGTAATAGGTACAAATTTCAATTATGAACAGTATCATAATTTTTTTATTTGTATATTAATAAATGAAAAATTTTCATTAAAAATATGTACCTACAAAATGAAGAGAGTGTTAATACATATAATTGGAATTCGAATAGTAAAAGAAGGCAAAATTTATAAAAATCATCCACTATCATTTGAGTAAAAAAATTCTCAACTATTAGATGATTTAATTATGAATAAATTTTAGAATATTTTCATTTTTTTTTATAATTTGAGAAGAAGTATAACGATGGGTATAGAAAAATTCGTATGGAAACATTATATTTTAATTAAATTGGATGCTGATTTAATTAATTGTTGGAGCGCGGCTTGGTAGTTAATATGGGCGGCCCAGGGGAATTTAACCTTTGCTGGCTTTGGAAAGGCAAACACAAGCGGACATGACTGCCGTAAAAGCCTTATATTCCCTCTCTATGCACATTATTAATTCAGTTAGTTGATTGAAAATAGATTAGTTGACAAGTCATCAGTCCGCGATGCATTATTTATCAGATTTTAACTGGTACATTGCAATAACTTATTGTAACATCTACGATATTAAAATTTATATATCATGATATTTTTATTTGGCATATAGGCCAATTTCTTATGAATGAAAAAAATTGATACTAGAAAAACTTCTTCCATATTGAATCTTTAGGAGTCTGATAAAATTTAATAATTAATATGATTTTGTATGATATGCTATGAAAGATTATCAACTTGATGTGTAATTATTATATTTATTAGTATACTAGTACATTATTAAACTCTCCCTCTATTATATACACACAAAAGAACTTATTAAAAATTTTGTATTTATCACTGCATCCAAAGTTTAATTTTTAATTTTTGTACATGTATATACAAAGTGATTTAATCACTATTTCATTTAAAAAAATTATTTACTCAAACAATTAACCAAGCAATTGTCCATGTATAAATGCCCAAAAAATCATTTTTTCTTACTATAGTAGCCAAATATTAATATTATCTGAGATGTTTATGAAGAGGAAGTATTGTTACTAAAATTGAAATTGGTATATGACGCTCTCAAGATTCATCAATGGCAAAAGAATTCGTACACATAAATTAGCAAATATAATATGAATAGGGCTCAATTCAATGGTGCACTCTTTATGTTGGCGGTGGGGGCTGCACGGGAGTGAATGGTGACATAGTCTATAGCAATGTGATAGGAAGGATATTCCATTTTCAGAAAAAAAATTATATATATATATATATATATATATATATATATATATATATATATATATATATATAATCATGACGATAAGTTTGCATAATAATTATAATTTACAATTAACTAATTATATTAATAAATAATTGATACTTAAAAATATTGAGTTTATTCGACCAATTAAGAATATTAGATATTTGTATTGATAAAATTAATTAATTAGTATTAATTTTTATATAGATGTTTGTATAAATGTAATTGGATATCATATCTAAAATTAAATTTAAAATTCATATGTCTATTATTTAATTATTCAAGTATACATGAATTGCATATAAAAAATTTATCTTTCACAAATAAATTAAAAATTAAATTTATATTAGCCATTTTTCCTTATTATGTAGTAATTTGTAAAGATTTAAAAGATATCATTTAATAGAGGGTATATGATTTTATCTATATATTTTTATGAAACAAAATTATAAATTCTCTACTTTTTATACCATTTCACAGTAGGGGGATAAAATAAAGTAATAGAAAATTTATTTCTTTTTTTTAGTTGCTTGTTTATTTTTTATTATTTTATTCAAATTTTAATATAATTTAGTGTTTATTTATTTTTTTAAAATAAATAACTATAATTTATTAAGCGCATTTGATTTTTATTTACAAATAAATAATCATAATTTGACTTCTCTTGTTTATTATGGGTAGCGATTTTTTTTCCAAGCTAAATATAAAACATCTATTTTAAAAAGTTAAATAATTTTTTTAAAATTAATTATTGAAAGCCAATCAATTAGCTCGTAAAAAAAGCTTTTTAACAAACATCCAACCATTAATAACACTCAAATTTATTGAAAGCTTAAAAAAATCTATTTGCCAAATATTCTTAATATTTGAGTTTAAAAAAATTTAGACATAGAAAAATTATTGGTGAAGAGAAATTCATTATAACATTAAAAAATTACAGAACAATTTGCGCAGAGCCGGGCACGGGCAAATCTTAGAAATTATATTAAATAAAGATAAAATGAGACAATCTGTCTTGAAATCTCCACGTCCTGGACCGACGCGCTCATTCTCAACCCCGGGCAACACGCTCCAGGACGTGAGGCTACCAACGATGAAGCAAATGATGAAATATATAAGACATAATGAAAATAAATGCATTGTGATTGGATGAAATGGGGCTAAAATTTCATAAATTTGAAAAAAAGTAAAAAGGAGAAATAGGGGCAAGTGTATTTCCACTGGACCATAACTATTGACGTCATTCTTGTTAAGGACAATTACAGCTTAAGTAATTTTTCAATTCACCAAGACATTGTAGAAAGTATGCTATTGTTCACATCTATATACTTCTTTTAAATTGATTTACTGGTAGCTATTCAATTAGTTGACTAAAAAAATTCAAATTAATTGAAATTTTATTAAAAAATTATTTATTAAACATTCTTAATATTTAAGTTAAAAAATAATTTAATAAAAAGTCATATTTATAATTATTCAATAAATGTAACTTTTTATAAAATAACTATTATGAACAATTATATTTTTCTAAAATAATAAATTTTCAAAATAAAAAATTTAATTTTTCATCAAATCCAGGAGTCTATCCTTTTACTTTGACTCTAATTGTATAAAAACTTATTAGGAAAATCCACCAGCAAACTAAATCAGGGGCTATTATTTATATACCCCGGAGCTACGCAACGTAAAACGCCAAAATTCATCAATATTTATTACCCACCAACGACCATCTCTTCCAGACTTTCACGAAGGCATTCGTATTTTATATATAGATATATATGTATTAAGTATTTAAATTTAATTTATTATCAATATATATAAAATTTATATTGTTATTCATTTATATATTATTATATTAATAAAAATTATTAAAATTTTTTCTATAATTAAATTTTTTTAATCATTTATACTATTTTAATAATTTGTCTATTTCACTTACATTGTAAAATATTTTATATTAGTCATGGATGAAATTTAATCTTAACTACCAATAACAAATCTCGTTTGTGTCTCAAACTTTTATTTGATACATTTATTCATAATTAAAATAATTGTATGGGAACGATCACAATTTTATTTTAATATAAAATCTAACCTAAAAATAACACAATAAAAATAATAAAAATCTTGCAAATTTGAATTTGGTAAAAGTTTGAGGGTTCTATCAAAATTTTTTAGAATTGATTTTATTTCATTTTAATAAAAATGATTTCAATCTATTTATAAATAAATTTTATTATTTAAAAAAATTATTAAAAATAATAATATTAATTTATTTACAAATAAATTTTTTATTTATAATGTATTAAATTTATAAAATTTAATTTAAAAATAAAATTTGATGATATTACGATAACTATAATGTTAAAAAGGAAGAATTTTTTTTATATAATATGTACTTGAAACCAAACAAATTAAACACTAATAAAATTTTTGTTATATTTGATGAATTTTATAATAGTATAAATATAATTAAAATAAAAATTATAAATAAAAAAATAAAATATTTATTTTAATTTAAATATTATTTAAATAATTTATTTAAAAATAAAATCAAGTATTATTTTTAGTTATATTAAATAAAGTAAAAGATAATGTAATTAATATTAATATTTCATATAAATAAAATGAAAGCAAGGGAGGTGGGGTTCATGAACCGCACTACTCCTTCCGTCCCCTTTCACGTCACGTCACGTCACGTCACTGCTCCAGGGGCTTTTCCAGACCCGGAGTGACATTCGGGGGGCATGCATGCACGCTTATTGAGTCTTGCGCTAACCGACGTTACTGGCCACATCTCAAAATGCAGGTCATGCTAGTTTCGAAGGTATTACGGGTTTAAGAGATCCTAATTTAATTTTTGGAAGTATTATTATTGAAAAAATTTATTATTTATTATTTTTGTTCGAATAAAAATTATTTTTATATTAAAAATATGTAAAAATACTCATATATAAAATTAAAAAAAAAAGAGTAAGTTGAGCTAAAAGAATATTTTCAATCTTGTTCTATTTTTTGAATTCTTTATTATATCATTAAAAATCTATGTTCTGGTGTATGAATGAGGGTTAAATGCGTAAGGCTAATTGAGTGCTTATTTCTCCATTTTCATATTTTGAATGCATATCTATTAGCGGTTTAAAATTCTCACTCTATCATTCGTATCTTTTTCAATAGGAATAAGGAAATTTCTCTTTTTTATAATTTTCTATTAAAAAAAATGAGGGTTAAACTTTGAGACGAAAATAAAAAATTTGCCATCGATTGTGTTGCCTCGCGTAAATAGGAGGGAAGAAAGGTAGGAAGGATGAATGCATTATAAGAAGTGTAAACTCATAATAACGTCATTAACTTATCCCATTAGAAACGAAACCACTTGTTCCACTACCGCATGTAAATGATATGACGTTCTTCCCACTTAAACAAAGTATGCAGAAGTAAAACTTTCACAACCATTTGTTTTTATGTGCAGTTTTTCTTGGCTCAAACATCAAGCCAGATGTCATTCTTCAATTTGTAGATAAACAAGTTGGGTTAGCTAAAATGAACGAATTAAGTATTATAGCAGAAACTGCCTAAGATGGCTCATCAACTTGGGTCATTTTCCTATGCATTTTCTATGTTATCTCCTCCACCTCTTTGTTCCTTCCACTTGATCACTTTATCCTTTTTACAGTGCGTTCTATCTGATCTCTATTTATTATACCATTTTCGTTATCGCATGTTATGCAGGATATGGAATTCGAATTTAAGATTCAAATAAAATTAGTTTTCTATTTATCTTATGCTCTCAATTTCATCTTTGATTTTATCGCAGTGATATAATAGTCCTTAAATTTCGTATAGTTCAAGCAAAATGGTTCATTCGTCCATCTGATCAGTTCATTAGCTCGAAATGTACAACACCTGTATGACACATGAAGTGCCTAATTGACAGGCTAAAACACTTACTGACCAGAAGGTTACAACTAAGGAAAAAAATGACATTATTCTTTGATTTTCTTTTCAGATGAAAGTACTGTTTATTTCGATAAAAAAATCTTGAGATATAGTTATAAAATATTAAAATGATAAAAAAATAATTTATATTTTTTATTTTAAATATAAAAATTTAATAAAAAATAATTTTTTCTTCTCTTATTATAATTTTAAATATTATTTTTTAAATACAAAACATAGATACATATTCAGCTAAATATATAAAATAATATCATGTTTTTTTAAAATATATTTTTCGAAAAGCAAAGTAGGGGAGGAAATAGCATGTTACCTCCTTAACTTTCAACCCTCCCATTCTCGAAGACTTGGGGGATGGTGTTATCCTTTCATTCAGTTAAAGCCCTCTTTTCCAACTTGTGATTTAATTTGCCAACCGAACACTTAAACGTGTCATATATGTATTTTCCGTTAGGACCACTATAACAAAAGGCCATTCATCATGCATTGATGGCGGCTTAAATAAGAAATTGTCGTGTATAATAGTGCAGTCACATTTTTAAAAATATAAGTAATTTAATATGTCACATTAAATACAAAATTGATGTTGTAAGATTTGGAAAATTTTCTACATCAATTATTAAAGAGTTGATATTGAAAGAGAGAAAAAGACTCGATTCAAAAAATTAAGATATAAACGTTAATTTTTTTAAAAAAATATATTCAATATCTAAAATAATACTAACCATCAATATTGGAAAATAAAATCATCTAAGATGTTGATTCATAAATAATAGATGTATGTCTCTCGTATAAAACTTTAGATGATAAATTTTAAAATAACCAACATTTAAAATTATGGAAGTGATATATTTTTAAAAATATGAAAAAAATTTAAAGGTTAGTTCTTAAAAAAATTAATGTGTTTTCCTTTTATGACACTTTAAATGTCAATTTCTAATATAACTAATGTCTAAAATCATATGAACAATGACATTTTTGAAAATATAAAAAAGTTTTAGAAGTTGGTTCTTAAAAAAAATGATATGTTTTCTTTTTATGAGATTTTAGATATTAATTTCTCTAATAACAAATGTTAAAAGTCATGGTAGTGGTGATATTTTCAACTATAAATAAAGTAATTTTTAATTTTTTTATTTAATGCTTTTACTTTTATTTGTTTTCAAGTTCATTGTCTAGCTCCCTTTATAGAATATTAAATCTCACTTTACCTTTCATTATAGGTTATTGAATTATTGATATTTCTTCAACTAATATTGAGTATGAAGTAGATTCAAAATATAATAGGTATCTTTCTTGCTTCTAATACTTCTTAGATTTTCACTTATTCTATTTTTTTAATTTTCTTTTACACATTTTTTAAGAAATCTTTATTTTCATTTCCTTTTTATAAATTTTAAAGTTGCATCTAGTGTTTTAAAACCTATTCTAGCAACTAACCCGATAAGCTATTGGCCTGGCAAGATGAACAAATCAAAGTTGGATCGGTTCAATCAATTGAACCGAATAGTCAAATCGATTGTTGTATTTTTATAAATAATAAATGATATGTTATATATATGTATACTTCATTATTATATTTTTAAAATAATAAATAAATATTAATCTTATTGTAATTACATTAATCATCTAACATAATTTTGGTTCAAATAAAATGCAAATGATAAAAAAAATTTCTCTAATTCAAATTATTTTTATATAAGTCTTAATTTTTTCATTTAATAGTTATTGTAAATGACAAAAATATTAATTTATAACAAAAATTATTCAATCTAATCCTTGTAGTTTACAGAGAATTAAGAAATAATTTTTTCCATTTAAAATTCTTGAATTTAAATTCAAGAATTTTAAAATTTTTTTAATCCATTTTTATAAGAAAAATTTAACATTTTTTCATTTTTGAACAATTTAAAATTTTCAAAATTTTTGAGAAAGAAAACTGTGATTACTAACCTTTTAAATTCGATATTTTAAAGCATGTATTTTATTTATCTTGCTACACATATAGAATAAATTAGTTTTCAATATTTTTTTTGCATTATACTTTCTTGCTTAAGGCTTCCTTAATTTTTTTTATTTTTTATATTATACTTTCAAGTTAGATTGGATTTAGATTTTATCAATTTGTAAAAAAAGAAGAAACCAAACCGAGTGGATGAGTAGATCAAGTCACCGATTCAATCATAGGTTTTATCGAGTTGAGCTAGGCCAACTTGGATTTTTGCCAAATTCAAATTTCAGAATTGAATCGGTCCATTTTTTAATCTGGATATTAATTTGACTAACTAAACCGGCTGAGTTGATCTAAGTCTTAGATACTTATTATATATAAGGAAAGACTTTGATACACCAATTTTATAGTGCATAAAAAAAAGTTACATATTTTTTTTAAAAAAATTAACTTAAATGAATAGGGCAAAGTTTTTAATTTAAAATACATTTTGTATGTTAAATTTATTCAATTTTTTTAATGTAAATATTTCTGTAAGAAAGCAAAAAATTGATTTAAAAAATATTATATAAATATTTCATATTAATTTTTTTGTCAAAAATTGACGTAAAATGTAACAAAAATTAAAATATTTAAAAAATTAAATTTTTAATAAAAATGGATGTTGTAACTTTTTTTTCACGTCAATTATATAATTAACGTAAAATGATCTAATATATAATATCTTTAATTTGTCTATGGTTGGCGTAAAATTGCATTCCATGAAAATCCAAAAATTGATTTATAAAATGGATTTGAATTGCCAGGCCTTTCAACTTTAGAGGATGCATGCATGCACAGTCATCATGAGCAGAATTTAGCAAAACAATATCTGAGGATGAATCTGCATTGAACGACTAGTTGCGTTGCGAGGCCAAAAATTGACTATTTGATTGATTGCGGCAGCAATGAGTGGGGTAATGGCCACAGGGCCAGAAACAATGGACTTTCTGTCTTTGAATCCACTTGCTTCGTGGCATAGACTGGTAAAACAGTTATGTGAATGTAACCCACTAAGCCACAGCGTTCATGAACTTGAACAAAATGCACATCCATCCGTCCATTAATACCAACATAAATGTGATAAATATTATCTTGGCTACAATTAAATTAAGACTTAACCAATGGAAAATTTCAACCCCTTAATTGCCCGCCATTTCATTAAATGTGATAAACATTACCCTAGCTACAATTAAATTAATTTCCCGCCATTTCAATAAATGTGATAAACATTACCCCAGCTACAATTAAATTAATTTCATCCCCTTAATTGCCCGCCATTTCAATAATAAATAATAAATGGTTGCCTATTCTCGTTTAATTTTTATTGGAGTTTGAGTGTTGTTATTCCCCTCTCTCTCCCCCCCCCCAACCTTCAATATAAATACTTTACGTATTAGTATATGATTAATTTGAATTTTTTTAACGGTAAGAATAATAATGATCAGTTCATTATGATCAAATATAGACCGGAATTAAACATATGTACAAAGAAAAAGTAAAATCTTTCAAAAAAAATATATTGGGTGCCTCTTAAATTAAATGCTCACGATAATTAATTTTAATTTTTTTATTATTATAAATGTAATTTGTTTAATAATGTTAGGGATGTTTGGCTCATCTTAAAAAAAGAAAAAGAAAAAGAGAAACAAATTATGAAAGGGAAATAAGAGGAAAGAGAATAAATTTTTTATAATTACCTATTTTATTTGATTCAAATAAGAAAAGGAATCAAGTTCTCTTAATTTATTTTATTAATAATTGTTATATTGAAAAAATAATTTAATTTTAATTATTATAAAATAACTATTATAATTATTATTTTATTATTTATTATAATATATTTTATTTTCTTATTATTAATATTATTTTTTATAATTGTTTAATATTAATTATTGATATTATTTTATTTATAAATTTTATTATTATTTATTGTCATTTGATTATTATTAATTATTAATATATTATTTTCATTATCTTTTTGTTATTTTATAATTGTTATTTTTATTTATATATTAGTATTTTTGAATATTATTTTATCAATATTATATATTATTTTTATATTATTAAAATTTTATTTTTATGATTTATTTTATTATTTATTAATAATTTAATATTTTTATTTGATGATCAATATTATTTTTTAATAATAATAATAATAATATTATTATTATTATTATTATTATTATTATTATTATTATTATTATTATAAAGATAATAAAGCTAAAATCCAGAATGAGGGAATGAAATTCTCTAGGAAGAATTTTCATTTTCTCATTTAAGCTAATCCTATTAAAAAAAATAAGAAAGGGGAATAATTTTTTTTGAATTAAATAGATATAAAAGAAATAAAAACTTCCTATTTCCTTGTACTTTTTTAATTACTTTCAACGAAACATTCCCTTAAATTATTAATTTATTTTAAATGTTTATCAATTTGTTATCAATAAAAAAAAATGATCTCTAATTTGCTTATATCTCAATCTCGATAGAACAATGGGGACAGATTTGATCATTAAATAACATTTGTAATTATGTTAATTTTTTTACAGCGAAGATATACTTTTATAATAATAATATTTAAAATTCTTTTAAGAAAAAAAAGCCCGTTCCCATCATTGCCTCTTAGGGACAAAATCATTTGTAATTTACGCATGAAGTTCGCTAATCATGCAATCACAGTCGCAACAACAAAGCAACAGCAGGAAGCAACATGTGTTGATAATTTCATATTACAAATTAATAGCACGTCGGCCATTCAATGCACCAGTTAATATTAACCCAAAACCAAGTCTTCTTAATCAAATTAGAAAAAACAAAAAAAAAAAAAAAGGAGGCGTGGTATATTTATCTAATAAAAAAAAGGTGACAGAGGAAGAAAAAGTTATGAAAAAAAGAAAAAAAAAGAAAAAAAAAGAGGTAAGAAAATGGTTAGGTCAAATGGGTGTTTTCAGTTCAGAGAACAACCAGCAGCCCCGATTCAGTGTAATCTGCAGCATCCAATGTCCTACAATACTTCCTTTTTCTTATAATAAATAATAATATGTTGATCGATTGCCGAAATAACCGGCAATTGGATTTATCAGAAAAGCAGAGTGCATATATTTTAATTTATGTAGTTTTCGAACTCAAATTGATTGTAACGTCCATTGTATCATTAGAAACAACTTTACAACTCCATAGATTTTTTCAAAAATATTTGTGTGAAAGTGATCTATGCTGGTAACTTCTGTATCGAGATCCATGGCCACAACCTAACAGGATCTGGCGTCGCAATTTTTTACTTACATATTTAATCATTAATATCTTATTAACATATCCCATTGTGATTGTGATTAGATGTTAATTTTCCAACTAATAATTAATTGATTCAATAAAAATAAATTAAATATTAAAATATTTTAAATTTGATAAAAGGATTTTTAATTTGGTTTTTGGAGTATTAAAATTAAAGTAATTTGAAACTAATAATTTAATAATTTAAGTTAAAATGTTACAGTGATTTAGTCCATATAAAAATGACAATTCAATTGAACTTAAATAGCACTTGAGCACCATGAATAATTTTTCATAATAGTTCGAATCACTACTGATTATAATTTCATAAGCAGAGAATCACTATTTCTAAATCCAATACAATGATATCAAACTAAATACCCCTTATCAATATTAGTCTGTTTTCTCCTCAAAATACTAAAAATTTGCTAAAGTGCGTACAAGGAGTGTTCTCTATAATCTATTCTATACTTAGAAAATTAGAAATTGTGATCATTGGTTGGCTACGAAAGTACCTTTAGCAATTATCATGATTAGAATTTCTGAACTTTATCTCAAAAAATGAAATTAGTTATAAGTCCAAGTATTTACTCATTCTATAAAATTATCTACGTCTGATTTTGTATCTATTTACACGATTTTGATGATCAATTATTTTCAAAAAATTTTGATAATTAATATCAAAACTAATAAGTCAAGTAAACATGACCGATTCATTTGTAGATTTAGGATGTGAATTGTGATCTAATGATTATAAATCTTTAAATTATTTCATAACTCTGTTCTTATTTAAATTTTGACATTCAATTCAATTATAAATATATAAGTGCCAATTACATGAATTATTTGTATTCAATATATAGTTCATCATCCATAATCTGTATATAATTTTAGGTGAATTTTAATATGTGTTCCAGTTTATATATATATCTATATGTTTGCACTAAAAAACTGGAAAAATATGAACAGTATGATTTTGCAATTTTTGAGTTTCATATGTGAATAAAAAAAATGATCTCAATGTGCTTATGTTAAAAGTGACATGTATGTGTTTTGTATATCATTGCGTTGAAAGTACATTTCCAGTATAAATGTTAGCAATATGCAAATGTATATACACGTTGCATTGTATTTTTTGTAGTATGCATGTTAGCAATATAATTTTTAAAATCTAAACGATTATTGAATAGGACAAAGTATTAATTCATTGACTTATTAGTTCAATTATTGATTTATTTGTTAAGTTGATTTTAATTTTTAAAAATATAAATTAAATATATACATTAGTAATATATATATTTAAAGTATTAAAATACAAGTGAAATAATAATTTATGTTAGAAATAATTAAAAAATTACATAAATTGAATTGATATAAAATTATAAAGATGCTACACCTCAATTATTATAAAATTATAAAAATTTTATTTTTAAAAAATTGAAAATACTTGTTCGATTCACTAATTTGAACAAATTCAAATCAATTTTGATTGATTTGTATCAATTTTAACTAATTTTCATCAGTTTATTTCAGTCCAACAATTTTAACTAGATCAACTTGTTAATTGGTTCACTGATATGACCGACCGCTTCAGTTTCAAAACTATGGTTAGCAATATGTACAACTATGTCCAATATGCTTTCGTTCGTATGGGAACTCCAATATTCTTTCTATATTTGTTCCGTTTGTATGCATTTTTATTTCCATTTTTTTTCCGGGAAAATTGTTGTTGAAGCTGGAAAATGAACACGTTTTGGTTCCATTTATGTTTGCTGGAAATTTAATCATAGTGGAGAATGGGCATAGCAGTTTTACAAATTGGAAAATGGAGTTTTTGGTTAATATTTCTAAAAAAGTTCTAGATGAATTCCAAATTTATTTCAGATTAAAATTGATTGAATCAATTTTGGATAGCAATTAATTATTGTTAAAAAAAGGCGACAATTATATTTTGGACATTTTCAAAATGCATTATTTTAAAAGTCATTAGAGTATTTTCTTTTTTCAATTATAAACTAATTAATAATGATGCATTTTTGGAAAGTTTCTTTCCTTAGATATGCATTAAAACACATTTAGGATTTCTTTGCACCCTTTTGTACTTTCCAGAATGATTACAAAGATTTGCAATTCCATTTTATCTCATGCACAGTTATTCTCTTTATTGTGAGTCCTTTTACTGAAGTTACACCTACCTTTATGTCCTTCTTTATGCTTCACCTTGATTTGCAATAAAAATTGTAATTATATTTTGTAATTTATGAATCTTGCATCTTTATCGTAACTTTCTTTATTTTTTTTCTGGTAGAAATCGGAAAAGATACCAAAAAACAAACAGAATTACAGTAGTCTAGGGGTATATACACCCTTAATGTCACAGTTTAATAATAAAGAAGTTATGCTAGGATCCTCGAAAACATTAAAAGTATTGTTATATACCGCAAACTTAGCTAAAAGATTTGCTACTTGGTTTGCTTCCCTATACACATGATTAATCTTCGGTTGGCCTAACTGAAAAAGTAAATCCCTACATTCTTCAATTAAGTTACTGGCAAGAGAGAAATTATTAGAATTGACATTAATAACAAGAGAAATAACAAACTTAACATCCATTTCTATCAAGAGTGGGAAGAATCCTCTGCTTCTAGCAAGAAGTAACCTATCACTTAATCTTATGATTTCAGCAACAAAATTAGTACAATTCTGAAGAACTCTTGTGTAACCAACTCTCTACTTAGCATTCTAATATCTAATAACTGCAACACTAGCTGCCCTTCCTGGATTGTTTTTTACTACACCATCAATATTTAGTTTAAAAAAAACTCTTGGGAGGAGCTTCCTAACTAATATTCATCACCTATTTGTTAAGTAGTTTGAGGGGTGCTGAAACAGTCTAAAACTCATAAGCTTTTCTTAAAGTAACAATTTTGATATCAATATTCTTGATTCATTTCTAAAATTTTTGTTGTTACGTAGAAGCCATAGGCTCTAAAGAGCAAAAGCAAAGATTAATTGCTAAGGGACTAGATTGTTGCAACTTAATTCCTTAGTCTTAAGATTATGGTGTATCCAAATAGAAAAATCTAAGTGAAAAAAATTTTGCCATGAGGAAGGGACAAGCAGAGAATTCCAAAAAGATTGAGTAAATGAGCATTCTCTAAAGAGATGGATTATGTTATCTACATCTCTATCGTAAAAAATATAGTTTGGAGCTATGTCCATGCTTTTAGTGATTAGAAACTCCCAAGTAGGAAGCTTATTCCAGACTAATAACTAGATAAAAAATTAAATTTTAGGATAAGTCTTAATTTTTTATATCCAGTTATAAGTCTAGTTGTCAATGTGCAGAAATGATTTTTTCAAAAAATGATATAGACTTTTGACAGTACAAAGATCAGACTTAGATAAACCCCACACCAAACGATCATTTTTTTTGTTAAACAAAAGAGAGTACCAAGGATAGTATCTTTCAGCTTATGAGGGAGGTTGAGGGGCAAATTTTCCATCTTCCAAAACGCATTTCTAAAATAACGTTTAACAAGTTCCTGTTCCGAAAACTATAGGATGGGGCCAGCAATCAAGTTTCACAAAATACCATTATCTAGCCACCTGTCAAACCAAAACCTAATCTTTTCCCCATTACCTATAATCCTCTTTTGACCATGAGTAATAATGTCTTTTGTAGATTTTAACATTTTCCATTTATGGGAAAAATCTTTATGAATTTGCAATTGGCCCTAAGCATTGGTATTCAAGTATTTTACCCTTAAGACCTATTATCATGAATTAAAGATCAAGCCAATTTGGTTAAACATGCTAAATTTATTGTAGAGGGATCCTTTATACTAAGGCCCTCCGTAAACTCTAGTAGACTTACTTGGTTCTAGTTAACCAAAGTCATTTTCCTAAATTCACATGTGCTACCCCACAAAAAGTTCCTAGTTTTTCTAACAAATTGAAAAATGAACAAAGTTAAAAAATTTTGAACAACTCATATGATAGATGAAAAATACTGATAAAATGGATAATTAACAATAAAAATTAACAATTTATACAATTCTTTTTATATTTATTTGCTTTCATTATTGCTTCATTGTTGGTAAAAGTTCAAATTTCGTTTATTTATTATGAGGATCCATTTTATGAGAGTTAAATCAATTGGTGTATTGTTTACCATCGATAATATAATATTAGATAACTTAGGAAAATAATTTCATCCGTTAGATACACTAAATTTTTTTGAATCAAAATTTACTTTTTTATAACTAATTTTTATATTACCTCCCAACATTAAAGAAAAAAATAAAAAATAGTTTAAAGGAAACATTTTCTCTCTTTAAACCACCCAAGAAAAATTTTATGATATATTGTTCACACAATAATATATTAATATACTGTCAAATTTAATTATTAATATATTATATGATATATCAAATTTAATTAAAAAAATGAAATTAATATACAACCAGTGATATTTCGTAATCCTATCACCGAATCAGGAGTGCCTACCTAAGCAAACCGTGTAATTCAGGGTAGACAAATACCGCAAAACAAGGGTATTGGGCCGCATTTGAGAAGATAATGGTGGATGGTCAAAGATTCATTTGGCGAGGTAATTCCTCGAATTGCGATCTGAATCTTCTAGTGTCAAGACGCGCACACGAACACGACAATTGGAGAGACACGGAAACAAAGCCGCTCTCAGAAAGCTTGGTGCTTTTATGACAGTGAAAATGAATATTCAACATATTCGTCTCAGTTGACGGCATTTAATTTAAATGATATGATATTATTCAAAAGTTTTACATTTTTTCACATTTTAAATTTAATTTAAAACCTTATATGTCTGCTAATAATTTGACCAATCTTACAATTAATAAAAAAAACATGTACTCCTTGGATGTTTCAAGGAATCGGAAGAAGATTGCCGCTTGTTGATGTATCTAATGTCCACAAACCTTGAACATGAACCTGAGCTTTGGCCCTTAGTGAGAAGGGAGAAAATGTAATTGTTTGTTTCGTCTTCCACAGCCGCGTGCAGACAAAGAACATTGGCTTCTAGGAAAAAAATCACGAAAAACAAGTTCAAACAAAATTTGTTGCGTTATCAATATCATCAACTTGATAATTTTGGTGTGGGTCACTTTTTCAAAAATTAAATATTTTTTTTATTAAATTATTTTTAAAATTTTAAAATTAATAAATTAAAATTAAAAATATAAAATTTAATATATTAAAAATAATATAATAATAAAAATAATCGAGCTCATAGTGCTATTCTTATGACATTGATCTACAATATTACTTTCAAATGCACCGCCCCAATCTATTTAGAATTATTTATTAAAAATAGCCGCTTAAAACTTAGAAGCAATGTAAAATGAATGGGAAATATTCAAACGGACCAGACTCTGTACAAATCAAATCGTATGAGCCCGCTCCTTTAGACAGTTTTTTTGGGCAATGTCGTCGTGCCTCGTCGATGAACTGGTTATGATTACAGATTCTCTTACTTCCCACAGCAAGTTAGACTGGTATTTACAAATTGAATAGACAAGACAATGCAAGATTAAAAAAAGAAAAAAAATGATTATTTACCCACGGGCAAATCCATGACTGTGCGGGTAGAATCGCATAGATCTCAGCCCGCACAAATATCGGTTTGAGAGCACGTTAAAAACATGAATAAAAAAAGTTAATCCGCTCCAAATCACGGGTAGCCCAATTTAAATCTAAGGATAGCCCGCAAGGTCCGGGCCTCTTTTACATTAAAGGCAACCCGCTATTAGTCCAATCGACAAGGCAACCCATGATTAGTCTAGTCAACTTTTGCTGGCTCCAGCTTGGGTAACGAGGGGTTATTTTTCACTTCTCATTTACTTTTGTCCTCTTCCCCCCGCGGCCCCCTATCTTCCGTCCAAACAAGCAAACAGAGGATTAGTTTTGCTGAACAACATCTCGAGTCCACGCTTATTATAGGCCATACTACAATCTAACGCACACCTGCCATTTATCTTCTCTCATGTTAAAATTTTTGAATCATGAATCGAGACAAATTGTAAATCGGAAAGATTCACCAAAAATATATAAAATATTATATTTTGTCTTATGTACAATAAAAATATAAGTATAGATGATAAAAAAAAAAAATCATAAATTTAGGTAAAGAAACATAATATATCTGAACTAAAAATTATAAATATGAAATTTTAAAAGAGTTAAGTCATAAAACTTCAAAACAAATTTAATGTATCATTAACAAATAAGATAATAGTGAAGCATTCAAACATTTAATCTCGTTCTTCATCTCCCTTCTCTTCAACCTCGTTGCTATCAATATATAAAAGATTTGGAAAGGGTTAGGGTAAAAATGAATCAGATTGGTGTTTAAAATTGTTTTGAAGTTTCTTTTTTTAAAATGAAAACAAGGGTTTATGGACCTTTTTAAATTTTAAGTCGTGCAGAAACTGGGTCAGTTTCTAGCCCAACCCGTTTGTTTCTGCAAAACAAAGTCGAATAAAGGCTCAATAACCCCGGGGTGGGGGGGGGGGGGGGGTGGGGGGGGGGAGGGCGTGGGGTAATTAGCGATTTGGCAACAAAAATCGCATACATCACCCGATTCCAGCGATTCAGACGAGATATCGCTATGATACAGAGCCTTCAACGATTCTATCAAATAGCACGGAGTCAGGAATTCCGACTTGAGGGAGTCGGTTTAGTTACAAGTGAGTAAGCAAAAATTAATAATTATGTAAAATAATCATATTTTTTATAATTTTAATTTAAAATATTTTATTTTTTGGAAAAGTTAAATATAAAATTATGAAAGATTAAATAAAATTATAAGTTTTTTCTGGGAAAAATCATAAAAACATATTTATAAAAATAGTAACACATTATTCAGACTCTTAGAAGAAAAATTACAATAAAATTTTTTACAAATATAATTAATTTAGTAAAATTCATATGTATATATACTTTTTTTAGATATGTATATAGATTCTATTCTAAAATAATAAAATCAAAATAAATAACAAGTAATTGACAATTCTAGCGCAATTATATTGTATGTGTAATGTAAATAAGTGCATATAAACTTTAAAGCACATAATATATTTTAAAAAATAAAATTAAAGATAAATAGAAGCTAGAAAAATATTTAATGTCATATAAATTTTTTATTTCAAATAAATATATAATTCTATAAAATATTTTTAAACTACAATATAATAAAAATATTCATATTTAATAAAAAGAGAAAAAGATAAAAAAAATTAATATATAAATTATTTAAAAATTTTAATTATAAAAGAATTATAATTTTACACTTTCATATTTGTATCTATATTTTTTTTATAAAATTTATTATTATTATTATGTAGATACATAATTTTCTTATTATGATTACATATGTTTTAAAATGTTAAGAGGAGTCATGCATATACTAACACACACACACACATACAGAGCCAGAATCAACCCTTTGTCTCTGCTGTTGCTGTCAAAGATTCATATTATCAGTTATTTTCTTTCTGCATCGAATCAAATAGCACGATTCGCAAATCGTGCGATTCCGACTACCATGAGAATTTCAGTACACAAGGCATTGTGTGACAATCATGAATTCGTGTCATATATACATTTGAGGTCTATTAATACAGGCCACGACAACTATTTCTGCATTCAACAATTCAGGTTTCAATTTGGAAACGGTATACAGGCATAGGTACTCTTAGCCTTAGGAGAAGGGCAAAAACAAGAAAGGGCTATGTTTGATATTACAAATAAATGCAAACTTGTCTCTGATCTTGCAACTTCTCGGACAACTATACACTTAACTTGTCGAAAGACAGCTTTTTAATACAAGGGGCACCCTCACAGTCCAAACCTGTCAATCATACATTCCTTCGTGCTCCCAGACATCCACCAGGAATTCAACCATCTCCTGTTAATTTCACATTAGCAATCAGTAGGTTTGCATTCTCCCTGCAACAAACTACGAATACGTACACTGATACTTACAGACAAAGGTAATGGCCGGGGAAAAGGCTGTCTAGTCCCAAGCAAACTTTCATAAGTTGCATTCCAGCTGCAACCAACCGGAGGAGTAAAAGGTCAACCAAAGGGCAGAAGTTGCAAGAGTGAAAGACAAAAAGACAATACAATTGATGGAGATTTGCTTGTGAAAAGGCAGATATAGAAAATAAGTATCAAGGAAAGTGCAGACACAAGGAAAAAGCAAAGTAAATCATCAACTCGTGCAAAAGGCACGAATTATGCATAAGCAGTAGATCAAAAAGAGGCTGGATTCTGGTTGTTCAACAAGGTCAACCAGAACCACCAATAATCCATTGCTATTACTCACTCCTTCAATCCCATAACTTTAGTTTCCACGTTAGCAAACTTAACTATTCAAGGTAATTCCATTGATTGTATTGAGAGTGGCTTCATAGAAATCAAATTAATTTGCCCAAAAATTAATGCAGTCAACATACTTTAGTTTGCGTTCTTGTCTTTGTTGACTTTGCTTCCTAGATCCACCACTTCCAATCCACTGGAGCCTGCTCTCATTCCAGAGTAGAAAACCTGCAATTACCAGCAGGCATGTGTGATAAAACTAACCTCCCTTTTTCCTTATAAAAGAAAGAATTTAAATAAACATACATTCACAGGGTACAAGTAAACTAAAAGTAGTAAGCCCTGAACCCAAATAAAAAATCTTATATGCTATGCTAGCACCAAACAGCGTTGAAGAACAGAGATGTAAATCATTCATTATGAAACATAGAGCTTGAACTTGCCTTGATTTACCAATTCAGCATGGGTGTTTGAGGTAGCATCACTACTGCCATGATGGAGAATTTGATTTAATGTGCTGACAGAGGAGACGCTTCTTTGAGATTGAATGGTACTGTTATCCAGATCACAAGTGCTGGAGCTCCAGAAATCATCAAATATGGTTGGTTTTCTCACTGCCTGCCCCCGAATTCTTAGTCCTTTCGCTGGCTCATCCACAGCTATAATTGGTGTGGGTTTTATGCAGCAGCTAAAACAACCACTGCACTGTTATAAACCAAGTTAAATAACAGCAGATGATAACAAATGGCAAGTCTATATGCACAGAAACAATCTGAAGCAACTAAGCTTCTTCAGATGTATAGCGATTGGGACTTACCAACAAGATGAAGACTAAAATTTTATATCAGAACATGTGTGAATTATTTTTCTGTTCTTACTAACAATGTAAATAAAATAGATCTGAACTCATTATCTTAAACAGGACTAACTGCATAAATTTCACATTCTGCTTCAATAGTAGTTAGTAGAACTTAAAAGCCACGTGGCTAAAAGTTGATGATATTGTAAAACAAGCCAGTATTGTGCCATATTCACATAACCACCGCCTTTAGTTCGCCACGTATTTAGGCTGAAATGTTTGATATCTTTATGGCAGTTTATTGAATTTGGCTCTCTGCTTTGTTATTCCAAAGGAGCAACATACAATGATTTAGAGGAATTTAATCTTTTAATGCAGCTCTAACAAGGAACGATTGATGTATATGTGCTTTAAAGAAATTAAGCCTTCAGGTTTCATCTTCCTTCTGGATTCCAACTCCCATCACTAATTTTGTCACTAAAATGATAACATTTTTTGGGGTTTGCAAATTATTTACTGACAATAATTCCATTGCTACATGGTTTTTCTTATGGTGTTATGGGTTCGAGAAAAGGCAATAGTATCTTCTTAACAAAAGTTTCATGTAACTTTAAAATATATTAGACATTAAAAATATAAATATTGTAATCCAAAAAAAGGATTGGTTAAAAGTATTACTATATTGGATTTAAATTTGATTCATCATCAGTATAAACTAGCTTTACATTATAACTTATCCATGTCTTAATATGTTATTAAAAAATTGTTAAAAGTCTTTTATTGTTGGTAAATTGCCAGAATCAGATATATTGATCAGAGAGTAGGAGTACTATAAGAACAAAACCACTTTATTAACATAATCTTCATCAGTTATGCTACTTTCCCCTTGAATTCCCATACAATGTGAATGCTGGAGTTCATGTTCACTTTCTAGATGCCTCGCTCTTTGAGCCCTAACCATCCTCTCCCATTATTAAAGATAGACAATTTCTATACAACAGAAATCAACCATCCCTCATTTATTCGATCATTAAGAAATCCTCCCCCCCCCCCCCCCCCCCAAAATAAATAAATAAAGGTCCACCGTTTATCTGGGTAAAATATATCTAAATGAACATCAGCCAATTCCTTACAAAAGAAATCAGTTCCCATTTCACTTGGGTTGAATCAATACGCTGAGAGCCAACTGTTTTGGCGGCAAGGAGAAGGACATGTTTAGTCAATTTGTAATACATAACCACAATGCTTACAGTTGTAATGTATAACTTGTTCTTCTCAAGATAACCTTAAGATTACAATCTCTTTACTAGGAGCCCTTTTATTTTGACATACAATGATACAAAGTCCGCATATTCCAAAACTACTTATTTTTTCTGTCAAAAGAATTCAACCGGATTACAATTAAATGGAGTTACTCGAATGGCCAGCTAACTCAGCATTAGGTTTTCCATTTTAGGAAACAAATTTTAAGAACAAGCCATCAAACCCAATACAACAGAGCTACTTCCCGAAATGGATAGTGGTTAAAGCAATGGATTGCAATATTCATCAAAATACCAGTTTCGAAAATCGAGGGCTCACCCCATGCAAGCAAACAGGTCACTAATCCAAGCAGTAATTGAGCTGTTAGTTAACACCATCTCCAGCAAAATCAACGGCAACAGCAGCGCATCGATTCCCTTCAGCAATACCAAATCCGTGAAACTAGGGAACGAAGAAAAAAGGCTCCTTTTTAAACGACAAAATCAAAAGTGAAAGTGGAGAAAGAAAGGAACTTTCCGAGGAAAAGAAAGGGAAATTCGGTCATTGGGTTTTGGCAGAGTTGGGACTATTTTCAATCCTCAACAATCGTTTGGGTTTCGCTGGTTTCAAGCCTGCGGCATTTTGTAATGTCCACTGCACCACCGTCGCTGTCTGCCGCCATTGTCGTTTAATGGAACTCGGCACATACAACTAACGAAAACGTTAACACGGTTTTAACTTTTATCGAAGCCTTTTTTCATATGACAATTGTCGTTTATAATAATACGCAATCAAGGATTTGGAACGCGAAGCATATACAATCCACACAAATAACACCATTTTGTTGGGTCACTTCGTATTTTCGTTCTTCAGCCTTCACTATCACTCTAATCATTGCCATAGCGCTGGTCATTACATGCCAGATAAATGTACCACAACTTCCAATTCGATTAATTATTCAATTAGATTGACATGAGCGCATTATTATTGAAAATTTTAAACAGTTTCTGAGCTGATCGATGTAACTTATTTAGTAGAACAAATACTAACAAGAAAAAGCTTCCAACTTTCAATTTGCAAGAATAAAATTCAATATGATCATCTCGAGTTTTGGATATTCAATCCACAACAGCAAATTAACTAGCACTGTTGGCTTATTTATATCTCACAGCCAGATGAAGGCTTCAAGCTCAGATATCTGTTAGAGATTCTGCCTAAACAGCTTTGACCTTCATTCATACAACGGAAAAAGATGGGCATAGCAGATCATTATATCATGAACAAAGGTTCCTCAAAAGTTTTGTTTCACCTTTTGTTAACCTTCTAAAGAAGAAAAGCAAAAAATCCTGAGCAATATACTGAATACGGCACCAGAACAAATCAAATTAGAGACAAAAAAAGAGTGGAGGGAGTCAGACGCCGTAACCCACTGCCAATATCACTAATTCCTCAAGAAGCAGGCCTGAGGTTGATAACTATGTTTTTTTTACTTCTTAGAGAGAATAGAGGCCAAGCCCACCCTCCATCCGTACAACATAGACAGGTTGTATCTTTGAGGAATAAGAGAAGCCGGAACACTGCGCAAGCTCAGAGTAGGCCTAATCTCCTGCTTGGTGGTGCTTGTCTCCAAGGACCTGAATTGATTTCAGAAATCACATTATTGAGTTTCAATCGGCCTAGAGTGCAATGGAAACAGAAAAATAGAGTCTGTTCTGTCTTCATACCATAGTTCATCAAATTAAAACATCCATCCCCATGACATTAGTGAAATTAAACAAGGTTGGACACAAACTAGCACAGATTAATTTTAATTTTTATCTTTACTACAGCGTCCAAGTATGGAGAAACTCTTAAATGCTTCAACTGTAACACCCACCTTTAGTCCCACCCAATAAATAGGGAACAATCGTCAACTTCATTATCCATAAAAGTTTTGTGAGATCCATATATATTAAAAATTTGATTTTTCAATCTTCAAAATATTAAAAATTACAAAAGTTAGCAATTATCTTTCATTTATTGAGCAGGATTAAGAATAGGTGTTATAGGTGGAACATACAAAGAATTCTCTTAAGGATGTATATCTGCCGTCTAAGCATGTATGTATTTATGCTAGGTAAGGAGACAGTAACCTTGGAAGAGAGAACACTGCGGGATCATGGCAGAGCTTCACAGGGACTAAGGGGGCCTTTGCCCTCCCAAAATTTTTAAAACTATGTATTGGTATCGGGGAATTCTGTGAAAAATTTTGAATTTTTTTTTTTGTTTTACACATAAGTCTCCCCTCCCCCCCCCCCCCCCCCGGAAAAAAAAAAAAAGGGGCCCCAGCATGTTATATCAAGACCTGCCATGGGCTGGATGCATAGACAAAATTAGATTATGATTTCCTATAAGTAAAAAGTGAATAGTATATTTAAGTGCTCAATTTTGGAAAATGGCGACCAAGTATCAACCTACTATTTACCCAGCCACAAGCAGATACAACTAATCACTAATCAACCACAGAGAAAAATGAACTTACGATGGAGGAGGTGCCCCTTCAGAAGCAAATGTTGACATCCCTTGTCTTTGCTTGTGCTTAGGGTTTGCGGTGCATAGCACATACACACGTCCTCGTCGCTTAACTGTCCGACAAAACTCACACATCTTCTTCACAGATGACCGAACCTTCATGATTACTGAAGAAAAAAACTAACAAGCAATTATATAAACCTGCAGTAATCATCATTTAACAAATGATATGATAACAAAATATGAACAAGAATCACATATGATGCTCCCAAGTGAAATGAAAAAACTTAGCAAAAACGTTCAACAAGAATACATAGCAAAATAAGATATGCATTTCCATTTGAGCAAGTCCTATAGGGCGTCCTGTTACTAAAACTCAACTATAAAATCACAAGTGTACTTGCTTGAAGGTAATGGAAATGAAATCAAGGAACTGAAAATCGCTCCCTTTCGGCCGATACGCACTAAATTTGCGATTTCCTTGGCCAGACATACGTATGGAATACAGAAATTTTCGACGACACAAGAAAATTAATAGAGAAAATATATGAATATCTGTTCATTGTTCATATTTCACTCCGAATAACGGAATAAGTATAATCGAACAACTTACTGCAACAAGCAACACAGCTACCTTGTGTAGAATTGAATGCAGCAAAAATGGAGTCTCTGTTCTGAATTTGGGGAATTGGTGCAACAGGCCAAGTAACCTTCGGATCCCTAAAAGAGTTGCTTTACCAAACGACGCCGTTGTTCGTCTCACTAAACCCTTCGAGGAGTCCGCGGAAAGGAGATGCCACGTTACGGAAATTCTTGGGCCCAATCTGAACCGCACATGGAAATTCACAAAATCCTGGTTTAATTGATTCAGGGCCTGTTTTAATTTACTAAGCACAATTAATAACATTATTTGAGAGTGGATTGTAAAGATTTATTTTTAATAACCTTGTTCAAGAATTAGTTATAATGTAATCTATCATTATTTAAATTATATATAAAAATCACTTTTTAGAATTAAATTACTGAAAATAATAACTGAAAATTTATTATTATTATTATTAAAATACGTACATGAAGTTAAAAAAAGTGAAGTTAATTTAGATGCAAATTTTAATATTTTTCTATTTGTTATGCACATATTTGGTAAATGACATTTTAAGTAACTTTTGACTGGTTTAATCAAGGTTAGTTGATTGGCTTCTTCAATTAGCCATCTTTTATATTTGGTAGTTAGCTTATTTGAGTATTTAATTATCTTTTAATCCATCATTTCTAAAATCTAAAGATACTAGTGCTTTTTATTGGCTGATCCATAAATAGGTTGTAAAAAGATTAATTACTCCTAATTAATTTTAATATTTCTTAAGCTTGGTTCTTCCTAAAAAAAAATAAACCCCTAATTAAATAATTGTAATTATTAATTCCTTAAAATAAAATTTAATAATTATAAAAATTATATTATATTAATTTAAAAAATATCAATATATAATAAATTATAAAAATATGTTATTTATAAAAAAAATTTAAGCTACTAAATATATATAGAATCTAAAATATTAAAATATTATTAAAATAAAAAAATTTAAATAAATCATAAAATATACACATATCCTTACATATTATTTTACATATAAATAACTAATCATAAATAATTGATATTACGAAATATTTTTATTCAAATAATTAATACAATTAGTTGATTAAATCAATTATCAACTAACAAGTAATTAAATCAGTTAACTATTAATATAATCAATTAATTACCAAGTCCTATATATGAATAAAGCAAGAGAAGTTTCAATTTTTGTAAATCAAAGGGCCTACCCAAGGAAAGGGGAAAAATAATTTGAGAAGTTTTATTTTCATTGAAAATTTTTATTTATAATTAATATATAACATTTCTAAAATAATTTTAATTTGATATAATATAAATATAAATTAATTTTACACTATCATTCATTTCTATTTTATCATATTATTAAAAAATTATTATAACTCTCTCACCGTTGGTAAGAATATTTTACACTGGTAATACATTAAATTTAAATCTTTTTAATATCTCATCCTCATTACATTCTTTCACAAAGAAGTTAAAACTCACCATGAATCTTAATTACTTCGTGAAAGGCTGTGGATTGGAAGTAAATCACTAAATCCCAGTAAGGTCGCCGATTTATACCATCTTGAAGTACTTTGGGCCTAACTGAGAAAACTTCTTAAGACAGCCCGTTCTCCTAATTGAACCCAAGCCCAATGAAAATATGACCACCCGAAGTATACTTGATTGTACAGTACACATGCTTAAAGGCCTCAATACATGTAGCAGAAGAAGAAATGGGCCATTTGTTTACTATTTTTAAAAATAGTATTTTATTTTTTAAAAAGTAAAAAATTTGATTTAATAAATTATTTTTAAAATTTATTTTTAAAAATTATAATTCTAAATATATAACTTAAAAATAAAAAAATATAAATAAATTTTTAATATTTTTAACTTGTTCTTTTATTTTGATTATCAATTTTATAATTAGATAAAACATTTTTTATTTACTTATCCAAATACTCTTTATTCTTGGTTTTCCTTAAGTTTGAAAATAGATTTAAAAATTAATTTCAAAAATATTTTTTTAAAAATAAAAAATATATGCAAACAAACCCAATATCTTTAGTGTACCATGCTATTTAGGTTGTAGTATTTTTTTTATATTTTAAAAATATTTTTCATACTTTAATAAGTAAGATGTTTTAATATTATTTGACTAGATGGTAAAATTAAGGAGTAGGCAATCTTTGCCTTTTTCTTTTATATAATATCATGATAAAAAAGGGAAGTTCTCTCAATTATATAGATAAAGGCTTTATTTTATATAATAAATAAATTAATATATAATTTATTAATTTGATCAATAAGTTATATAAGTGTTGAGTTCACAGAGTATTTTTTAATAGTTCTAGAACTATTTTAAAAAAATATTACATTCTCATATTTGATTAAAAAGTTTGAGAATATGAAAATGTCACATTTCTTAAAATATTTTTAACTCAATTTTTTCTTAAAATATTCCTATTGAAGAAGTGAGTATCTCAAATTTTTATAAAATAGAAATGTTGATATTAAAAAAAGATAAAATTATTCTCACATTTAATTATTTCTCTTATTTATCATTTTATTAAATAATTTTTAATTTAAATTAAAAAATAATTATCATTTAATTTTTAATTATCCTATTTTTTCTTCCTTCATTTTTTATTTTAATTATCCTAGAAATATGTCATGCATAAATCGAGTATTTATTTGTTTTTATTTTTTTGCTTATTTATTGAATTACAAATGAAACCTTTACTTCTTTTAAAATTATACACTTTCATATTTTAAAATATTTTTATTACTATGAAATATAATAATATTAATTTTTTAATTATAATTCTTTTCTAATATCGCTCTGAATATTTAGAAGATTATTTTAATCATTTATATATTCGTATGATTTCTTTCATTAAAGAATAATACAATAGGCTTGGAATTTTCTTTCAAAAAGAAGGCATTTATATATAACAATATAAAACAATAAACATTAGAGAAGAAATTATAATTTAAAAATTAATATCAATGTGAAATATAATTGTGAAAATAAGTTAGTATTGAAAATTTATAATTTTGAAGAAAGAGAAATGTCAAATATATTTAATATTATGATAATAATTTAAATAAATGTCACTCACTTCATTTTTGGAATTTGATCTAATTAAAAAAATTAATGATAATAATATGTGACTAACAATAAATATACCTTATAAAAATGAAATAATTTAATTTATTAGGTGTTAAAAGTTTTTTATTATTTAAATAATTTTAATTAAAAATATAATTTATTATATTATATTTTATAATAAAAAATTTAATAAAATTAATTTTGAAATAATATAAAATTTTTCAATAATATCAAATATGAACTAAAATAGTGATATAACATATTTAGAAATTTGGTAAAATATTCCTAGAAAATTTGAAATTAATTAAATATAGAAATATTATATTCTTATTAATTAAATTCTAAAGAATTATATTCTAAAAAATATACACTTTCTTAAGAATAGAAGATTCCACAAGCCAAACCTTACCTATAAATTAATTTTTAGAGGTATTTAGTACATTATCTTACCAAAAAAATAAATTTTAATTTAAAAAGTTATCTTAACTTATAAGATATTATCTTTCTAAAACTTTCTCATATTTATAATTTTTTAATAATTTACAATTCATGCCTTTAATTAATAATTATATTTATATTTTAAATAATAAATGAATAAAACATAAATAAGTAATTAAATAAATAAGTATATGATATCATAAATTTAGTATAAATAATTAAATAAAAATATGTTAGTAAATAAATATATAAATATGTGATGTTATAAATTACAATTAATTCAATTTTAGTTAATTGTATTCTTATTTTAAATTATAAATATATAAAACTGCATATATAAATAAACACATAATATCATAAAATATAATTAATTACATTTTAATTAATAATATTTATATTATAAATAATAATTAAATAAAAATTATGTAAGTAAATAAATATATAAGGTTATAAAATATAATTGATTAAATTTTAACTAATTATATTTTTATTTTAAACATTTTGATTGCATTAATATAATTTAATTTTTAAATAAATATAAATTAATTTAATTCATATACCTATTTATATTAGCATAATTTTTTATATCATTTTATATTTTTAACTAATTTAATATATAATTTTGTAAAATATTTTATATACAATTAACTAATTTATCAATTATTAATTAATTTATTAACTACTTGTACAAAACAAAATCAAGACATAAGTGGCATCCATAGAAATTCATTTAAAAATTATTACTAAGGTCGATTGAATTTAAAAAATAGTAATCCAATTGATCCCTGAACACTAGAAAATATTTTTAATAACCTTGTCTATGATATTAGATTATTAGTTTTTATTTAATTTTTTTACAAGTAATTAAGTTAATCCATGTTTCCATTCAGAATGAGATAATTTTGTGACTATTAAAATATTAGAAGTAAAGGCACCAAACATATTTCCACTGTAAGAATGGGAACCCATCGATCCTATATTCCCCCGTTCCCCATCCTCCTCAAAAATTTTCGCACATGTATACATTTCGGACATGTGTGGTAATAGGGTTTATTTTATATATATGGTGCATTGGTACTTATATGGATTTCAAACATATATTAATATGGTATAATAAAAATTATTAAATAAAATTAATAATTTTTTTATTCACATATTAATAATTTTATTTAATGACTCTTGTTGTATCACGTGGGTTTGAAATCCATACAGTTACTATAGAAATTTCTTATATATATATATATATCCGCATGGGTCTTCTGGCAGTACAGCATGAAAAGAAACTGTACAGAAGCACGACCACCACAAATATTAACGTCTTGGCGCAGATTGATTGGTCGTGTGTTCATATTACACGACTATCTGGCAAATGAGCACTACAAACTCCCGTCACTTTCGAACATCAACTCGACTGCCAAACCTTATCCCCTAGACTCGTATATAACGCCTTAGTCTTAACCACTTCATTCATTGGTAACGACAAAGAACCTTGCTTACCATCACCACGTCTAATCGGTCCGCCAACCCTTTTTTTTTTTAATAAAATTGGCAAGGAGAAAGAGTCCGCCAATCCTAGGGCATCATTGGCCCGTCAATTTTAGATGCTATCAAGAATTACTTTTATGGGAATTCTACGGTATTTTTGGAATTTCAAATTCGGATGATGTAGTGTTTTATGGACCATTGGATGAGATTATTAAAATTTTTAGTAATCTCATCCAATGACTTGTATTGTGCCACGTCACCTACCGTAGCAAGCACCTTACTTTTAACCTATGTTTATTTATTTGAAAATATTTTTTATATAATATAATTATAAAATATTAAAATAAAAAATATTTTTACTTGTTTAATATTGAATGTAAAGAATTTAAAAAAATAACTATTCCTATTTCAAAAAAAAATTTACTTTCTTTTATTTTTAAATATTATTTTTTATTTATTAATATAAATATCATATCTTCTCTTTTATTAATATATATATATAAAATTTTCTTATAAAAAATATTTTCTAAGAAAATAAACCGAGCCTTAAAGTACTGGATATATATTTCATTCATTAACAATGTAATTATATTTATATTAATGATACATGTTGAAAAATTATCATTTAATTATTTAATTATATTTTTTAAATAACTAATTTCATCATTTAAAATTCAAATATTGTGACTTATATGATATTTAAAAAATATTGACTATATAAATTAATATATATTAAAGAATATATTAATTTATATATTTATTAATTATTAAATAATTAAATTTCATTCATTAATTTTGATACTTGATGGATGCATTAAATTAGAAGTTAAAATATACATAAAATAGGTTATTTCTCAATCCGAGAATATATATGCACAAACAAATCTTTAAAAAATTTTGCATTAGAAAGAAAAGGGAAAGGGAGACAAACCTAGTAACGAAAATTAATCCAAATCATGACTTTTTTTTTTTTTGTAATTCAAGTTAGTAAAAATTACGAATTTTAAAGATTCAAAATTAATGTGAGATATTGACTAAGAAATTTTATATTTTCACATATGAAAATTGATATTACAATACATAAAATACACCCACATATCTCCTCCCATAATTTTCTGTAGCTGTGATGAAATAAGAAAAATGAGAATATGATAGTGATGTTTTATGTATTTTTAATATAAACACAGTTACATCATTAATGTTTGTACCTGATAAACATCCATAAATTTACGTATTGATGGGGAGATTCACCAAATAGAAAGGACATCAATTATATATGTTGGTGAAAATATTATTAGATGTATTTTGATGCCTAAATCAGTAAATAGTATGAAAAATGAAAAATTTGAAAGTATTAATTAATTAGAGTAGTGTGAGATACTTAATTATAAAATATAAGAATGGTGCTATAAAGTATGAGTGAGAGTATATTTAAAATATAGTCTTTAGTATCAAATATGAAACTAATATTATAAATGGCTAATATCTATTTGTTTACCTGATAATATATTTAAGCAAGAAACACTTCAGTTAAATATAATAGGATTTATATTTCATATATTGTTAGTGTAATTGTAATTACATTTTTAGTATATAAAAATTTTATCACGTATTTAATAAATTTTTATAGTTGTGATGAAATATATATAAAAAAAAGGGGAATGATAGTTGTATTTTATATACTCCTAGTACAAATACAACTACATCATTAATGTTCGTACTAAATACGAAACCAATATAATAATCGATTGATATCCATTTGTTTACTTGATAAAATATTTATGCAAGGGACACCTCAGTTAATAAAAATTTTCTGTCCTAGTATTACAACTCATCTTATACACGAGAGGTAGATAGAAAAATCTCCTTGCCGCTGCCTACTAGATAAAACAGCCTTACTCATAGACAAGACTGAGGTAAGATGAGAGAAGCATTGGGAAATTTATTATAAAAATGGTTGGCAGAGAGGCTACAATCGGGCAAAAGCATTGGCTTTATACAGCAATGTGGATCCAACCAGATTTGCATATGTCATCTGGCTTCGTGTCGTCCGTCGTGAAGGTTTGTGTGTCTCATTTTCCACCAAAACTTGGGCTTCCATCATTATCGCTCAAGTCTCCCACATCACCAATCATGAACGACATTTGATTATTGCCGCCACTTAAGAGTCCGAATTAGGGCAGAAAGGCTCCCTATGACCAACCACAATTGATTTGTCCAATAATGGGGCCGTACTCTCATTTTGTTTAAATATTATTTACACGCATGCAAAGTCCATTCAGCTTTCACCCAACGAAGAAAAATGTGAATTGCAAAGCAAAATTTACATATTTCTTTTTAATACATGAAAGTAGTGTGCGCTATGCACATTATAACATTCACACAATGTTACACTTTGATTTCTTTTTCACAAGAAACTTGGTACTTGCCGTAATCGTGAGACTTTAAAATATGAAGTGATGTTAAAAACTTTAAAAATATTAAATGAAAATTAAATAATTTTAATTTAATAGTTTTTTAAAATTATTATATTATTCAGAAATTTGAAACTTTGATGTTGGGGATACCATAAGAAGGCTTCATTTAAACTCCATTATGAATTGTCCAATTTACCAGAGCCGTCTAAAGCTGATGACATCAAGTTGTCATAGGCTTCCCAGTTCTTAGTGAAACAGCAACTACCTCCGATTGATACGCAATCCAGCAGCAAGCAGCCTCCTTTTTATAGGTTTCTTATCATTGTTATTATTATTTTTTGGCTACGATTTTATAGGTTTCTTATTGATTTGGTATGAAAATATCCCATCTCATGCACTTAGTGGGCTCTCAACGCATAATCCCTTGCATCACCTTTGGCAGAATTTTAAATCAATTGTGGCCGTAAATGATTTTGACGACATCCAAAGGGGATTCCAACGAGTATAATAGGCCATCTATCATCATCATCATCTTGTTTAGGTGTCTCAAAATATGTATCTTTATATAAATTCCATGAATATGGAATTAAGGGATAATTTAATCTGCTTTGCGAGATTAGGCTTTACATTATAGAACTCTCATCCGAGAAACTAATGTTTAGAAGTTAGTAGAGGGAGGGAGATAATAAAAGAGAGCGGAACGTTAAAAAACTAAAAAGGAATAGATAGATAATTAAGAAAGTATTTTCATTCCTCTTATTTTAAGGTTTATAATATCTTTCCAAACATTTAAAATAATAAGTAATGAGATGTTTTAAATAATTTTTAAAGATTAGTAATATATGGGTCGTATTTAATAATTAATTGATTACATTAATAGTTAGTTAATTTAATTATTTGTTAATTAATAATTAATTTGATTAATTAATAATATTAGTTATTTAAATAAATATATTTGATAAATTAATTATTTATTATTAGTTATTTATATATAAAATGACATATAATGGCATAAGTATATTTTATGATTTATTTAAATATATATTCATATATATATATATATATATATATATATATATATATATATATATATATATGTATAAACTAATCTTATTAATTTTTATTTTAAAACTAAAAAAATTAAATTCATTAAATATTTATATAACAAAGTCTTTAACACTTTGTAACAATTATTTTGTTAAAATTTAATTTTATTATTTAAATTGAAATAATGAATAGTTAAGGGATTATTTATTATTTATAAAGAACTATCTTATTCTAATATATATTAAATTAATACACACATGACTAAGAGTACACAGTGATTAAGTATTTTGGTTATATGTTAATAAAGATGAGTTTAATTCTTCTCACTAGAATTTTTAACAAAATAATGAGTAGAAATTATTATTATATTATTTTAGGGCATTTTTTATAAACATTTAATGAATTAGTTGTTCCAAGATGCTAGAATCCTCAAAATTTGCAACTTATCTAATGGAATTAATTATTTATTAAACACATAAAATAGTTAATTAACTCAATTAGTTAAAATAATTTTGATCAATTGAAAATTAAAAGAAAAAATATTTATCAAACACTCTCATAATATTTGATGAATAATTTTTTGATCAACTTTTAAGTTATTCAGTAATTTTAATATATTTACAAAATCAATATGTCAATTTGAATGTTTGATAAATAATTTTTTAGATAATTAATTGGCTCTTAATCAACCAATTTAAAAATGTTGAAGAACTCACTTCTCTTAAACAATTTACTCGCATTTAATGTCAGAAAAAGGAACCCTTACCCACGGGTCACACAATTTTTTATGTCTATGTCCTTGATAAACAAAGAAATTATTTCTCTCTCCATCAAAAAAATTATAATTATTTATTTTTTAAAAAAAATTAATAAATAATAAATTATAATGACATATTTTTAGAAGAAAACTTAACATGACAATAATATGTTAAAATATGATATATTATTAAAATAAAAAGCTACTGAAATAAATAATAAAATATATTTATATTCTTATATATTATTTTACATAAAAACATTCAATCATTTTATCAAATATCTTTATTAAAGATTAATATTATGAGTTAATTAAACTAATTAATATAATTAATTATGAATTAATTGCTAATATAATCAATTAATCTTCTTAAAATCAATTAGTTGCAAAATAGCTATAAACCTCGGATATATTTTCATCTTAAATCAAAATCGCCAAATTAAGAGAAGGACGAGACCAAGTTTCATTTCCCTTCTCCATGTCTCCCTTTCATTCTCTTCGATTATATATATACACTTTGGATGGTGTTCAGTAATTATAGTTGCAGCATGCAATTACTCTGCATTTAACTATTAATTATGTTATAAGAGCCCTAGGTATGTAATCGACTGAATAATGTAACTGCAATACTTTTTTTTTTTGGTAGAAAATGAAATTGCAATATTGTCACCGGGTCCATTCACTCTAATGTCACCGACATGATTGCAGAGTATTCACTGCATTCAGCCGTATGTATAAATCATAACGAGAGAGAGAGAGAGAGAGGGTTATCCCCAACCTTTTCACAAAAGACTTGCGGCAGAAGAAAATTTTGAGAAATTTTGGGTAGCAGAAGTCAATATTCGGATTCCCCGTTCACATCACATGGCTTTGTTACTCTGTATCCGAACTCATTTCACTACTCTCGTTCTTTATTTCTTTTTATTACACATGGTTCACGTACAGATCACCCTTTGGTGGTCCCAGAAGCAAGTTACGGAACATTCGTTAATGTTATTGTCTTATTGACACTTATTTTAAATTTATTATTGGATGACATCTGAATAGATATTATCAATAAATAAATAAATACAGTTTAAATTAAATTTTCAAAAAATAAATATATAAAGTAAATTAAAATAAGTATAATAATAAATATTTTTCATGACTTGAATCCTTCTAATTTTGTGAGTCAAATCACATTGAAAACATAAAAAATTCTTATATATTTTAATCATAATTATATTATTGCTCTCCCTCAATAGAAAGAAATTTATTAGCATATGTAAAATTTATAAAATTAACATATGATCAACAATAAAAAGTTGACAATCGGTTTGAGAGTAAAATCGTGATATGATTAGACGAGTGTTGCAGGCATTGAGGGAGTTACATGAGAAGGAAAAAAATACTTATATATTTTAGAAAAAGCTATAGAAGGAAATCAATTATAATTTTTTATGTATTAAAAATTAAAAGATATAATTTTTTATAAATTTCTGAAAATTGATAATTAATTCTTTTCCATTAATTAAGAGCAAGGATACAAATTATAATTAAAGTATATAAAAATTTCATCTATACTCTTATCTAATAAAAAAGGGGAATTATAATTTTTAATATGTTAAAAATTAAAAAAATATAATTTTTAATACATGTGAGATGTATTCCACAAAATTGACAATAGAATGTTTTTTATCGAATGAAAATTTAGACATATATTATAGATAGAATATTCATGTATGTATTTGTGGATAATATAGATTTGAAGCGTGTGCTCCTGATGGGTGGAGATTTTTAGTCAAACACTCAAGTATGCGTTTGGTTGTGTAATTGACCCTCAAAGTTTGAAGTTTTATTTTGGAACATGCACACTACTTTCACGCCAGGGACTCTCAATATTGTTGCCCAAATAAGCTTCAAGATCAGTACAAAATGGAGAGGAAATGTCCAACACATAATAAAACTGCCAGATGTCCTTCTCCAGTGCTTTAGAACTTCGGAGACAACAAAACAAACACTTTATGATTGTTTTGGTTCATAAGAAAGAAGTTTCTCTCTCTCTAGGCATATTTTGGGGAGAAAGAACTATGATACTTAATGGTCACATTATTTGTTAATTAAAAAAACACGAGATTAGTTAGTTCAAATTTAATTTAATTTTTTTAATATAAGTTAAAATAAAGAAGAAGAAAGAGTTTTACGTGTGAATTATGATGAAATGCATCTGGTCAAGAGAGTATTATTGTCAATAACATAATTTGGTCAATGTCAATTCTTCGGTTAAGAATTCGGTTGGCTTCTTGTGCTGGTTGCTTGTTGGGAAGGGGAATCCATCCCAGAAGGCTATGTTCACACTGTAAAATAAAATTCAAACTTACATCTCCGAAGGTATCTTCATGTACGCAAGGGAAGGCACAGAACATGCTGTAAATTGGCCCACACTGACCGCCCGCTGTTATAAAGTAAGAAAAGCACAAACCCATATTGCCAATCAGCGTCCAAAGCCTCCCTCAACCACATACACCAATTTTCAATTAAATCCTCACCCAAACAAACATAGAAAATCAACTCTAAATATACTTATTTTATTTCACAAACAATTACATTATTCAACTTATTTGATAAAAAACATATTTTTTTATAGTAATAAGAATAATTAAACTATTAAATATGTGAATATATGTAAGATCCTAAAATGTTAAATTCAGGATACGAAAAAAAGTAAAGTATAAACATCAATCACTTGAATAATTTACATCCAACGTTAAATACAATTAGTATCTAGCCAAACAAAAAATTAAAAAAAAAAAAATCAAACTCTAGATTTTCTTTGAAGAACTCTGTATATTTACATGGCAAAATACAGCTACAAACAGAAGATGTGACTTGTTTTTTAAATGCTAATGAGAAAAGAGAATACTAGAAGGAGCCAGAGTTTTGAGCAAAAGCCTCTCTTACATTACAAGAGGAACCAAATCTAGTCACCCCGTTAGAAAGATCTATTGCTATCTGCTGCTGCTGCCGGCAACTATCAGAGCCTGTGGTGCTCCAATCTCCTAATATCTGAAACAAGAAGATCTAAAAAGAGGGAAAAGAAAGGCACAATAACAGAATATTCACAGAAAAAACAAAGAGCCAACTCAATAAGAGTAGGCCAATCTCCGAGCCACGCGGTCCCTGAGAATTCCATTATAGAGAGCTACCCTGTTTGCAGGCATTCCTCTTTTCTCAGTCTTCGTCTGCTGCCTTCTCAATTCTCTTCCATTTCCACTTGAATCCCTCACATCTTCTGCGAAGTGCACTCTCTTCTTCTTCCTCTGCTGCTGCCTCTTCTTTTCATCTGTTCAAACAAGAAACAACATAAGGACCAAATCGAGGAATGTTAGGTGGATTGATGAATACAAGGAAACTGAAGGATTTGTGGCTACCGGAGGAAATACAAGACCGTAGAATCAGAGGCGAAGACGGGGAAGTTCGATCGGCGGGGAGCTCTGTTGCTAGGAATGATTTCTGCAGACGTAAAGCTATGAGGATTACTGTGCCGGAGACGGCCATGGCTGTGGCGAACACCACGCCTTGTGAATTTACCAATGAAGACATACTCCGATGGTCAAAATGAGGACGATGAAGAAGATGAAGGAAAAGAATGTGGTGGTGGTTTGGTTTGGTTGCACAGAGAAACTATATTATAGCAGTGAGAGAAGTCCGAGCTGCAAGGTTGCTATTATTATTTTTAAATCCATATGGACCTTTATGGTGAATAAAATAGAGAATGAAAGAAGACCAATTGAATAACTCTATAAATTAATTTTTTAATAATAAGAGTAGCAGAAGCAATGTTTTGAGTTTTGAATGCGAATTCAAAACATAGAAGAAAGGAAAAAAAATTATGTTTTTTAGGTACATTGAAAGCAAAAAAAAAATTTAATATACTGTTCAAATCCCTCATCTTAATAACCTAAAAAGGAAAAAATTTTAAAATAATATTTGATATGTTATTGCATCACTAAAACTGCCAACTTTTTTTTTTATTATTATTAATGGAGTAGTTCTAAATATACACAAAATTTTGCATATATTTCTTGCACAATGGTCTCCTTAGGCAAACTGGCTTTGCTATATATGACACAGCAAGCATGAGCTGCGACCCGGACGGCAGCACAAAAGCAAGTTTATATATTTTTTACACCTTATGTACACATAATATAAGATTTAAAATTAGGTATATTAATTAAAATAAAGGAAATTAATTTTAAATAAATTGCACCAGTGTTTAAGATGTGAAAATATTTTTTTGTGGAAAAAATATGAAAATATTGAAAGTGAACGAGTCGTCTAATTCACACCGACAGTTGGTATAAAATAAATAAGGGGGGTTGCTTGTGGGGATTATGATTTGGTCATTTTCTTGGAGAGAAGGCAGAAACGGACATGGCATTCTCCAATAATAATTGAGTGTTGGACTTTGATAAGTCAGTCTTGTATTCTCACAATATCCGTAGAGAGAGCGAAGTTCCAAAATCTTGCGAAGCTAGCATTCTGAGGACAAGGACTTGTTTCTATCTGTTTTTTCCCATTTTTTAATGGAGGAATGGTATGGAAGTTCTTAAAATTTGAATATGAGAAACAAGAAAAAATAAATTTTTTAAGATTATATTGTATATTATTATATATTTAAAATATTGATCAAAATAGTAGTTAAGTGGAGCAACAATTTGTTACTCCAAAAATTAAAATATTAATAAATTTATTTTCTTTCAAATAATTTTTTTAATTTAAATTTTTATTCATTGATAAATAAAAAGTGCATAAAATAAATATTTCTTTTGAATTAATATCTTTGGAAGTTTCTATTATAACTTTTTTTGTATTAAATATTTTGATCTATACACACTAAAGAAAGGCTAGAGCTAAATCTAACCACACATTCTTAGAAGCATTAAAGTTGTTTAAGTTGGCCCACATATGTGAGCTTAATGCTTGGCCTTTCAATTTTTCCTTCTAAAATTTAAACTATATGCTATTCAAGTTTTATTGGACTATTGACTAATTTGAATTCGAGTCAAATTAGATTTAATACGGGGGTAAGCTCTTCCAACATTATTTGCTTCATTCATAAAACTTAAATTCAAAATTTGACTTAAAGAGTATCGAGCTTCTTATTACTCGAGCCAATAATTGTCAATAAATACTTTGCCTTTCATATTTGATGAAGGTCGAATTTCATTTCATATAAATATATCATATCACAAATTAAGGCTCTTTTGTTCAGTTAAAAAGTATTTTTTTATAAAAAATATTTATATGTATATTAATAAATAAATAATATGTTGTTTATATTTAAATTAAAAAATTATATTTAAAATTATAATAATGAAAAAAATTCTTTAAAAAAGAAATTATTTATCTAAAATTTTTTATATTTAATATTAAAATAAATAAAATATTTTTTTATTGTAATATTTTATAATTACATTTTACAAACAATATTTTTCATCTAGTGCAAATTCATTTTATGTTAAGGGATCTAAATTTTGAAAATAAAATTAATAGTTTTATTTCTGAAAGTATAAGATGTTGGTAAAGTGGTTCTTGAATTATATAAAGAATAATTTTATTATTGAATAATGATTCACACAGATATATTAATCCCTTTGTACATATTTATACAGATAGTTTTATATCTAAATTATGGTACAAAGAGATAAAATTATTTGTAAAGATTATTATTTAGAAATAAAATTGTAACTTTATATAAGTTAGGATTAATTTACTAGCACTTTATAATCTATAATTTTAAATACAAAATTGCATATTTTATTAACTTTGAATCTTTTATACAATCCGACCCGTCTCTTTATTACTACTATGGTGTCCTCATCCATTTATTATTGGTGGTTACATTGTACTAGATAAATTCCAACTTGTTAAAATAGGAAAGATTGCACAAAATAAGTTAAAATACAAAATCAACCTAGAGATGGATTTCCTAGACTTTGGTTATCTCTTCGATTTAATAATAAGTGATGTTGTAGATATTAACACAATATTATCTTTTTCTCATATTTACTTTACTTCTTGAATGTTAACACAAGGGTTACATGTGCTAGCAATTTGTAATTTTTTCCAAATAATTTCTAGCTTTACTTTGTTTTATTTTCATTCTTTTAGAATTCGACAGATTTGAATGAATGTAATGTAATATCATATTCAAATTTAAAATCTTCGCCATACTATTTAAATTTATTGTTGTTAAACTACCACTTATTTCTTTCATATTTTTATTTATGGTAAAAAATTGTAAATGCAATTTGATTCTTTACATAAAAATAAATTACAAGCAATTAATTAGTAGGGTTCCCTAAACCTTTACAATAATGAAGCAATACAACAGCAACATAAGCGATTAAGGCATGAAGTGCAAATAAAGTGCATAAAATGCACAAGAATGGGCAATTAAGAGTATCTTAACTATTAATGCAGATATAACAACATTCAAAGTATAACAAAGCATAAAAAGATGTAATTTAGAAAGTAAAATCTCTCACTTGGATTTGCTATTAATAATTTATAATTAATTACAAATAAAGGAATAATAAATTATTATTGTGCAAATGCTAATGGGGTGCTAAGAATACAATTTATAAAGTAGTATTTAATAAATGTGTCTTTAATTCTTTGTATTGTTATTATTTATTTTATTTTTGAATAAGGTAGTCTTCCACGTCACCTTTTGAACATAGTTTTCTTTTATTTCTGTTGGCATGCTCTATATATGTCTGGTATGTGATGATTTATGTATCGGGTAGTGTTACAAGAAGTTTCACCTTTTAAGAGGTTGGTTATTTTTGTCATTAGATTATCATTTTTTTGAATCTTAAAGTAAGTGAATGAGAATTAAAAATATAAATCTCAATATATTAGAGGTAATTCAATAATAAAAATATACAACCTCTTAAAAAGTAAAATTTTCCATAACACTCCTTGTGTATTTTTAGAAGTATGTGTCAATATTTAACCTTGATCATAATTCCCATAAAAAATCATTTAATTGTTGCTAAATTGAAATGCAAATAATGTGTTTATTTGTTTATTATTTTAAAAAATAATTTTCTATTTTTTTATTTTTTTAAAAAAAAGAATCTTTTTGAAAATCTATTTTTGACAATTTAGTATTATACTAGTTTCTTGGTGGTGAATACCGAGTACGATTAAGGTTTGTAATTTTGTTCTTTATTGAATGATAACAACCTTTATATGTAAGTTGAAAAAGTCTTTAGTTATAAGTTCTAGAAGTTTTTAGTACATTCTCACATTGATTAGGGGAAAACTTGTGTTTTTATTTGTTTAGATATTAAGCTTGGTACTAAAAGAGCTTTGGGCTATTTATAGCTTTGATAGGTATTGAATTAGGTTAGTCAACATAGGCTAAATGGATTAGGGTTTGTTACTTTTTTCCACTCAAACTATGTGAATCCATTCAAGTAAGATAGGTTTAGTCAAATGTACATTGTTACTTGCCTTCTTATCTTCTCGATATGCATATCAAGAACTTTAAGTTTCTTTAATAGTCATAATGGTCCAAAATTTTAATTAAGTGATTGTCATTAGATTGTTTTAGATATTAGTTGTTAGTTCTTTTATATATTTTCAAGTGTAGTTTCTTTCTAACTTTTCATTTTTCTATTTGTTTTTGCTAATGCCTATTTCTTCTAGTGTTTTCTATTCATCTCTTTCTTTTTTGGCAAATTGAGGCTTTTTCAAAAGACTTTAACCTTGTGGCTCGTGAGTGTGGCTATTCACTTTTTTTCCTTCTATTGGTTTTGGTAAGCTTTGAATTTCATATTTTTTCTATTTATAGTTTTAATATTTAATTTACATTTCTAGGTTTGTCTGTAAGTGGTAAAAAATGTTAAATTGCCTTTGATAGTTTAAATGCTACTAGTAGATTTCTAATCTTAGGTGGTATGAGTTGATCTCAAATGATAAATGTTGAATTGGTTTCATAATTTTTTTTGTTAATATTTCGGTCATTGTCATTAATTTTTTATCATTACTTTTGGATTACCAATTTACCCTTTATGGTCTTCATTTTTTTGTTCACAACCACTTATCTCTTCATTATCCATTTTGATTCTCCTTATTTCTTACTTAAAGGTATGTTAGTTTCTTTTTTTTTAATGAACCATCATCATTTGGACTATGTGACTTCGAGTGACTCAGATGAGAGGCAAATCTTGAATCTCTTTAAGCTTTTTTTCATGCATAATTTTGTCTATTGCCTATTATACCAATAATGGTCAATCAATTAAGAAATCTAGAAGGAGTGGATAATGCTGGATAACTTTATGTCACTTATTTGGAGTTTTCTTAGATACATGCGGTTACAAGAAACTAAATGGTTTCTTATAAATGGACTAACCAAGGCACAATTGGATTCCATGTGAGATATTTATTATAAGGATGAGTTTGAACAAGCTTTGAATAGATTTATTGCCTGTTAATTTAATGAGCAAGTTTGTAACTATGAACTTGTGTCATTTTTTATGTTTTATGGTGATTTTGTCATTCGATTGGAATTGACTCCTCCTTTTATGCCTTTCTAATATGAAGTTTTGTGGAGTTTGAATGTGTGTTCTACTTAACTGACTCCTCAAGCATGAATTTTTATTATTTGTTTTGACATCATGTCTCATGAGCTTAGGTACATGCCTTTTTGGAATACTTTTTTACTTTTCTTTTATTTTTTGAGTAAAAAAATGGTTGGTGGACACATTTCTTTCAAAAATTTGATTAGACAATTTTGTTACACCCTCATTAAATTATAGTAAATTAAGAATTATTTTATAAGAAGGAATACTTGAAGTAACTAGTAAATTTGATTGAGTTTAAAATTTATATATGAAATATGGAATAAAATAAAGTTGATAAAATCGAGAATATAAAAATATGAATTTAGTAAAAATTTAAAAAGAAAATTTATTAGAATTATAAAGTATAGAGTTTTGAACTGATATAAGTGAGTGTATGAGTATGAAAGAGATTTAAGAGTAATTTTTTTAAAAAATACCCCTAGGATACTATTCCTTATTTTTTTATACTATCTTCATCTCAGTTTTTTCTAACTCTCTTTACACAATCCCTTCCATTATTCCATTAATTAAGCAAGAAAAGTCTTAATTCTTTTTAATTTCTTTATCCAATCAAGATAAGAACATTGTTTTCATTAAGAATTCTTCATATTTCTTCTTAGTCAAAGAAAAAATTTAAGATTATTTAGTTTTATTGGGAATTCTAAATGTTAACTCTAGAACTTACAAATTTTGATATCATTAAGATTGAAAAATCTTCAAATTGGCTTTTTAATATCCTTTTTTAATACAAGGTGAGAGAACAATCTAATTAAATTTATAAATTTATGATTATGTGATAATATTGATGCAATGTTAGTTATTTTATGATTCTGCTTGAAATATATTTGATTTGATGTGGTAGGTGTAATAAATAATAAATAAGGGTGATATAAAATGTTAAATAGATATATTAATAATTGTATCATGGTCTGATTATAATACATATATTTAAAGGGCATTATGGTCAGTGAACATTGAAATTTTCATAGAAAAATATAATTTTCACATGTGATTCGAGTGCACAATCAATTTTCATGGTTCGAAGGCAAGTTTAGGCAAAAGAATCGAGTGTGTAATCAATTCTTCTTGTGCAAACGCAAGTTCAGGGCAAGTGAATTAATTATGAAATCGATTTACCATCCTAAAATTTTTATGTCGAACTTAAACGGGCATAATTCTTTTATTTTATACTCGTTTCAAGTGAATCACATATTATTGAAAAGATAATTGAATTTATTTTCAAATATAATTAGTTTTAAATTAATATTTTATGTATATTTTGAGATATCACTAAAACAGTGAGCATAAATAAAAAACTCAAGATTATAAAAAATAAATTTTTTGTATCTATCTTCTAAAGGATATAACATTTTCAAATTTTAATCAATTTAGGCAAATAGTCAATCTATGAAAAGCTAATTGAATTTATTTTCTTATGAAATAAGTTTCATAAATAATAAATTTATTATTTTTAAATTACTCATAAAATATTATTCAAAGGTCACAACTAAAGTGATCATATAGTATAACATATCTAACCTATGTTATATTTTGATGATTTATAATAGTTTAATATGGGATGTTTGATATCTAAACATTTAAGATAAAATAGTTTGTGATATTTATATGATAAATGCATAATGTGGTAATTGCAAAATGGGTAATACTAATATTTATAAATTATCCTTATAAATTATGGAGTAAAAACGAAAGGAAAAAAATGAAAATGGAATACGTAGGGGATCCTTGAAGCAAATGACATTCTTATGTAAGTGTATACCTATTTTAGGAATCCTTCTACTTAATTTTCGTACATTCTATTTATTTTATATACTAAGATAATATGTTATGAAATTATTAGATTAAATGTATGTAATTGTACACCTTAATATGAATGAGTATAAGGAGCTTGTGATCTTAGTTACTTCCTATTATACTAAAGATTGTGATGTGTAATGATGCTTTCGAAGCACTATTTGTCTCATATTAATCACTATTAATTAACTTTTTGTAAATGAAGTAATAAAGGTATCTATGGATATTTACTTAGTTGTGATAAATGTATGCTTTAATTGAGATTATAATTGTGATTGAACTTGACTTGTGACCATATATGAAAAGTTTTAAACTATTGTTTGATAGTTAGGTGTGCTTGGTTTAAAATGAGAATGTGTTTATTATGGTAACGAATTGAATACCTCATATTATGGATAAATTGAGATCATGATACTATGAGATGTAAAATTTATTTCATATATATATATGATGACATGATTTACTTGATGTTGTTATTATACAAATGATACCAATATGATAAACATGGCTTGGGACTAGATATAAAAAATATGATCCGATGACTTTATTGAAGTAAAGCTAAAAATATTATAAACTAAATATATAGTTTCATAAAATAATGTGAATAGAATATTTTTATAACATAAAATTTTAATATTTCAACTGTCTTGTATTGGACTTAGAAAAAAGAATTCTATTTTATTATCTTATTCTAATTACTTGACATAGAATTAATAAAATAAAAATTTAATGATCTAAAATATTATACTAGTATCCCTTAAAGTAATTTGATATCATAAAAATTTAATATTTTTGTTACTCAAAGTTTAATTCTAGCAAATCCTTAAGATATGACATTTGGTTTCTTTAAAATAAAGTTAAAATTTATAAGAACTTAATTTTATAATATAATATGATTTGAGTCTTCTTAAAGTATAAAGTTGTAATATTTGAATTATTTTATGCTTGATGTGGATATTTCTCATTTATGAAAATCTTCAAATTTCTTTATGAAAAATTTGAAAAGATGAGAAAATGATAATATAAGATAATAGAGTGGTGCACTTTGATATTTTATTAGTATAAGCTCAATTCCAAAAATTACTATATAGGGGCATATTCTTACTGTAAAAGCTAAGATTGGAAAATGTAAAAGCTAATGATCTAAAGTGCTATTATATTATGAGTTAAATTTAGAATTTTGATAATTGAAAAGAAAATGGGGAATATTTATACACTTATAAATTGTTATAATGACTTATCAAGTAGGAAAAAAAGTGTAAGGATATGAATGACATAGAAATGATGTTCGCGATAAAGTAGTGGTTATCAATTTAAGTAATTATTGGCTAACCATGCTTAGAAGGCATGGTAGTGTTATGAACAACCATTGATTAATTATGATTGGATTGCAATATTAAATGATGTATTTATGTAGCAATTAGAATTACATTATTGTATGTATGATGGAAACATATTGAAAAATATAATACGAACTATTTTTTATGCAACTAAATATTTGTGGCTATATAAAAGAGTATGATGGTATTATTATATATCATTATATATTTTGATATTGATATGTGAAGATAAATTAATTATATGCTTTCTATAGAAATTAAATTGAAATTGTAATATGTAGACTTTAAGCTCTTGTGTGTAAATTATACTATAAATTATGTCACAAGTGACATTGAAATTGAGAAATTTGTTAAAAAGGGTGAAACGAAAACTAGATGAAAAATTATTAATAAAAAAATAGGTAAGGTATAAAGTTATCCTAGGATGAATAAGGATGGAAAGGTGGATGAGATATAATGTTGAATTAGGAGTAAAAAAATGGATGTATGTAATCTATTATAAATTATTATGCAATGTGTTTTGAAATTATAATCTATCTATCCCTAAATGTTTCTATTTAATGTTATGACAATTATGTGATTAGTTATGATTAAGTTCTTAAGATTGATTTAATGTGAAAAATATAGAGTATGGATGGCTATGTGTGAAACAATGTAATAAAAAAGGAGCCCTGCTCCGCTTGTAATGTTGAATTAGCTTCTCTTTAATATTATAATTGAATTAAATGATAGTAGAAGTATGGAAAAACATTTTTTAACATTTTATTATTTATATATGTATAATTGTTAATATAAGCATGGGTATAGAAGTATGACTATTAGATTGTTAAATAAGATAAAATTATCAGGTATAAGTACTCGAAACCATTTAGTGGTTATTTTTGGTTATTGTTGGGATTAATTACAATTATTTCCTCATAATGTTTCCTTCTATAGATATATATTTACTAAAATTGTAAATCTCACTATTTTCTTTAATATTTTTAGGACTTAATTTGAGAACATTAAGGTTTAAAGCAATTTAAGAAGAGCTTAACAGTTAGAATTAAGTTGAGATTCTATAGGAACTAAATGTAGAGATTAGAGATAGAGATAAGGTTGATTATGTGCTTCATGTATTGAATTATTTATTTGCATATGTGTTTCTGAGTTATTGTTGAGTTATATATATAATAAGTTATATGATTTAGGACATATGACTCTTAAGTAATGTCTAAAAATAAGAGAGACACTATTTATTTTTTTATAAAATTTGTAGTGAATTTTAAGTTGTAATAAAAATAAAAAAATTTCATTAGATAGAATTAGTATGAATAGTATCAAGGCTATAGAAACTGAATAGCAAGATCCATCCTGATCGCAATAAGGTTCGAGTCATGATAAATTCTAAAGGAGATTGATACAAGTTTTAAATATTGGAAAGATTCTTTTTTTTTAAAATGAGTGTGGAACAAGATATTTGTCTATTTTGGATAGATGAACACAACATGTGTTTGCATCCTATCTGCTAGGAAGAAAGAATTAAACCACCCAAGGTTTAGTTTTTGGACATGTGTTTGATTGATAAGCAAGAATTAATTTTACGATAGTTAAGTATAAATGTGTCAAATAATTAAATACTTATAACTATGTTTAAATAATTTTTATTTGTTTTGGTTTTTTTAGTTTATAATTTAGATATGGATGTTGATTTTTGTTCTATTTGATTAGATATTTGTCTAGGAGTAGAAGAATTTACCTCCAAAATGGTACGTATTGACAAGGCAAAATTCTAATGTCTGAAAGAGCATTATTTAAAAAAAAAAAACCCTTGTTCTAAAGGGAGTAGAGAGTTCATTTATTGCTACTCAATTCGACCATGCCTAAAAAAAGTCATTAAATACTGTAGCAAACTAGGTGGAAACTTAATATGATGCATCCATTATGTTAGAATTTACCATGGTGGCTTTAGTGATATATAAAAAGATAAAACTATAGATTTAACCATTGAAGTCCTTGTTGAAGCTCTATCTTGAAAGAGAAAGAAAGTTGTTATTCTATTTGAACTATCTAAAGAGATAAAAAAATGACTTACCCTATTCATAAGATAAAAAAGTTAAAGATTAAGGACTGGTTAGATGGTTTAGTAATAATTTCTGGTATGAATATGAAAAATTCGAATAGCTTATAGTACAAAGATATGAATTTGGTTTTATTCTTTACTAATTAGTTGTTATTTTTGAAAGACTATGACTATAATTTATCTATTACTTAAAAAGTAAGTGGTGGAAAGTTTAGATGTATGGTTGCTAGTGACATAGCTTAGAGTCCGTAAAGTATTCTATTATTAGTTACCATGTATAAAGATAATGAAGTTTTATTATTATAGTTTAACGGTGTGGATCTAGAGGCTATGTTATATCTATAAAGTCATCCAAATAAGGTGTGTGAGGAGTTAAAGTCATGTCAGGATAAGCTAAAAAGGATGCATATTCAAGTCTTAAAAATCCAAGAAGGAAGTTACAATAATGTTGGAATAGAAACTGCAATTACAAATTGAAACTAATCTATTGAAATTAGAGAAAGACTTTGTTAATGTTAAGTTGAAGAAAAAATAATTAGAGATAGAGGTGTTGAAAAAGTGATTAATGGACCAAGAAGAAGAGTTACAAGGTTATTAGATAATTCAGCAAAAGTGCAACAAGAGATTAAAAAGAATAATATTGTTTTGTATGTCAGGTATTTAAAAGGCTTTAAAGAAGCAAAAGGTTGAAATTAGACATTTCTTTCTTGATCTTTTAAGTGATCTTTCCAAGCTGTCTATAGATGTTAACATCCTTTTGAATTAAGACGGTAACAATACTCTAGATGCTTAATGAATTTTCATGTTTGTATGTTTTGAGAATGTTTATTTGGATATTTATGCTAAGTTTTTTTAAATGGTTTATTTAAATATTTAAAGTGCTTGTGGTTTTTTAATTATTGTGATGACGGCTTCCAAGGAGCAATATATAATTTTTTTTTGTTATGATGATTGTTAAAGATGATAGAACTATTATTCTATTTGGTCTTTGTTGTTTTGCTTATGATTTTTTCTGAAAATTTTATTCAGATATTGAGGTAAGTTTACCCAAAATTTATTAACTTGTTTACTTGACTTATTGAGGGAATTTCACTCATATTAGAGAGATTATTTGTGTGTGCTATGAAAATCATTCTAAGCTTTTGTCAAAATGGTCAGTTTAGATATTAAAGGAGTCTTACTTGAGCTTTATTTTGAGTTATTTGCTTTATTTAGCAAGGATTTTTGCTTGCATCGGAGAGATTATCTCCCTAACTATGCCAAAAAAATTATTTTGGGCTTTTGTTTAAAAGGTCAATTTAGATGCCAAAAAAGTCTCATTTGGGCTTTAGTTGAGCTATTTGCTCATTTTATCAAGAGAATCCCACTTAAGCTAAAAGATTATCTTTTGGGCTTGATCGATGGACTAATTTGATCATTAGAGGAGTGCCTTTCAACCTTTTCTTTGATTCATTTGCTCACTTTTATCAAAGAAATTAAACTTAGGCTAAAAGATTATCTTTTGCGCTTGTTATACCAATGGACTAGTTCAGTTGTTAGATGAGTCTCACTTTGGGGTTTGTTTTGAGCTATTTGCTCAATTTTACTAAGGAAATCCTACTAGAGTCAAAAGGTTATCTATTAAATATATTCATTTAAGCTTTAGGAGTTATGTAAAAGCAAAGCTATTTATTTATGACTTTAAACTTATATGAAATAGTACTTGAGATAAGATGCATACTAAGTTCTAGGTAAGGATTTACTATTTAGAGCTTCTAGGCTGTATGCACCATTTTGTAAAGTGCTTTTGACTTTGTATGGTCTTTCCTACATGACCACAAGTTTTCCAGCTTCATTATTTGCTCAATTACCTTTGATTTTTCTTAAGACTAGATTGCCTTCCTTGAGCATTCTCTCTTGTACTTTTTTGTTATGAAATTTGGCAAGCCTATTCTTATACTAAGATATTTTTAGCAATGAGTTTGATTTGATTTTATCAATTAAGTTTAGCTCTTTTTTTCTCCTTTATTTGTTTTTGCCCTTTTTGGTATAATTTACACCATTTCGATATTTCTTCTAATTCCACTGGTATCATGACCTCCATTTTATATGTTAGTCAAAATGGTGATTCCCTAATTACCATTTGAGAAATTATCCAATATGAACAAAGCACTCTATGAAGTTTTTCTATCTAAGTTCATTTTGCCTTTTTAATTTTATTTTTTAGTCCATCTAAGATTATTCGATTAGTTTGTTTAGCTTTCCTATTTATTTATGGATGTTTAATTAAGCAAAATTTCTATCTTATGTCTAAGCTTTTTTTTTATATGGAAAATGGTGTTAGTAAAGAAGGTGGTGATATTTTCATGATCTTTTTTGTAAAATATACCTATTACAAAAAATTTTGAATTCTCTATTTGTGAATTGGGAGCTATTAATTGTGATTATAACCTTTAGAAGTCTAAACCTACATGTTATAGATAGTTAGTGCAAATAAGTGTTATTTTTTTATCAAAAGGTAATTGCAGCTTTACATTCCTATATATTATGGATTTTCATAGGAATTTTTATGTGTTTTAGGCAGTAATTATTGCTAAAGGTTCTATGTCAATCCACTTTATGAAATAGTCTACTGCTACCCAAAGAAAATGCCTTTGTCTGATTGCTTTTAGGAATAGCTTGAGGAAATGTAGTCCCTACCGGGTGAATAGCCATGATGCAATAAGTAGATGTTGGACCTTGAATGGCTTTCTTAGCATTTTTCATTTTTTTGGCATTTATCACACTTTCTTACCATTTGAAAAGCATCTATCTTTATTATCGGCTGATAGTATCCTAAACAAATAGCTTTAGTTCCTAAGGCAAGTTTGTTAATGTGATTTTCGCAAAAACCTTCTTAGAGCTCTTTAAAGATGTAGTTTAACTTGTTCAGTCCCAAACATTTAAGTAAAGGAAGTGAAAAACTTTTCTTATAAACTTTGCCATTATAGATGAAAAAATAAGAAGCTTTTCACATGATCTTTTTGGCTTTAATGGTATCTGTTAGTAATAAGGCTTCAAGTAAGTATTGTATTATAGGAAATATCCAAGATTACTACATTGCTATTTTTACTACTTTGCCTTTTAGGATGCTTGGTTCAACCAGTTTCTTAAATCACTAAGGGGTTATTAACTCCTACTTGTGTGTTAATAAGTTTTGCGAGTGAATTGATTTGGTTATTTTTCTTTCTCGATATCCTTTTTACATTAAACTAAAACATTCTTAACAAGTTATTTATTTTTTCAACATATTGCTTCATAATTACTTCTTATGCATTATATTCTCCTTTTATCTGGCTTGTTACTAGTTGAGAATCACTTGTATCTTTTCTACATCTACATTTTCAACTAGTTATACTATGACTATTAAAGCTTTGTATTTGGCTTGATTATTGGTGGCGTAGAAATTAAACTTCAATGCATACTCTAATCTAATGTTATTAATCTATCTAGGATAATTCCTGTACCACTTCCTTTTTTTTAGAAGATCCATTCATATAAAAGTTTCAATTTGAATTTAGCTAGTTTATTATTCCTCTTTTATAAGTTTAATTATAAAATCCGTCAAGGCTTATGCTTTATTGGCTTTTCTTGCTTCAAATGTTTTGTCATATTCTAACAATTTAACTGCCTATGATGCTAGTTGTTTGTCTAGATCAAGTTTTTGGAGTATTTGGCAAATTGGTTGGTTTGTTTCAAATGTTATGTCATATTCTAACAACTTAATTGCCTATGATGCTAGTTGTTAGGCTAGATCAAGTTTTTAGAGTATTTGGTGAATTGGTTAGTTTGTTTGAATAATTATTTTATAGCTTTGAAAATATGGTCGAAATTACCTTGCTATTGTTAAGAGTGAAAATACTACCTTTTTGATTTTTTGGTATCACTTTTTAACATTGTGTAATACTTTTTTGGTAAAATATATAAGTTTTTGTTAGCTTTCATCTTCTATAATAATTGCAAAACTTATAGTTGCATCTAATGTTGTAACATAAATGTATAAGGATTCATTCTTTTAATATCTTAACATTATTGGTGGTGATGTTACGTAATTTTTGAGCTAGATGAAAGCTTCTTCAAAAGAAACATCCTAAGAAAATTTTTTTGCATCTGTCAATAATTTATAGAAAAGGAAGAGTTTATTACCTGACCTAGACTAAAAATAGGTGAGTGTTACAGAGCATCCATTCAACACTTACCCTTCTCTTATTAATATGGGGTTTCTCATGGTAATGATGGCTTGGAATTTTGTTAGATTTGTTTCAATGCTTTGTTCAGTAAGCATGGATCCTAGAAATTTTCTTACTCAAACATTAAAAGCTCATTTTGCTAGGTTAGGTCTCATAGAATTTTGCTTAATTATATTAAAAGCTTCCCTTAGGTCTTCCTAGTCTTATGCTTCATTTTTAAATTTGACTAGTATGTCATTCACATACACTTTATGTTAGGTTTCGAATCGTCATACACAGTGAAAAATTAAAATTTTAATTCGAATTCTACCTATAATCCATGCAAGAAGGGCATAAATTAATGTTAGGATTTTACCTTTTGTGTGCTCATATTCTTTTTGAACAAAACCTTGAGAGATTGAGATGAATCACGAATCAAATGTCAATTAGAAGGTACAGTGTCTTTACGGTATCTACACGGAATGAATAATAACTTCTATTCCTCCATGAATTTACTAGGATATGTCTCTCTCTCACTATGATTAGGATTAGTGCAATTTGGAGTGATTTTTCGATTTAATGGCAGTTAATGTGTGTTTAAGGTGTTGCCTTCAAGTTCCTTTTATAGAATTAATGCATACAACATTCCTAGTCCTACTAAGATAATGCTTCCTAGAATTTTAAAATTACTTAACAACTATCATCTTATCCTTATCATGAAAAGAGTGAGGAGAGATAGGACTTATCTATTAATTATCTAATATTAGATAATAGTATTATCTCATAATATAAATATCTAATATTAAAAATGCATATAGTTATCAAATATCAGAAAATAATATTATCTCATAATATAATTATCTAATATTCAATAACATAATTATCTGATATTACTTTAATATCAAATAATATCACATAATATACTATATATTATATGAAAATAAATTATTATTTTAATAATAATTATATGCACAAAAATAAGCTTAATTAATTGAATTTTCATCCAACTAAAGCCTAATTAATTATTATTTCATTCCTACTCCTTTTGTTTGATCCTGTAGGTTCTTACTACGTTAGTAATAACTCATTTGTGGACCATAGATAGTGAATGGCATCTAGCAATGCATCACTATCATCAAAGTAGTAAAAATATCTATAACTTAATATTCACTTAATGTGTGAACAATACTTTGTAATATAGTCCCTTTTGTAACGATATTTAAATTGAATTAGAGATATGGAATGCGTCATCTTTGTTAACGTTTAGTTTATGTTTCTTGATACTGAGTCGACTAACTTAAGTAAATGATCAATATCTCATATTGATCCATTTGAGCATGGCCATGTATTTTTTAATCTCACTCAATCAAGGGGCCCATAGATATCACTCTTACTATGTAATAGGAATAAAATTTCATGTACATCACTCACATCCCTCTACATGATTCATAACCTACCCAATCAACATCCTAGAACATATCCTTGTTAAAGGTGATACAAGACGATATTAAAGTGTGTAACTCCTCATATATGGAACTATAATAATTTCAAGTTAAAGGACTACGTGCATTATGATCTTATGAGAATAACTAATGACATATGACAATGCATGTAGTTTTCTCATTGCGGGTTAGTCCAATATATTTGTTCATTAACAATGTACTCATTGTATTGACTTGAAATTATATATCCATGATTCATAATCATCAGTTACTATATATGTTAGTTTTGATGTATTATTACGATCCTTTTCATAATAATACTTTATTAGGAGCATTTTAGGAATAGTACAACTATTTTAGGGATAATTATTATATTAAGTTATAAATTGTGCATAATAATAATAATAATAATAAAGAAATGAAAATAAAATATAATAATTACATTGCTAGGAAATAGAACATAATACATTGTGCATTATTACAATCATCTTCATGATTGGTTCCTAGGACATACACAACACTTTGACATTACATTCGACCTACTTGGTGAATAATTTATTCATTAGGCATTGGTATATTGCTCTAGCATTTTTTAGTCCAAAGAGCATTATCTTGTAATAAAAAAATGATTTCATTCGAGATAAAATTCATTATATTTTTTTGCCTTCTAGATTCATCTTCAATTGGTTGTAACCTAAGAATGCATCTTTGAAGCTCAATTTTTCAAATCCTGATGCATTGTTTGCAAGTTAATGCAGTCGGTAAGTATCTTTTAGGCAGGCTTTGTTTAACTTGGTGAAATCCACAAACTTTATCCACTACTTATTAGCTTTCTTTACTAAAGCAATGTTTAACAATCACACTGTGCATTTGACCTCTTAAATGAATCTAGTGTTTAATAGTTTTGAAATTTCTATTTTAATCACTTCGTTTCATTCAAGTCCAAAATTTCTCATTTTTTGTTAGACAAGCTTAATGCTTGAATTTTATACTAACTTGTAGCATGCTAAATGAATGTCTGCACTTGACATATCTAAAAGTTTCCATACAAATACTTTTAGTGTATTCTTTAAGCAAGGTTATTAATTTTGATTGGTCACCTTCATCTAGGTGATTTACTATGTGGACTGTTCATTTATCTTTTTTTTTTTCCAAATAGATGAACCTCCTTTATGTTTGATAGAGATTTTAGTCTTTAAAGGGTTTGTGTCTCGGTTATCCAATAATGTCAAGCCCACCATTTGACATTTGTGTTTAACTTTTAGGATGGCCTTTAGGAGTATAATTTGTGTTGGATCAATTTAATTGCGCATTGTAAGCTCATTATGTTAATTTCCGAGCAATAGTTTGATTTACTTGAACCTACCTTATGCTTGCAATGATAAGGAATTTCATAAGGAGGTGTGATGTGAAAACAATTGCTCCTACTTGATTTAAGGAAACTTGACCTAGTATGGTGTTTAAGCTTTGTTATTTGATTGGACAATTAAGAAGTTTACTTCAATACTTTATGTTTTTTTGAGGCATCTCGAAGGTTACTTATAGTGTCATTGTCCCTTTAACTTGTACTTGTTTGCTTAAAAAACCAACAAGCACCCCATAATAGGGTTTCATTATGGTTTTAAGGAAATTTATTTTATCAATAGTATAAGAATATAGTATATCGATAAAACTTTCCTAATCGATTAATATCTTTTTTCACCAGAGAAATATGGATCAAGGCAAAAATAACTATTGGGTCATTATGCTTTCTATTGATGTTGCCATAATCTTCATTTGTGAAAAAGATTAGCTCATGAGATTTCTTCTACTTTTTGTATCCGATCTACATAATTTGGTGTATGTATTTTTTCTTTTTTTGCATTTTAGAGATACCTTCACCAATGAAACCTCTTGCAATTGTATCGACTACTCTTGCGAGATTTTATTTGATAAGGAGTGCACTCAGTGGTGTTCTCTTGAGAAAGCTTTCTTGTTCTCGCTCAACTTGCCTAAATCTTTCGTAGTTTCAATGATACTTTCTCGACTGTCCATTATGGATTAGTTGCTCTATCTTATCTTTCAATGTTATACAATTATTAGTATTATAGCTATAGTCTCTATGAAACTTATAGCATTTTAATTTGTTGGTTGGTAAGAATTTATGTCTCCTTGCTGGTGGAAATTTTATCAATTCAGCCACTTGGACATCCTCCATAATCATCTTAAATAAATTTGAATTACATAATTAGATGAAAATATCTTTCAATACAATATCTTTAAAAAAATACAATAACATACATAAATTGAAGATTTACTTTATTGTAATAAAATAATATAACATATAGAAATGCTCATATCCATGCGTATACATGCTTATGAAATATGTATAACAAACTAATAAAAAATTATAATAAATAAATTTAAGAAGATAAAATTTAATAAATAACTTGTATAAAATCTTAAAAAATAATATACAATATCTACTGATATTATAAACATAATTTAATGTTATCAAATAAAAATTTTAAAAATATTAATTCAAATATAAGGGTTAATATAAAAGAACTTTTTAATTTAAGTTTCAATTTTATGAAAAAAGACATGCACGAGAGAGAAGGCTTAATTTTTTTAAAAAATTTATTTAATATTATTTTATCAACACTTATCCTTCCTAAAGTAAATAGTTGGAAATTGATGTATAATTTTTTTTTAAATAAATTATATAATTTTTTTAAATCCACAAATACAATATTTTTTTTTGGCCTGAAACAAATACAATATAAAATCTTATTGTATATTGTATAATCTATCCATGAATCTTATTCGGCCAAAGGAAGCTTAAACGTGCCTTCATACTTAGAATTAATTTCTTCTCATGAAAAAGATTTAAAACATCAAATAATTTTAGTCCGAAGGAAACTCTAAATTCTATTATAAAAATTAAAATTCTACCACAATGTCAATACTTTTAACTAAAATGATATTCGATATTTTTTAAAAAATGTATATTTTTTATTATATTTAAAGTTTAATTCTTAATTCTTATATATTTAAATTTAATAATTTAATCACTCATCTATTTATTAAATAATAAAAAAAAGTTTTAGGGGGATGACTTCAGACAATTATCAAGGGCTGATGTATATTTGGTGGCCTTCAGGAAGATGTCGAAGATGGCAGAAAATTCAATCATGAAGACAAAAATGAATTGGAATCAGCTTAGGATTCTTATTTAATAATGCTTATATTCATTAATTATCACCATCTGTATGTGACGTGGAGAGCATGCTTCCCTTATATCCTTTCTCCTACTTTTATTTCTATTTTTTTTAAAATTCAATCATCACCCTGGGAGTTGGAATTGTCATTTTTTATTTGGGAAAAAAATTGTCTCGTACATAATATGGAGTTAGGTAATGTCACATAAAATGGGTCGATTCATCAATAATATCAAATTCATTTTAAATGTTAATTTCTAACAAAATCTATATGATATAGCTATATATAATTTTCCTTTTGAGATCAATTTGAGACCCAAGAATCAGTAAGAAAAAATCAAAACAAAGGGAAAGTGGTTTGAGTTTGAATCTTTCGTAAGAACGGGAGGCATCATTGGCAAATTATATAGACAGAAAGTCGTTGAATACACGGAATTTCGGTCATCCACGACCTCATCCTTAGGGCAGTACCGTACATGCCTCAAGTTTGAATTATTTAAGCTGTTACATTGAAAGAAAATTATATTTTATTCATACTTAGTTTTATTTATTTTTATTTAATTTCTTTATATTTTTAAGTGTTAAAATTTTCCTGTTTATTTTTTTGTTAATATTTTATCTATTTAAATTTTTATTCAAATTTTAACAAAGAATTTTTATAACAAATAAATTAAGTAAAATCAAATGAAATTAGATATGAATAAATTGAAATATTCTTATATTTATGTCAATTAATATTAATAATTCTTAATAAGGATTATAATATATCAAGAATTCTTGATAGGGATTAAAATATATTAATATTATTCCCTTATTTTAATAACACATCTTAAATAAGAAGAAGAATTTATTATAATACATGACACGTGTACAAATAATAACTAAAACTATTAATGTTTGCAAATAATAAAATTCGTATATTTTATTATTGATAATTTTGTAAAGTATATGATAATAATATATAATTTATATATCTAAATCAAAGAAATATTATTAATATAATTTTTTACTTCCAATTGAGAATTCTAAACATCATGTCATATAAACATAAAAAAATTATAATTTAGTCCTTCATAATGTCTTCCAAATTTATTTTACTCACTTTCTATATAATATTTCATTGCAAGTAAGTGAAATTATTTTTAAATTAAGTGGTTTAATATAGGAAAGTGACTGTACATCTAATAAATTCTAATACTTTGAAGGTTGAAATAAAAAAATATTTAATAATTATTTAATAATTTACAATCACTTTTCAACCATCCTATTCAAAAAAAAAAATACAATAAATCTTTATTATTTAAATTATTACTCTTTCCATTCCTATATATTTGTCGTCATTAACTGATTTCATACATATTAACAAAGTAGTTTAATTTATTTATTTTTAATGAACTTTATAAGATTACCATTTATACACAAAATTCAAGACAGTTAAAAATAGAGAGAAATATAAAGAAATAAATACAAGTTGATTAATAGTGTAAAATAATAAAATATTTATTAATAAAAAAGAAGGGTAGATTTAAAAAAAAATATTTAATACTTCATTGAAATTCTAAAATAATAGATAAAAGAAACAAAAAGATTTTTTCGACAAATAAAAAGGAACGAGAGGAGTAAGTTTTTATGATTTAGATGCTGACTTGATCATTTATAGTTCACTGGGAGCTCCACCCCAATCCTCTTCTCCTTGTTTTGCAAGTACTTAGGGAAAGTCTTCAACACCAATAATCACACAGCTCTAATCCCGTATTTTAATATGCATATAAACTTATTAAAAAAGGGAAAAAGAAGTTAGTTAAGGAATCATCTAGCATGCTCAACATGATTGGATCTGTACCAATTAGAATTAAATTTATCAGTAATGAACTAGTAGCTTTCTTAAACTTGAACCATCAGGAGTGGCTGGGGATTGAGGTCAGTGAGCCCAATAAAATTTAGTATTAAGACAACGGGAAAAAAAAGGAAAAAAAACTTCCTAATCCCGCCATTTTTGCTTATCTCTTTGCACAACACAACTATATAAATCACAAGATTTGACTTATAAAAAAAAGTATTATATGATGATTTTTTTTTTGGTAATCAGAGATCGACTGGTCCGGGCCTCTCAACTCCTAGTCATCTGCGAATCAAATTTGAGAGAGTTATTCTCATTCTAAAGATTTTTGGATTTGAAATGTGCGGAGTGTACATGTGTCTTAGTGGTTTCCTACTACTACCCATTCATATAGAGAAAGAAGTGTATAATTATAGATATTTACATCCATATTTTTCGTGGATATAAGGGACGTAAACCAGCTGAAGACTTTTGGGGAGAGAGACTCCATCATATCATTAAGAATCAAGTTACAACAACAAGATTTTGGAGGAGTGTGAAATTCAATCATTGAAGCATCATTAGAACCTCAGGAACGAGCGAAATTTGTCAAGCAATGTTCTATTAGCTTTTCTGTAGCAGTGAGATATCTTAATGGTCTATTGCTTATCCATAAAATATCTAATGTAATAGACCGAATCCCTACAGAGGTGTGTGTCATTGCAACCACCGCTATTGAACTCAAATGCCACCAGGGAGAGTGTCAATGGCAGTCTGATCAAATCTGAATCTGAATAAGAAATAGTGCAGCTTAAGTAGTGAGAATTGGTGGAAGAAGCTCAGATTTGGAGCCAAGGATTTGAGCCGTTGTGTCAGGAAAGTGCTCCACGCCAGGCAGGCTCGTGACCTCTCCATTTTCTGTGATTCTAATAGGATAAGTAAGTAAATGGCCCGGCAAGTCACGGCTTATATTTTCAGAGATGTAGTGGTTCCAGTGACACTCAGCAATCTGGTTTATTTTTCTTACACATTCAAGGCTCTCTGGAGTGAGAAAGCAGTCATTCAGAATGCCCAAGTGTTCATGCCACAGTGCCATTCTAAAGCCATGTATTTGACCCCTGGCTGGTTTCTTGGTGGCTAAATGATATGGTTGGTAGGCTCCCATGGCTATCTCCGTGTCTCTTGCCCCATCCATTGACCTTTGGTTGATGTTTGCAGATCCAATTATTATGTATTCATCATCAACTGTACAAGACGTAAACTGCTTAAAACATAGTTTTGGTTCAATACTGAGATATAGTGCGGCAATGATCTCAATCTTTGAGAGAGGAATAGACCAATAGTTGTATGTAGGACCCAAGTATTATCAAACACATTTTAGTCTGGGAAAATTTTCGAGTACGTGTGGATTTAAGGAAATAGATACAACAATAAATACGAATTTCATGTATTCTGTGGATCTCAGAAGTGTTGTGTCTATCTTTTTCCTCATATTCACGGTGAATCAAGTCCGCCTAAGAATTCTACATCTTCTTACACTATCCCTCAGTGATAAACACAAGAATATACTTCTAACTCTACATAATTCTTAAAAGTTATGTCCAATTTAATCCAAAGTAATAAACGGTGCAATATGAACTCGGAAGGATGTTTGTGTGAGCCATAGTTTTGAATGATTAACTATGCTCTTGAAATACATCAAATGTACTAAAGTAACAGATTCAGTAGAAGAAATGAACAATTTAGGGGATGATGGATGAACTCACCTATCATCATTTTGGCATGGACATAGACCATGAACCGCCTCGCTTGTTGAGCTCGGCTGTAATCAGATTCATTTTCTGGTTCTTCACAAGCTTCATATTCTCCACCCTTCTTCTTTTCCCGGTTTCCAAGGCAAAAGAAACTCAAATAGTCCTTTGGGTCTGCCTGAATTCCCTTGCACTTCAGAGCCTGAACTATGTCAGTATACATCATGTCCATGGTTCTCTTCTGCCAGTTCAATATGGCCTGAACTGATGCACTCTCAGGTATACCCTCTGGCCACAATGGAATCACTATATATATAGCAAATCTCTCCCCTGCTTCAATTTTGCTTACAGCTTTTAGCGACAGTTCCTTAGGTATAAGATGCAAAGCACCAACATCCTCAACTTTAATGTCATCTGACTTCCAGCAAAAGGAGCTTCCAAGAAAATATTGGTTTTCTATGTATATGAAGTTTTTAGCTCTCCTGATGGCATTGATATAAGCATTCTGAATGCTTCGATCGATGATGTGATCTTTCCCACTCACAAGACCTGCCATGGCTGCATCTTCATGATTACTCGGCAAGCCATAGGCGGCCCCGCCATCAATGGAGCGAAACAATTGAACATTCCATGTTTCTTTGTCCTCAAGAAACATCACAGGAGATGGGGGTATGAAAACATCATTAAGTTCTCTAAGGTGAAGAAGCAAATCCTTCCCACCTTGTTTCCTCCATCTTTGTTCAAAATTGAACAAAACATCCCAAGCAATTGGCCCTTCTAAGCGGCAGTGAATGTCATGCCAAGGCTCTCGTGGTCCTCCTTTTGCTATTGACGCACCTCCAAAATTGGGCTGGTGAAAATCATCATGATGGGCTGTATTAAGTGTCCTAAAAATGGAATGAAATGGGGTGTCATATCTTCCATCACAGAGATCAATACCACCAATGAAACTCACAATCCTTCTTTTCTCTGAATTCCCATCAGGCATTTCACTGTCAACAATCACAATCTTCTGGTGATGTGCAAACATTGTAGCAACCTCAAAACCTTGGACAATGCTTTCTCCATTGTCAGGATTACGCGGGACTAGAACGGCATGGACTTTCGTGTTATGGAAGTAACTTCTTGTGTCTTCATCATGAGTAGCCATAACTCCATCTTTCTTGAGCCACTTTCCGGATGTTCTGTCATCCCAAACAAGCATTAGGACAGTAACTCCTTCATTTGCCTTCATCTTTAGAAGTTCCCCAAGTGTCAAATCTCCTCCTGGCTTTTTTCTCCTCAAGTCTCTAATCAAGGTGATTTCAGTGTAAATAGACCATCCTGCTATGTATATCAAGTGCTTGGCCTTGTATATGGCATCAAATACGTCTTCCCAGCATCGGTGAGGTTCGTAATATTTTCCTCCAGCAAGAGGGATTTTAGGGGTGAATTTGTCTGGAACATGAGCATCTTGGTAAAGTGTAACCCTGCAGCCAGTTCTCTGAGAAAAGAACGTGTATGGCACTCCAGGAAACTTGGGACTAATAATCCCTCGGGACCAGTTAATGTCCTTAGAAACATCAAGAAACTTTAATTTCACATGAATTCTGGGACTTCCATGAAGAGGTTTGTTGTTCTTATTCAGGATCTTAAGCCATTTATCCACTTCATGGCCATTTAGTAATAGTCCAGCAGGCAAATGTGCTCTTCCGATTACTGGCGCGCCAATAGGTTCATGTTCTTTGATGGAAAATACAGCATGGGATGCAACGTGCGCGGTGTAAATTAGAAATGATTCATGCCATTGAAGACAGGTGTGTTTGTTTTCTATGTGTCCAGTTTGGCCTACTGTAGAATTTCCTAATTCAATTGTTGCATAGAGTCTGGCAGCGTTATTTCCAAATGGAAGACTTTTTTCAAATAGCTGCAGAGAGGTATTAATATCTATGAATATATACTTCTAAGTTCAAGCCTTTAGAATCTTATAATAACATAATTGGCAAGCTTCTTATACAGATAGGACTTGACTTGGTAAAAACCTAAAAATTATCATGATGGATGAGGAAAAAAGATTTTTTTTTTTTTTAGTTAATTCATAAGGTTATCCACAAGTCAAAATATGTAATGTAAGTGTTAATAATTCGGGCCTTGCTACTACTTATAAAACCCACTCACATGTTTACTTTTGATGTGAATCTTGACAGCCCCACCCTCAGATGGGTGAGGCAGAGGCCACCCCATGCCAAATGAGGAAAAAGGTTCAAATCTTTAAATAATGTCAGACAATCAAATTGGTGCGGTTGCAGAGAAAGTACACATGAGCTTTCTCTCATTTTCTTTGCTGTAAGACAGACCAAGATACAGCAAACAGTGGAAGCAAGCAAAACATAAACAGAAGTTTTTTTTTATACAATTTATGTTGGAAAGGCATTTGTCCCTTCATTATTGATGTTATCTAAATAACCTGGACTAAAGATTTTCCTAATATGATACGACCTCAGAGTTTGTAAGGACTTTTTGACAAGAAAAGGACGGCTTAATTCCTTTATTAACATGTGAATTATATATGCATTAATCATAACCAGGGAACAAAACAGAGGTAGTGAAATAAGTCCACAGGACAAGAACAGGTGAACAAATGAAAAACAAATTACTAAGTTTAAATTAGTTGGTTCACTTCTAAGAATATATATACACGACGAATACCTTGCAGAAAAAGTTGCAGCATTTTTTGCCTGAAAGCTTGTCAACCTCGTAGATTGTGGCATGAAGTACACCATGCAGCAGCATTCTTGGAAGTTGGAACCACAGAACTATTGCCAAAAACAACAGTAAAAGGAACTGAAAACCAGTACCAAATTAATTCCGGAACAAGCGACTGAAAACTTAAAACAAGGCAAGTTGAGAAAAGAAACTGGAGGTGGCTACTGGATTTCAGCAGAAGGTATGGAGACTAGAAACAAGAAAGCAAGTTGAAACACAATATTATAATAAGCATAGGATAGGATGGTGGTGTAGGTAAATTAATGAGGTGGAAAGTAAGTTTAGTTGTTGAATGGGATGACAACTTGTTAATTTGGGGTGATTAAGATAATATGTTTGAGGCGGCTTCTAAGGAAGCTTTTTCCAAGACTCATTCATGACAACCAATAAGTAGCTGGTAAAATGGGGTTGTTTAGAATGCAGAATTGCTACATAACAAGTCAACTTCAGAACCTTAACAAATTGTTGGTGTGACTTGCTTCCATATTTTATGAAAAGCAGACAGGGACCACAAGCCCACAGGACAAGCCAATAGAAACAGGATAAAGGAGTTAGTGGATTGCTCCTGATTTCAATTTGATACATGAAGGATGCAAAAATTATGATTTTTAACAGGGTGGCTTGTTAGGCGTCCTAGTGCACTGATATGCTTGCTTGTGCACTTAAAAGAAGATTTGTGTCCTGTAAATTGAGTTTTTAAACCTCCAATTCCCGACTCTGCATCTTGCTCCTTGTTCTGTTATGTTCTCCTTTTTTCTATCTTTCAGCTTTATATGCCTTTTTCTGTAGTTTTATTAGTATTTTATCTCTTGGCGTATTTTTCTTGTTTTGTTGGCTATTTCTGTGTTCCCCCCCCCCTTCTTTGCATTGGTAGCTGTGATCTTCTTTTTCTTCGTGGATGAAATCTGTTCTTGGAAAAAATAAAAAATGAAAAAGCGGTCCTACTGCCACGGGCAAGGGTGACATGAATGCTGAAATTCTGTTTGATTAGATCCAAATTCTAAAATAAGAAGGTTGAAGTGGATTGGTTCCTGAATCTGTTTGATTTCAACTTTGAAATTGCATATTTTTTCTAATTCTCTTTTCACGTTAATTATTTTATTGCCATTTTAAAAGAGAAATTGAAGCAGTTTTCTCATGTGCAGTGAGAAATCAGAGTTTTTGTAGAATATCAAACCAAAAATTTCTCAAAATTTTGTGTTCAACTTTGTTTGAATATGACATTGAACATAATTAAACTAACATATGACATCCAAAATCTTGTTGTCAGCGTCGTTTCCACACTTCGAACACATGTTCGGTTTTGGTTTTAATTCTTTCGGAGCAAAACACGCAAACCAGAGAAGAAATTAATGAACCATTGACTTTCATTTTTTAAAAATCAATTGACCTTTTCTTTTTAGTGAAATAGTAGGTGAGATAATTAAATTAGAAATTAAGGGGTTTCTCCCCAAAATAAACATCATTTTTAAAATTTCAAACTTCTATTTATTAACAAATAAAATCTATCCAAAATTAATATACTTCTTATTAAATCAACGCATTCAACCAACCCTAGATCAAAGATTTTTCCCTGCAATGTTGTATTCCCAAAACTCAACCGTAAGTTATTTGAATACTCCTTTAATAAATCAAAATTTATGTTTTTTTTTATTTTACACGTGTGATATAACTATTAATAAAAAAAATGAGATGATATTCTAGAAATCTTTCCTTTCAATTTTAATACATTGTTTGTTGGTTCAAAAAATAGGATGTCCAACCGGATCATTTTCTTTCACCTCGTCTTCCCCTGCACCTTTCCACCACCATAGTCAATTCCTTATTTGGTCAAAGTGTTGAGTCTTTGACCCCAGATTACACTTGTTTTAATAAGAAGATAAATTACAAAAATTGCAATGTACTAAAGAATTTCTTTTTATGAATAAAAGTTTAAAAATATGATCAGTTGTTCTACTCGGAAGTTAAAATATGTTATTGACCTTTTTAAAACTTACAATGATATTTACAACAAAAACTGAATATAAATTATGAATGGATGAATACAACAATCCGTATCAGTGAACTAATTCAAAGATTTAAAGAATGGAATTTTACGCGGTAATTGAATAAGAAATACTTATAAAAAAATGCATCTAAAGAGTGACACTAATTTTTTATTTTAAAAATGACATGTAACTAATGGATTTTTTTAATCATGTAATAATATTTTTTTTTAAAAAAATTCCTTTAGACTTAACCCGGTCCAAATACAAACGAGCTCGCTTGTCGCGCAAGCTTCCTAAAAAATTTAATCCCAGATTATTCTTCTTTTCTTGCAAACAGAATATATATATATATATTATTCTGTTGAAGTTTTGCTAAGTCACAAGTTTCATTTTTAAATTAAATTATCTCCTTAGAACTTATAGAAAATTATAAAAATATTATTTGACTAATGATTTTCATTTAGACCCTGTATATTAAATATCATTTCTTCCTATACGAGCCACAAAGTCTATAGTGACCATTTTTTTTAATTTAACTACTTTCCAAATTTAAATATAACACTCATATTTTGATTATGAAAAATGATATTTAATTTAAGGTTCACGCCTTTTAATTGGAGAAATATATCCAAGAGCAGAAGGTGGGATATTTTTTAAGGTGGGCCAAAACATATATATATATATATATATATATATATATATATATATATATATATATATATATATATATAGGGCAAAGAATTAGAGTGATAAATAAGTCAAGTTAAATGAAACATCTACTTATTCAAATTCAAAATTAATAAAAGTAAATGAATTCAAATTCAAGTTAAAATTCATTGATTTTATAAAATTTAAGTTTGAGCTTAATTATTGCACAAATATAATTGAACTTAAACGAATTTTGATATATTTGAAGGTTAACTTTAATAGTTTAAATTTAATCCATTGTTAATTTAATACTTTTTTCATAATTAATAAATAAAAAAATATCATTGTAAAAAATAATAATAACTAGGAATTTTTATTGACAATAAGAGAATTTCTATCACTTTTTAATAATGTAGTAATATGAATGAATCATAGTATAAAATTAATTTATATCAATAATAAATCAAATTTAAATTTTTATTTTTTAATAACGATAAGAATATGATAGTATATTTTATTTCCACACTATTACTAAAAGAGGAAATACAATAATACTCATTTATTATACTATATTTATTTTATTTTTAGAGAGGGTGAAACTTACATGTTTTTCTTACAACATAAAAATTACATATAATAGTAAACTTCTAAGAAAATTTAGGGGTCATGGCCTTGTCATAACCCATCCTTAAGGCACATGACCTATATAGAAAGTTGTTATAATGACAACATATTAACCTTTTCACAACATATTTAATGTAATAATTCATATGCAACTATGCTATGCTTTACAGGAATGTGTGGCTTTCAAATTTTAAATACAAAATGTATTGACAAATCATTATATAAGACTATTCCAATTGCCCCAAAGTTTACCTTGTCACCAAAGTTCTTAAGTAGGCCTACTTTTATTCCATCCAACAATAGCTAGACACTTAAAGAGATGATTTCTATGAAAAACATTCAAAGAAAGGAAAAAAGTGAGTTTCCTTTAAAATTTAGTAAGTAAATATCAATTAACAAAAATTATTAAATTTGAATATTAGTAGTAGAATGGGGAAAATCAAAGTTAGATTTTAGAAGAAAACTTTAGATTTATATTTAGGATAAATAATCATATTGCCATATGTTTACAAAGAAAGGGAAGGAAATTTATAAAAATTTAACCTATTTATCAAAAGTTACAATATATGCATACCCATTATTGGATTCCAACTAAAATCTCTCAAAACAACTACTACATCATAAGTACAAGAAAAGATCAATCTTACTTTTATTATAATTCATTAACAATTATGTGTGAAATCACAAATAGTTTCCCATTCATAGCCTAACTTCCATTAGTAATAACATATTTATTAACATTATCCACACTCATTGGTACCATCATTCAAATATATATAATTATCCATACGATAATTTCATCATATCATTCACATAATAACAAGATAAAGAAAGTAAATAAACCTCATTGTGACTTTTAATTAGCCTTATACCCTTCACATATTGTCATACGTTTACCAAGAAAGGGAACATAATTTATAAAAATTTAACCAATTTATCAAAAGTTACAATATATGCATACCCATTCTTAGATTCTAACTAAAATCTCTCAAAACAACTACTACATCATCGATACAAGAAAAGATCAATCTTACTTTTATTATAATTAATTAACAATTATATGTGAAATCACAAACAATTTCCCATTCATAACCTAACTTCCATTAGTAATAACACATTTATTAACATTATCCACACTTATTAGTACCATCATTCAAGTATATATAATTATCCATACCATAATTTCATCATATCATACATATAATAACAAGATAAAGAAAGTAAATAACCTCATTGTAACTTTTAATTAGCCTTATACCTTTCACAAACACATTTTGTCCTCTAGGATTAATCTTATACCTTTCACAAATTATTATCAGATCTAGTGTTGACATATCGTATGGCTCTTATCATAATTCACATTATTTCGATGATCTCACCTATGTATCATATTTCATAAACTTTCTTGTAACTTCTAATCAGCCTTATATCCTTTACAAACTCATCATTATTCGTTTAGGATTAACCTTATACCTTTTACAAAACATTACAAGATCTAGTCTTCATATGTCACATTAGCCTTATCATAATTTACATCATTTTGATATTGATAATCTTATCCATGTATCATATTTTATAAGATAATATCATTCATCCTTCTTTACATGGTCATACATATCAATGTGTTTCATTAACAACATAATAATTCAATATACAACATTGTTTATATGTCACAATACTACCATGTCTTTTCATATAGCCACATATGTCATTTTTACCATTAGATATTACATAAATAGCAAACATAATATCATTTTGTCATAATAATAAAAATAACATCTAATAGCATGTTTTTGTTTACTTCATTGTTTAGGATTTTTTTTAAATTTTTTAAGTCTTAAGCCCTTATATAGGGGCTATAATTTAGAAAGAAAAAATCTTAATCTTAGTTATTTCGATATAACTTAATTTAAATATAATTTTTAATGAATTTTTAAAATCCCATATATGAATCTCAACAATTTTCAAAGTCTTTACATAATTTAGATACATGATATATATATATATATATATATATATATATATATATATATATATATATATATATATATATATATATATATGATTATAGGATAATTAATATCAAATTTCATTATGAATCAATCTTAAAGGAAAAAAAGCACATCTTAAATTATTTTATACCAATTCATACTAAAACATGAATACACATTAACACAAATTAACCACCATTATTAATCATAAATCATCATATTATCATATAGATCATAAAATAAAATCCAAAACTTATATAACTAAACAAAAATTACTTAAATCTTTAAATTAAGGTTAGAATGTTTACTTACATAATATATGGAAGGATTTAGTAAGTAAGATTTATTGTCTTTTAACTGTAATCAACCTATTAAGGATCCTAAGTTGGGGTTCTTTTTTTCCCTTATTTAGGTTACATACCTAAATCCTTTCAAATCTCAAGAAAAATATGAAAAATCTAATTGCCAAGAAAATTTTACATTATTTGTATAAAGGACTTGACAAGGATTAGCTCCCTTTTAGCTTGATTAAAAAAAATTAAAATAGAGGAAGAAAATAGAAAAGAATGAGAAGGAGGGAATTAGGGTTTGCAATAGAGATTTTGAGGCTGATTTTGGGTTTATAAAGGAGCATGTACATTTTTGAAAATTTATCCTAAATCTTCTTCGTACTTACATAATCCATTTAAACATTTATAACCTCTAACTCTTTTATTTAATACACTTTTCACGATTAGCACTTTTGAGTTTCTTATTTTGAGTTTACTCAAGCAATTCATTTCTATTTTTTCAAAATTTTATTCAAAACTCATTTAGTTAATTAATTCTCCTTTCTTTACGTTTAATTCACATCTTTCTTATTGAAATTTATCCATTCCATATAAAATTTTCATTTTTTGGATTATTCAACTAAAGTAAATTATTTATTTTTGTTAATTTTTTTAATTATTTTCGTTTATGAATTAAAATTCTAATAAGGATGTAATAGCCCCTAAGCCTAAGGATAAGGCTCCGCCTTTAAATATATCTCTCAATAAAGTTAATTAATTCTCCTTTCTTTATGTTTAATTACATCTTTCTAATTGAAATTTATCCATTCCATATAAAATTTTTATTTTTTGGATTATTCAACTAAAGTAAATTATTTATTTTTGTTAATTTTTTTAATTATTTTCCTTTATGAATTAAAATTCTAATGAGGATGTAATAGCCCCTAAGCCCAAGGATGAGGCTCTGCCTCTAAATATATCTCTCAATAAAGTACATGTAACATATATATCAGTTTAGAATTAAAATTAATAACTAATTAACATTTTGGTAAAATACATTGCCTTTATAGTTTGTTCTAATTACTCAAATATTATTTCTAATTTTAAAACCAACATGACCTCCCTTAAAACCCTAAAATGTGCCACACATAAACCTATTTTTAACTCATGATACTTAGTACTATCAAGTTAATAAAATTTTTGTTTTGTTGACAAAAAAAAACCTAAATTACCTTTGTGAACTTGTTAAAAATGGAAGATGAAGTCCAAAAACTCCTATAGAAGTTATTGTTAAAGATTTTTAGGATTTGGAAAATAAATGATGCAAGGTTCATGTGATTTGAATGAATTATGCCATTTCCCTTTTCTTTCTACTAAAATTTCTTCTCTAATCTTGAAATTTCATTAATTTTGTTTGAATTTTTTTGTTCACTTGTTGAACACTTATTGAATGAAGGTTCCTAGTAAACAATGTTTCATGAAATAATTTTTTTGTGTGTAATTTTCTTCCATTTGTTAATTTTTTTTCTTTTCTTGTTAATAAAATTTAGGACAAGACGTCTTTAAATAGTGTTATAAGTGAGGAGTTGGAATTTTTGAAAAAGAATGTAAATGTGGGCAAGTTGGATTTGTGAAGATTTCTAAATCTAAAAAAAACAAGGATCAACTATATTATGGGTATAATTATAGATGTGATTGTATAGCATGGTGTGCACCTATCATTGATAGAAGAGTTTACTCAACAGATGAAAGGACAATATGTATGGAAAAAGATCAAATTGCCAAAAGTATTGCAAATGTTCAATAAGTGAAAGATGAAATAAGAATGTTATTTTCAAAATTGAAGACATTGGAAATGTGTTTTAACATATTTAGTATATCTATTAATGAAGTGTTTTTATTTTGCCTTGTAATTGTTTTGGTTATTTGTTCAATAATTTTGAGAGCTTAAATACAATATCTAAAAATGTTGTAACCTCTTTTTACCTATATATGTAGTGAATTTGTTCCCTTCATTCTCAAAGTGCAATATCAGTGGTTTATTAAAGAATTTCCTAAGTATTGAAAACTAACTTATATATAATTAGAAAAAAATGCATTAGAAATTTTTAATGTTAAATTGGTAATAAATTAACATAACAAACATAAAACAAATAATGTATATTGTGATAAAAATGTCACTTTAATAAATAGCCAAATGTTGTTTATAAGTCAAGAAGCCATAGGCTACAAAGTACCTTAAATTTGATGTTTAAATAGAGACACCAAATCGTAAACCTTATGCTATATTGCTTTTAAAAGTGTTAAGGAGCATGACAAGTCAAAAAATATAAATAAAAAAAAATAGTAGTTCACACATACAACTAAATATGGTAAGGCTATATTCCACTATAAAATATTAAACTAAATATTTTACAAAATATTATACTAAAAGTTAGTCCTAATGCATCAATAACCTTTAAAAATTAAAAAGATTCACTTAAGTCTTTCTTTTATGGGACCTTTGCTTGGTCAACAAGTTCTATAACATAATCCTTAGGTTTCTAACATGCAAAATATTATGGAATCTCACACATTAATGTTAAAGACTTAATTATTGAATGCATTAATTAAATTGCTTTAATTGGTTTAATTTCTTCAGGAAATCATATTTTAGTTTTAGATTTGACAAAGGGATATTCATGAACATTTACAACTACATTTATAGTGCCATTGTCATAACTAGCTTCTATAGAAGCAAAGCAGACTCTAATTGCAAACTCTAATATATTATAAGTTAGATCCAAGTAGGTGGGAACTACTTTAGATCAAATGCCTTAGTGAAGAAATCTAAAGGATCGACCATTAAAAAAGGTGGCCATTGAAGAAATCATGACCATAAGGTTGAAAATTGCTTTTGACCATGGTTAAAACGAAGTTATTATTACCTAAATCCACTAATAAGTCTCTAAATACTATTACCGCATGAACTTTGGCATTGCTTAGTATGGAAAATATTACTAAAATTTGCATAAAGAAGAAAAATAGGATATAAAACTTTACCATCCTAATAGGTTTTAATAGATTGATGCTTTTGACAAGGTTCATTTGCAATGAGCTAATGATAGATTTGTGTAATTCACTATAAATCCTACATCAAATGATAAAAATCCTTCTAATTGAAAATTAATCGAGCTTAAACCTTAAATTAAATGACAAACATCCCTTTTTCAAAAATAATTGAATTCAATATCTAAATGAAGTGATAAAAAACCATATTATGAAGTTTAAACTTTTGTAATGGCTAAAATCAATTATATTGCTAAACCTTTAACCTAAATAAATACATCACACTTATTGATTTTAATTAATTTAGAGTTTTACTTGATGTTAGCTCTTGAACTCTGGTACTTTAATGAGAAAAATATTTACTATATTATTTCCTCTCATTTTATGTCTCTTAATGTGTTATATTTGCTAAATTTCATAGAATTAGTTTTGTTTTATAATTTAGAATTAGTTTTACAATATTCTAAATTTATTTAATTAATACTTGATTTTAACATTATTTCTATTTTTTCAGCTATATCCTAGACTCCAGATGATAGATTTGAGTAATCTTTATATTATTGAAAAGTTTAAAGAAAGATCTATAACTTTGGTGTTTTGGTCAAAGCCCAACTCGGACTCTTTGAAGCCTTTATTTAGTTAAGAAACAGAAGCTTTATTTTTATTCCTGCTAAATCACTTTCAATTTTTATACTATTAAAAAGTATAAAGAAAGACCTACAACTTCGGTATTTTGGTTAAAGCCCAGTTTGAATTCTCTGAAGCCTTTATTTAGTCAAGAAACTAAACCCTTATTTCTATCCTAGTTGAACCACTTTTAATTTTTCAGCCATATCTAAAGTTATAGAAGTCTAATTAATGTGAAATGGTGCTCAAATTTCTATAAGACTCAGTTCTATAATTTTTGTATTATAGATTACCTAAATTACATTATTGTAGTGGTTTTATAGTGGTTGGAGATCAGACTTGTAGGAATTCAATGGTATAACTCTTAGAGTTGATTATTTTGTAAAAATAGGTTCTAAATTTCTAAAAACTAGGAAAGCCTTATTTTTGTAATCTTAAGAGATGTAACATTCATGTCTAATAGGGTTTAGGTTAATTAAGTTAGATAAAAGGAGATAACTCATTAGATATAACATATTAGATTTCATTTAGTAGATAGTTTTTCTCTTTTTCTGGCTTTTGTGTTCTCTAACCATGGAAGATTAAATTTAAAGTTAATTCAATGAGTTTGAGGCTCTCATCTTCTAGATTATAATATTATGATTTGTAATATTAATTTTTTTAATTAATTTTTCAATTTCCTCTTCAATTATTTGTGCTGATTTCTTAAAATTACATGTGTTGGATGTTAATTTAATATAATTGATATTCGTTCTTATAATTTCTAATATTTTTCTATTTTAATGTTGAATCGTAGTTAGTAAATCAAAATTTTACACATAGAGGTCGAGGGTTGAGGAATTAATTTGGAGGTTTTTAATTTAATTTCTTAAATCAATTGAATTCTATCTTTGAGTTAATTTTGATCTAACTTAGGAATTATAACGGTTGCTTAATTTATTTAATTTTAATTGATCAAATCTTAAATAGTTATTTAGCATAGAGTTCATAAATTATTATAAGGTTTTGGGTAATTCAAGATTAAAAGATTAATTAGAAAAGTCAAATATTAATTGATTAATTATTAATCTAAACTAGAGTTCTTAATCCTTTGAATTAGTTATTTCATCATAGTAGTTTTCTTCTTTGTTTTCTATTTTATATTTTACTTTGTTTAATATGTTTATTTCAATTTCAATTCACGAAACCTTCTAATTCAAATTTTTTGTTAGTTTGCATATTGCATATTGCATTCTGCTACTACATTTTACATTTTGTCTAGTTTCTATTTTTATTTTTATTTACATTAATTTCTTAGTTTTTATTAATGCATAAATAATTAAAAATTATGTAAATATTGTTAAAAAATCAATTAGAAAAGATAATTCAAGAGATTACTAGGGATATGACCTTATTTGCTTCATTATAGTGTATTATTTTAAAGAAATTAGTAATAAACTAATTTCAATGTATTATGATGTATAGATCACACTTTGAATCATCTAAGCTTGCATTTTTTTCAAAGCCTTATATGCTAAAAGTCCAAAGAAAACTCAAAGTTGCTTTTAATTTGGAGAATGAAAAATAGGAAATGCCTTTTAATTAGAAATAAAAAGAAAGGCATAATTGTCATTTCATAATTATTTCTTTAATAAAAATTTAATCAAATGAATAAAGAAATTAAAATTTAAATATTCCTCACATTTCTATATTAATTAAACTTTGAATATTCCTCACATTTCTCTATTAATTAGACTAACATGTAGGTTTCAAAATTAGAAGAGAGGTCGACACAATTGATGTAAACTAAAAGGAAGGACAATGTATTTTACCTTTAACATTTTATAATTTCTTTGAATTTTGAAAAGGTAATTCCTAACTTTCCTTAAGTTTAAAAGTGTAATTTTGTAGGGTTTTAATGTTTAAACATATAATTATCTCATTTAGTGCAACTTTAGACATGTGAAGTTTCTTTTTTCCTTCTGAAATGAATTAAGGTTATTGTTATGGTATTTTTAATTTTTATACACAATTACAAATTGTAAGGTGTAAAATGCCAATTAACTTAACATAAAAAAAAATGCCAATTAACTAATTCTATTTATATTAGGAAAAATTACACTTTACTCACATGTAGTTTCGTTGATTGTCACTTAACTTATCTATACTTTTAAGTATTATAATTTGTCCACAAGTACGTTTTCTTGTTAACACTTTCCCTACTTAAACTTTTTCCCTATCCAAATTATTAAATAGAAAACTTCATAACAAGTAAATTAGGTGAAATTATGTGAAAAGAAATGTGGATAAATTGTAATTTTCTTATATTTATTTGAATTAATGTGAAGAATTTTCAATAGAAATTAAAATATATTAGCCTTGTCTTCTTATTTTAATAACACACCTTAAACAAAAATAATTATTAAATATACAAAATGTGTACAAAAAATCAATTAAAATTCTTGATATTTGTAAATAATAAAATCCGCACAGTTTGTTACTAATAACTTTATAAAAAATATGATAATAACATATAGTTTGTAGATATAAATTAGTGATATAGGTTTAATGTTTTTTAATCTAAATTAATAACTTTAAATATTAATTTATAGAAATATAAAAAAATTATAATTTACTTTTATATGACTTCCTTTAAATTCACTTAACTCACTTAATATGAAAAATTTTGTTAAAAATTTGATGAAAAAAAAGTTTAAGTAAAGCATTAACACTAAGAAATATTAAAAAAGTGCTTTGTTAAATCCTTATCCATTTTTATTGGAGAACATTATAAACTTATTCTTAATTTTTCCTCTATCAAGATATGAATAATAAGGGGAAACTATGAGCACTTTATTTTATTTGAGATACATATTAAAAAATAAAAAATATAGTATCAAAATATTAAGAAAGAGAAATTCTTGAAAAGTAAACAAATTCACCTTATTACGTTTTTACAAATAAAGGAAAGAAATTATTTCAATTTATCTTGCATACTTGATTTTTAGATTTCCTTCTTTTTTATTCTCTTTTGTTTCAAAATTAGTTTTTTGTTAATTTAGAATATATAAAAAATTAAAATAATATTTTAAAAAAATTATTTACTAACTTTTTAGAAATATCATTTTTACCAAATAGTTAACATCAAGGAAAATCACACTTTTTAAAATAGAAATAAATGCTAATCAATGATATATTTTTAAATTGGATAACTTCGTAAAGAAATTTCCTTTAGTTAATAAGAATATTATTTTTTGTTATAATGACATTTCAATTTTGTGATATTCAAGAATATCATATTGATCAATATTAAAGAAAGGGTTTCATTTTTGCCTAACTATAAATAGAATTCATTCCATAGAAAAAAGAGAAAAAATGATTTGAAAAGGGAGAGGAGAATTAAAGAGTTGAATTCTTAAGAAAGAGGGAAAAATTGAAGAGAAGGAGAATATCATAGAATTAAAGAAAATTAGAAAGAGGAAAAGGAGAGAGAAATAGATTACTAGAACTTATTGGCTAGCTAAATATATCTTGGATCTATAGAGGTTAAGTTTGATGTTCTATGGCTTCATTTTTATTTCATCTTTTTGATATATCATTGTAATGAAATGCAATGATGCATGCATTATTTAAATCAATTTATCTGGATTTATGGCAAGATACATAGAACATAATTCGGTGAGATATGCTTTGTTAGAAATCTTCTTTCATTTTTTAATTTTCTTTTATTTACATATCCATTAAAGTTTTTTTTGTATTTATAGAAACAATTATTTATTATTTGTTTTAGACTCTCTAGTTTAATGATGAGAAGGTAACATGCTAAGGCACTCGATGCCCATTAATTATTCTCTCTAGACAAGAATAACACCTCCAAAGAGATTGTTTAATGGCTTTTGAATAAAAAATCTTAAAATATGTTAAAATTTCATTCATACTTAATTTATTATTTGTGAGATACATATTTTGTATTTGTGAATGTATATTAATATTATTTTGGAGTTTGTGAGAATTTAGGGAAAATTTTAATTTTTTTAATTTACATGTAATAAAAATAGAAAACAAATGCTAGTAACAAAAGTTTTTTTATTTTAATCTTCATTATTTCAAATTTTTTATGTTTTACAATTTTAATTTAAGTTTATACCTTTTTTGTTCTCTCTATTTTTTTAAACAAATTGATTTCATCTTTTAAAAGAATTATTTTTTGAAAAATATTAAAATAAGATTTCATGAACTACGTTGACTATGATCCTTCCTTAAAAGTTATGTTAGCCTTACCTTTTTAGGTTAAGTCCATTTTTTAGATATCTTTTATTCTTTTATCTTCTATACTAATGACCCCAGCCATTCAATGAGTCTATTAATCTCTTTATTTTTTATAAAGTGAATACTATTGAGATATCTATAATATTTTGTTTAATTTATTTTGTTAATTATTAATTATTATATGTTTTAAGGAATTAACAAATTGGCTACAATATTTTGTATAATGGTTTCATGGTAACTATTCTTTGAATGGATGCAATAGGGTACTTAACACCTTCCTCACATATAATTAAACTCCCTAATTATCTTTTCTAGCAAAAGACTTGCTTTATCCACTTTTTACACTACAAAAAAAGGTTTGTACAAATGACATTTATTGTTTATATAGACCCTTTTTTTTGTATATATATAGACAACTTTTGGAATTGTCTATATAGGCCAAACCTATATAAACGAGAAAGTCATCTGCATAAGGTACAGATATGGTTAACCATATTGCATCTATATAGATGATAATATCATCTATATAGGTTTTATGTATTTTTTATTACAATTTACTGATTAAAATTTTTTTGTATCCTTAATGATGTTTTTCCATTAATTTTTTTAACATATTTATTTTGCATTTAAAAAATTTATTCATGAATAATTAGCAAAAATAATCAATTTACAATAAATTATTTTTATGACTGTCAAGCATCATTAATGTAAATATCCTAATATTAATTGTAAGAATAAATATAACAAATATTAACTCCTAATAATATATAATAAAAATTACTCAACATCCATATATAATATCAAAAATGAAATAAAAAGTAAATGTATAATATATATACAAATGTATATAATCACCGTATAAAATAATAATCATTACCATCCTTATTATCATCCTCATTTTCACCATTGCCTAAAGACACACATAAAGGTTAGGATGGAGATAGGTGTAGTTATGTCTAAGGTGGAAGTAAAGGTCATTGAAATTAGGAAGCCAAAGGATGTTATAGAGTAGGAGGCGATTAAAAAGTGAATCTAGATGGTACTCTTAGTCAAGAGATGTTCATTTGAGGAGGAAGAAAAGATATAATAAGTCAAGGAAGAGCAAATCTCATGGACTGTAAAGCGAGATGCATTGCCTCAAGAGTAATATGAGTCTGCTGTTGCATTTACCCATAGTAGAGAATTTGTTTCTACTAAGGCCTACTGACTCTCAGTATTGTATGTGTGCACCTTTTTCGTAAATGCTGCATCTTAGTGTTGCCTCAAAGGAGATAGATGACTAAATCTAACATTCTAGACTAAGAAGATCAATAGATGACTAAATCTAACATTCTGGCCTTAATTTCTTTGACAAAAATGATAAAGTTTGAGTATAAAACTTTCACTATAATAATTAAAACTATTTAATCATAAATTAGTTACTTACATAAGTAGTTTGAACATCAGGATATACCTAATGCCTTGTTTAATATGTATGACACTCTCGAAAATTCTTCCTCACAAGCTGTAGTTCACTTATATCCTTATTTCTCTGTGTTAATTTTAAAATATGATATTAACAATTAGTAAGATTTTTTATAATAGCACCATATTAAAATGTTAAATTAAAATACCTTATTATATCATGTCATCATAATGGACTTTAATTCATGATGATTATTGTGCACTTTCTTTAACCTATTGTTTGAATTTCTTCTAGACAACTTTTGCATATTCAAACTAAAATATTTACAATTAGAAGAGAAACTAATTGAAAGTTAGAAATGAAAAGTTACTAATTTTACTTCTACTTTACATTATACTCGTCATTATTGAAGTATGTACATAATCTATCCCAACAATTTATCAAGAATTAGCAGGACAAGCTCGTCTCATGCTATGTAAAAAGAATGTTATCATAACCTAAATGCTGATAGAGAGCATACTTCCACTCTTTGTATCGATTGGGTACAGTTTGCTAAATATTATTGCATATTCTTGCTCCTTAAAATTGAAATGGGATTACATTGAAAAACATACAAAAATATTACAATTATTGCATCCATTTATCTTAATATTAAAAAATAATGTCAAAATACATTCAACAATACCTACACAAACTTCTTACACAAGACGTTTTCTCTACTTCTCAGGTACTTACCTCTAATTTTTATGAAAAGGCTCACAATATTTCTTGACCAACACTCCTATGTCATATATAAAATGCTTAGAGTTTAGACTTATTGCTTGCTATGTACTAGTTTTATCAAAACAAGTAATAATCTTCTATTATTCTTTTAGATTTTCTAATAGAGGGTCAAGGACTTTAATTTGCTACAATACTATTAACTTAATGCAGTTTTCAAATATAAAACACCATTAATAATATATATTTACATGGAAAAAATATAAAATAAAGTACTTGAACTTAACCAGTTTTACCTGTCTCACACTAGGAGGGAATATGAGTAAGGTTATGTGGTGGGTCATTCCACCATTTCCTCTATGATGGTGTGAGATAATATCAGCCATGGCTATCAAGCATCATTATATATGATTGGACATACACAATAGTCATTACAATAGGACATAAGTAATACTTATGATAAATATCACATTCTTTCATCTAAGATAAATTATATTTGCATTTATGAAATAAATTATTTGAAATAGTCAGTACAACAAGACACAAATATGTACTTATTATAAAATATCAAATTGTTAAGATACAAGCTTAATAAATTATTTGAAATAATTAGTACACTGGGAGGGAATATGAGTAAGGTCACGTGGTGGGTTATTCCATCATTTCCTCTATGATGGTGTGAAATAATATCAGTCATAGCTATCAAGTATCATTATATATGATTGAACATACACAATAGTCATTACAATAGGACGTAAGTAATACTTATGATAAATATCATATTTTTCCATCCAAGGTAAATTAAATTTGCACTTATGAAATAAATTATTTGAAATAGTCAGTACAACATGACATAAATATGTACTTATTATGAAATATCAAATTGTTAAGATATAAGCTTAATACTATTTAAAGAATAAAAGTATCAACCTTAATTAGATTCATTATCAATGAATGTTGCAAGGTCATCATCTTCTTTCTTAGTTTCATCATTATCATTGACTCTAAAAGCTCCTCCTCTATGTATCCCTAGTTATTTCATCATCATCATTTATGAAGTTGTGAAGCATCTGTGTAGCAAGATGGATATTTCCAAAAGATGAAACACAATAAGCATTATGGTTTTAATCTCGTAAGGCAATCAAATCAATATCTCTAAGATTAAATATGAGTATAGAGTTTGCAGAATTAATATCTTGTAAATAGTATATGCCATTAACACTAACATTGTCATTATTAGGAAGATCCCATATATTACGATGCATTACATTATTTACAACTGTTCAATTCGGTCTATTAAGAGGGTTATCAATGAAAAAAACTTATCACACTTAAGATGCTAGTATATATGAATAATTTCTGTATCATTGAACACTAATAAAAATGCTTGTTATATTCTTATTTATGATAATTTTCTTCATTTTATGGTTCGATGTCATATCATTTACATTTGAATAAAGTCATAGAGTAATTATGTAAATAACTTAAACCTATGACATCCTTTAAAATATCGTAAAATGTATTACCTTCAATTCCAGGCATAAAAATTCCATTATTCTATATTTTATGCTTTACATCTTAAAAAATTATTACGAATTAAACTCTATTAATCACACCTGCTAAATATGACATAATCATAAAGCTTGATCCAAAAGCTAAAGATAATAACTCGTTAGTTATCTTAAAAAATCCATTCTTGTAAAGGTGGCATATTTATAAATTTTTTTAAAGTGAATGCTAACAATATAAGCAATCAAAAGATAAAATTATGAAATTAGGTTATAACAAATATGATAAAGAATGACCCTGGAGTAAAACTAGGAAAGAAACTAAGTTCTTTACAGATGATAAATATTTTCACCACCACATACTTGTAGTTATCCCATATGTTTACTATACAATATAGGCTACTTAACAAAAACTAGAAAGATTTAGATGAAAAACTAAAGAGTTTAAGGGACTTACTATAAATACTTTTGGATCTTAAGATAATTGTTTAGAATGCACTACATTGCAATATCTCAATCACTCTTATCCAAATAAATAACATGCTTTTGCCTGATGGGTCGATACTGATCTAAAAATCAATAGTCATCTATCTGTTCTCATATTGATTACATCTTAGTTGTAATAAGGTCAGTTGAATTTTATTTTCATTATTTCTAAATATATAGAACAACATGCTAATGCCTTATTTATAATATACCTTTTAGCAATTGAACTTTCAGGTTAAGTACGATTTTTATATATCTCTTATATGGATACATTTATAAAAAATGAATAAGACCCCATAATGATGTTTCTTCAAGCAAGTGCATCACTAAATGGATCATTATGCTAAAGAATTTTAGAAGGTACATCCTTTCAAATTTGCATAGAATAAGTATAATATCTACCTTAACTTGATTGACATCCTACCTGTTTAAAGTTCTTGCATAAATTTAGTTAAAGTAATTGCATAACTCAACAATTAGATAAACTAGCCTTTCAAGACCCCTTAACAATTCTTTAGGTAAGTGCATCATTAAGTGGATTATTATGCCAAAAAAATTTAAAAGGTACATCCTTTCAAATTTATAGAGAATCAATTCAATATCTACCTTGATTAACATCTTGCCTATTTAAAGTTCTTGCATAAATTGAGTTAAAGTAGTTGCATAACTCAACAGTTGCATAGTCTAGCTCTTTTGGCAAAAATGTCATATTGTGAGTGCTAACAATTGTATAATGACATTACAGTCATGGGATTTTAACTTTTTAATTTTGGTATCAATGTCAATCATGTTCTTCCTTAAATCTCTAGCAAACCCATCAAAAAACCTAATATTTTTTATAAACTAGTAAAATAATTGTTGATTATCTTGACTAAGTGTGTATCTAACATGTAGTTTTATCTACCTTCCTTTCCCTTGTATAGGTACAATTTTAGTTTTATATTCATGTCAGCCAAATCACGTCTTGTATTGTTTATGTCCTTTGATTTATGTTCAATGTCTAGCAATGTACCCTAATACTATCACATATATTCTTCTCAACATGCATTATATCAATATTGTGCTTTCAGATCATTATGGGCTAGTATGGAAGTTCAAAAAAGATAGTCTTCTAACTTTAATTAAGTTCTTCTATACCTTTCTTTTGCTTAACTCTATTACACTGCATATATTTTCTAAAAGGTTTCTAATGTACTATGCTTAATTAATCCATGATTATGTCATTAGTAAGTTGCCTTAAAAGGGCTTTCATCTCGATCTTTCTATTAAAGTTTTTACTATTTTGCTAAGCATGACTCCTCGAAAGGAATCGATGATGACCAACATAAGTTATTTTTTCTCTAATCCACATTAATAACATATCTTCATTGCAAGTTGAACATACTTGGTGCCTTTATCCATTCCACTTACAAAGACTACTTCGTACAGGAAACTCATTCATAATTTACAATAATGTCATTTGCATCTTAAATATGCTATTCATAGCAGCATCTCAAGTTTTAACTTCTGTCTCTTATAACTATTTAAGCTCTTTGGCAAGTGATTCTAAAAAGACATATATATCTTTCCTTGGAGATTATGGTCTAAGGATTAACAAAGTTTACATGAAAAATGACTCTTTATATAAAGTCATAGTGGAAAATTGTAGATGGTCATTACAGTTGGTCACATGTTATATGACAAACTTATATCACCAAAAGAATTAAATTTATTTGCACTTAAATCCAATCACAAGTTCCTTAGTTTTACTGAGAAATCAAGATACATTTTGTTGAAATCCTATCAAATCTTATTGCCTATAACTATTTAAGATCTTTAACAAGTAATCTTAAGAAAATATCTATATTTTTCTCTGGAGATTGTGGCTAAAGGATCAACAATATTAACATGAAAAATGACTCTTTTATATAAATCCATGATGGCAAATTATAGGTAATCATCACAACTAGCTATATGCTATATAACAAACTCATATCATCAAAATAATTGAATTTATTTGCACTTAAACCTAGTTGTAAATTCCTCAGTTTCATTGAGAAATCAAGATATATTTTATTGAAATCCTACTAAACTTCTCAATCAACAAGATGTCACGTAACCCTCTTTTTAGTGGATTATCCTATATGGTGCCATGTCATATCCTTTGTCATATGTATTAATTCGTATAATTGCTTCAACTTTTTGAGGAACTTTTTTCTTTTTAATATTTTTATCAATCCATTAACTTTCTTCACATATTGAATAGGTCTTACTTCCGGTATGCTCTTTCTAAAAAGAGTCCACAATCATATTTATAGACATGAATTCATTTGTACCCCAATCTTAAATTATTAAGTTATTTCCTTATATCATAATGTGACCTAGACAATTTATTATCCTTCAATAGTGATGCTTTCAATAACTTTAGTAGAAAGTTAAATGACTTATTAATCCACTTATGTATTACTTTTGGATGTATAAGCTTAACTAAGAAGTTCAACAAAGAAAAAGTTATGCAACTGATGTACAATTTTGTTTTAACCTTTGCAAATACATCATTAAAACTTTGACCATAAGATGTGTCTCCTTAAAATGTCCTCATTTTGATCTATATCATTGTTATCCACTTGATTAGTGGTATGAGGGCTAATAAAATCATGTATAATATTAATCATCTCGTCAACATTATAAAAGGTTACCCCATTCATAACATCAGCTTTAGATATATACTTTTCACCATAATGGACCTAATTCTTATACAACAAATCAAATCTATTGTTTATTAGATGTGCCTCTATGGTCTCTAATATTTGGTACAACATATTTAAATACTTCTTATATGGATATCTTACCAACTCTCTATTATTGATAAAGTTTCTAGGTTTCTCCACAAATGTAATAGCACCATTCTAGTACTCATTAGATAATTAATATTGCAAGGTTATCTGATTTTTATCAATGGACATGTTGTAACTAGCCTTCAATGTTATAAGTCATTATATGTGTACTTGTTTATTGTATACTCCAAATCCATCTTGTTTCTCTAACTTTAACAGGTATGACATATGGTTTCTAATTCTTGTACAACAAATCAAATCTATTGTTTATTAAATGTGCCTCTATGGTATCTAATATTTGGTACAATATATTTAAATACTTCTTATATGGACATCTTACCAATTCTCTATTATTGACAAAATTTTTGGGTTTCTCCACAAATGCAATAGCACCATTCTAGTACTCATTAGATAATTGATATTGCAAGGTTATCTAACTTTGTCAATGGACATGTTGTAACTAGCCTTCAACATTATAAGTCATTATATGTGTACTTGTTTATTGTATCCCCCAAATCCATCTTGTTTCTCCAACTTTAACAAATATGACCTTATTTCATTCGAGATATTCCTATAATTATTGCCTTGACTTATCCACAATATGTTATCATAAACATAAAAATTTTGGTCGCATCCTCCTATAGTTCTCCAAATGTGTATATTATATATTGATATATTACACACTTGAAGATCAATTGAGAAAGAAATTTCTATCAATTGAAATGGTAAGTAGATAAATTGAGCACAATAAGTAAAAGATATATTCCAAATTGTCCATATTTTTAAGACAATTCAAAGGTAGGAAGACCAACCAACCCTTGAATAGGTTTAAGATTATAGTATAAATATATTTTCAATTTAACATTTTATAATTTTTAATTACAATAGTTTTAATAAAACTTTAAATTCATTCATTTACATGTTGTTATGTTGATAATTTAATGATATATATTATAATAGTTAATTCGTCACCAACATTATCCCTTTTTTATTATTTTAATTGATTACTTAATGATGTAAATATTCCATATCATCAAATATTACGTAATTTAGTCCCTAAGATTTATTACAAATTACTATTATCTTAGTATTAAATTAATTATTGTTATATGACATACGAATAATATAAATTATCATACATTTCACTATCTATTATTACTTATATTTCTAATACTTTAAATTAGTACTTCTTTTATAAAATAATAGGTTAATTACAATTATATGGCTTATTTATCATATTAAATTATTATATATTTTATTATACTTTACTCCTTACATTTTGGTACTCTAAGTTATTACTTTCATTCTTATGTAATATAACGATTTAAATGCCTTATGTTACTTACTTATAATATTAAATTATTATGCACTTTACTATTCATTGCTCCTTATATTATTAGTTCTTTAAATTATTACTTTTATTTTTGTATGATATAGTAAATTAATTATTGTTATATGACTTACATATAATATTAAATTATTATACATTTCATTATCCATTACTGCTCATATTTCTAATGCTTTAAATTTTTATTTAAATTGCCTTATAAAATAGTAAATTAAGCATCATTATATAACTTACTTATGATATTAAGTTATTTCCCATTTTATTATGTATAATTTCTTATATTTTTAGTACTCTTGATTATTACTTTCATTCTTACATAATATAATGATTTAATTGCCATTAGTATTAAATTATTATGCATTTTATTATTTATTGTTCCTTATATTTTTATTATTTTAAATTATTATTTTCATTCTTGTATAATATAGTAAATTAATTACCATTTTATTACATATTTATAATATTAAATTATTATATATTTTATTATCAATTGCTACTTATATTTTTATTACTTTGAATTATTACTTAAATTATAAAATATTTCACATATTAATAATTTTTTTATATTCATTACTATAATTATCAAATTAAATTGTTGCCATTTTTTAATTACTTTCATTTTTATTAAATTTAACAATCTAATAAAAATTATATGACTTACTTATAATATTGAATTATTGCATATTTGGTCCTCTATTGATATTTAGTAATATAATTTTATTAAGTGTTAAATACTTATTATATTATTTAGTAATTTTTATACAAAGATTTAATTAAGTTATTTTGTAAATGGTTAATTATTTTATTAGTATTCTAAATGATTATTTAATTAACTATCATCAAAATTTTTATATTTTTATTCATGTAATTGTCAAAATTTTTGCTTATTGTTTCTTTATATGCTTTTACTTTTAATATAATTTAATAGTCAAAATTGTTACAAATTTTATTATCGTATTTTCTAACAAACTTACTAGAAGTTTGACATTATAAGTATAACAACTTCTATAAAATATTAATTTTATCAACCAACACAATGAAGTATTAAAATAAATTCATATTCAACTATCATATCAATATTATCAGATGTTTAAAGCAATCATAACATAAAACTATAGGAAATTATCTATTGTCATATAAAATATTATATTAAAATATGCAAAATACTATTCATATTTATTATATATTAACACATTAAATATATATGTCATTGTACAAAATAACAATTATATCAAACTAAATTATTACAATATAAATTTATTTTCATGTATAATATTACAACTATTAAAAAATTTAGTGCATGAACTTTTTCAACATACATTAACACCAAAATGAACTAACAATTAGCAAGTTTAATCATAAATGCAAAATCCAAAATCTAATTATTTAACCATATAATATTCAAGAATAAGTAAATAAATATAAAAGAATTATAAAAAATAAAAACAAAAATTGAAGATCACATACTTGAAAATGCAAAAACAAGAGATGGAGAGCTCTACTGGCTATATTACATTGCATTAGAAATGGCAAAATGAAAGGGAGAGGTGAAGTAGCAAATTTATAGGTAGGGCTTATACAAATGATATTTTATTATCTCTACAAGTGGAAAAGTCATCTCAATAGGTTGAACAAAAGGGCAAGTGTGTTATTTTTCCCTTCTTACCTATTGAAACAACATATGTCATCTGTATTTCTAAGAGCACATGCATTATTTTGAATTTTTGACTTTATTGAGATGACAATTGTCATCTATAAATCCCCTATAATTGTCCTTAATGCTTGCCAAAATTTGACAGTCAAATTTTTAGTGTGCCCAAAAATATTAACCTTATATAGATAACTTTTTATTATCTGTATAAGTTTTTTATATTTTTAAATTTTTTTAACTCTATACAAATGATATTTTGTTATTTTTATAGGGTTTTAATTTTTTTTTAAAATAAAAAATTTTACACAGATGATATAATGTTATCCATATAGAGTTTTTAGTGGGCCCAAAAATTGACAGTCAAATTTTTAGTGGGCTCAAAAATATCAACCTTATATAGATAACTTTTTATTATTTGTATAAGTTTTTTTATATTTTTTTAAAATTTTTTTTAACTCTATATAGATCATATTTTATTATTTTTATAGGTTTTAATTTTTTTTAAAAATGAAAAATTTTACACAGATGACATAATGTTATTCGTATAGAGTTTTCCTCTTTTTTTTCAAAAGTATGGAAAATTTTTTTGTTATCTGTATAGGTTTTTTCAAGTTTTTTTAAAAGTTCTTAAATCTATACAAATAATCAAGTTTTTGTCATCTGTACAAATGTTATCTGTGTAAACTATATTTGTCATAGTGTTATCAGTTTCTAATTTTTCTTTTAAAAAATTAGTTTCAACCCTTATTTTTATTAAAATAGTTGTTATCTGTGTTGCAACATTCTTCGAGTATGTTGTAATAGTAGTTGACTATGGTAGGTGGAGAACAATCTTCGATGATCATAGTTAACTACATTGGACTTAAGGCTAGCTCTACTGAGTATAGTTGACTACCTAATCACAAAATGTAAATTTTGCTACAATTTCACTATTTATCTATTAACAATCTTCCCTAAATCACCTATCCATCAAGTCATAACATAACCGTATGCTCAAAACATTAAATTATTATCCTTATATCACAAAACTCATCAAACAAAAATCTATTTTAAGTTAATAATTCACATTCCATACAAAATCTTCAAAATCCTCATAAATATCAAAATTTTTAAAAAAATAAATCTAAGTTAGGGTTTGGGTAGAAAGCCACTCAACTAGTATGAAGGAAATGAAAAAGGATGGATTTGGTGTTTACTGGTTTTAATCCCTCAAAATCCTAACAAATTGATATTAATGTTTGAAATCTTTCTTGAATCAAAACCCTTCAATCTAGCCAAATATCAAGAAAAAGATGGGGAAAAACTCAAACAGTGGCTAGCATTCAAAAAATCTTACCTTAATTGTAGAAAAATTTGATGAGATTTGGTTCCTTTGTTGGCTTTGATTGAAGAGATGGATGGGGAAGAGAAGATGAGAGGGGGAGAGGATGGAAGTAAAAAGGTGTTTTTTTGATTGGAAAATGAGGGGGGAATTGAAATTAGGGCATTTAAAATGGGGTAAGTGGCTAGGATATTCTTGAAAATAAGTCCTAAATCTCTTCCATATTCACATGCTCATTTTTACACACTTATAATCCTTAAATATATTATTTTATTTATTCTTAGTGAATTTATACAAAATTCTTACTTTAAAACTCATTTGATTTATTAATTCTCTTTTTTACCTCATCCACATTTTTTCATTGTGGTTTATCCACTCTACCTAAAATTCCATTTTAATCACTCTCATCTCAATTTATTAATTATTTTATTCATAGATAAATTCTAAAATTTGAGAGGGCCATAACAGAGTATTTATTAAAAAAATTAGAAAGATGGTATCGATGGTCTCTATTTTAAGGAAATACCAAAGAATGACCTATAATTATAAGCATGATTATTTGAAAATATTTAAAAAGAAAAAGTAATTTTATGATTTACGAAAAAAATTACAGAAGTCGTAATGGTACTCCCTATTTTAAGGGAGAGTACCAGAGAATGATCTGTAATTGTAAGCATAATTATTTTAAAATATTTAAATAGAAAATGAAAATTAACTTCGGTAATCAAATTTTGCAAATGAACACTCTGTTATAGACAGATTACTTTAGAATCAGATTTTGAAATTTTGGTGGATAATTTATCCAATGAAAAATCTTCTACTGTTAAGCCTCATCCTCCGTTTATTTTGTATGTTCAATACTAATTAAATTAAAAAAATTGATAAATGATAACTTCTCTGTTTTTCTAAAAAAAAGAAAAATTATTTTTCTTTATTATTATACTTTTAAGTATCATTATTTCAATTATAAAATATAAAGATTATATATTATTTTTTATTTATATACAAATAATCAAATTTCCTATATATATATATATATATATCTTCTGATCTAACAAACGGAATGCAAGTGCCAAAGGTCTTCACTTTTATTGTAAGAAGCTTCTGACTCTCAAAATTGAAAATTGAAGAGTTTTTATTACAGAGAAGAAAATAATGTGCATTTTTCAAAGAGGGAAAAAAAAAAGAATTTTCAAGAGAAGAATTATTTTGTCCTCTTTTCATATTGATTGGAATATTTGGCCACTCTCTATAATACCAAAATTACTTTTACTAGGTCAATTGTCAGTTAATTAGGACAGAAGTGAAGAAAATTTTTTTTCCGCTTGGGCGTGAGACTTGAGAGTGGAGAGAGAAGGAAAATGTTTGGCATACATATTTTTTTTTCATGCACAGTAAAATTTATCAAATTATGAAATCCATAATCTATAAAAAAAAATGTTCATAATCTATAAAAAATGAATATAAGGTACCTCCAAAAAAAAATGTACGGAACAGATAGCAGACAAGAGAAAGTACAAAATTCTTATTTCTCCTAAGTAAAAAATATCTTTTTTATGAAACATTAGATAAAAAATCAATTTGAAGATTAAAGTATTGATAATTTTTTAATAAATGTCATTTTCAAAATTGAAATTTATATTCATTGACAACTAAAATCTATTCGGAACCACTGTATTTCCCCTTAAACTAATACTTTATGAAACATATTCTTCTAAGAGGTAAAACGTACTTCTCCCCAAATGAAACATATTCTTACTTCAAAAATGTAATTTTTAATTTTAATTCTCAAACAAAAAAACACACTTTTATTAAAAAAACATTTTTTATGAAATTAATTCTCTTAAAATTGACTTTAAGAAAATCAACCTGTTTAAGTCCAAGATTTCCAAGTGTACCCTAAGCCTAATAATAGTAAAAGAGAAGACTGTCCTGAAGTGGGTTTTTTGTACCGCAGTTACGGAAAAGTGAATCCTACAGATTAGGCATCTAACACAATGACAAATACAATTTTAATGTGTAAACCTAACAACTGGCCGGTAGAACACTATTGATATTCATTCCAATTAATGACATGAAAGGACTTCCAAAGCTGGCATCGCCACTCCTTAAGGGACCCGACCTTAATATAACGTCCACTGGCTGATTCACCCTACATTAAGAGTATATGACCTACATATTGGACCCCACCTCCCCCCATTGGACCATTTAACTTTTTCTATAAATGAAACTACTTTTGTAGCAAAAACACTAAAACAACTCAGAAGCAAAGCCACTCTGGTACATTTACTACTCTGAATTGTTAACAAGATAGGCTAAATGGTGGTTGAATTGTTGGTAGAGCCAGAGCCCACTTCCCTGATCTTTGCAGAAGATTATCCTTCTGTCTTGGCCACTAGCTGTAATTTAGGGTTTAGGGTTTCTAACTGTAATTTGTTCATAGCAACCTCTCCGAGTGCATCTCTCCCCTAATTTTCTATTTTAGACTAGACTGCGTAACTTGTGCATGTGATTTTGCCATAATTTTGTAAGTTAATTATTTACATAATTTTTTGCTGCCCAACCTAGTTTACATATAACTTTAAGACTAGAACTATAACTTGTGGACCAAGTAATTTTAATTTCTAGCTATCCTCACCTTTTGCATTGGGTAGGATGTCAATTTGAAATCAAGAATTTCATCTATATGATCCAATTGGATTGGAGTAATACGGGTGTGCGACGAATTGCATTTGTTTCCCGTTGATGTTGACACTGGCCGTACACACATGCAAATTGGTTCATCACACTTCAATTATAGCAACAATTTATTTCTTCTCAACGGATCCTCGCCTTCTGCAGCCCAGAATTTTTCCCCATTCTCTTCTTCGTAGAAAGATATATGACCCCTCAACATTTTTGTTAGAAGCTCGTGTATAACTTCAGTTTTGCAATGTCGTTAACTTAAACAATCGATGACTCCAAATATTTGATGATCTTTTTAATAAAAATATTATATGTATTGAAAATAAAATTTAAAATAAAATTTTAAAAATTTTATATCTATTAAATTAAATTCCATAATTTTACTTTACCATTTTGCTTTTAATAATAACCTTTTAAATGAAATCTCAATATAAAACTAGTCAACAACTACCGAGTGTTACAATTATAAAGGAAAGGAGAGGAGTTCACTGAACAACCAAGTCAAGCAACAACATTAAATAAAGGGGTACAGCAGACGGAGAGGATTTAGGTGATCATGTTTAATATCAGTACGAGAACCTCCTTAGTTTCGCCCACCATACTTTGCCCTCTTTTCAGTTCAAACTTGTTTGCCTTTATCTCTCTCTCTCTCTCTCCCCCTCGCTCCCTCTATATATTTTCAGTCTGCTCCTTCTGTACTTTCCTTGTCACTTTGTGAAATCAGAAAATCACAGGCCGTTTTCCAATCATGGTGCAATCAAAGAAGTTCAGAGGTGTCAGGCAACGCCACTGGGGCTCTTGGGTTTCCGAGATTCGCCACCCTCTTCTGTAAATCTCCCACATTTCTCTACCACTCTACAATTCTCATGACAATTTATTCCAAGCTTTGAAAAGCTATCAGTTTTCATCATAGTTAACCTAATTTTATGTCTGATATGTAATATATACGCAGGAAAAGAAGGGTTTGGCTAGGCACATTTGAAACAGCAGAAGAAGCAGCTCGAGCTTATGATCAAGCTGCCATTTTGATGAGCGGCCGAAATGCCAAAACCAATTTTCCGATTAGCCAAACACCGGAAGGAGACCCGAAGACGGCTAATGAAGATTCTCCATCATCAACTCCGAAGGATCTGCAAGAAATCCTCCACGCGAAGCTTCGAAAATGCGGCAAGTTGCCTTCCCCGTCCATGACCTGCCTGAGGCTGGACACTGAGAATTCTCACATTGGAGTGTGGCAGAAGCGGGCCGGGCAACGATCCGACTCCAACTGGGTCATGACCGTTGAGCTCGGAAAGAAGAACGCCGCCGTTAATGAGGCTGAAGATAATGGCCCTGCTGCTTCGTTGCCTTCTTCTGATCAGTTGTTACCAAAAGAGGCTGAGAAGGATTTGGGGATTGATGAAGACAGAATTGCGCTGCAGATGATCGAAGAGCTTCTTAACAGGAATTGTCCTAGCCCTTCCTCGTTTGATCATGCTGCTGCTGATCGAGAACCAGAAGACAATAACAGCTTTTTCCTCTGAGCTTCTTTCTTATAGCTATGTCATGATATTCATGTTAGTTTGCAAGGTTCATGCATGTTTGGGAGAAAAGAAAATATATATATGAAAGGTGTCATATGTTCTCTTCAAAGATAACTGTGTAGAATCTGTAGATATTGATGCGTACGTCACAGCCCAAATCAATCAATTAGAAGAATCTGGGCTGTGTTAAGATCTACTAATACTATATAAGAATCTTTGGGGTGTATACGAATTGTCCAAATAATGTCAAGAAAAAATATACAATGCTTATTGTTATATGAAACATAATTTGTCCCTTATTAATGGAATTCCGTCCTATCATTCTTTTTTTAACAATTTTGCGCATGAATATGCTTAGTTGTTACTTCCTCCAACTCTAAACTAATTTAAATTCTTCGATGTAAATCTTTTTTTTTTTTTAACAATAGGAGTGACCCGAATCATATATACGTAATGTTTTGCATTTAAAACTAATATAACGAAGATGAAGATCTTTAAGTTGATATCAAATGTTATTGTAAAACCAAAACTGCCAATATTTTTGGTGTTCATGTTGGTCATATCAATTTTATATTAAAGAAAGAAAGACATACAACTTCTACATTTATGTTTGGGAATATAGCAGCGAGAATAAAATTTTGTATAAGAACAAAACTTCATAAAAAATATTAATCTTTTTCTGATATAAAAATTATCAGAAACAATTAATGGTAACATATAAGACACGTATACGCATGTAACAAGGATAAATTGTGATTATAAATTTTTATATTGATAATCATAATTGAAATATAATTAAAAAAATATCTAATCATTTATAAAAATTGTGTAATCTTATGCAAGATTTAATAATCACGATGTATTTTTTTTGGACGGCCATACCCAACAGTTTATACGTACAGCTTTATCTCTTTTTTCCTGGTTAAGTTGCATGCGTGTCTACATTTGTATGTAAGTAAGAAATGTCACCATTACTCTTGGGAACGTGCTGAAAGCAGCGGATGTTGAAATTTTGGAAAATTTCAACGTCAGCATTGAACCCCCAACCATACAGAACGTCCATTATGTAAAAGCGGCATCAGTGTCACTTTCTCTGTTCCGTCCCCAGCACCTACATGACCCGCAAATTGGTCATATGTGTCTCCAATTTAAAGCCCCAGTGAGGGAAGAGTAGATGGAGAGTGCAAAACTGCTCCTTTTGCTTTTGCATCCGTATTATTATTATTATTATTATTATTATTATTATATCATCCAATCATTATTTAATGTGAATTTCATAAAAATATTGGGATTTCCCGCATGTGATGGGCCAAACATAATACTCCCTCCGTTTTTATTTATCTATCGTCATTAACCGATTTCACATATATTAAGAAAATAATTAAATTTATTTATTTTTAATGAATTTTATAAGAGTACTCTTTATGCATAAAATTTAAAATAATTGAAGATAAAAAGAAAAATATAAAGAAATAAATACAAGTTGATTAATAATGTTGAATAATAAAATATTTATTAATAAAAGAGAAGGATAAATTTAAAAAAAAATATTTAATATTTTATTAAAATTTTAAAATAATAGATAAAAAAATAAATTTTTTTAAAAAATATGATAAATAAAAAAGAACGAGAAGTAATTATAATTGCAGTTGATGCACTCACTTCAAGTTTCTCACTGAATAGTTAAAGCCCCGGTGAAAGCAAAGTTGGTTTCTTGCTCTTCATGTCTGACATGTATGATTTACTACCGGAATACTATTTTCATGCAAACACAGCACCTTTCAAATTAAAGATATGCTTCTAAAATTGCCCCGCATGTAGGTTCAGACTTGGTTGTGTGTGTTATGAAGTGCTTCAACTACTTCAACTAAACCACTTGAATCATTTGCTTATGATAAAATCCATAAAACCAGGCGTTGATTGGAAAAGACACGACGCTCTATCTCTTGGTGCAATTATTGACTTTCAAGTCACATTATACGAATGGTAGAGTCTACGTCCTTTTCCTGGATGCTAATGATGCACTGGGGGGTCTCCTTTCATTAAGAAAATTTAAATTTACCATAAGTTGCTTTTTGCAAAATAAATTGACGTCACTTATAAGTCATCACATAGCAATAAATTAATATCTTTTTATACGTGTAAAGTATCGTACATTTAAGCTTAAAGTAATAATATTTGTGCATACATAATTTTTTTTTATAATAGAAGCGTTCATGTGTAATTTTGATATAAAGAAAAATAAAAGTTCTAAGATAGTACTGAATATTATTAATTACATCATTAAAATGTAAATTTATGCATATTATCTTTCGTATTCATGCATGTAATGTATTTTGAATTGAGAGTTATGTTTTGAGAAAAATATATATACATATATAATATGAAACTTTTGTTAATAAGTTATTGGAACATTTCATTTAATTGTTAAATTTAAAGTCTTTACGATGTTACACAATTAATTCAATATACAAATTGTAACTGGTATTCTTAGTGGTGCAATGCATGACGCTTGATGCTGGTTTAAGAATTTTATTCCCTTTAAATCATGAGTTTCAACTCTCAATTTTATATGTATATATATTAAGCAGTTTACCGCTTGTGCAATTAAAAAAATTGTACTATAATACTAGCTAGAACCTATCTTAACCCTGTGTTTATTGCAGATATTGTTATAATTAACTAATTAACTGAAACTATGTTGTCTGAATGGGCGTCTATATATATAGAAGAAAAAAAATTAGGAACCAACCGAAGAAGTTAGAGTTACAGATCACTTACCTGCTTGAAGAAGAATCTGAAGCTATTTGATGGCTTAGGTTACCTAAAAGAGGAACAAACGGACATCAATATCTTGCACTTTTTAGTCAGTCCACTGTTAGAAATAGATGGATGACTTCTTTTTCAATTAATCAACTGATTAATTATTTTTTCCGAATCACAAATCCCTATCATATAAATTGCTTTCTTGATTGAATTTTGTTTGGAAATAGCGTTATAAGAAATTGCAGTCAATTCCTCAATGAAGAGTGCTTGTATGCTAATCAATGAATTAATTATTCATCTGATCACAAGTTCTCAACTGAATTGTTTCCTTTTTGGGATGGAAGAGTACTGACAGTCAGTTCACTAAACTCACCATCGCAAAAATTTGAAATCAAACTTCAAATGGGAAGAAAGTGAAAATTTTCAAAGAATGTCACTACTAAATACTCACGCATTTGTTATATATATATATATATATATATATATATATATGGAGTTAGGATCCAAGAGTTTGTCACTACAACAAATTAATATTTGTACTACAGTTAAAATCGTGATATAAGATCAAAATTTTTATGGTTATACTATTTAGTCATAGAAATATTAGTTTAATGATTCCGTGGCACAAGTAAGCATGAGAAGAAAATTGTTACGAAAAAAAAAGTCCGATAGCATAAATAATTTTTTTTATCATATGTTTACTTGTAACTAATAGATTCTTCTAATCATGAATACAAATGTGGCAATAAAGATACATTCATGGTTAGTAACTCATATTATTATGAATAAAATTGTGGTAAAAATAAAAATAAATTATTATAAAAACTAATGTAATTAGTTAAAATAATTTTTATATATCTAAATTAAATTGATTATCTAGTCAATTCAATCATGTGTTATCCTATCATTTTATTTGTACATTTGCTAAAATCTATTAATGCTTTTGACTTATATTTAATTAGCATAAATCATTAAAACTCTATCTATCTAGAAATTACAAATTGCATTTATTGGGAATTGAACCTGAATCTTCAAGTTGAAGAATGTCATACTTTACCATTGCACTAGTTTGTTTCTTTAATATTATAATACAATATATTTTATATAAAGTTTTAATTGACTGATTAACTTCAAAAATAAAACTAATAAAACTACACTTATGTAATACTAATTATATAATAAAATATTACATAAATACATATAATAAAAATACATTAATACTAAAATATTTTATAATTTTATTTTAAAAATTAATTTTTTATAAACTAAATTCCCATTTCTTTCATTATTAATTTTACTTATATCAAATTTATCCTTTACAAATATCTTATATCAAATTTATCTCTTAAAAATAATTAATTTGTTAATTTTATCCTTTTATTAATATTTTTTATTAATTATTATTAATTGATTTATTACAAAATAAAAGTGAAAATTTTACATCTTTTAAACAATTTTTTATTATTTTCTAAAATTCCTTTAATAAATGTTGAATTATATGAAATAAATATCCATACAAATAATAACTTTGAACTATTACGTATATTTAAATTTTAAATATAAATTAAAATTTAAATTATTATAAATTATTGACTTTTAATTTTTATTGATAATACATATTTTTGTCATTCAAAAATATAAATTAAATCATTCAAACCTTCATAAATTTTTTTATATTAATTTCTTTTCTCATATGTTATTTATATTTAATTTTTATTCTTCTATTTATCAAGTTATTAACCTATCTAAATTAAAATAGTGATGAATGTAAAATTTATTATTATATATTTCTATAATAAAATTTATTATAACTTATCTCATAAATTAGACTATTTATATATAATATAATAATATTAGTATTTTTATAATATATATTATTTGTTAACAAATTTTCTAAGAATAAAGTTATGCAAAAAATAAATAAATTTTTATAATATTTTATACCTTGAATAATTTTTTAATTGATATTTTAAAAATTAGACTGAATAACAAATTGAAAAAATTGTTATATATGTATGTATTATATATATGTATATGTGAATCCTATTTATTTTTAATTTTAGTATGTATAGAATTTAAATTCATTGAATAATTATATAATACAATCTTTAATATATTATAATATTTATTTTATTGATATATTTAATCTTATTATATAAATTTAATTGATAAAAAGTTAAATAATTATTTATTATTTATGAAAAATAATTGCATTCTAATAAATATTAAATTTAGTATATATGTAAATAAAAAATCTTATGAGCTTAACAATTGAATTCTTTTTTACATATCTTAAGGTTTGGGGTTCAACTTCTATTTCAATTATGTTAAGAAGAATAATAAAAGTATATAACTATATAATTTATGGGTAGTTCTATCTTTTTAAATATATTTTATGAATCAGTTAATTGAAAATGTTAAGTTCTATAACTTTTTTATTTTTATTGATAGGGCCAATCAATTGATCAATTGATGAATTAGTTATTTATTAAACATCCATAATATATAAATATTTATATTTTTTATTATCTACCATATTGTAGAATATTGCACTTATTATAAATAATATTTTTTATATGTACAGTTATAAAAAATGATATATTTAACTATAATTTTACTCATAGAATTAATTCATGGTATAAGTAATACTTTGCTATAGATAAATTTTTCTAACTTATATGATAAAATAAATGATACTTTGTCATAAGAAATATATACTTATAACTTAATTTATGATACAAGTGATACTTTGTCATAGGGAATATATTCTTATAACTTAATTTATGGTACAAATAATACTTTATCACGAGTAAATTTTTTTTATAATACAAGTGGTACTTTGCCATGAAGAATGTGTTAACATAACTTAGTTTTGTGGCATAAGTGATATTTTTCCATGGATAAAATTTTTCCGTAGCACAAGTGATACTTTTGCTACGAAAATTGTATTTTCGTAATTTTATTCGTGGCACAAGTGATATTTTGTCATAGGTAAAATTTTTCCATAGCATAAATTTTTTAATTTTTTAAACATTTATTTAATTTTTTTGATCCTGTGGTAAATAGTACAATTTTCACTATTTTTGAATTTTCGTAGCATAATTCATGGCATAAGTGTTAATTTGTTATAGTGTGTGATAGTAAATGTAAGAGTCATTTGATTTGTATAAGAAGTAACTTTTTATAAAAAAATTAAATTATTAAAGAAATAACTTTTAATATAAACTTTTTTTAAGTATTTAAAGTAGTTTGATTGATATATAGGAAGTAACAATTTCTAGAAAGTGATTTTGTATATTTTTTTTAATTCAACTTTAAATATTTTAAAAAATATTAATAAAATTATTACTATACCCTCAATATTATTATAGCACAAATTAATAAATTTTAGTTGTCATTAATTATATTTAATATGAATAATTTTATTATTGTATCTATAAATAATATAGAAAGTAAAACTTAATTTTATTATTATATCCATAAATAGTATAGAAAGTAGAATTTACTTAAAAGAGATGCAAGTGAGCAACTTTTCATACTAAATAAGATTTCCCTAAGAAATCCTATTTTCTCTAATTCATTAAATAATAATTAATAAAAAAATTCACTTCTTTCCTATTTTCGAAGAAATAATATTGAGGCAAATCAAACAATCTTGTATTTTAATATTTCAAAGAGAGTAAAATTTGTAAATTAATGAGAATATTTTAAATGAAATATATTATTTTATGTAGGATTTTAAGTAAGTTAGCAAGGCCACATGCCATCACTAGAATACATGTAACTCCACAACTAAGTAAGACGTCCATTTTTTATTTTTAAGGCTTTGTTTTGCTTAATAAATAAATTAACTTATAACTTATTAACTTATTGATTTAGTTAATAAGATATAAGTTAACTTCTAAGGATGTTTTACACATTTATTTATCAAAAAAAAATAAAGTAAACTCTAATTTAATAAATTATCTTAAGTAGCTTATAACCAATAAATTGATAATTTTTCAAAAAAATTTCAAACTTATCATTTTTATTTTTATTAATTTATAACTTATGATTTTAATAAAGTTCTTATTTTAAATAATAAATAAAAATTAATTAAATAAGTAAATAAATACATAATATCAATAATTTAGTATAAATAATCAAATAAAAATAAATATATGATGCCATAAAATATAATTAATTTTTTAAGTAATTATATTTCTATTATAAATAATAACTAAAAAAATGATATAAGGTAATCAAATATAATTAATTAAATTTTAAGTGATTATATTTTTTATCAAACATCTTGATTTTATTAATATAACTTGATTTTTAAATAAATATGAATTACTTTAATTTATATATCTATTTATATTAATATATCATTTTACATCCTTATATTTTTTAGTTATTTCAATAAATAATTTTTTAAATACTTTTTATACAATCAGTTAACTTATCAACTATTAATTAATTTATTAATCATTAGTTAACTTATCAATTATTTTTACAAAATATGGCCTTAAATATATTAGTTAGTGAGTTAATGTTGGACTAAGCACAAGCTACTTATGTGTTTAATCTAATGGCCCTCCTTAATTACTCCCGACAGAAATTAATGTTCATGGGTGTATCTTCCCTCATATTCTACATGTTTTTCTTTGATACAGGTAAGGAAAATGATTCAAATTAATGATGGATTAAATCACTCTCTTAAGTACTTCCTATAATTTAATTCAATTTTTAATTAGATCACTACAATTTTAAAGTTTTAAATTGCATTGTTATATTCATTTCAATATTCAATGTTAACAGTATTTTTTTTTTCTCACTTCTCCATCAATTCAAGGAAATTGACAACTAAGAAAGTAAAGAAATTCAGATCTCTATCCTACAAATACTTCGTGAAAGGAATTTTACACTCAATTTACATATCTAATCTTATGTTATATTTAATTAAATGGGAGAAGGAATGAAGAAAGAAAGAAAAGTTATGCAATAATTAATCACTTTTTGATTTGAAAAATTTTTATTAAGAGAGAAAAAATAAGATTATATGATAAATATTTTAAAATTATTTAATACTATTCACTACATATTATTTTATGTATATTCTTCTGATTTGTAGTATTTTCAGACGTCAACGAAGGGTGAGAAATCCAGTCTTATAGGATCTGAATGCTCTTATATTTTTCTTATGTTATTTTTCAATTATTTTTGAAGAAATAAAGATTTTATCAAATAAAAAACATAAAGATATAATTTTTATATTAAAATTCATTATTTTTATTCAAATTTATAATTTTAAATAAAAAATTATGTTTATCTTACAAAATTCATTTCATCCATTCATTAGGAAGAGGAGAGTGTCCATTGAGGTAATATAGCGCTTTTCCCTTTTCAACTCATTGTCCATTTTGTAGATTATCAAGTTGACAAGCACGTTTTCAGGTGCGTTTTTAATGTACATCTAGGACATTTTGACAAAGAAGACAAAGCTCAGAGAACCATATACCGTTGTTTGCCGTATACATAAACTATAAATATCAAATTTGCATCCCTTCAATTTCTATAAAACAAAAAAAAAATGAAGGTGTCAATTTTATTTAAGGAAAAAAAAAACAAAAATTTGCTTGAGGCACACTCCAATGCCACCTCGTGACGAGGTCGTATGAGTACACCTTCAAAAGCATTTTTATTTAATATTTAATTTAACATAATATATTACAAGCTTTGCCATAAAACTTATAAGATGGTAAATTTATATTGCAATATAATTATAGATTATCCTTTTTCATTATTTTTTATGATTTGATATTTAATACATTTTTTTTCAAAATACTTATGACTTTTTATATAAATCATATAATAAAATCACATTTCATATATTCCTTACACCTTCAAAACCTATATCATAACTCACAAACACAATGATATTTGTTACCAATTGTATAAATATAACCCAAAATTTTATGAGAATATATCATAAATTATACAATAAAATCATGCTTATATAGAATACTTTATGTAATTGGATAACTTATATCATTATTTGGGAAACTAATGACATTAAAATCAATCATCATGCAAATCATAGTATAAATCCTAAATCCATAATTTCATACAATTCTACCATATAATTATATAATAAAATTGTATTTTAATATAATACTTTTCATACTCCATATACCTATAAAATTTATATTATTATTTACAAACACAGTCATCTGTAAAGCAATCATCATGCAAGTCATATCATGACTTCCACAAGGCATGCATATAACCTCATGCAACAAAGTCATAGTCATTGATATTACTTTTTATATTTCATGTAACAATAGAATTTATATCATCACTTGCAAATATGATGATATTCAACACAATCATCATGCAAGTCATATTATAAACTTTGAATTTTTAATCCTAAACTTAAAACCTTAATTCTTAAATCCATAACTTCATGCAACTATATCATAAACTACTCTCATACAATTCTTTCTGTACTTCATATATCTGTGGAGCTTGTAGTAAATATAATAACATCTAAAATAACCATAAGGCAAATTATATCATAATTTCCTTAAAAGATGTTTACTGATTCACATCTCATGCAAGTATACCTTGAAGTATTGCAAGTTTTATCATAAATTTCATAAGACACGGTAACTTATGGTAACATGCATACCACCAAATTTTGCAGTGGCATTGGATAGAGCAAGAGCCAAATTTTTTTACATTTAAATTGTGAATCTTGTATGGAAAATTTTAAGTCCTTTGTGCACATTCATATATTGATATCTATAAAAAGAAATTGACACTTTAATTTTGATTCAAATCTTATAACATCATAGGCAGCGCAGGGACACAAATTAGCTAGAGAGGCCACAATTTCAAAAAAAATAAAAATAAAGTCAAATTATTATTAAATTAGTGTTGATCACTATTCTTAAAGTTCATCGAGTTTTATTTATTGTAAAATTGATATAAACTAACTTACAATTATTTTCCTCTGTCTAGTGTGTACCAAGTGAAAATGACTGAATTAAAATAATATAAATAATATTACTCTTATTTACCACTAGTTAAATCAAAATACTGCTAATAATTTAAAAACTAAATTGATGAAAACTAAATAATCATCGAATAATGTTACTTCCACTTACATTTATTTATTCACCTCTCAATCTCTTTTTCAAAAGGAAAATGATAAATAGTACGAAAACTTTGTTCCGAAATGGAGCTTTTATCATTTTTCCTTTGTTTTATGTATAGAATGACCATATCACAATGGATAAATATAATCAGTATATTTCCTCTTACAATGCTTTGGCGCATATTATTCGGGTGATATAGCACAACCCTTCTCGAAAGATAGAAAATACTTGGCTTTCTTACCTTTTAAAAAAAAAAACTGAATTAACAACTGTTTCCTAATTAAAAAAAAAGAGAGTTAAAAATAAATAGATAAAAATGAAAATAGCATTACTTGTGAGTATGAGCTTATCGTTATGAATAATGATAATTAAATGAAAATATATATAGATCAAATGTTATATTTCTATTATAATTAATTATTAAGTTTCAATTTTCTTTATACATCATTATTACAAAATTGTAATATTTGACTTATTTGTCTTACAAATATGAGTTGTATGAATCATTTTATATATAGTTGAATAAAATATACTCCACCTCTTATAACTATCTTTCATCTTCTTTATACATTTCTTTAGTTATCTCATTTAGTATTGAACAATTTTATAATAGGTTATTAGCATGATTCTCTTCCAAATTGAGTTTTTAGATTTGTAAGAAAAATATTATCATTTGATTTATTCAAATCTACAAAGATAGAAATATTATCATTTAATCTGCTTAGATTTGTAAAACTTGTTAGCATGACTTTTTTCCTTATCAAATTTAGATATGATCAACTCTATTTTGCTATGTAGACTATTTATTTAAACATCCTTTTTATTTTTCTTTATGATTATACATATTAAGCTTGAAGCATAAAATAAGAAAAACTTATATGTAATTACTCTTATTATTTATGACAATTATTATTTGTGCATAAAATAGTTGAATTGTGTATAAAATTATTTCCTTATTCAAAATTTATTACTTAACATTACGATGAATAATTCTTGCATATTTATTTTATAATATTAATTTTATTATTTTCTAAGTTTATTGTACTAATAGGAAATCTATCAATTTAATACTAATACATGAATTTCATTTGTCTGCTATTGCACACAATTTACTTTTAATTTAATTATATTTTGAAATAATATGTACATATATAATTCAATGATTTATGTATGTATAATTTATTTTTGTTTTAATTGATATATTTTTGAATTCAATCAATATTCATATTATAGCTATTAATACTCAATATTATAGGAAAAATTATCTATTATGGATATTGAGTACTTAAATTCTTTTAAATATAATAAATCCTAAAAATATGATTTAATAAAAAAATAAAGTCTTAATGTAAATTTGTGTAAAAAAAAAGCTCTATCTTGCAAGGTTATTATTTATGTCTATCATAATTGCATTTAGTGGGTTTATGGCGCGAATAGTAACTTTGTCAAATTTACATACCTATTTTCTTTTGTACCTCTTTATTATTAATATACAACTTTATTGTAATAGATATATGATTTAATCATTTTTATTCCATCTTATATGTTTTATCTTTAATTAAATGTTTTACCACTATTATAATTAGTAAAAAATTAATATATTTATATATAAAATGACATTTCGAGAATCTCATATAAATCTAGATTCTTTATTTTTCCTTATCATCTAGTAAATCTTTTATGTTAATTTATATTTTAAATGTTTGTTTAGAAAACTTTGCAAATCTAAAATATTGAAGAAGAAGTTCACAAGTTTACATATTAGAGCCATGCTTATTAGCTTTTAATTTCATTTGAACAATTTCATTTTATTAAATGATTTGCCATTTACCTCGTATTTTTATGTATTTAGTAACTTGCTATTTTCTTTAAATGTGCCTAAGTCATCATGTATAAAAAAAAACTTGAAATTCTTACTTTTATTATCAAATTTCAAAGAACAAGTATAAATACAAGAGTTTAAACATTTTACCATTGTGTTAAAAGATTTATACCTTCTATTAAGTTGCAATCGGGTTATAAAGATAATGATTTTCTTTTGCCACTATCTTTATGTCAAATAAAATTTATGTAATAATGATAAAGTAAGTAAATGAAGTAAAATTTCATTTGGGGTTCGTTTAGTTGGGAAAAAATGAATTTTTGAAATTTATTTTCTATTTTTTTCCTTTTTGAACATTTAAAAATTTTGGTTAACAAAAAAATAAATTTTAGTCAATTAGAAAGTTAACTTATTTTTTAAGAAAGCAACTTCCCATTTTGAAAAATGAAATTCATTTTTCTTATTACTCAATACATCCATACCCAAGCCTAAACTTTCCTTTTCTACCTTTTCACCTTGTTATGCAATTGCAATCTTGAGTAAAATTTATTTTTATTTATTAAATATTTTCATGATAAATGCTCTATTTTTATTTTTATAAAATCTATTTTTATTTATTAAAGTCCAAGTGCACATTTTAATATAATAATCACTAAAATATTCTTCCTTTCTTTCTCATGATGGATGTTTTATTATATAATATTTTACAATAATTAATTAAACTAATTGTGTAAATTTATGTATAAGATTTTGTAATATCTTTAATATATATTTTGTTATTGAAAATCAATCATCATTGGATTATTGGGCATTAAGAATGATAAAAATTTTATAAAAAAATATTTTTTAAAAAAGTACGTAAAATTATAATAATTTTAAAGTAAATAATTTTAATTCACTTCAAACATTCTTAAGTAAATAATTTTAATTTAATTTAAATTAAATTAATTTTTCTTTGTGCACTAAACACCAAAAATATTTTTTCTTTATGCACTAAATAACAAAAAATTAATTCATTTTTCAGAAATATATTTTCTTAAGAAAGCATTTTCTAAAAATTTCATTTTTCCTAAACCAAATGGACCTTTAGTATCATTTTTCTTTTCTTTATCAATTGCATGATCAAATTTTTCTTTCTTTCTTTCTTTTATCATCATATAAATGCTTTGTCATACATTTTTTGGTTGAACAAAATAGTTTTTTTTATGAAAAATAATGAAATTCATCTAATTAGTTTTATTATATTCCCTAAAATGAATGCATTATTAATGAAAGAAAGTTTAAAAGTGGACAAGGTTATAACTATATATGTGAAAAAAGACTGGATTAATTTATGCAACTGTGGTAATTATAAGAATGGTACAAATAACTATAAAATTAGTTTTCTTAATTAAAAGTTAGAGAATATAATAAAAAAGGCCTATAATATCAAAAGTTATTGAAATTTTTGAATGAAATATTGTATGAAATGTCCTCGTTACGTACATGTTGTAAGTCTAAACATCTTGTGGAACTTTATTATGCTTTACTTTAAAAAAAATGAGATCAATTTTGTTGATAAAAATAGTACTCTCAACCATAATTCTTATAATATAACATATTTCGATATGACAAATTAGCTTGTAAATCACAAAGACAGAATTAATAATTTAATTAATAATAAAAGTGGTTAATTTCATTTTCTATTAAATTAATATTGAATATTATTCTCTTATAAGTAATGTAACAATGCATACCATTCTAAATAATGAAAAATATTTCTCCTAATGAGAGATTGGTGAAAATTATATCAATCTAATATCTAGTAGTATAAAGTTGATTGAAATAATTTTTTGTCAATTAAGTCTAAATTTTAGAGATATACAACCAAATAGACACTTCATTAAGACAATAACAAATTGAATATCTCTATATTATAATGATAGTTTCAAGTGAGAAAAAGGTATTGGAAAATATCTTTTAATTATATATATATATATATATATATATATATATATATATATATATATATATATATAATTAAAAGAATGATGAACTAGAAGTTTGTTAATCAAAATATTTTCATTATTTGGCATGATCAAATGGGCTATCTAGATTACTATTGATGTGAAAAGTAATTGAAAATTCACAAGGTTATTCATTGAAAAACTAAAAGGTTCTTTAATAAAATTTTATGCGCTATTCATTCTCAAGATAATTATAAGACTATTACCGATTAAGATTAGGACTAAATTCCTAGTATTTTTAGAATAAACATAAAATGATATATGTTGATCTATTTATCCACTATATGTGAATTATATGAATATTTTATTATTTTAGTTAATTCTTTAACAAAATAATCATATATGAATTTATTATTAATCATAACCTAATGTTTGCGAGATTATTTGCTCCAATAACTTGATTTTGAGTATAATTTCTTAACTATATAATTAAGACAATATCTCTTGATAATACTAGTGAATTTATATCCAAATTTTTTATTGATTATTACATGTCAATTAGAATAATTATTGAACATCTTAAAATATGTTCAAATATAAAATGATTCAACTATAATATTTTAATTATCCTAAATTATTAGTTATATCTTTATTTAAGAGAGCAAGATTCTTTATATTATCTTGAGGGGCATACAACTTTACATGTTGCAAAATTTATACGTATTAAGTCAAAAGGCTATAATTTCTCCTTATAATTAGCTTTAATCAGAAGCTAAAATATTATATATTATGCAATATATTTTTATTCCACCATAATATATATAAATAATTTTAAAAAGTGATAGAAAATATAAATTCATATGTGAAATTATATTCCCAAAATCATGGAAAGAAAATATGCAATTATAGAAATAATATAATATTAAATTATTTTGATTCTCACATAAAATGATACGAACCAAAATTCATAAGATGATTGGTTTATAAAGTATAGTAAAATTATCAAATATATTACTAACTAAAAGAGAATAAATAAATATTATATATCAGTCACAAAATTTATTTAAATTGATGCCTAAGTAGAGCAATTTATTTATCAACAATAATTGAGTCTAGCATGTGGTTGATGTATGATAGACTTATTGATTCCAAATTCAAATTTCTTAAAATAAAGAGGAAGCAAATAAAAGGCTTTATTGAGAAATTAAATATTTTTAAAGATATTTGAGACATAATTAACAACATGCTTTTAGGAAAAAATTAAGATTTGTGACATGATGATAAACATTTAGAAGAAGTTTAAGTACCTAAAATTTATGAAAATAAAGAGACTTCAATTGATTATATCTCCGATGAGAAAAATGGAATTAAAAAGGAATAGTTATCAATAATATAGTGCTCAAAATTATGAAAAAATAATAGTGAGTGAGGATTTTAAATTTACAGAATGATAAGGTATAATATTGGCCAAATGAAAAGAGAAAAGATGCAATTCAAATAGAAATGAAAATTTTAAATTTACTTGTAAAATAAAAATACCTAAAAGATGTTAAGCCAATAAAATACTCTAAATGTGTGAAATCAAATATATGATTATATCAACATAATAAGAAAATTAAAGCTATAAAGAGAAAATATGATCTACACATAAAGGTTTTTACAATGATTATTATTGGTTATGAGAATATTTATTTTTATATGGTGGATATAATTTTCTAGCAATGTATTAGAACTTAAAAAGTGTCGAATGGATTTCGTATATCCTATTTTACAAGTAACAATTAATAATTATATTATATAAATATTCTTGATAAATTTTAGATGCTTGAAGTATGGAATTTGAATTTTTAAGAAATATATTCAATTAAATTATAAAGGTTTTTGTATGAAATAAAATAATCTAGATGAATGTTTTGCAATCATTTTAATGAATATTTGTTAAAAAAAGTATAGAAAAATCCCTTGTATTTTTATTAAGAAATCTAAATACTATTTCACTATAATTATGACATATGTTGATAATTTGTGTATTATTGGAACTTATGAAGAGCTTCCAAAAGTAATAAATTATTTAAAAAATAAAAGTTTAAGATGAAAAATCTTGAAAAATTAAGTTTTATTTTGACCCGTAAATTAATCATTTAAATGATAAATTTTTTTTTATCAATTAAAATAGAAAGATCCTAGATATTTTCACATGGATATATCATACCCATTGAGTGTAATAATTGTTCAATTACTTAATACTAATAAGGATCTACTTTGAATTTCAAAGAGTAATGAAAAATTTCTTAGTCTTAAATTACTATATCTTACTATAATTGATGTACTAATGTATCTTGCTAATTATACATATCTTGATACAACTTTTTAGCATGATATAGGTCTTTTTAAACTAAAAGATATTGTAATAAAATTAAACATATATGTTATTATATCTATAGAATAATGATATAAGATTATTTTATTTATATAAATTTCGATTCATAACTATTTAATTATATAGATACAGAATGTTTAACCTACACAAAGTTTGATCTCATATTATTATTTTTGATAATGCATTTATGTCATATTTTTTGTTAAAATAAATTACAATTATAATCTTTCCATCATTGTATGTAACAAGTGAAGAATCAATTCCCTTGGATTTCAATAAAAAGTAATGTTACATGAAAAAGCTTAATTAAAGGATAATACATCAAAGGAAATAAAATAAATTGTATCTCATCAGAGTTTTTTCTTATACTCATAAAAGAATTGTGATCATACTTGATCATGATAGCAAATTTGTGTAGATTATCCTTAATGGAATTACTAATGAAGGTATTGACTCAAAGATTTTCAATGATATTTTTAATAGTAAGAGTTAAGTTCATGCTGTACAATTTTTTCCATTACCATATTTTTTTCTCCCATTGGGTTTTCTTAATAAAATTTTTAATGAGGTGGAATATTTATTAAAAGAATAATATATTTTTTCTCCTTTAATGAAATTTTTTTTCATTATATTTTTTCTCGGGAAAGGTTTTAACAAGGCATATTCTTTACAAGATGAATATCCAAAAGGAAGTGTTATGAATAATAATAATAATAATAATAATAATAATAATAATAATAATAATAATAATAATAATAATTAAATATAAATATCTATAAGTCAAACATTTATGATCAATTATTAACTTTCAATTTTCTTTATGAACTATTATTATAAAATTATAATATTTGATTTATTTATCCTATAAATATAGTTTATATGAATCATTTTATATACAGTTGAATGAAATATACTCCTCCTTTTATAATTCTCTTTCATCTTCTTCATATATTGCTTTAATTATCTCACTTAGTATTAAGTATTTTTATGATACTTATTTAATATAACAATGAAAATGAAAATATGTAAATATTAACTATATTTAACATAATTTTTAATAATAATTAATTTTTTTAAGAAAAATGCTACACATCTTGAAGTATAAATGTCAAATGGGAGCCAAATAACTAAATATGACTGCGTTGTCGTGGGATGTTGAGTTGGATTTGGTAGAAATTTTAGTCCTACGGCTAAAATGATTTTGGAAAACACCTGGGAATATATAGAATTTTTTTTGACAAATAATTAGTGTAAAATTTTTTTAATAAAAAATATAGTTGAAAATAAATAAAAAATTATTATCTAATTATATTTTTATAAAAAAATATTTAACATTATTTTTTCTCAAAAAATTAATTATTAACAATAATTATGCTAAATGTAAAATTATCATATTTTATACATTTAAATTTATTAATAATCAATTACTATATTAATGTATCAAACTAGCTTGTAACCAGCATGATGTACGTGTTTAATTAATTTAAATTGATAATAATTTATAATATAAATTATAATTTTAAAATTTAAATTATAAGATATTCAAATGACTAATGTAAAATATATTATCATATTTATATCAATTAAATAATTATAAAATTGATATAATTATATTCAAATTAAATGAGAGGATATACTATTTTTTTAACTCATTGCTAATTGATAAAATTAGTATATTATTATAATATTATATTAATAGCGATCATTACCATAATTTAAAGGATGTATACGTATTTAAATATTAAAATAAATTAAATTTTTAAAAAATAACATAAATTATATAAATATAAGAATAACATTTATTTATATGAAATGGAATATATATATCCATCCTGAATTTTATATAGATATAAATTATGATAAGTAATAAAATAAATATTATTTAATTTACTAAATAATTTTTCCAAATAATTTTTAAATAAAAAATAAAAAAATTTATTTAATCAAATATATTAATCTCTTCAAAAGTTACATGTTGTAATGAAAAATATATATGTTAAATATAGTCAAAGATTGTAATTCAATCTACAATAAAAAGGTGAATTCATACCGACCTTTATGAAAAATTTAAAGGTATTTATATTTCAATCTTTGACAAAAAAATTATATACATATTTTCTCAATGTAGAATATTTAAAACTCTTTCATTTTATTAACTTGCAATTGAAAAATAAATGTACATCAGTTTCATGCCATATTTAGAATTATAAAAAAAATTACTTTATAAAATGAAGCAAGTTGTATATAATAAATTTACTTTACATAAAAAAATGGCACAAAGTTTAAAACTTGCAAGAAAATGAGGCTTATAGGTTCAAAAGGTTGTTTCCTAAAATAGAATTCTCCTAGTGTAGTTATTTTAAGCAAAACATCCAAATGTAATATTTCCAAATATATAATTTTATCATAGTATTAAAATTTTAATATTATTGTATCTTGTATTTTGACATAATTGAACAAATGAATGTTAAAAACTAAAAAGTAAATTTTTTGTGTATTATTAAAAAAAATCCTCTAACACAATTATGCCATATATAATTACTCAAGAAGAAATAAAAAATGAAAATAATATTGGTAGGAGAAAATAAAAAAATAAATAACTATTTTTAAAGAGATCAATACTCACTAATTAATAATCATAGTAAAGTGACATGCCAAAACAAAATCAAAGGCAATAGCCATCACTTGTTGGGATGGCACAAAAATAATATAAATTGTTAATAGAAAAACTATATTGCTAGTTCGCATGATTGGAGTTGGTACAAATCGTAAGTTTTAACACTTGGGATTAAGAGATATAAGAGAAAAATAGAAGTGAGGTAAAAAAAGAACAATCAATAAAAAAAGATGAGGTAAAGAAGATATTAATACTCATTTGAAAAGAAAATCGATGATAATATATATAAATAAAAATTTGAATATTTTTCGATAATGTAAATAAAGACTTAAAAATAGAAATAGAAATCAAGTAGAAATGAAGGCGTAATTTTTATCAAAATAAATGAATTAATTATTGATAATCAATTATTGCTTATGGACATCAACTGATGTTGTATGAAAGAAAGAAATTAGGAATATTATTCTAAAAAGAAACCAATCCATGGAAATTAAAAAATTCAATAAATTAGGAAAATAAGAAACTATAAAATTATAAAAATATAATAAATGAGAAAAGGAAATTAGGAATTTTTTAATCAATTTAATATCAATTGTTATATGAGATTCAATTCTAGAAAATGCAATAAATCAACAAAATATTAAAATGGTTATGAAAATGTAATAAATGAGGAAAAGAAATTAGGAGGATTATTCTAAAGAGAAAAAATACACAAAAATTAAAAAATTTAATAAATTAAAAAAATTAGATCGATTACAAAAATATAATAAATGAAAAAAATAAAAAATTTTAATTTAATATAAATTACTATATATAAATAAAAAATTTAATTTTTAATACTCATTAAGTGAGTGTCACTAATTGCAATACAATATTTATTAAGGAATGATAAATTAATACGTAATAAATTATATGAATGATACTTAACATAAAAAAAAGATAGGAAATAATGCGGTTAATATATAATATAAAGATAAAGATAAAGATAAGCCTTGTAGCTATTATTTTTATTTTTATTTTTTAGCAAGACTATTAATCTGCTTATTATCACAGAGAACGCATATGATTTATTGTGCATAAATCAAGGATCAAATAGTCAACTAATTAACTAAAAATTTTTGTGCCGACAAGAAAATCTAAATACAAATTTGATTTATTTTCCCTCTCTCTAAATATTTTTTTGGCGGTCTCGTCCCCAAAAATGTTGCCGTACAAAAGTGGAAATGGTATCAAATTTCATATATTTGATTTTGAATGGACAGATAATAGAATGGAGATAAAGAACTTGTTTGATAAATCACTTTTGGTTGGTTTAATCAGACTTATTAATAAATTGATTTTGATATTTAGTAATTAACTTATTAAATTAATTGATTGTCGTTCAAAAAGACATTTTGAAAACGTCTGTTAACTTATAAGAAGATTAAAATTTTCTTAATTAAGTTTTATATTTTCAATTTTATCCTTTTTCAAAAAAACTTAAAGCATTCATATTAATTTCTTAAAAATAAATTATAATAATATATTAATTACAAGAAAATTTATTAAAATAAAAGAATACTCAAACAACTCATAAAATATATTCATGCTCTTATTTATTATTTTACATATAAATAACTAATTATAAACAACTATTTTATCAAATATTTTTATAATATAATCAGCTAATATAATTAATTATTAACTAATAAATAATTATTTTAGTTAATTATTATAACTATTAGTTAATTGTTAAATAACTTGTTCTTCTTTCTTTCATCATTGTTTATGATAAAGAAAATCATAATTAATTATAAATAATTAATTTTATTAAATATTTTTATTTAAATAACTAATACAATCAATTAATAATTAATAATTAATTATTATAACTATCAACTAGTTATCAAATAAAGTTAAAGTGATGCATAGGCTTTCGTATTAGAAGGCCAAAGTAACAAGAAATGGATGTTAATTTAACTTTGTTGTTATTAGTTAGCTTTTCTTCTTTCTTTCATCATCGTTTATGACAAAGAAAATTATACTTTATTTTTTAATATGTGATTTCACTTCCTTCTACTTTATTTATTTATAATTTTATATATCAAAATTCATCCATTAAACTTTGTTTAAAATTTATTTGTACTATTAATCAATAATATTTTACTTGTTTAAATTAATTTTTATTTAAAATTGAACAAAAAATTCATATCCATTTTATATAATTTCTATCTTTTCATATTTCAATTTAATATTCACTTAAGATTAATTTATTCCAAAAAGATCATATTTAACACTTGTTATTTACTAATTGTAAAGTGAATTTGCCGAAGATAAATTTTTAATAAAAGTTAGATTTTAGATAAATTAGCTTTGAATAAATATAAATTAAGTCAAAATATGGATAAAAATCACGTGCAATAAATAAAATTTTTTTATTAAATTTTGGATAAAAGTAATTTAGGTGAATAAATTGTTAATGGTTAAGAATACAAAATAGTAAATTTTAATACTTAAATTAATAATTGAGTTCAGTGATTAAGTCAAAATATGGATAAAAATCACGTGCAATAAATATAAATTTTTTATTAAATTTTGGATAAAAGTAATTTAGGTGAATAAATTGTTAATGGTTAAGAATACAAAATAGTAAATTTTAATACTTAAAATAATAATTGAGTTCAGTGAAAGGGTTTAAAATCAAAATGGGCAAAGTTTAATTTACCTATTATAATATTTGAGGTCAAAATTATTATAATTTAGTTGAATATCGTTCATTTTAATTATATATTTTATATATATGGCTTTATAAATTACGATGTAATACTTTACACGATTTTCAAAGTTAAGATACTTAAAAATAAATTAAAACTAATTTTTATATGAATCAATGAATGCTATTGAGATGAAAAATAATACAACCGAGTGAAAAAAGCAACCAAAAACTACGTTGAAAAGTTTCTTTTAATAGGAAAATATAGCGTGCGCGCGCGCGCGCGCACACACATATATATATATATATATATATATAATATAATATGTTGCTTATATTTATAATTAAAAAATTGATATTCAAATTTATAGTAATATAAAAAATAAATTTATTTTTTAAAAATATTTTTTTACATTTTTTATATTTAATATTAAATAAATAATAGAAAATATTTTTTCACTATGTCTTGTAGAAAATATTTTCTATAAAAAAAACGGAGCCTTAGTTCATGAAAATCTTGGACTATTAATTAATAAAAGGCTTAATAGGGTCATTACTTAAAGATCTCTGAAATAAAGAGGCATTCTTCCATACACCTCAAGTTAAGATAATATATATACAATTTTACAAATTTTATGTGACTTTTTTTATAAATATTTCTAATATTTTATAAAAAATTATAACTTTTTCATAAAATCTTATAATAGTTTTTAAAATTTTCGTACTGTAATCATAATCATTACTATATCATATTATTACTCTATCATATCGTAAGATTATAAAAGTTATATTTTATAAAAAATTATAAATTTTATGTAAATAATTGTACTTTTATATCTTATTTCATTATGAAAAAATGGCACACTTCATATCAAATGTTGTAAGTCTTGCAAAAAAATTATCATAAAATTTGTAATTAGTTGCATGCATACTGCCTTTTTCAACTTAAGGTGGTATGCAAGAATTTCCCCAAGAAACAATTTACAATAATAAAAAGAAAATTTTTAAAAATATATGTCTAAACGAACCCTGAGCTTTTCCGCTGCAGCGGTCCGAGTTCATCCTTAAAATGTGAAGGCTGATGGTTTGTCATTTGTGGAATGAAAAAGGAGGAAAAAGGGGATTTCCTTTCTTTCTTCCGCAATTGTGGACTGCTCGATCCCATCTTGTTGGGTTGGTTTCTATTGCTTGTTTGGTTGGGCTGCGTGTTCGGTTTCTGGCCCTTCTCTGCCTTGCTTGAACGACCTCGTGACCGTTTTAAAAAAAATCAAGGCCAGTCCAGGATTTTATGGGTCTTTCCATACGCTGGTGAGCGTGCCACTTATGTTGCTAGTTTGGCTGCAACTGTGTTTATTTGATTCCTGGGTAGCTAGTTTTGGGGACTTATTTTTCTTACATTCCCCTTTTTTTTTTTGTCAAAAAAGTATTTTTTGTAAAAAAATATAATTTATATGTATATTAATAAAAAAGTGACATATCACTTATATTTATTTAAAAAATAATATTTAGAAAATTAGAATTATAACAATAAAGGAATTTTTTAAAAATTTTCTTTAAATTCTTCATATTTAATCTAGTTTAGGTCCCTACATTCACCTAAATACATGTATTTTACTGCAATTAATATATAGAAAATATCAGTACTTCTGAATAAATATTATCTCTTTTAAGCTTCATACTTCCTACTAACAACTACTTTCAATAAGGAAGAAACAATTAAACAAACAATAAAAATGAAAGCTCAACTTCGTAGTGAAAAAATCTAGCCATAAAGGAACCTGTTGCTTACTTGTAGACTGGTGTCAACTTGCTGAACAAAGAGAAGAGAAAAATAATATATGTTAGGCAACACCATTTTCTAAAAATCATACAAGCAAATTTAAGGGAGAGAATAGACTTGACATCTCCTGAAATAATACATTCAAGAGAAATTTGATTGATTCTATCTCCACGATCTAAAACAGAAAATACAATTGCAAGATTTGAAGGTTTTAGTCAAAAGGAAAGGTATGAATATTATCAACTGCAATCTCAATCTCACAACTCCATTAGGTTGGTTTCATGGTTGAAGGTATTGCAAACCCATAAACCTGTTTTATGTAAAAACATGACTGGATCTCCTTTCATGCTTCCTTAAGTAAATTTGGTAAATTTATAGCCTTCAAGGATAAAACCTGTTGCATGATGGAAATGCGATAAAATGACTCAACATTAAGTCATGACAACTCTAAGTTTGTTATGATTGTTCAACATCCCAATCTCCTCTCCAAAAGGGCAATGTAAATTTTTTATCATTATCTTTTGATCTTTGTCATTCAATTGAAATTTTATTGAAAAATTTGCATAGGATTATGAATCAATGCCAGATTAAGATAAACAAAAGTATGTTTCTCCATGTGCCTATTATAGTTCCTCATAGAACCATACAAAAAAACTAATCACTTTATGTTTTTATCATCTAAAATATGTTAAATGGAACTATATAGTATGAGTCCTAAATATAGAATATATTATTCAATGTAAAAGGTAAGGGCATGCCCTGTGTGCTAATCCACTATGAAACAATTTCCTAATGATATGGAGCTTCTATGTTATTATACCGCTTGTACTTATGAAATATTATTTATTTAATGTGTCAACTCAAAACTTAACAGGAAATCTCATAAATTAAAACTAGTAAATTTAATATTAATGGAATAAAAACAAATACTAACATAAAATGAAAAAATTATCACAATATTCACTCGCACAATTAGTTTGAAGGCTCAAGGTATACTAATTACATCATTTTCCATTTAAATGACATAGCAAATTACTTCGGACCGTTCTTCTGCTTGTTTAGTAGGCCATCTTTCACATTTTCTTTTATTTTAGTAAAGCATTTTGCATATTAATTGAGTTTTCATATCAAGTCCATACAAAGAAGAAGATGAAGAGTAATAAAACCTTATCTGAACCTTCTTCCGTCAATTGAAGCTTAGCTTGCATGTCAATAATGCCACAAAACTCGAATATGGTTTTTGGGAAGAAGATTTCAAGCACAAGTAGAAAAATCAAAAGCAGAAGTAGCCAAAGGCACGCAACAACGGAAGTTCAACAAAGCAAAATATAAAGAAGAGTAAAGCAACTCAACAAAGTATGGGGAACAATTGCTTTATAGTTCTATAATTATTAAACTTACAATGTTGAGTGAGAGCAAGCATTAAGTAGAAAAGACAAATTTTTGTGGTCAACGAGTCAAACACAAAAAAGAGACTTATTAACAATAGAAAAGGCCAAAACAAAGCAATTTTAGGCAGGAAATTGACGCATAATTCATCAATACGTAGCAATAATTTACAATAAATAAGGAAATAGTAAATTAAATAAATAAAATATTTTTATTTTAGTATTTTATAATTATATTTATAAAAAATATTTTTTCTCAAAACAAATAGAGCTTTAAACTCTTTTTTTATTTTGCACAAAAATAAGAAAGAAAGAAAATAATGAGATAAATTTATCTTTATGTCTCTACAAAAGTGTAAATTATGTGATCCACTTGCAGAAAAAAAAATCTTAATTTAACCATTAATACCGCATATCCTACTGATTTCTTCTTCAATTATTGTGAACATAAAGTTTTGTTAGATTTTTATGAGCTAATTATAATTAAGGAAAATATACTTTATTCATATGTTATATAGTTCTATTTGTAATCTGTCTATTTGTAGTTTAGAGTGTTAAAAATAGTCAACCTATGATATACCCATTTAGCACTTTACCCCACGTATATTATATTTTTGTCTAAATCTAATGAAAATTATTAAATTAATATATAGAAGTCATATAATTCCTTATTAACCCTAATTTAATATAATTTACTTCTAATTTCACCTGTCCCCTATTTACTCTTTTGAGATTGAGGTATTTAGATTAATTAGATTTTGAAATTTCATTTCAATTTAATAGATGTAGAAGAAGAGTATGCAAGAAATCTATGCCAAACTTTTTATTATTTTTGGAGGGAAGAAAAGTACGATTGGATAAAGTACCAATCATAAGTGATCTTTTTTTTAACACTTTAAATCACATGTGAATAAAATTAATTTTTTCCTAATAATTATAATTGTTAATCTTTAATTTGATAAAAATTATTAATGTGAATTCAATTTTATTTAATTTGAATATTAAAAGGAATAAAATAATATATTAAATTTAAACAAATACATATAAGTAATTTGTATATTAGAAAAATTACAGTTGCAATTAAAATATTCAATTATAAAATATATTGATAGTATGATAACTTTTTATTTATTATATACAAATAAATGAAATTTTTTAAAGAAGAACGTGTTAGAAAACAAATTAATCCTTGATCTCATTTCTCATTCCCTCTCGTGCACTTCGACTTGGATGAAAACTACTCTCCTTTCTCTACTTCTTCCCATTTCTTTTTTTTTTTTTCATTCCTGTTTTGTATCCATGCAAACCAATTTGCATGTGTAGCTTGTCATTGTGCGTTGGTGTTTTCCCTTTTCTATGTTGATTGTCACTTGTTTCTTAATATTATATCCATTCTCATGCAGGATTTATTATCCTTCCTTTCCCCTTAGGTTGTTGCTGTTGTTTTCAGTTTCTATTAGTGCATTCGCAAAAGTTTAAAGTTTGACTTCAAATCAACAAGGAGGAAAACTCGTCAAACAATATCAAATAACATTACATCTCATTTAAATAAAATAATTTTGAAGTATATTAATAGTTACAAGAATAGCAATACTTGTGCCACGCCTAAACATTTCTGTCATAGAAAATGTAACGGAGTAAATTATACTTTATTTATTCATTTGTGATTTTATTCCTTTTTTTAATTTATATATAATTTTAAATACTGAAATTTATTTATTTTTATTTTTAATCGTTGATTTTTTCCTCTTAAATTATTTTTATCCAAAATTCAAGTACAAAAATACATAATTGTTTCAACAAAGATAATGCAGAATTAAAGGAGACAAGGTTTTTCTTCTAAAGTTGAGTTTTAAATCAAAAACGATAACCTCAAGCATTGCATAATGGCTTTAACTAAAGGTGGTAGGATTCTTTTTCAAATATAAAATTGTGTTTTAAATTATATTTAATCTTATAAAAATTTATGATAAAGGAGATATGTATCTTGCACATGTAATTACTATTAATTACAAATTAAAAAAATTCAAATAAAGGAGATATGCATTTGGATTTAAATTTGATTAATTGTAAGTATAAATTAACTTTAAACTATTTTTCACTTATATATTATCATATCAATAAAAAATTATTAAATTTTTTTTACTATTATTAAAATTTTGTAATTACTTTAACTTTTTTAATAATGTGCCTTCTTATCATTTACTAATAGTATAAAATATTTTACATTAATAATAAATCAAATTTAAACTCTATATGTTTTACAAATGTAATTATAATTAAATTTTAAATAAGACATTTTTTAAAAAATAAAGTGTTTAATGATAAAAAAATAAAAGCTAAATGGATAAATTTCAACCAATATTTTAAAAATCAAACTGGATTAACTTTTCTAATATAAAAAATAATGAATTAATCACATGGCAAGTCTGGTTAACCTTTAAAAATTGGTCTAATTGTGTGAACTTATAAAATTATAAAATTATTTGGTAATATTTGATATATTTTCATATTATATATATATATAAATTTAACTTTGTGATAAGTTAATTATTTTTAATTATTATATATAAAAATTTTGTTTATATCATAATTCTAATTCAACCTTGTTTGCCCCCAATCAAATCATTAAACTTTGAATTGTTCTCTCTTGCACCTATTGAGATAAAAATGTATTTGAAAGTAAATTTTATCTTTTATGAAGATTTGGTTTATGAGTAAATAACGGTAGTTTAAGGTTAAATATGATTAAATATAAGCATGTGAGAGTGAAGGAGATTTGGTAAAAGTTTTTCCATTTTGGCCTTAGTGCTTATAATTCTCAAACTTAACACACTTTCCCCAATTTCCCTTGACACTATCATTTTCATCCTCCTTGTTCTCTTTAAACAACATTCATAATTTTCAATCTTATTTCCTTTTTCTTTTAATTTCAACAAGGATTTTCCAACTCTAATCTTATAGTAATTCCTTATCACTTTTTTCAATCTTTCATTTTGGATATTGGATTTCAATTGAAAATAAATATTTTTTTAAAGTCCTAACTCTAATCTTATGAGTCTTGGTGTTTAGAAGCAATTTCATCTTCAATCCTAGTGCTTGCCATCTATTTTGAGAGAACATTCTACTTGCAACTACATAAATTACATGATTTTATTGTGATGGTAGGTTAGTTTTCTTTGAAATGGTTCAATTTGATAATAAGTGGTGCAGACTAGTGTTTGATGTGAATTTTCTAGTAATTTGAGAGTCTATGATGTCATTCTTGTGCTAAATGGTTCTTTGATTAAGTTATATTACATATACATTGGAATTAGAGGGATTTCCCTCTTGAGTGAATAATAATTTTCTAGAAAAATGTAATATCTTCATGCGTGAATTAATTTATCAAGTCCAAAAGACAAAAAATGTAGTTGGGGATCAATTTTTGAATTAGTTCAGCACTTTTAGAATCAAGCTTATAGAAAATGAATTAGCTAAAGAATCGATTTAGTAGATTGTAAAGAGCAAATGCCCCTATATTGAATCGATTCAAGCTTTCTAGAATTGTGAAACTATCTTGAATTGATTTAGGACTTAACTTATAGAAAGTAATTGGAATCCTAAATTGATTCCTTAATCGATTCCTATAGCCTGATTTTGGTTTTGGTGCTTGGATTAGATATAATTAGCTAACTTGAGTATGTCATATATATCAATTAGACAAAAGGCATTGAGGAGAAGATTTTAACTTCTTTTCGATGCATAAATGGTAATTATAGTGTAAATTTCATTGAAAGTTAACTATAAATCATATGAATAGATATCGATTGAACATCATGTGGCTATGCCAAAGGACACAAGCTTGTTTAGTATATTAAATGTATTACAAAGTAACTCTTGTGGCAATTGAATATAACTTCACCATGTTATTCAAGAGATTGGATACAGAGGTGATATGATACATTTGCTAAATTAATATTTAGATCTGGTATATAATTATAAAGGATAAGGATGGGCTTGTAAGAGATGAAAATGAGTTTGTAAAGAATAAAGATGGATGAGAGTTATAAAAAGATTTACTTACTTTCAATTTGTAATTTAGGTGAATGGTAATGTTATTCCTTAACTTGAAATGTGAAATGATAGAAATTGATAGTACTTGAGCACATATATGCTATATGATGTTAAAACTTTTGATTGATAAACTATGTAACTTGGGGTATAGGTATAAAATAATCCAATCAATAAAGCTTAATTTACTGTATGATATATCTATTTCTAAAATGTTTACTTATAAAGTACGATTTACTCTTTTGTATTTTTTTTTTTTTAGACTCTCAAACAAATGCCCTACCACCACAATAAAAATAGATCTTTGAAGCTATTATTAGATGAGTCAAGCATGAATGAATACCTTAATTGTAATTAGACACAAGACTTGAAGTTAAGGCCTTGATTTGTAAAAATTATATACCAAGAAAGACAATATAAATATTAGGTGTTCTTTTGATGAAAGTATGAATTAAATTCACTTATTCTCCAATAAAAATAAAAAATCATAAATATATCTAACTCTCTGTTTGTAATTAAACCAAGTCATTTAGTAATGCATTATAAAATGATTTCTAGCATATTTCTAAACCCTTTAGAATTGATTTAGATTATTTAAGTAATGCAGTAGAAGAGTAAAATTGATAGAAACTGATAGATCGATTTTACACCAAACATGATCTAAAAAGAATAATATTTTCATTTTTTAGTCAATAATCAATCCAATTTTTAAAACATTAATTTTAACATTCTTAATAGAGTAAAAAAGGGTGAATCCGCGTGATAATTTGCTAAGCGGAAATGAAGCAGGACTTGTTTGCCATGCGGTCAGTCCCGACGTAAGAAAAGAGCCAAAAGTCTACGGCCTCCAAAGACCGTTTTCCTCCTCCCATCATTATTTATTTAAGTGATTAGATTAGATGTGCCCTTTTCTCCCAACGTATTACATTATATTACTAAATTATTGTTTATTCATTTGATACCTGTTTAGATAATGTTTAATTAGTGCAATTGGCGGAGATACAGAAAAATTACAAACGGTGTAGATTCGAATGGGACCAAATCTTATATACCAACAAATGCTTTGACTACACGACATGCGAATTAAAAATAATTAATTGGGCCATATGCAATTGGGCTTGTAGATGCAAATAAACACTTGAATTATTAAAAAAGGAAATTAAAATTTTAAGGCATATTAATGGTGTATTGAAAAAGAAAGCAGCGTAATCTTGTAGTGGGGAAACTTGGCGATGAAGACAGAACAAAGTGTGTGACTGTGAATGAAGTTTGAGAAAAAAGAGGAGATATATGGAATAAAGAAAGTTGTCTAAATCGGATTGAAGGGTGGGTGGAGTCCCTCGGAGAATAAAGGAAGCTCAAAGGGAATATGCTAATTCTGATTTTATTATACTACAATTCAACCCAGCATTTTTAAGGTATATGCCAAAGCGATATGCTTATTAATTAAGGTGTTGGTATCATGTTCTTTCAATTCTTGTCTTTTTATTTAATTTTTTATTTTTATAAAATTCAAAAGGTCATGGTTTCTTAGCACGAGCGATGGAGGAAAGCAGATCATCTGAGCATTACTGGGGGGGGGGGATGGAGAGAAATGTGAATTTGAGGGGTAATATTTGCTCAAAAAAAAAAAGGAATGAAATTTTAGGTTAAAATATATTTTTGACCTCCAAATTTTACTTAAAATTTTAATTTCATTTCTCTCTTTTTAATTTGAATATTGTTGTCCTCTTATTTTTCTAAAAATTAAAATAGGAATTTTCCATCTATCACTTGTCTAAAAATGAATTCAAAATATTAACAGAGTTTTTTTTTTCTTGAAATGATGTAGCAACCCATGGCTCAAATATAAAATTGTGCATTTTTTATGTTTTAATTCTTTTGTCTCTTGTTTATTTATGAATAATTTATTTCCAATAACTCATGCCCTAATTATATCAGACACATTAGTAAGGTTGTATTAACTATTACATATACATATAGGTTTATTGTACGTTTTTTTTTTTTAGGATACGATTTGAGAAGATGAGAATTATCAAAATAACGTAGAAAAGTAAATTATTCATATAAATAAGAAAAAAAATTAAAAATCTAAAAAATATACGGTTAGTTTATATGTAGATCTTTAACTACCACATCATTTAAAAAAGGGAGTTACATCAACAATTTTCATTCATTTTTTGAGGGATAATGGATAAAAGGATCCAATTCAATCTTTAAAAGGAAAAAAAAAGGGAGAGTAACATTGATCCAATTCAAAAGAGAGGGACCAAATTGATACTTTAAACAAAATCAAAGGACAAAAAGTATATTTTAACCAAAATTTTAATTATAATATGTGTATTTCATCTTTTATCTTCAATGAAGAAAATATCTTCGTAATGAAGCAAAACAATATTGTTATATTTAGTATTCATATTTTAATTATTGAACATGAAATAACTTGTTTAAATTTTCATAATCTATTCGAATTAGATGTTGCAAAGCTTGTAATTCCCCATAATCAAATTGAAGATTACAATAATTACTAACATATATATATATATATTTCATTCATCAGAAAGGATTAATGATCTTACAAAAAAGTTAACAACGATAAAAGAATGTATTATAAATTGATTAGCATTTTTTATTTAAGGTTAATTGTCAGATTTGCAATCATAGGAAGAGTTTTTTATATCGTAAATCTTATAAAGAGCCATTAATTAGATGAATGATAAATAATTGAATAATTATATGCATCGAGGATACCATGTTTATTTATATAATTAATGATAGTATCATTCAACATTCTTATCAAATACAAAATTTGTCCTTTGTCAAGGGTATTATAAATTTATAATACAAATCAACCCTTTATATCTGTATTATATATGAAATTTTTTGTTGTGATATTTTTTTAACAAATAGCCATTTATAAATTTACTCCACTAAACTTTTTTTCCGGTTTTGCCACTATTTACAAATATTACATTCAAATGTTTAGTAACACTAATCATAGTTTCAATTATTAATATTCATTCTTACATCAAAACATGGACTAAATATATTTTTTTGGGTAAAATAAAACATATGTTAGCATTTTACATTTAAAAAAAATTATGAAATGTATACTGTCTTTGTATATAAATTGAAATTAAAGGGAGAGGAATTGGAAGAGAATAGAAGCAAGAAATTCTAGAAAGAAAATTTAAGAGAAAACAAATAATATGTCATCAACGATAATCTAAACCAAGGAAGAAAAAGAACAAAAATAACTACAAAAATTTTCTTTTGAAGACCTAAGAAAGAAGAATAAAAAATAAAATAGTGATTGTAGAAAACACACTCATTTATGATAAGGAATAATTAAGATACATTATTTTTATCATACACCATTTAATTTATGTAACATTGTACAAATGAAATAAAATTTAATTGTTTTAAGCAAATAGTACATGATAAAATGGTATATTTTAACCTGCAGCTTTATGATATTTAATATTAAGGAAACGATAGGGTTAGCATAATATAGAAATGATTTTTTTTCCTATCTCATGGTGATTATAAAAACACGTAGAAATATTATATAGATGAAAACTTTAGTGATAAGATTAAAAAGGTAATGGGGTTATTTGTTATGGAAGGGTAGGTTGCCAGATTTTTTGTTCAATAGATAATGTAGCATTTCTTCTCGTAAAAGATACGCAAAATTTTTTTTATCAGGGATGGGCAATTAACCTCTCACATTCTTTATAATTTTGAAAAATTTTATTTTCTCTGTTACATCGATTACTCATCAATCAACCAGTCCATCCTCTTTTTACATATTGAAAAATTGCATGTCTTATATAACTTTCATCCCACGAAATAATTTTTATATGCGAATTTAGATTCTATTGATCGTTAACTATTAATTTTTATCAATTTCTAAAAGAAAATGTATTCTTCCAAAGAATTATTAAAATTTCACAAAGAAAAAAGAAAAGGAAAGTTTGATTATACTTTACAATTCATTTCAATATCATTAGGCATTCAAAATTAAATATTCCTAATGTATTATACCTTTAAGTCACTATTCTTTCATTGTGATGTCTCTAATCGTAGGCAGGGGCAATCGGCCCAAAAAATGATTTTTTCTTATATTTATATATTAGTTATGTATATTGTTCTGTCAATTTGTATAAAATTGTCTCAAATTATTAAAATAGAAAAATTTTCCTCTCAACATTGTTTAAAATACTAATTTTTTAGGTGGTTTAAGTTGTCTAATTATTTTAATATTAATAAGAAACTAACAATTATTCTAAGTATAAAGAGATTTTTTGATATTTTAAAATTAGTTGGGTGGTTGTATTTTGATTCATTTGAATTTAACCATAACTTTTCAATGAACTTTTTGGCATTATTGGCAACTTAGAATACCATTAACACTTTGACTAGTAGAATTGAGAAAACCTTTCTTTCCTACTCTAGGTAGCTTATAAGTTAGTGTAAGAAATACCTTTAAATATTAGTTTATAACTTATTAATCAAGTTAATAAATTATAAGTTAACTTATTTATTACATGAAACGGAGTCATATTATGTTATGATATGATATTACATTTAATTTTATGATATACAACAATTAATATACAAATAAAATGAATAGGCTCACTTTAATTTTTGTTATTTTATTAGAAATAACTAGAAGTGCAAAGAGTCAAATTATTTATAAATAATTTAAGACCGATTTGTAAAAAATTTAATTCAAATTTAATTTTAAATGAATCTAACTTAAATTTATATTATTTACTTTGAATTGAATGCAAGTGTAATAATAATTTTTTTATCATATATAATATATAAAATTTTCTATTATACAAAATAAAGTGTTTGTTTAAACTTATTGGAGCTCATTTATATTTGTATATAAATATAAATAGTTTAAGTTCAAGTTCAAGGTGTATCATTTCATAAATTTTGATTAAAAAGCACACAGCGTATAAAGCCGTAAAGTTCATTAATTTAATTTCATATTCCATTCGAGTTCAAACTCGAATTTTAGAGACTTGATTAACTTGAGCATGCGTTCAAACAAACAAATGTTGAATTTGGTACAGTTCATTTACACTCGTAATAAAATCATTATAACATGAAAGAATGACATTACTCGTATTAAAAATATTATAACCTATAATAGAAAATATCTTTCATTAGCATATAATATTAGGATGATAAAAATAATTTAAATGTGTAATGTTACATGTACAGAATTTGATAGAAGTTAATTTAAAAAAAAAGATTATTTTTCTCTAATATTATAATTTTAAGTATTTTTTAATTATGAAACATAAATGTACACAACTTCCTTTTTATTTTATATATTTAAGAAATAATTTTTTTTAATAAAAGTAACTTTCAAAAAATAAATAAAACCGTGAAAGAATGATATTTTCTACACATGAAAGTAAGTGACTTATCTGAAAATATTAAGCCGAGCCGTATACCCCATTTGAGTATAAAATATCAAAATTATATCTGCAATGGTTTTTTATATAATATAATAAGTAACCATCATATAACAAAAGTACAAAATTTATTATATTCTTTCATTATCACACTCTCTTAAAGTAAAGAGATCCTCTCAGATACTTAATTTAAAAATTAAAATCACAGAAAACGACTGATCAAAACATATATAATTCACTCTCGAGACTTTTAACTATTGTACCAATCCCATTAACTCGTCATTTCATGCCCATTTTTCATTCCTGAACTCTTTTTATTATATTTTTTCTATCATATTTACTAAAGGTTGTTTAATAATTTTAGGCTAAAATTAACTCTAAAAAGTAATATAATATACCAGAGTAATCTTACTAAGAATATGAAAAACATAGAGAGCAGTATGAAGACAATGAATTTTAAATATGAAAATAAATTATTGAAAAAAATTGGACAGAAAGTAAATAGCCTATTTTCCACCATAATTATGCATAGAGTAAACTCCGGTCCATCCAAAGTTATTCCCGTGGCATATCCGAATCTTGCTCACAGTAAGCGCGAAGCGTACAACTTTAAAAGTCCAAAATTGCCCTTCAATCGAAGTTGATAGATGGCACATGTGGTATATGCCGGATTTGTCCATATCCTCCTTTCTTCGCAGCGAAGCAGGTGGCACCGTAGAGAACCAGCCATGCATAATTTTTTTTTTTATCAAGATAAATATAAAAATAGCTAAATAACAAATACACACACACACCTATAATTTTAAAATTGAATTTTGGATAAAAGGAAGGATAAAATGTTTAAATAATAGTATATATTACTTAAATTAAAAATAATAAATATTTATTATTTCTATATTTTTATTTGAGAGATAATTAAAAAATTATAATAATTATTAATGTAATAATATATTAATATATTATTAAATTTAATTATATATAAAATTTATTTTTAAATTAAATTTAACATATTATATAATAATATATTAATAATTAAATTTAATAATAATGAATATACTATTATGTCAATTGTGTTTCATAATGATCTCATGGCCGAATTTTGTTGGCAAGAGATATGGATATTCCAAATGCCTGAGAATTATACCATGCCTCGTAAATGAGCTTAGGTCCACTTAGGTGCCCACTTGCATTCGGCTTCGGCTCCTTGGCTGGCTTTAATCAGCCGAACTATTCAATGATTTAATTGGATAAATTATTTTCAATGAAATTAATAATCGTTTTCGTATAAGAATTTGTATTTATTAATTCGTTCAATGTTTATGACATCTCAATTTAAATTAATAATTAATTTCCACTGTAATAAGTTCATCTATTTTAGAAGAAAATGAAAATGCAAAGGCGGTAAGTGAATTTAAGAGTTGAACTAATTGATTATGGGAAAGAAAACTACCCAAATAATTAAGTATTTTAATTTTAATTGGCATAATTTATGGTGTCAAGTCAGAAAGAAACTATATAATTTGTATTTCATGGCATCATTGAATTTCTAATTCACATGGGAGATGCAAATTGTTCATGTTGATAAATTTTTGTATTGATAATTTCAATTTACTCGATCAAAATGCATTTTATTTATTCACTATTATGGTAACAAGTTCAACGATTTCACCATTAATATAACTAAGGTTAGTCATAGCCTGTGATATTGAACCTTTGTTGTAACCTAAAGAAAGATATCTGTTTAAATATTTATTTCACTAAATAGGTTAAATAAAATATTATTGCTTGCTAAAATAGTCAATTGATGCTGCATAAAGAGCAAACAATTAGGAGTGCATTGCAGAAGTGGTCATATTTAAGTTAGTATCTCAAGAAGACACAATAAGAATAAAAAAAATGTAAATTCGAAAACATATATCCTTGACCATATAAAAGTTTGAATGTAATATTTGGTGTGGCTTTCTAAATCAATAGAAAATGCATATTAATACATATAGATAAAAATTTGCAAGAATCTGGCATAAAAAATTTGAATGAAATAAATATCATTATTTAAGAATGATTCTACTTAATTAAATTAATATTTTTTAAGTGGGATGGGATATTCTCATATAACTAATTATTCATATATTTGAATATCATGAGTATCAATTTTATCTAAGAGATTGATCTAAGTATAACTTATACTAATTATGAATTGATTCAGTCGATCTTTGACCATCAGATACTTATAAAACATATAAAATATGTTAAATAATAGAGAAAAAAGGATGAATTATCACATAATATGTGATCAGTAAAAGATTCTATTGAATATTCCATAATTCCCCCCTCCTCCTCGCCTTTTTTACACTCTCTTCTTACTTTTTCTATTCAAAATAATAATAAATGTTACACTCTTCTTTTATTTTCTCTATTAAAAACAATAATGAATATCATAATGTCAAATTTATGATTAAGAGAATGTATTATTATTTGTTTAATGAATTAATAATTATTTATTTATATACATATTATTGAATACGATTAAATGAAATTATTTTTCAACACAATTTTCCTCACAAGAGATAGATATGAGAATATCAATCATTATCATTTATAAATGAATTTTCAGTACTAATTCAGTATTAAAAAATATTGTTTAATGTTATTTGATAAATTAAAATATTAATATTTTAAATTTGGCTTTTTTATATTAAAATTTCTGATTTATTAAATATAAAAGCACAGTAGTATGAAAAAAATTTTCCCCCTTCTACCCACTACTCTCTCCAATATTGGCGCTCATTGGCTTTGGCTGTGGCTACTCCAATTTCAAACAAAGAGCATCAAGTTCGCCCCAGGAAGGGCAACAAAGTAACAAAATGTAATTAATAAAAATTTCAAATCCATTCCTCCCTCTTCCTGTTGTCGGAGCGACGGAGGGAATAAAACCCCAAATATACTTCTCTTTTGGATATTCCAACGTTCCCCGCGCGAATATTCTTTCGCCTAACCGTTATATCGCCCCGTTCCCCTCGCTCGTTCTTCCTCCTCCGTTTCCCTTCTCAACAACCCCCATACCCACTTCTCAGTTTTTCCTTCACATTCTCCTCGAGATTTTTCTGCCGCTTTTATATTCTTTCGCAGAGGAATTTTCTTTTTTGTAATTTGTTTCCGGGAAAAAAAAACATGAAATTTGGGAAGAGTTTGAGTAACCAGATCGAGAAGACCCTGCCGGAATGGCGGGATAAGTTTTTGTCCTACAAAGAGCTGAAGAAGAAGTTGAAGCTATTGGAGCCTGCCAAATCTGGTGGCGGGGATGGCGGGGAGGATAGACCCAGCAAACGGCCCAGAGTTGATGCCGACACCGGAGACAAGGACGGCGTCATGTCGAAGGAGAAGAGCGATTTTAGAAACTTGCTGGAGAATGAGCTCGAGAAATTTAACAACTTCTTCGTTGAGAAGGAGGAAGAGTACATTATCAGATTGAAGGTACCATTATATTTCTTTGATTTGGTTGAAGGTACCATTATATCTGTTTGGCGAGGGTAAAATCAGCCTGTCGGGGCTTGAAACATAATTTTCACTCTTTCAGTCAGTTTTCTTTTTTTTTCCCCCCTCAGTAACCAAACTAACGATTTGGTGAATCTTATTAGATTATGTACCAAAATTTTACTTTATTAGTAATACATTTAGGATTTAAATTTTGATTAGAAAGAGGATTTGCCTTGTTTGGCAAGCATGTCAAGGAATGCTGCATAGAGTTAGGATAACTAACTGGACTGGAATTAACATATAAAGTAAACAGCTTGTGGTTTAAGACATTGCTGTTTATATTATAGGATACAATTAATAAGCAAATCAAACGTGATACTGGGAATTTGTGTTGATAGTAGTGTTTATTGTGGATGAAATGCAGGAGTTACAAGATAGGGTGGCCAAAGTAAGGGATTTTAACGAAGAAATGATGAAGATTCGCAAGGAAATTGTGGATTTCCACGGAGAGATGGTTTTACTGGAAAACTACAGCGCCCTTAACTATACAGGTACATTTTATATATCACTTTTAAGTTTAGATTTGTCCTTTTCCTTTACACACTGAAGGAGGTGTGATTATTTCATAATCAGAACATGCTTGTTTTCAGAGGCCAAAGAAAATAACACTCTTGTATTCAGAGGCTTATCATATGCCTTGCTTTCTGTGAGAATTATATAACAAAGTTTGCAAACGATATGTGTGAAATAAGGTGGAATTCCATTATAAAATGATGTATAGAATTAAACATAAGAAAGCCATACAAGATAATAGAACAAAATTCCTATTCCCTCGATCATATTTGCTTAGGAAAATTGTCTACACAACTTGGTTAGACGAAGTATATGCTTTCCTTGAAATGGAGATATGTGCTCGGCAATTTCTTTCTTAGTTTTGTTTTTCGATTGAATATTAAAACTTTTGATACTCAATAATGGCTTCTAGTTGTCTGTGCTTCTATGGTGCTCTTAAAACGTTATCGTGAAGAAGTTTATATATATGTTTATGAGCTCCACAAATGTTCCTGTTGCAAGGCATATAATCACATCAATTAAAAGGCCGTGGCCCATGATAACATTTGATTGAGGTTTCTGACGCTTTTCACTTGAAAGTGGTTCTGTTTTCAATATGCTCCAAAGGCATATGGAATATAAAACAAAGGCATATGATTTGCTGACAGATTCACCCCGATTATCGTTGATTTAAGATCTCTCTCCAGTAGTTGCTGGGAAATGGGAATTCTAGTAGTGATCTATTGGCTCAAATAATTATTTTTAATATACTCTTTGTCAGATATCCGTTTCCATTTTTTTCATCATTTTGGGTTTTATCATTAGTGCTAGAAACAGTGATTTAACTAATGACTTTATCTGTGAGTCATATTGAGCATGAGAATTGAGTTTGGTTAACAGTTTCAGATATCTAATTGTTTATCTCAATTTGCTATGTACAGGACTAGTCAAAATACTGAAGAAGTATGACAAGAGAACTGGTGCGCTCATCCGCCTGCCTTTCATTCAGAAGGTCTTGCAACAGCCTTTCTTTACTACTGACATGATCTATAAGCTTGTAAAGCAATGTGAAACAATGCTGGATGGTCTCTTCGCTGTGAGTGATCCTCCCGCCTCTGGTGAGGAAACACAGCAGCCCGAAGGATGTGATCCTTCAACTTCAACCACTACCAAGAGCAATGGTATACTAATACCTAAGGAATTAGCCGAGATTGAGTACATGGAGAGCCTCTATATGAAGAGTACCATATCAGCCTTGCATGTTTTGCAGCAAATTAGGAGTGGAAGCTCAACAGTTAGCGAGTTTTCATTGCCACCACTGCAAATGAATGGCTTGGAAGAAACGTGGAAGAAAATCCCAGTTCTGGAACAAACAGCCAAGTAACCTGCTGGATTACCATAAGCGAGTGTTGGGGGGGGGGGGTCGGTTTTCGCTTTTTTTTTTTTTTTTAACCCTCTTATATTTGATGCCTCTGTTATGCATGGCTTAGATACTAACAGAGAAGTAAGGTGCTAAATGTAAAGATGAAATTGGTTGGATAGGAATATAGGTTCTGTATAATAAAACCTCCGAAATTTATAGAAGTAATTTTGTTTTGACATTTTGCTGATGCTGTTATATTCCATATGTAATGTAATTACAATTTCTGTACTCGCTTCTGATAGAGTGATATTAAATCGTCTCTAGATCTCTTTCAAAGCGACCGCATTTTTGGCTTCAATTTTACAACACCAGTTATTTTGACATAGAGCATCCGCTTGAGGTTTTTTTTCCCCTTCTAATTCCACAACCCTATATGTTGCCTAGTACTTTTCTGAATTGAATTCTCTGGTGTTGGGAATCCTACGTGAGTTGAGATATCACAAAGTATTGATGAATATGCATGAATGAAGACGTGGACATAAAGGATCTAAAGTTTTAGCAAGATTAAAGCTGTAGATGATCACCATTTTACACAACTATTGTGGATTGGTGTTTGTCTCAAGTCTCATTATCAATCAAAACGTATCTTACGAAAGGGATTAAAATTTTAACACACAAGTCTAGTTTCATCATAATTCACGGGAAACTATCAGAATTCCTATAACATATGATAACAGGGGAACAGAAAGGTGTACTGTTAATTTGTGTTAATTCTCCTTTCCTGCTGCACGGTTCATGCTACCAAATTATCAATTCTTCCACCTGTGGATGTTGAAAATTCATATAGCGATGCCATTGTTAGAGCCTTTTGAAGAGAAGATGGTACTATAGGGGCCTTTTGGCTAAAGCCTTCGTACTCGTCGTCTCTGCAATCTCATCCACTTTGCCAATAAGCCCAATAAACCTGCTGGTGCCAGTTTTGAATGCTGTAAATGAGCAGAGCTCAATTCTTCTGTAACATGTATACAGGATTTCTTCTCATCTCAACTTTCCTTTCTCCAGGTATAAGATTAACACCAGTCAAGACGGCAAGCAGACTGCCTTTTTTGGACGCACCTTCTACCTAGACTCTGAGACGAACTCACAGGACAACTACAAGTTTTGCATGTGGTGGGGGCAACAATCGCAAGCAAGTCAAGTCTAATTGGCGCAGGACCGCACAGCATTGCATGAAAAAACAAAGTCAAGTCTTCTGCAAAAGTAATTTTAGATGTTTCCATGATAAAGTTGTCTCTCATATTTGTTGGAGCGCCGGAATAATTATTTCCAAGTACTTACTAACTGGGCTCTGGAGAGAAAATATCTTTTGTCTTTCTAGTCTTTCCTTCCCCTGCATCTCCCAATGCTATGGCCTCCGTAACTGTTCTGTTCTTCTTGCTGTCAGTTTTTCTATTCGCAAATGAAATTGCTTCTCATAAAAATAATTCCAGCATTATAAGTCTAGGTTCTTCCAACCGTACTTCATGGGTCTCAAACTCTGGTCTTTTTGCCTTTGGTTTTTATCCGCAAGCTAATGGCTTTGCCGTTGAAACATGACTGATTGGCAAACCGGAAAAGATAATTGTCTGGACCTATAAACGCGACGACCCATCTCTCTCCTCTGATTCCAGATTGGTATTAACCAAAGGTGGCCGGCTGATTCTTCAAACTGAGCAAGAGAAAGATGAAGATGAACTCTATGGGGGTTATGTATATTCTGTAACATCAGCTTCTATGCTTGATTCAGGTAATTTTGTGCTCTATGGAAAAATTTTTACTGTTGTCTGGCAAAGCTTTGATTATCAAACGGACACCATATTGGGAGGTCAGAATTCATCTAAACTTGTTTCCAGTAGGTCCAAATTAGATCACTCCAGTGGACATTTCACTTTCAGTTTTTCTGATGTTGTTGAAAAACTCATTGCTTGCCCTATTAACACAACAAATCCGAGAGATGATGCTTACCTGACCTATGGTTTTAATCAGCTCAGTCTTACTGTTGAATGTGTTCTTCGAAATGGTGACAAAGATCATGTTTTTGCCTAACAGCTCCCATCTTACCAAGAAATCAAAGAACATAATTTCTGTTTACCGAGCAACATTGGATATAGACGGGGTATTTAGATTGTATGTTCACCAATTTGAGGGTAATACAAGCTTGAGTGTCAAAACTCTGTGGCCAGCTCCGTCTAATCCATGTGAAGTCAAAGGTTACTGTGGCTTCAACAGTTATGGCTCCAACAAAGACAACAGCACTGTCTGCCAGTGTTTTCCTGGGTTGATCCTCCTATCCGAACATGGTAACACGTTCCTGGACTGCAAAGAGAACCACACCAATACTGAATGTGAAAGCATTATGGATCCAATCGTATCATATAAAGTTGCTTCCTTGGAAGATATAGAGTGGGAGGATTACCCTTATTCGGTTATAAACATGAAGAAGGAGGCTTGTGCCACATCTTGCCTGGAAGACTGTGACTGTGGAGCCGGACTATATATTGATGGAAACTGCAAGAAATATAAGCTTCCACTTAGATATAGCAAAAGGATTCAAAATGCATCTGCCACAGCCTTCTTTAAGTTCCCCTTAGGAAGTACCACTCCTTTGAATAGAAACCATACCATCACACCTCAAATGAAGCCAGTGGTGATCATCGATGACAAAAGGAGTTTGATGTTGATTCTAGTCTTGACTCTGGGTTCCATTTCATTGTTCTGTTTGATCTTTGCAATCTATGTATGCTTTACCTATAGGCATCATGTTTATAGGTACACAAAGCTGTCTGCAAGTGCAAATCTGGGATTCAACGATGAATGGTTGTTACGACCATTTTCCTTTGATGAACTTGTAAAATCAACTGGTGGCTTCACAGAAGAGGTTGGTAGAGTATCTTTTGGAGCTGTTTATAGAGGGACATTACCTGGAAGTAACAGAAGCATTGCTCTCAAGAGACTGGAGAGAATCATTGCAGAAGGGGAGAGGGAATTCCGAGCTGAGATTACTGTCATTGCTCAAACTCATCAGAGAAATGTGGTTCAGCTGATTGGTTTTTGTATTGAAGGATCCAGAAAGCTTTTTGTTTATGAGAATATAAGCGATGGATCTCTTGCAGATCTTCTCTTTAAGGTTGAGATGCCTCTTTCTTGGGGAGAAAGAGTAAGAATTGCATTGGATGTGGCCAGAGGAGCACTCTATCTACATGAGGAGTGTGAATTCTGTATTATTCATAGCAATATAAAGCCACAAAACATACTCATGGATGAAGGATGGACTGCGAAGATATCTGATTTTGGGTTTGCAAGGCTACTGATACGAAACCATTCGAGAAGTACAAGAGAGTTGGAGGGGATAAGTGGCTACTTGCTACCTGAATGGCAAAAGGATGCATCAGTCTTGGTAAAGTTGACGTTTACAGCTATGGAGTGATATTATTGGAGATTATTTGCCGCACAAGCAATATTGATGTGAATGTTTCACCGGCTGATGAGATAATTCTCTCCTGCTGGGTTGAAGATGTAGATTTGAGGACTTTGGAAGGAACGGTGAAGGTCGGGCTATGGTGTGTCCAACAACACCCAAATTTGCGTCCTGCGATGAAGAATGTCATCCTGATAGAGGGGTTGAAGGATATTCCAATTCCTCCATCACCAACTCTTGCAGTTTGATAATATTGTAACCCAAGATACAACATATCTCAAATGTATGTCTCTTTTTCTGCCAATGCGTTCTTAATTTTCCATTTGTAGGTGCTGATTGTAGTAGAATCCGCAAGCTAGCTTCCACTTTAGTAAGAATGGGGATTATTCCATGTAAAACAGTTTTATGTTTTCTGAAGTTGATGAAATAAGATGAAACACCTAAACCCTGGTCGTTTGAGGTAGAATTCAGTATGACACATCCTCATGCCAAAAATGTTTTTCTAAATACTGTAAAAGGAATCTCTGGTTAGAAAATTTGATGAAAAAGCCGATCTAATTAAGTGAACTATTCAAAAAACAAATATCACGAAGAAAGTTATAGTAATGTGACTGCATTTCAGCATGATAGAGAAAACATTAAATGAATAGGTAAAAAAAAAAGAAAAAAAACTGAAGGGAAGACTTGACTAGCTATCCTGGAACCACCTTCCGAGTACTCTAGCTGTTTAAAACGTGTAGACCTGTGGGGAGAAATATACCCTCACCTTCGCTTTAAGTTGTCACTTTCACCGCGTTAGGAGAATCTTTGCCGAAGATGGCGGTATTTTTCTTATTCCTCTTCATTGCCTTTAAAGCTAACATAGCAAAGTCTTCCATGAAGTGTTGACGAAGGCAATAAAGAATGTAGCAGAAAGTCTTTTAGATTTTGGAGTGACGGTATAATGTAATGCCTACAGGCATTGAGGATTTTTGCTTCTCCAACTTCTTTTTGCCTTGCTTCTCTCTCTATTTCATCTCATGGCTGCCATGTTATCTGCTATCTTCTTTCTTCTGTTCACAGGCTTTATAGGTGCAATAACTGGAACAAAACTTAAGAATGGGAAGCATATCATAGCGCTTGGTTCCTCGCTCTCTCCAAATTCTATCTCCAGTTCATGGCCTTCTCCTTCTGGTCTATTTGAATTTGGCTTTTATAAGCAAGGCAGTGGTGGCTTTGCTGTTGGAATTTGGATTGTTGGCGCGAAAAATAACAACATTGTGGCATGAACCGCAAATCGCAATGATCCTCCGGTTGCCTCTCATGCAAAATTACAATTAACAAGCGATGGTGAGCTTCTTTTACAAACAGCGCAAGGACAGAAGAAACTCGTTGCTAATGCTAATGGAGCAGCTTTCTCTGCCTCCATGCTTGATTCTGGAAACTTTGTGTTGTATGATAAAAATTCAAATGTCATTTGGCAGACTTTCGATTATCCAACTGATACTATTTTGGGGGGTCAAGTTTTACCTTCTGGAGGTGAATTGTTCTCTAGTTCATCAGAGACCAACCACTCAAGTGGAAAGTTTCGTCTCAACATGCAGTACGATGGAAATCTTGTTTGTTATCCAGTAAATACGGCTAATATATCATGGGATGCTTACTGGGCCACTGATACTGATGTTTATGGCAACCTCCATCTTTATCTAAACAGAACAGGGCTTCTGATTCTCAGGAATAACACTAGTTTTGACACTATTAAACGAGTGAATGTCTTGTCATCATCTTCGACGGACATTTATGGTGAAGCCATCACCACAAATGGGACTAACAACGACACCAGTAACAACAGCACCATTTATCGTGCAACCATCGATACTGATGGGATTCTTAGGTTGTATGCTCATGTTCATGTTGGCAGTTGCGAGTTCACAGCTTCAAAGCTGTGATGGGCATTGGATGACCCTTGCAAAGTTAGAGGTATGTGTGGATTCAATAGCTACTGCACACATATGACAATCAACCATATTGCAATTGTCTTCATGGATTTAAATTGATAGACCCAAATGACAGCACTTGTGGCTGCAAAAGTGTTAGATAATTGAGATTTTCCTAAGATACTCTAAGTTAATTATTTCAGTATTTTGTAACTAGTTTTAGTTGTTATGTTAACTGAAAAATTGATGGATTGCTTGTTAGGTTGTGTTAACTTAAGTTGGTATGTTTTGCAGACCAGCCCATGCCGGTTCATGCTTTCGTATTAGTATATATATGTCAGCTCTATGAATGAAAATTGGTAATATGTTATGAAGCAAACAGATGCTTGTTTTTCATATCCTTTATTATGCCATTTTGTTAATAGGGTATCAAGAGTCCTAAAGATCTTAGGGGGATTTGAGTGCAACCAAAAGTAAAAACCAAAAAGGTATTGTACAAGAACACCATAAATGAAAGTCTAAGTTAAAACATGCATGGCCCTTAGTACTGCTTTGACTCCTTCACCCTCTGTTTTCAATGGTGAAAATTATCATATCTAAGCTATCAAAATGAAAGCTCATTTGAGAGGATTTGGCTTGTGGCAATGGGTGGAAGCTGAAAGAGAAGTTCCACCCCTTGACACCAACCTTACACTCAACCAAATTATAACACATGAGAAGGAAGAAGAAAAAGCTCCAAGAGCCTTGTCCTTTATTCATGCTGCTGTATCAAATTCAATTTTCACTAGGATCATGGCATGTGAAACACTAAAGGAAGTATGAGACTAGCTTCAAGAAATATATATGGGGAGTGAAAGGATCTAGCATATGCAAATTTTGAATTTGAAAAGAGAGTTTGAAGTGCTGCACATGAGAAAAGATGAGTCTATCAAATAGTATGTTGACAGACTTATAAAAGTGATAAATAAAGTTAAGCTATTAGGGGAAGGCTTGACAGATCAAAGAATAGTTGAAAAGGTCTTGGTTAGTCTTCCAAAAAGGTTTGAGTCCAAGATCTCGTTACTTGAAGACTCAAAAGACTTGTCCAAGATCTCTCTCTCACTAAGCTGGTGTATGCTTTTCAAGCCCAGGAATAGAGGAGGTTAATAAGGCAAGATGATGGTGCCAAGGTAACATTTCTAGTAAGAAAGGGAGGAAAGCTACCTCAAGGCAAAGAAAAGAAGCAACTAAGTGGAAAAGAGAAAGAGAAAAATGAAGGTCAGAACAACCCATGTTCACATTGCAAGAAAACCAACCATTTTGAGAAATATTGCTAGTCCAAGCTTGGAGTGCAATGAGTACAAAGCACGCAAGAAATTTGGTGATGTGAAAAAAGTTTGGAAAAACAAGTAAGAGCAACACACACAACAAGCTCAAGTTACTGAAAAGGAAGAAGAACAAGAAGAAACATTATTTGTTGCAACTTATTATGCAGGAAATCATAAATCAAATGTTTGAATAATTGATAGTGGTTGTAGTAACCATATGATATATGTGCTAGTATCTTCAAAAATTTGGATAAATCTTACAATTCAAAAGTAAAGCTTAGCAATGGAGAGTACACTGAAGTTAAAGGAAAATAAGTCATTTTAGTGGAGACTCATTCAGGTATAAAGTTCATTACTAGTGTCTTACATGAGCGTGAAATTAATCAAAATTTGCTAAGTGTGGCTTAAATGCTTGAAAAGCATTATGCCTTGTATTTTAAAAATATGTCATGCATTATCTATGATCCTTATGGTTGTAAATTGATGTCTGTTAAGATGGAAGGTAGAAGTTTTCAAATTAAGCGAAAGCAAAGATTTATGCAAGATATCCCAAATAAAGATTCAAATTCAGCTAATAATATTGAATTTTAGGTTAAACCAGCAAAGTTTATGGAAGAAATTTGTTACAAATGCAATGTTGTTGCACTTGGACATGCTCACTGTGATAAACCAACTGGTAAAGATGAATGCACATTTATTGTAAATAAGGAGGAGAAAAAGATTGAGAAAGTTGGAACTCATCAACTAGTGCACAAACTAAATAAGGAAGAAACAAATAAGGTTTAACCTAGCAAAATGGACACAATTATATGCTTGAATGATGAAGATTTGTTAGTCTTAACAAGTGATCCAAAGTATATGAAGCAATTGAAGCAAAAATATGAAGAGGAGTTTAAAAACTTTGAAAAAACATACTTTGTTGAAATGAAAATTCAACAAGCAAGTTCTAGACATCCAGACTAGAATTTAGATTTCAAAGACTAAAGACTTGAAGTCTCTAAGAAAAATCTCAAGGAGAAGTGTTATATAATTGAGATTTTCCTAAGATACTTTAAGTTAATTATTTCAATATTTTGTAACTAGTTTTAGTTATTATGTTAGGTGAAAAATTGATGGATTGCTTGTTAGATTGTGTTAACTTAAGTTAATATGTTTTGCAGACTAACCCATGCTAGTCCATGCTTTTGTATCAGTATATATATATGTCAGCTTTATGAATGAAAATGGGTAATATGTTATACAACAAACAGATGCTTATTTTTCATATCCTTTATTATGTCATTTTGTTAACAAAAAGAAACTTCTTTGAAGGAGAATATAGAGATAGAGAAATCGAAGTAGGCTCGTATGACATGGTTCATATGGAGAACATAGTCTGGGTTGATCTCCTTTGCTCCAAGCTAGAAATGGAAATGAAAATTTGTTGCTTGTCTTGTTTAAAGGATTGTGACTGTGCAGCTGCTCTTTATGAGGATGACCTCTGAGAAAAGCAAGAGCTTCCATTAAGATACATTAAGAGGGATTAGCAAGAGTTATCCATAATAATCATAAAGATGGGAATAAGAAGCCTTAAAACTAGTAATCATACTCATCCTATTTTTCTTGAGTTTAAGCCTTACTACCCGCCTCCTATCAAAAGTACTAGTAACAACTAACAAGGCAATTATTTAGATTGTTCTTGTTATCTTGATTTTTTCCATATTTTTTTGTTTAACAATTTTTCTTTGTAGCCATTTAATTTACAAGATTCAAGTTTTAAGTTACAAAAGGCTACTAGAGATCAAGGATTTGGGCCTAAATGAAGAGGTTGCTCTAAGGACATTTTCATATGATGAACTCAAAAGTGCAACCAATGACTTCAAAAAAGAGTTAAGCAAGGGATTTTTTGGATTAATGTATAAAAGATCTTTAAATAAAGATAGAAGATTGATTGCAGTGAAAAAATTAGAAAAGTTAATTAAAGAAGGAGAAAGAGAGTTTCAAGTAGAAATAAGAGTAATTGGAAAAACCCACTATGAAAATTTAGTTCGTTTATTGGGATACTGTGTTAAGTAGGGATGGGCAAAAATTAGAAATTCGTAAATAACCGATTGACCCGCACTTAATAATGATAAAATAATGCGGTTTAAAATATTAAATGATTTATCATGGATAGTAAAAATATTAAAAATTGATTTTAGATAGTTTAATCGGAAAGCATAAATAATAATCACTATAAATTACAACTGACCGGATTAAAAATAAAATATAAAATTTCTTTTTGTATTTAGTTGGCTTGCTGTACGAGTCTAAAATATTGACAGTAAATGATAAGGTGTGGACTACACCAAATGATAATGTGTGGAAGTGAAAGACGTTTTACATAGTATTGTTGGATTTCTACATTACTATTGTATTATAATAACCTTTTTTTTTAGCTTTTAACCCTTTTTTCCCATTTGCTCTGTTTCCCATTCAGACATTAAAAACTCCATTTAGTTTTCTTCCTCATTCCTCGGGAGTGGTTTCCTGTAAAATCGAATGCACATGAGAGGCAGTGATGTTTTTAGCACTTTAGTTAAGTTTCAAATGGCAAGCCCCTGACTTGGCAAGGTGACTAGTGTATCTGTGTGAAATCATTCTCTTGTCTATAGACACTAGCCGCAACCATACCAAGGTTTTCCCCTCTTTATCTGAAAAAAAGCAATTCTGAGGCTCCTCCATTCATATTTGAGGGCATCCTTTGTGTATTTGTATCTTCCCCTTTACATGCCACTAAATCGGAGAGAATGAGGAAGAAACAGAATGATTTTAAAGTTAAAATGACTTTTTTTTTCTCTTTTTAGATCGTAAAATGCCCTGAAAGTGCTTTTCCAGTCAATTTCTCTTTCATTGCCATAAATCGGAGAACACAAGAGAAACCCACAAAGAAAAATCACAATTTTATATATTTTCTAGTTGAGAAATTAGATTTAGGGTCCTTTTCTAGTAAAATCTCTCTCCCCATCTCCTAAGTTATCATTAGAAAAATCTTCATACTTTTCTTTGTTGTTCTTAACTAGCTACCTCATTCAACAATGATTAAATGGTGTTGCAGTGTGGCATTTTCAAAATTCATCCTTGAATCTACGGTGCCCCAACTTCTATTAAAAGCAATAGGAGACTCTGAGTTAAAGAAAGAGATATTTCCTTAAGAATCAAAAGCAAGTTCAATCCTAATCTCTGCTTTGTTAAATTCTTCATTATCATTAAGAAACTCTACAATCATTTCATGAAAACCTAACCAATAGATTCATCTTTCATTTTTATTTTTTTTCTTGGATAACTTAAACATTTGAGTTAACCCATTCGAAGCCAACTGTATTTGAAATTATCAATTTGTAGCATGTTAGCTTTATTTAACGAATGAAAGTGGATGTTTTAATTTTCAAACTGTTATGAATGGTTTAGTTTAATTTTTACATTTAAATTGTTAATAATCGACCACTGGACACCACTAGTGTTGAGGGTTCTAAGAGGCTTTTGATTTAAGAGTACATAAGCAATGGTTCCTTATAGAAGCTTCTTTTTAGGGTTGAAAGACATGTATATTGGGATGACAAAGTAAGAACAGTGCTTAACGTTGCAAAAGTAATCTCTATCTCTATGAAGAGTGTAAGGCTTTTATCATTTATTGTGACATAAAACCACAAAACATATTAATGAATGATTTTTGGACAGTTAAAATATTTAACTTTGGATTGGCAAAACTTCTAATGCCGGACCAACTAAGGACATTCATGATGTTCAGAGGGACATGAGGCTACTTGGCTCCAGAATGGAAGAGGAGTACACCAATATTAGTGAATGGAGACGTTTATAACTATGGAATAGTTCTAATGGAGATCATATGTTGCAGAAGAAACCTGGAAACTAATGTTTCAGAGTCAGAGCAAATTCTTCTATCCAATGGGTCTATAATGCTTTGTTTGGATCGGGAAGAAATGAGAGGAGAAAGAAAGAAATTGGAAGAGAAAGAAAGTAGAAGAGAAAAATTTTCTTTTAGGTTGTTTGGAATAAAAGAAAATAGAAGAGAAATTATTATTTTTTATTTGGAAAGGTAAAAATTAAGAGAGAATGAAATTGTAATTGAATTAATTAACTATAATGCCCTTATAAATAAAATATAGAGATAGTAAACATTTCTAAAAAAATATTTTAAAAAATATTTAGATATTTCTAAAATAAAATATTTTCAAAAAAATCACTTAAGAATTTCTAAAATTAAGTATTTCTACAAAAAATATTAATACAATATTCTTAAAATGAAGTATTTCTTTCATAAAATATTTCTAAAGTTCTTATTTTAAGCTATTATACTATTTAAAATTTTTATGATTGATTAAATTAGAATATACAGATCAATTACTAATATATATTTTTAATTTTATAAAAGACTATCCATCCTACTTTACAATAAAATGTCAGAACTTAATATTACCTTCAGTAATTTTATAGATATGATTTTCTAATAAAGATCTTGTTCTAAGATAGAATTTAATTATTTATATATTTTACCATTTATCTATTATTTATTTTACTTCATAATAAAATTAGGAACTTTTGTATTATACCAATGACATTGTAAAATTATATCTACCAGATTAGGGGGTTTGATTTAATATTAACTTAGATGTTTTCAAGATAATGGGATTAGAATAGGTGTAACCAAGAGGTGGCTAGCATGACTTTATTTTCTGAATAGCCTAGTGCACTAAATCTCTCTTTTGGATATTTTCCTAAAACACCAACTAAAGAACGGTTGAGATGTGTTATAAGGGTAAGCTTATGCTACAACTGATACGCCTTAAGAGCACCTCTAGATGCTTTTATTTATTTCTTTCTTTATTTTCCTTGCTCTCTCTTTCCTTCTTTAAGTTTTCTTTCTTTTCCCGACTATTTTCTCTCTTTCTCTTACCCCTAAACACCATAGCCATCTTCTTTTTCTTCTTTTCATTTTTCTCTAATGCATTTGGTTCTTCATTATTGCTGCACTATTTGTTTTCCCACCTCTACTTTGATTAATGATCTAATGTGGCCATAGGAAGGATCCATTGCCAAGTGGCTGGGCAACAAATTACCACAATCATTGTTGACGAGCTACGGCCTTCAACATGTGGCGCACAAATACACGATTACTAGCACTTACCACTCTTATGAAGTTTTTCCATTTTCCAAGAAGCCTAGAAAAAAAGTATGCATAAATGAAAAGAGACATACCTGTGTGATGCAAGAGATCCAACTACAACAAGTCCAACGATAGTGGATCTAGTAACAGTAATTCCTTATAGGATTGATCATGCACAATGGTTAAGCAACAAAGGGTATATGCAAAAAAATGCAAAAATAGGGTTTTCTTTTACATTTTCTTCTCACTTGTGGGGAGAAATTTTTTTTCGTAGGAAACCACTTATCTTTTTTATCCTAATTTCTTCCCCCTTTGATTTCTTCTACATCCAAATAGTAGAATTGGAAATTTTCTCCTTTGATTTCTCCTCCCCCTTTTCTTTCTCCTCGATTTTCACTAGTTCCAAATACAGGGTAAGTTCCTTGTTGGGAGAAAGTTAAGCAAGCTTGTTAATTAGGATGATGTGGACAAAAAGGTTTTAGAAAATATGATGAATATGGCATTATGGTGTATCCAAGATGAACCTGCTTTTCGAATATAATTGAAGAGTGTGATTTTGATAAATATGTAAAATGACAAAAAGTATACAAATGTGTATAAGCTGGACATCTCAAATTAGAGCCTATATTTTTTGCAAACTAATGCAAGTAAGCTCGCATAAGAGGTAAGCTAACATGGGCATAGGCCCATGTGGCAAGATCGCACAAGTGCGGGTTTGCTCCCAGGCCTAATTTTTTTTAATTAAGATTTTTGATAACTTTTTAAGTATTTGGAGATTTTTTTTAATCCAATTCAGTGTTTAATAAGCTAATATAAATTTTTTAATCTTACTTAACTAACTCATTATACAAAATACAAAAAAAATTAAATATTTAATTTCAATTAAAAAAATAGATTTTTTCTAATTTAATCTAATCCAATATCCTTTAAAGATGTCTTCCTTCTTTTACATCTAAGATTCAATTTCTAATCCTTTCATGTACGGATTTAGTTATATACTTATTCTAAGTAGTAAAAAAAAATAATACGGTCTACTTGTGGGAACCTATAGGCATGACAATTTTTTACTATATTTTTTGCAAGTTTATACAGGCAAGCCCACATAGGTTAAAGCCCAAGCGGGCATTACTTGTACTACATAGCCTACCTTGTTTTACATGCCTAGGTTTTAATGTTAGGAGGAATAATTGAAATATCTATTCTACCTCGCCTAATTGTTGCTTCTTTATGAACCTTTTGATGAGGGAAAAATAGTTATAACTTTCGTTTAATTTTTATTTCATCTCCTATTTTTTACTCTGTGATGTATTTTACTTTTGTTCTAAAGTATTGAACCTTAAATTTGTTCTTTTGCATTTTTAGTTAATGTTTAAATTTATTAACAAATCATTGAATAAGGTTTCCATGCATTTGGATGAAGTAGCCTAGTTTTAATTTATCATCGCTATCTTTTTGTCAATTAACTTTAAGGACTCAAATTTGAATGTGATGACATAGGCAAAAGTTAAGGTTGTTTGATTTGAACAATATGAAAACAAGTGGACAACATATAAATAATAAAAATAAGACCAAGCATTAAGCCAAAAAATCATGAATAAGGAGTTAGAAGTGATGGGGAAAAGAAATTTTCAGAAATCCATCTCCAAAAGTGATATCTTCAATATGTGAAAAGTATTAAATAAATAGACCGAAATCTTTTGAATTGAGTTGATTAATTATAAAAGCCATTTTATTTTATTTTTATTAGATACAAATCTCTATCGAAGCAAAAAAAAATAGAGGTCAACTGTCTATGAGAAAAGCATTAAAATTTGAAGTTACCTTTCCTAATATTATTGTTAGCACAAAAGGAAAATGATTGATATGGAAATTTGTATCCCAATATTTTAAAATTGAAGTTTGAATTATCTCTAATAATTTGTTTTATATGAGTTATTTTAAGGAGTAATTGTAATTTTATAAGGCATTTAAGTTGTTAACTAAACAAATATGTTGTATAGATAGGATTTGGATCTTTTTCATTTCCTTTAATAAATTTTCCATTAATTTCAAATCAATAAAGACATAAATAAGTGTTTTATCCTTGTTACATTATTGTGACTTTAGGTAGAAGGTGGTGGAGAAAGAAAAAGGATGGTAAGAATCATGTTAGGGAATGAAAGCACATTTGGTAATTAGGCAGCTAGAAGTGACAGTAAGCTTATTTGTAAGATTGTTTAGAATAGTAGGAAATGGTGGCAAAGTGGGCTTATAGGAAAAGAAGGTTGTGACATATTTGGTATTGTAGGTAAATGAGGCACTTTTTCTTATGGCAGATTTGGCAAATGGTAATGTTAGTTTCAGCAAATTTGGTAAAGTTGGTGCAATTATTTATAGAAAATGACATGTTGCTAGTGTCCATGCTTGAACGATAAAAAGCAATGAAGAAAGCTAAGATTAAGGAATTATAAGAGGCCATGGCTTCTGTACAAAAACTCTAGAGATTTGAATGTAGAAATTATGAACTATGGAGATTTGAATGTAAAGACTATGCATGATAGAAAACTTGTGATTTGTTTGGAAAGGCATATGGAAGGTTATGGCTATATAGCTTTAAAAGTGTGAATATTAGTTGAATTTTTAATCCTTTATATTATGAAGCTATTGTTATGAATTTTCAAAATATTAAATGTGTAACCTTTTAATTTCAAAAGGTTATAAATTCATAAGGTTATAACTCCCTATGTCTCTTTATAAGGTTATAACTCTTATAACTTCTCGTATCTCTTTATAAGGTTATAACTCTTATGACTCTGTGTCTCTTCACAAGGATAGAACCTTTGAGTTTTTCTTAAAGAATTATGTCCCTTCATATACAAAGGTAAATTTCTTTATAAATGGACTATTCTTAAGTAAGTTTTTGAAAAAATAGAAAAAAAAATTCTTTCATTCTCCTACAATTCTCTCTAAAGATTAAACATTGTATTATCCCTATCTTCACTAAGTGTAAGGTGTAGATAGATTAGGCTTCATTTTGTACTAAAGAAAATTTATAAATCCCTTATTGCATATATTAGGGTAAATTTAGCCTAAAGGATAGTGGCATTGTTATCTAATTTGAAGCAAATCATTTTCTAACTTTTAGTCCCTTGTTTACCCCCAAAGGTCACTTCAACAACAATCTTAAGGCTAAATTTTCTAATATATAATGGTTGAAACATTGAAGGATTTTGCTTTAAACTTCATCAAACTTGAAAGGTTTAATGGTGAAATTTTCATACGCTGGTAGAAAAGAATGCAATGCACTTATTGTTGGTAACTCTTCAAGTAGTGTATGTTCTGAACACCTTGAAGCTTGCAGAGAGCAAGAATGAAACTATGACAAACATAAAACTGTAAGCAGAAATGAGAGACTAATGATGAAACATGTCAAGTACACATCTTTAACGCCATGAGCAACTTTCTATTCAACATTTACCATAGTGTTCTTATCACCAAAGAGTTAGAGGACGAATTGGGGATGAAGTATTTGGTTAAAGACTTCATAAGTAAGAAATTTCTTGTTTCTCACTTTAATAATTTTAAAATGGTTGATGGTAGATCTGTAATGGGATAATTTTTTAAATTAAAGAGGATTCTAAATCATTTCACTCAACATAACATGCATATGGATGAAACAATTATTATGAGTTTCATGATAGATAAGTTACCTCCTTCTTAGAAATACTTTAAGAAAAGTTTGAAATATAAAAAAAAAGATATTATTCTTGATGGTCTAGCTAACTATCTGCATGTAAAATAAGAATTCTGCATGCAAGATGAGACCAAAGATCCAAATGTGTCAAAGATACATATAATGGAAGAATAACATTCTAATAAGGTCTCAACTAAAAAGAAGAATCAATCCAGTGATAATCCTCAAGGTAACAAGGTAACAAGGTAACAAGAAAAAGAAGAAAGATAAATATTTCTTTTATCATAAGGAAGGATATTATATATCTAAATATCGAGCTCTTAAAAAGAAAAAAGAAAAGTAAGGATCTAATAATACTTATTCCAAGGATCTTGTTGCAATGATATTTAAAATTAATTTACTTGATGATAATGATGCATGATAGGTTAATTTTAGTGCTACTCGGCATGTGTGCAAGAATAGGAGCCTGTTCAAAATCATAAAAACTCTAAATGATGGTATTATTCTATACATGGGCAACTTTACTATTATTTCTATCCTTATAATAGGAAATGTAGAACTAAGTTTTACTTTTAGGAAGGTGTTAACATTGACAAATGTTTACTATGTGCTTAAAATTAGAAAGAATTTGGCATTTGGTGATCTGCTGAATAAGTTTAGTTTCAAACTTGTATTTGAGACTGATAAGTTTGTACTGTCTAATGGAAGAATGTTTGTGGAAAAAGGATATCTATGTGATGGTATGTTTAAGATGAACATTGATTATTGTATTACCAACAACAATAATAATGTTAGTTCTATTTATACGGTTAAGCCCTTTTTCCTTTAGCATCAAAGATTAGGACATGTACACTTTAAAAGGTTTTATAAAATGATTAAATTAAATTTGCTACCATATTTTAAAAATTTTGATAATAAATGCAAAACATGTATAATGACAAAAATCATAAGAAATCCATTTCCTAAAGTAAATAGAATATTAACCATACTTTAACTTGTTCATAATGATGTTTGTGACTTGCATAATACACCAACACTAAGAAGAAAGAAATACTTTGTCACATCTATTAATAATTGCACAAGATATTGCTATGTTTATGTGTTGCATTATGAAGATGAAGTATTAGATAAATTTAAGGAATATAAAATCAAAGTTGAGTTACAATTAGATAAATTTAAATGCTTGAGATTTGATAGAGGAGAAGAGTATTATGATCCTTCCTCTTTTGAATCCATTAGCATTATTTATGAAATTACTGCTCTTTACATACGATAACAAAATAGTGTGGTTGAACATAATTGTGTTCTTGTTAAAATGGTAAATTGCATGTTGACAAACTCTAGTTTAAGCCAAAGATTTTGGGGTGAAGCATTGCTTATAACAAGTCATATTCCAAATAGAATTCATAATAAAAGAAACAAGATAACTCTATATGAGCTCTAGAAAAAGAGAAAGCCTAATCTCATCTATTTAAGAGTTTATAGTTATAGAGCTAATATCAAAGTACTTGAACCACAAAGAAAAAAATTAAGTGAAAGAGGTATTAAATGCATTTTCTTGAAATATGCATAAAATAGTAAAGCCTATTGATTTGTGGTTATTAAACTAAATAACTTAATATTAATTAATACCATTATTGAGTCATGAGATACTATTTTTAAGGAGAATAGATACAACTCTATTCATCATGTTAATAACAATAGCCAAAGGTAAACTCAAAACCTTGATAAAGACATAAAAGCATTAGAGAATTAACATGAAGATGAAGTCTGAACTTTAAAGGAGCAAAAGATAAAAACACTAAAGACATTTAGCTGTAACTTTTTTATGTATCTTATTAAAGGTATAAGAAAGTCTATAAGCAATAAAATTCTTTATTACTTTAATAACAAGGCTGATGTCAAACCATACCAAGAGGCAATGAAATTACAAAATGTCACATTTTGAAAAAAAGCCATCAATGATAAAATGGATTCAACCATAGGTAATAAAACTTAGAAATTGATTAATCTTCCACTTGGTTCCAAATCAATTAGTTGTAAATGAATTTCTAAAAGAAAAATGAAGATAAATGGAACCATTAATAAATTCAAAACCAGAATGGTTGCCAAAGGCTTTTCATAAAAGCATGGTATTAATTATTTTGACATATATTCTTCTATGGCAAAAATAAACACAATAAGAGTTCTAATTGCACTTATTTCAATTTATAATTTAATAACTTACCAAATGGACGTTAAAACAACATTCCTTAATGGTGAATTTGATGAAGAAGTGTATATGGAATAACTTGAAGGCTTTGTTATGTCTGGTCAAGAACATAAAGTATGTAAACTTCTAAGGTCTTTGTATGGATTAAAGCAAGAACCTAAAAAATAGCATCAAAAATTTGATGAGGTCATTCTTGCTAATGGCTTTAAGATCAATGAATTTGACAAGTGTGTTTATAACAAGTTTAATGTGCAAAAAGGAGTTATAATTTGCTTGTATATAGATGTCATGTTAATATTTGGAACTAATTTAGAACAAGTTAAGTTCACAAAATCCTTTTTGTCTAAAAGCTTTAACATGAAGATATGGGTGAAACTAATGTCATCCTTGGAATAAAAATCATAAGAAATTAAAGGAGTATTGTGCTTTTTTAATCACATTACATTAAGAAAATTTTAAAGAAGTTTAATCATGAGAATTGTTCTCCTGTATCAATACTGTTTGATCCAAATATGAATTTTGTGAAGAATATTGGACACTTAATATTACAACTAGAATATACAAAAATAATAGGATGCTTGATGTATGCAATGACATGTACTCGACCTGATATAGTTTATGTTGTTAGTCGAATGAGTAGATACATAAGCAATCCTAGTGACATGCATTGGCATGATGTTAAAAGAACACTAAAATACCTATAGAAAATAAAAAATTATAACTTGAGTTATATAGGGTTTCCTTTGATACCAAAAAGATTTTTTAATGCCAGTTGGGTTACCCATAAAGATAATTATACATTAACAATTGGATGGATTTTCATGCTTGGTGGAGGCGCCATCTCATAGGGATCCAAGAAGCAAACACGTATAATTGACTCCACCATGGTTGTTGAATTTATAAATTTAGCTTTTGCATGTAAAGAATCTAAATGGTTAAGGGATCTATTATATGAAATTCCCTTATAACCTAAACCAATAGCTCTTATTTTTATCCATTGTGATAATGTTGCAACCTTGGCCAGGGCATATAGTCAAGTGCATAATGGCAAGTCTTCACATATTAGTCTTAAACATAGTTATATAAGAGACTTGATTACAATGTAAAAGACTTGCTACAAATGGAGTGATCACTATTGACTTTGTAAGGTCAAGTCATAACATGAAAGTTAAATTGTGATCTTGTGAATATTACTTCAAAAGGGATGGATCTTAAGCTCATAAAATTAATTCACCATTGATGGAACCTCAATTTAACACATGATACAATGTCATGTCTTAAGTTCTATGATTTAAAGTAAATCAATAATGTGACTGAAGCACTATAATGAGTTAATTGTTTCCATTCTAAAGTGAATAGTGCTTGTTTTCTTGCAGTTCACTTAAAGGAGGCTGTATTAACATAACACTTAACAAACTTGATAAAAATGCCAAATAGCAAGGGTATTTGAGTTTGCCTATACCGATGTGGAATTTGGTCGTTTCAAAGAGTTAAGGGCTTGACTTGAAGTATCTATGAAAAAGATATGAACATAAGGTTTTTAATATGTTATTTCTTGCTATAATTGCTTGTATCTTAAATCATACATGTAAAAATTTATGCAACTTATAAAAAAGAATAGTTAGTTTAAAGCTTTTCAACCATTCTATTTAGATTCGTTGTAATGAACTTTTACAAAATAGTGATTCAATCGCAAGATATCATTATTTATACATATAATTTATTTCAGAATTATTAATGGTCTATTGATACTATTTCAATATTTTAAAAATAGTAGGGGAATGTTATGAATTTTCAAAATATTAAATATATAACTTTTCAATTTTCAAAAGTTATGGATTCATAAGGTTATAACTCCTCATGTCTTTTCACAAAGTTATAATTCTTATGACTCTCCATGTCTCTTCATAAAGATGGAACCTTTGAATTTCTTAAAGAATTATATCTCTTCATATATAAAGGTAAATTCCTTTATTTCCTTTATAAATAGACCATTCTTGGGTAAGTTTTTGAAAAAAAATACTCTCTCATTCTCTTAAAATTCTCTCCAAAAATCAAATATTATATTGTCCTTATCTTCATTAAGTGCAAGGTGTAGATAAACTAAACTTTATTTTATCTTGAAAGGAATTTTCAGATCTCCTATTGCACATATCAAGGCAAATTTAACTAAAAGGACAGTGGCATTGTTATGCAATTTGAAGCAAATCACTTTCTAACATTCAATCATTTGTTCATCTCCAAAGGCAACTTTAACAATAGCTGTTAAGGTAAGTTTGTGCATTAGAAAAGACTTAAAAATTTATTATCACAATCCAAATAAGGTATTCTTTAAATGAAGGAACTGAAATAAAGTCTTCATATATGTCAATTTCTTTGAATTGGATAATTTAATATTAAAAAATTATAAATACCCATTAAACCTTTAATGAATTACATGCTCACTGTCGATTGACATCTTAATGAAAGTTATTATATATTCATTATGACATTAATTATATAACTGACTTGAAAATTTGTTATCATGTGATTTTTAATTTATAAAAAATTAACATCATTCTTTTACATTTTATGTTGGTCTTTTAAAAAAAATCAACATCTTTTCTTTTCATTTTTTAACATTTCCCATCATTTTCTTTATATTATTTTTTGCTTCCACATTAGAACATTATAATAAAATTTGAATAAATTTAGCACTCCAAAAAAATTATTTTAAGTTAAAAACTTTAAAAGATTATAACTTTGCACTCATTTATCTATTTGAAATAATTTTTATATCAATTTTTCATCTTAAAATCGCAAAAATAATTATTTTCATAGATTTTTTCACTTTTTCTTCATCTCTCAGTATTGTTTGGTTGATCAATTTTGAACTTAACTACAATATTTTATTAAACATATAATAATTTTATAAAACTGAAATACAATCTCAAAAGTTACACAAAAAAGTACAAACAAAAATCTCTTAAAAATTTATATAAAAAATCTCTTAAAAAATGGCAAAATGTTATGGTACTATAAAAATGAGACTTTCATGAGTTGGAATACTAATAGAATCAACTACTCTCCTTCATAGTTGTACTTGTATAATTAAAAGGCAAGATTATCCTTAACAAAAGATAAGACAAATCTATTCTAAATGGTAAGATTTATAAATAAAATTGCAAGATTTTATGAAAAAGTCGCAAGTATTATATAAATGGTTTTACTCCATATAATTTATGTCACATAGAAAAAGTTTTGTCCAATTATTCACATAAAAGTCACAATTTTTATGTAAAATCTTACAATTTTGTTTATAAATTTCGCAACCAATATAGATTTGGCCCTATTTTCAAAGGGCATAATAGACTTGACCATAATTGAATTCCATTTCATTTAATGATTTTTAACATTTTAATAGTTCAAACACTTAAAATTAAAAATCCTATTTTGGTTATTGTAAAATTGAGTTTGTATTAATTTGATCTCTATAAAAATAACTTCATATTAAAATTTAGTCTCTCTATATAATAATTTAGGTACTCCATTTCATATACAGAGAGACTAAAATTTAACATGGAGTTAATTTTGTAAGAAATAAATTGATACAAACTTTAGTAAGGGATAAAATTAATATAAATTTAATCTTACAAGAACCAAAATAGAAGTTTAGTCATTAATATAGAAAGTAGATGCAAGTATAATCAAACTGCATTCCATTTCGGGAAATAAAATATAGGTTTAATTTCATTTTTAACCCTCGTAATATATAGTTTATTCACATTTGGTCCTCCTCAAATATAAAAATCTATTTTAGTCCTCTAAAATTAAAATTTAAACACTTTTGGTCCCTTTGTTAAATTTCCATTGAAGTAAACGAAAAAAGAGGAAAAAAGAGAAAAAGAAAAAAGGAAAAAAGAAATAAATAAAAATAAAAAATTAAATATATAATTTATTATTCATTAAAATAAAAATAAAAGTAAAATTAGAAAATACTCAAAATATTTAATTATTAATTGTAGTAAATGATATATCAAAATATTTAAAAAATAATAAGCAATTTATTTATTTTTTAAATAAATTAATAAAATTAGTAATTATATTAAAATTATATTTAATTATTACACTGGATAGAATAATTAATCATTAATGAATTTGAGTATATAATTTATTTTATGTTTAAATTATAAGTTTTTTTTATAATTTATTCATCTAATTATGAATTTTCTTTCACTAAAATTTTTTACATCAAATATCCCTAAAAAAATCATTTATTATTGAAAATCATCTTAAATATGAAATTAGTTTACACACTATAATAAATAATTAATTGAATATTTTAATTTTATATTAAATAAGTATGTTCTTTAATTTTAATTTATTATTTATTAAATGCACTCAAATCATTTCAATCATACATTCTTTTTTTCTCTTTTTTTGTCACTATTTTCTTTCTTTTTAGGTGTGTCAAGACTCTCTTAATTTGAATATATTTAATTTATAATATATTAAATATAAAAAGTATATTTATTTAATATAAAATTGAAAATAAGTTATTTATAATTTATTAGTGTATAAATTGATTTTATATTTGAGATACTTTTTAATAATTTATTTATTAAAATGAGAAAAAGAAAAACAAAAGCAAAAAATGGAAACACTCAAAATATTTAAAAAGTACACTTATTTAATATATATTAGGGAATCAAATACTTATTTAAAAAGTATTATTTGCCTTTATTTTGTGTTAGGCTACATTGCAGGATAAGTTTTAAACCAGAAATGATAACGGATGATTCCTTGAGATTATTTCATAAATATTTTAATTTTAAATCTTGATCATTAGTCTCTTAATATATTGAAGTACTATTTTTATTAGTGGTGCACCGAAAAAATAGTTTTGTAGAAACATTGTATTGCAAATAAACACTATTATTAAAACTTATCATTGTATGATAAAAATAAACCAATCCAACAAAAAAATTCTTACACATGTATCTAATTAAATAATAATATAATTTTATATATTATTATTTAATTGTAATATTATATCTAAACTTAACTGTAATTAAAAATAATAGATAATAAATTCTCTAAATTTAAATTATTAAATTTTTATATACGATAATATTACAGTTAAAATTATTACAGTTATGTACAATTATCATATTGTACAAGCTTTCTATATTAACATGTAATCTATTCAAGACAACATTTAGAATATTTTTAAAATCAACAAATACAAGTTTATATAAATATTATATAATATATTATCAATTATCATATAAATATTTGTAACTCCTTAAATGAGATTATTTAATATTATAGAAATAATAAATATGATATAAATATTTTTAAAATCTATTTTTAAAAAATTTAAATTTTTATATGTTTATTAAAATTAATAATAAAGCAAATATTAAATGTTTGGTTAATACTTGAGTTTTATAACTATTGCTATTCATGTATTAAAAAAAAATGAACAAATACAAGCAGTTCTATCAAGTGTTGTCTACATGTGAGTTAATAAAGATGTTAGTTTGAGCGGTTGAGAAGATCACATTGCATGCAGGTCTTTGACTGACTTCTTTTTGGGTGATTAAGTTTTTGACTCCCTTTAATGATATGATCTAATTGAGATGAATATAAATCAATTATAAAAAAAATACAGCATTCGATTGAAAAAAATGATGAGCTGTTACATGACAGAAACATGTAAATTCAAAGAAATAAGAAATGAAATTTTTATTCTGTTTTATTTCATAAAAAATATTTTTTATGAAAAATTATTTAGGTATATTAATAAAGAAGAGATTTATTATAATTATAATTAAAGCTAAATTTTAAATTTACAATAATAAAATAAAAAAATTTAATTATTTTTTATTTAAAAATTTAAGATAAAAATTACTTTGAAACGATAGGTTAAATATTTATTTATATTATTTTAACAAAACTTAAAAAATCTGTAGAAATCGTGAATATTATTTGAGCCAAATTAATAAAATATCACTTTATAATAAATTATTCTGACATTATTGATAAGAGTGTCTATGATACATTCAGAAACCCAATTTATATCGATTTACACTCTAACACATATATCAATTTATAAATGACAAAGAAATTAGAAGGAAACAGAGATTGGCAAAAAAGAAAAAAAATCTTGAAAGGAAATGATTATCATCCGGAATTACAAACATCAAAAGATTCATATGACAACCATGATTTACTTGCAAATTAATTTTGTAATATGAATATTTAGGTAAATATTATAATATTACTATTATAAAATTTAAAGTGTGATTTTATGTAATTTTCTTTATAAAGTTTATATATTTTATATAATTACATATTTTATAATATTACTTAACAAATATTTTAAAAGTTACAGTTATTTATATAATTAGAATATCAACAATACTGATAAAAAAATGCTGATCTATTATGTAATTTATTACAGTTAACTATAATATAAAAATTTTTATAACATATCTGATAAATAGTAATTAAATATTTACCTGATTGGAATATAATTTTAAATTAAATATTATTTAAAATTAATTTGTAATAATTAAATATATTATTTAGAATTTTATATATTTTTAAATATTATTATTAATTAATTTATCTATAACTATTATAAAAAGTGTGGAGATTAAAGTTTAATATTATAATTAACTGTAATAAATTATATAATAGATCAGCATTTTTTATCAGTATTATTGATATTCTAATTATATAAATAACTTTAATAAATTTTTAATCAGGTAAATATATAATTTTAACTTAAATGTTGATATTATTAATTATTATTCATTTAATTATTAAATTATTAATATTTAAAATAATAATAATAATGTTGATTAATAATATAATTAATTTTAAGAATATTTATGTTTAAAAAAATTCTAAGATTTAATATATTGGTTATATAAATATTAAGTGTACTATTTTATTTAAAATATATATTGACTTATCATCTTAACAAACATTCCTAATCCTACTCTAATATAAAAAATTCGTAACTTTGATAGAAAAATTAACTCACGATTAAAAAGGAATCACTAATAAATTACACTTTAAATTTAAGTCAAACCCAATAAGTAGAATCTGCTGGCTAGCTTCTATTTTCGTAACCGTCGGATTATTCCATGTAAAACAGTTTCATGTCTTCCGAAGTTGATACAATAAGACGAAACCTCCAAACCTTGGTCGTTCGAGGTGGAATTAGTTGGACACAGCCCTCCTCCCAAAAGTGTTTTTGTCTAGATATCGTAAAAAGACTCTTTATTTAGCCTGCGTTTGTTTTATTGAAATTTTTTTTATAAAATATAATTATAAAGTATTAAAATAAAAGATAAGTATTATATATATTTAATATTAAATATTTTGAAGAAAGTAACTTTTTTTATTTCAAAAAAAATTAATTTTTTTATTTCTAAATTTTTAAGTATCATTTTTTAATCATTCATATAAATGGTATACATCCATTTATTAATATATATATATATAAATAAGATTTTTTATAAAAAATACTTTCAATAAAATAAATAAAATCTTTAAAAAATGATCTAATTAAATGACCTATTTAGAAAACAAATAGTAACAAAAAAATGTGATAGCATTTTAGCATGATAAAAAAATTAAATGAAAAAAAAATAAAGGGAAGGCTTGACTAGCTATCCTATATTATTAATGCAAATAATATATCACTCTCTTTTATATATATATATATGAATTTTTTTATAAATGATACTTTTCAACAAAATAGGAGTCTTAAAAAATGATGAAATATGATCTAATTAAGTCAACTATTTATAAAATAAACAGCAACAAGAAAATGTGATAGCCTTTTAGCATGATAGAAAAAAAACATTAAATAAATAAAAAAAGGAAGGATTGACTAGCTATTCTAATATATTATCTTTTTAATAATATATATAAATAATTTTTTTATAAAAATATTTTTTAATAAAATGAGTAAAGCTTAAAAAAATATAAAAAATGATCTAATTAAGTAACCTATTCAGAAAACAAATAATAACAAGAAAATGTGATTGCATTTTAGCATGATAAAAAAAATGTTAAATGAATAAAAGAAACTAAAAGGAAGAGTTGATTAGCTATCCCGTAACATCCTCTGAGTACTTCGATTGTTTAAAACCAGTAGGCTCCTGGTGAGAAGTATACTCTGAGTTGTCACTTTCGCCGCGTTAGGAGGATCTTTGTCAAAAGATAGTGCCTTTCATCTTTTCATGATTCATGATCCTTTTCTTATTCTTCGTTGCCTTTAAGGCTGATATGGCAAAGTCTGTGTTGAATTCTAGCGTGATAGAAAAAAAATTACATGAATAACAAAAAAAAAAAATTAAAAGGAAGACTTGGTAGCATTAATATAAATAATATATTATTTCTTTATTAATATATATAAATAAAATTTTCTTAAAAAAATATTTTTCAACAAAATAAATAGAAGCTAAAAAAAAATTATGAAAAATGATCGAATTAAATGATCTATTTCGGAAACAAATAGTAAGGAAATGTGATTGCATTTTAGCATGATGGGAAAAAAATTAAATGAATAAAAAAAAACTAAAAGGAAGACTTGAGTAGGTATCCCGTAACACCCTCTCCGTAGTGAGAAGTATACCCCAACTCTAAGTTGTCACTTTCACCGCGTTAGGAGGATCTTTGTCTGAGATGGCGCCTTTCATCATTTCATAATTCGTGAGCCAAGAAGCTTATTCTTCTTCGTTGCCAAGACTGATACAGCAAAGTCTTCGGTGAAGTGTTGACGAAGGAAACAAATGCAAAATACTCTCTTTTTACTTTCTGTGGTCATTGGATTTTACCTCTTTCCTATGATTTACTTTGATTTTGAGATTCCTTACTTTTTTTTATTAGGTCCGTGATTTAAAAAAAAAATTCATGTCTATAATTCACGTCATCCAAGATACATTCTCTCAACTTCTCAACCTTAAAAATCAGGCTCTAAAACTACATAAAACTGTTCGAAGCCCTCTGCGCTTTGCCGCTTTCTTCTGGGAGAAAGCCAGTGCAGTGAATGTACTTGTCCGAAGCTCCGATTTGGATTAGAAAGGGAGAATTTAATAATTGAAATTGGAGATAGAAATTTATGATTGTCTCTTTGTAAATAAAAAAAATAAGCCTTTCATGGCTTTCCGGTGGAAGGCGTCATGCTTTCTGCCAAGAGTCAGCTGATGACGAAAGAGAAGCATGAGGGAAGGAATAGCAGAGTGCCTGAAAAGATAGAGGTACTCTGTTTTTATGAATATCAGTATAATTTATACTCTTTTAAGTATTATTACTATGAAAATGATTGATCAGAAACCATCCTTTTCTTAGAAACCATCCTCTTCTTGTTAAGCGACTCTGGTAACTCTGAGGTTTGACTTTGACCAAAGGCTACCCTCAAGAAATTTCATTCCAGTGTGATTCACTAACAAGTAACGATATCAAAATGTCTGATTTCATACGTTGTTCTGTCTCAAGTCTCGACAGCCACATCTCAGTGCTTTCTCTTCGTCTGGGACCACTTATGCTGTGCAAGTCAAGTCTTCGGCTGGACAAATTGTTAGTAGATGCCATAATAAATTTTCTTTTCACGTAATTGTATTGGCTTGGGAATTGTGTAAGAAGAACAAAATACTTTTAAAGAAGAAAACAGCAGTATCTTCGTCTTTCCACCTTTCCTTCCCTTGTCCAGCTTCCCGGATTCCATGGCTTCAATCCTTGTTCTGTTCTTATTGTCTGCCATGCTATTTGCAAATGAACTTGAGGCTAAACAAAAATCTTCCTCCAACATCATAAAGTTGGGGTCTTCTCTATCCCCAAAGACTGGCCATAGTTCATGGGTCTCGAACTCTGGTCTTTTTGCCTTTGGCTTCTATTCGAAAGTTGATGGCTACGCCATTGGGATATGGCTGGTCGGCGAGACTGAGAAGACAGTTGTGTGGACTGCAAACCGTGATGACCCACCGCTTCACTCTAATTCCACAGTGGAATTAACCACAAACGGTGTGCTCCAAGTCCGAACTGAGAAAAGGAACAAACTCATTGCTAATACATCTGATTCTGGACCTGCAACTTCAGCTTCTCTGCTTGACTCTGGTAATTTTGTGCTATATGGTAACGAATCTAATATTATCTGGCAAAGCTTTGACCATCCAACTGACACCATATTAGGAGGTCAGAATTTGTCTTTCTATAATGATTATGATGATGATGATGATGATGATCTGGTCTCCAGTATGTCCAAAACAGACCACTCGAGTGGATCTTACATTCTCTTAATGCAGAATGATGGAAACCTTGTTGCCTACCTTGCAGACAGTTTAATGCAAAGAGATGATTCCTATTGGAGCACGACAACCTCAGGTTTACCATTTAATAAACTCAGTCTTGATCGTAGAGGCCTTCTCTACTTACGCTATTCTAGTAGCAATTCTGATTTTCATGTTTTGGCCGATAGCACATATGGAACTTCTGCCATCTACCGCGCAACGCTCGATCCAGATGGGATTTTTAGATTGTATGCACACCCAATTGAGGGTAACACTAGCACAACTGGAAGGATTGTATGGTCGGCCATGTCCGACCTATGTGATGTCAAAGGTCATTGCGGCTACAACAGTTATTGCTCCACCATAGGCACCAACACCGTCTGTCACTGTTATCCAGGATTTGTCTTTTCCGAATCAAGTAGAAGGGTTGTGGACTGCAAACAGAATCATAGTAAAGATAACTGTGAAACTAGTACTGAGCTCACTCCTCTGGAGAATGTGTCTTGGAATGATGCCCCTTATTCAGTAACACCATCCATGAAGATTGAATCTTGTGGAAAGGCTTGTCAGGAAGATTGTGATTGTGCAGCAGTTTTGTATATGAACGGCTCCTGCAGTAAGTACAACCTTCCAATTAGATTTGGCAGACAAAACCTGAATGCCACAACTACAGCCACGGCGCTCTTTAAGATGCCTTCAAGTAGTACAATTACTCCAAACCGTACCATCCCATTCCCCATGAACCCGAAGGTCCTCACTGATAGCAAGAGAAATCTGATTCTGATTCTAGTCGTGATTCTGGGTTCCATTTCAAGCATTTTCTTGCTCTTTGCAATTTCTTTGTTCTTTACCCATAGGCGTCAAGTCCATAGGTATAGGATGCTGTCTGGCAGTACAGCCAACCTTGAATTGAACAAGGAATGCGCCTTACGATCATTTTCCTTCGATGAACTTGAGAAATCAACAGATAGCTTCACGGAAGAGGTAGGCAGAGGATCTTTTGGTGCAGTTTATAGAGGGACAATTTGTGGAAGTAACAGAAAGATTGCTGTCAAGAGACTGGAGAGAATTGTTGAAGAAGGGGAGAGGGAATTCCGAGCTGAAATTACTGCCATTGCTCGAACTCATCATAGAAATCTGGTCCGGCTGATCGGTTTTTGTATTGAGGGCCCTAGAAAGCTTCTTGTCTATGAATATATGAGCAATAGATCTCTTGCTGATCTGCTCTTTGAGAATGAGATGCGCCTGTCTTGGAGAGATAGAGTAAGAATTGCACTGGATGTGGCTCGAGGAGTGCTATATCTACATGAAGAGTGTGAAGTCTGTATCATCCATTGCAATATAAAGCCCCAAAATATACTCATGGATGAAGCATGGACAGCAAAGATCTCAGATTTTGGGTTGGCCCGGCTATTAATGCCAAACCATTCCAGAACTACAGCTGGAGTTGAAGCAAAAAGTGGGTACATGCCACCTGAGTGGCAGAAGGATGCAGCAGTATCAGTGAAATATGATGTTTACAGTTATGGGGTGGTACTATTGGAGATTATCTGTCGCCGGAGGAGTATAGATGTTAATGTCTCTTCAGCAGATGAGATAATTCTTTCAAGCTGGGTATATGATTGTTTTGTGAAAGGGGAGTTAAATAAGCTTGTTGCAGATGAAGATGTAGATTTAAGGACTCTGGAAAGGATGGTGAAGGTGGGCTTATGGTGTGTCCAAGAACATCCTAACATGCGTCCTTCTATGAAGAATGCCATCTTGATGTTGGAGGGTTTGAAAGAAACTCCAATTCCTCCATCTCCAGCCTTTGTAGTTTGATAATTTTTCTGTTACAATGACTTTGTATCATTTATATGTCTCTGTAGGCATATATTTTAGTTTGCATGTTTCGATCTTATCATGTATTTTGTTTTCGTAGCAAGTAGGGAATGATGTAGCTGGGTGGGGGATTGAACATGTATGCGATTTCTTCTTTTGCTGAGGTTTTCAAGCATCTTCGACTGGCTTGTGCATAGAAGATGTCATGTCTTGTACTTAGAAAAATCTCTACTTTATAAAATATGCGGGTACAAAATGTCACTCTGATTTTTGTGAGTATAATTTCATAATTACCTTTTGAAGATTATAGTTGAAGGATTCAACTGGGCATGTCCGAGAATTGTTATTTAAGCTTTTTTTGTCTTGTCAAAAAAATATGTGATAAAAATAATTTCATTTACTCGTATTTATATAGTTAAAAAAATAATAAAAATATTCTATTTGCTCAATGTTACCTATAAAGAATGTAATAGAAAATCTCATCTTCAATTGTTTTGTACCAAGGAAAATCTCTTCTCTATAAAATATGTGTTGTAGGAAATACCATTCTGATTCTTGTGAGCATAATTTCATAATTAGTTTTTGAAGATTATATTTGACCGATTCAACCTTGCAAATCTGTCAAGAGAATTATTATTTTGGTTTTGTTTAATCTGTCAAGAGAATATGTAATAAAAGTATTCTATTTGCTCAATATTATATATAGAAAATATAATAGAAAATAACATCAACTGTTCTAAAAAATATTTTCCCACACTGTTTTGACACTGCATTATATTGTTATTCCTAAGGCTTATAGATAGCATAAAAATTCTTACTTGTATATAAATTAATGAGTTTTTCTTTTTAAATATTTACCCATAAAACTATCAAAGGCATATTAACCACAAAAATCAACTTTCAAATAAATCAATTTGATTTTGACAACGTGACAATGTGAGTCAATGGAAGACTTGACGAGCAACAGGAGCCAGTGACACCGTCCTCGAAAGTGAGTCTTCAAACATTTAGTTTGATTTTGCAAAATTCTTAAAAAAAATTATAAAGTTGCTTCCATCCCTACTACCTGCCTTCTCGTAAGGGAGCCATGGCACCAAATATCTTCTTCCTTCTGTTATTGGGTATCATTCGTGGAAGTTCCCAAGCCCAACCTCCGAAGGAAATTCAACTTGGTTCTTCACTTTCTCCCACTAATGCTACTTCATGGTCTTCCCCTTCTAGTAAATTTGTATTTGGCTTCTATCCGCGGGGAAATGGTTTTTCTGTTGGAATTTGGCTGGTTAGCATGAACAATATGACTGTTGTATGGACCGCAAATAGGGATGATCGTCCTGTCCATTCCGATGCAAAGCTGCTGCTAACCGACGATGGCAAGCTGCTTCTGCAGACCGAGGAAGGGGAAGATAAGCTTATTGCTACTGATGCCACTCCTGCTTAGTCTGCCTCCATGCTTGATTCTGGAAACTTTGTCATCTACAACTACAGTAAGGGTATCATTTGGCAAACTTTTGATCACCCAACCGATACCATTTTAGGGGGTCAAGTTCTACCTTTCGGAGGTCAATTGTTCTCTAGTTCATCAGAGAACAACCACTCATCTGGCCGGTTTCGTCTCAAAATGCAGGATGATGGAAATCTTGTTTCGTATCCAATAAACACAGGTGATAATAGAGAAGATGCTTACTGGAGCTCTAATACCATCCAAGAGGATCATTTTTCTGGATACCTTCTCTACCTCAACATAACTGGTTCTCTGTTTATCAGGAATGCTTCCATGGATGTTGTCAAAATGTTGCCTGATGATGGGCATTCTTCTGTTGATAACATCGACACCAACAGTGGCAACATTATTTATCGCGCAACTCTAGAATCTGATGGAATTTTTCGGCTGTATGCTCACATGGATGACCAAATGGTCAAGCGTGTGTGGTCAGCAGAGGAGAATCCGTGTGAGGTTTATGGCTTCTGTGGCTTCAATAGCTACTGCACATTCAATGACAACCAACCATATTGCAATTGTCTTGAGGGCTTTGAATTTGTAGACCCAAATGACAAAACTCTTGGCTGCAAGAGGAACTTCTCAGAAGCAAATTGCCCAGGGGGGATGCAAATGCAAATGCTGAAGGTAGACGATATGATCTGGAATGAATTTTCTTATAATACGACGGAAATGCCGATAGAAGAATGCAAATTGTCTTGATTGAATGATTGTTACTGTTGGGCTGCAGTTTATGAATATCGGGCAAATTGGTGCAAGAAACAAAAGCTTCCTTTGAAATATGTTAGAAGGGATATGCAAGGGGAATCCTCTGTGTCTACAGCATTCGTGAAGATTGGAACCAAAAGACTAAAAAACAGATATTATATCCCTCATATCCCTCAGCCTGTAGAACCACCGCCAATTATGGTTACTAGCAAAGAAGAAGTAAAGCAGATTATTCTTGTAATCTTAGGCTTTTCTTTACTCCTGAGTTCAGCTATTGCAGTCTCTTGTCATTTGATTTACAAGATTCAAGTTTTAAGGTACAGAAGGTTGTCGGAGATGGGGGACTTGGGACTCAATGAAGAGGTTACTTTGAGGATTTTTTCATACACCGAGCTCAGGAGAGCAACGAATGACTTCAGAGAAGAATTGGGTAAGGGTTCTTTTGGAGCAGTTTACAAGGGCTCTTTATCCAAAGGCAAAAGATTAATTGCAGTGAAGAGACTAGAGAAGTTGGTTGAAGAAGGAGAAAGGGAGTTCCTGGCAGAAATGCGAGCAATTGGCAAAACTCACCACAGGAACCTAGTTCGTTTGCTTGGCTATTGCGCTGAGGGTTCTAAAAGGCTTCTTGTGTATGAATACATGAGCAATGGTTCCCTAGGGAAGTTTCTTTTTGGGGCTGGAAGACGCCCGGATTGGAATGAGAGAGTGAATATAGCACTGGACGTTGCTCGAGTGATCCTCTATCTTCATGAAGAATGTGAAACACCAGTTATTCATTGTGATATAAAGCCTCAAAATATCTTGATGGATTAGCAAAACTTCTAATGCCAGATCAAACTAGGACATTCACATTGGTTAGAGGGACAAGGGGATACTTGGCTCCAGAATGGTACAAGAACACCCCAACATCAGTGAAGGCCGATGTTTATAGTTATGGAATAGTACTGCTGGAAATTGTGTGCTGCAGGAGAAACCTGGATACCTCTGTATCAGAACCGGATGAGATTGTTCTCTCCAGTTGGGCCTATAAATGCTTGGTTGACAGAGAGTTAAACAAGCTCGTTCTTTGGGAAAATGTAGACAAGAAGGTCCTGGAAAACATGGTGAAGGTGGCATTATGGTGCATCCAAGATGAACCTGCTCTCCGTCCTACAATGAAGAGTGTGGTATTGATGTTAGAAGGGATTACCGATATAGCTATCCCTCCTTGTCCGACTTCTGATTCCATGTGAAACCTTCTCTGTGAGGAAAACTGTTGCAACTTTCGTATAGTTTTGATTTCTTTGCCGTTTTTTATGTTTTATGCTATGATTTCTTTTGAGCATTTAGGTTGCAAGTTGAAAGCAAGCTGAATAGCTAGTTGTCCTTGTATTCAATCATCTATGTTTTTGTTCATGTTTTGGTGGCTAAATGGTTTCTTGTCTGGAGTCTTCTTACAGATGAAACAGCAGCAATGGTTGGCAATTGTCTTGGGCAATTGATTTTATCATTTCGGAAGGAAAAAAAAATGAAAGACTTAAATTAATTCTTTAATCCTTCTTTTTCTTTGATTAAAACTCGGTCTTTTGAATCCAACATTTCTTATAGACTCAAACAATTGCATCAAATTAATCCAATCCAGTTTTTATATATAAAAATTTCATGAACTTTATACGGTATATCATAAAAAAAATTTCTTGTTTTGCCATACCATATAGAAGAGGGAAAATTTACAGTGTACTGTGTGTGGAATATACAACTTAATAAAACCAGAAATTAAAAAGAAAAAAAAAAGAAAGGAAAAGTCTAATCAGATAATGGAAGGCATCACCGGAATTGACTTGAAAGTTGAGTAACTGGTTGGAAATGGTTCACTCAGTTGTAGTATGTCAAGTTCTGCCTCTGCCTATATTTTTTGAAGTCATGCACACGGCATTCAGAGTCCAATGCCTTAATATTGGACAGTGATGAATGGTCTGAAGGAAGACTAGGAATGAGACTAATATGCATAACCAAACAGTCAACACGCGCTGCCCGTTGCTATATTTGTATCTATACCTTTAGACTTGGCCCTTGCATCCGAACACATAACTATCCTTTAACGTTTACACGCCCTGCGCTCTATCTTCTTGACGCAGCCTCTAACATTGAACATGAGCATTCAGAAGAAGACGACAGCAAGTGTTGGCCACCTCACCAGTGGTGGACCACTGTACTAAATTAACGGCATTCTGCAAAATGAAGTTTCCATAATTGCAATTTGGTCCTCAACAGACCTTTGACAGATGCAAATCAGCCCTGAACATGGGAAGAGGCAATTCCTGCTACAGAGTTTCGCCGTTGATTGCTGCTAATGATCGGTTCGAATTGTTAAAATAATCAGACTTGATACCTTATATACCACGACTAAGTCACTTTACACCTACAAATGAGGGGGAATACTGGAGGGAGGGTGGGAGAAACTCTTAGGAGTGCATTTTGCAATTCGTAAGTCGAGGTCATGCCTCCACAGTGGGAGTCACATGTTCTGGTCAAGTGAGATACGTACTCTCAGTTGGGTAATTTAGGACTCGTTGGTTTTCTATTTTTAAAAACAATTTTTTATTTTTTTATTTTTAAAAATAGAATAATCTATTTGATAACTTGTTTTGAGAATTTATTTTTAAAAATTATTCTCTAAATATATAATTTAAAAATAGAAAAAATAAAAATAACTTTTAATTGTTTATTAAACTTTTTTTATAATGTATATCAAATTTGTATTTAAATGAAATATTATCTTATTTACAATATTAATCACCCTCTAATATTGATTTTCTTTCAATTCAAAACATTTTTTGAGAATAATTTTTAAAAATATAAAAATAAAAATATATTTAAACACACCCTTAGGATTTGATTTTTTTTAAAGCAAAAAAATTTATTTAATAACTTATTTTCAGAATTTATTTTTAAAAATTAATCTTTAAATATAACTTAAAAACTAAAAATTAAAAATAAATTTTAGTTATTTTTTGAACTTATTTTCTTATTCTAGATGTAAATTTTATAATTAAATGAAATATTTCTTTATTTATAATATCAATTACCCTCTAATCTTATTTTTCCTTCAATTCAAAAATAATTTTTAGAAAAAATTTTAAAAAACATAAAGAAAAAAATATATCCTTAATTTTCATCCTTAAAGGATGTGAACATTGCTAATTTGCTAGTCAAGATAGAATAAAGGGCTCCAAATATGTCGTAGACAGTACCTTGTATGCATCCTTTCACACAACTATCCTTTATCCTTTAACCTTTTAGCATTGAAGAATCTTGCAAAAGGATTCATACAAGTTAGAATAAAGGGCTACAAATGTGCCGTAGAAGGAAAGGGGCATTAAAGTTTAGGAGAGAGGACAAAAACAAAGTACACGTCGCCTGAGAGATTCAAACTGATTTCATTGATATGCAATTAATGGCAAAACTTTCATATAATAAAAGTAAGTAGATTTTTTATTTTAATTTTTACAATAGCACATCCCTCTATATTCTATAACTTTCTTTGCCCTAGTCAGTATTAGAAAATGGATGTAATACTATTTTTTAGATATTTTAATGAATTACAAAATAGAGAAATATATAATATTCTCATGCTTATAAAAGGATTTCATTACAGTCCTTTAATATATTGTATTCTTGTTGAAAGTTAAAAGAAAACTGGAAGAATAATAAGAAAGAGAAGGAGTACATGATAACTCTAATTATTATGCAATTGTTTTTTAATTGTAAAATCACTTTCATGCTTGTGCTCTTTTTTTTTTATTTGAGCAAAAAAAAAAGAATGGAGGTTAAACTTTACATAAAAATGTAGACATATAGACACATGCACTTTATATTCTTATTTTGTTATTATGAAATGATATTTGTGTCCTCTCTAATTTGTTATTATGAAAAAGCAAAAATATCTTGCATTATATATATATATATATATATATATATATATATATATATATATATATATATATATATATATATATATCCATTTTAAATTCTTAATTTTTGATCGAAACAATAGGTTAATCTTGATGAACTAAAGACAAAGTATTTGTTATTGCTCATTTTAGGAGTTCAATACTATATGCATAGGAGTTTGAATGACACTTAGTTAAAATCTTGCATGGAAGTGCTCCATCCTATCCATAAATCATTCATGATGGATCCAAAAAAGAGTGATTATTGGATTTTATGGATTGCTGCTGAGGATGAATGAGATGAGGAAATAGAGAACAAATTCAATGAGCTGAAATCAATGATGCCACATTATATAGTGGAATACTTTAAACCTACAAAAGGATATAGGGTCATTAAAGAGTTATGGGATTATGCATACCCATTTAGATATATAGCAAAAGGATTCAAAATGCATCTGCCATGGCTTTCTTTAAGTTGGCTTCAAAAAGTATCACTTCTTTGAATAAAAACCACACCATCACACCTTAAATGAAGCCAGTGGTCATCATCGATGGCAAAAGGAGTTGATATTAATTCTAGTCTTGACTCTAGGTTCCATTTCATTGTTCTGTTTGATTTTTACAATCTATGTGTGCTTTACCTATAGGCATCATGTTTATAGGTACACAAAGCTGTCTGCAAGTGTAAATATGGGATTCAATGATGAATGCTTGTTATGGCCATTTTCCTTTTATGAACTTGTAAAATCAACTGGTGGCTTCACAGAAGTTAGCAGAGGATCTCTTGGAGCTATTTATAGAAGGACATTACTTAGAAGTAACAAAAGCATTGCTGTTAAGATAGTGGAGAGAATCATTAAAGAAGGGGAGAGGGAATTCTGAGCTAAGATTTGGAATGAAAGACCCAATAGAGGATGAAATAAAAGCCCAATGAAGAGTCTAGTCTAAAATACAGTCCAACCTAGAACTAAAAGAATATTTTAGAACTTTCTAGTCTAGGAAAAAAAGTAGATAATTCTAGAGAATTCTTAAGATTGAAAATATCTCATTAATAGAGAGAGATTTTTGAGATTTTATAAGATAAATTTGCCCCTATAAGTAACTATAAATACCCCCTCAAAGTTGAAGTTTTTATCATCAAGTGAATAAAAAATCCTTTTCTTTTAGTGAATAGTTCTCTCTTCTTCTTCTCCAATTTGGCTTTTGAGCCATTCTGATATCAGAGCTAATTTTTCTAGTTCCTTACACAAGTGTTTGAGTTAAAGGTGGTCGAAATTCTTCTCGGGTTTGTAGTCTTACTATCAATGTCAAAACCCCCATTTTCAATCAATTTCTCAATAAAACAACATCATAGATGTGCTTGGCGAGCTCCAAAGCATCGGAGTACAAAATTTCGCAATGATTAAACATCATACGCATCCCCATGCGCCACTTACGCCTACCTAAGGTAGAAGACGATCATGTTAGTGTCACATTATCCACTCTATGAATGCCACAAGTCAGAAAGTGCCACATCCTTATACCCAGTCAGTCTTCTAACGTCAACTGTTGAGTCAGCTCCCAAGTGTGCAATTAGTACCCTATTAGCCAATACGGTTATGCCATATGTCAAGTAAGCCACGCCAGCAATCCTATTAGCCAAACTTTCTTATAATTTCATGATCGCCCTTCATCTTTCCTATATTTTCATTTCATAAATTTTATTTTAACCTAAACCTTTCATAAATTTTATTTTAACCTTACATTTTTTCTAAAATTTCTTTTTGCCCAATTTTTCTCTGAAATTACCAAAACACCCCAAACCTTGCCGAAATTCAATTTTAACCCTAAACTTTACCTTATTATTCCAAATAACCCTAAAGCTTTCCAGAAAACTTTAATTTAACCCATAATCTACCATAATTAACCATAAATTTTATTTTAACCCCACATTTTTTAAAAAATTTCTTTTAGCCCAACTTTTCTCTGAAATTGCCAAAACACTACAAACCTTGCCAAAATTTAATTTTAACCCTAAACTTTACCTTATTATTCCAAATAACCCTAAAGCTTTCTAAAAAACTTTAATTTGACCCATAATCTATCATAAATTACTAAAATGCTACCAAAAAGACAAGATAAAAGAAATGCCCAAGAGGTAGAGATGGAAGAAATGTAGAGACAAATTTAATAAGTGCAAGAAATTGTCAATGCTTAACAAGCCTTATTAAATCACAGAAGAAGTACAAAAGATGATTCCAATAAGAACTCCTTTTCATCAACAAGTAGCTATTGATCCCGAAGATAGCTAACTCGAAGGAATGACATTAAAGTAGATATTCCAAATTTTGAAAGAAGGCTCCAGTTAGATGAATGTGTAGACTAGCTTTAAATAGTTGAAAGGGTGTTCAATTTAAAAGATATACTAGATGAGCAAAAGGTTAAAATTGTTGCTATCAAGCTAAAAAAACATGCCTCTATATGGTGGGAAATTTTGAAGAAGAAATAAGAATGTGAAGGATGAAGCAAGATGAGGAAATAGAAGAAAATATGATAAGAACTTACATATAAGTTTCTACTTGATCATTATTATCAAAATAACTTTATTCAATTGTAGAATCTTTGCCAAAAATCCTTATCTATGGAGGAATACACAGAGAATTTGAGAAATTGATGATGAAGTGTGATATCCAAGAGAAGGAATAGTAGACTATGCTCATTACCTTTAAGATTTGAATTTTGAGATTGCCTAATTAGTCCAACTTCAACAATACTAAACCCAAGATGATGTCATTCAGCTCGTCATTTGAATCGAGAAATAACTATCTAAAAAATCTATATTCCAACCTTTCTTCTCAAGAAACCCTACTAACATTAATGAAAGTCAAGCCCTATAACCTAGTACCTCAAACAAAAAATCACTTAAGCCCATCAAAGAAGCCAATCCTAAACCACCCACTCAACCTAAACTACCTAAATACTTCAAATGTTAAGAATTTGGCCATATTGCATCCAACTTCCTAAATCGAAAAATCATTACTATTATGGAAGGAGAAATTCAAGAAGTATTGAAAGAAGAAGAGCTTGAGTAGACACAAGATGAACCCATTGAATCTCGTGCTTAACAAAGAACTCAAGAAGGAAAAACATTGGCTAAGGCACAATATTTCCACACTCGATGCATAATCCAAGACAAAGTCTATGATGTCATTATTGATAGTAAAAGTTATGAGAATGTTATGTCAAGATACATGGTGGTAAAACTCAAATTAACTATCTAGAAGCATCCGTACCCTTATAAGTTGTAGTGGCTTAATAAAGATAATGAGGTAAAAGTTACAGAACACTTCCTTGTTACCTTCTCCATAGGTAAAAGGTATCAAAATGAAGTATGATGTGACATCATCCTTATCGAAGTTTGTCACCTCTTCCTAGGAAGACCTTAGTAGTATGACCATCATGCTATATATGATGGTTATTCAAACATCTATTCTTTCAAAAAAGATAGAGTAAAGATTAAGTTAGCCTTATTACTACCTAAAAAATTCAATTGGTTTAGAAGTAAAGCGAAGTCACTAGTATCCTTAATATCCAAGGATGGAAATCTAAACATTATAACAAATGCTCTTAATAGAAAACACACTTTACTTTCCATTGGAAGATGCCCACTCAAAATGGTGTATTGTGCTCGTCCCTTTAGCCCACTTAATTTAACATCATCACCTATCAGTTATCAGTATAGCATAAATGTAAAGTAAAGAGCAAAGAAGTTTCATGAACAAGTCCATGCAAGAATTCAAAAATAGAATTCAAAATATAAGGCCCAGCATAACAAACATCGATGGTAGCATACTTTCAAAGAAGAAAACTTAGTATAGATACACTTATAAAAAGAGAGGTTCCCAAATCAACCTAATCCTAAATTATATCCAAAGGCCAATGGATTGTTTTGAGTTGTGCAAAAGATTAATGAATATGCTTACAAGATAGAACTACTAGCCTCCTATGATGTTTCTACTACTTTCAACAGTGCTAATCTTTCCTCATATTATAAAGATGATAACTAGACTCGAGGGCAAGTCTCATCCAACCTGAGGAGAATGGAATATAAAACTTAATAAATAATGGAACAAAAGCCTAATAAAGAGCCCAATCCACAACAAAGTCCAATCTAGAACTAAAAGAATATTCTAAAACTCTTTAGTTTAGGGAATAAGGTAGATAATTTTAAAGAATTCTCAGGATTAAAAATATCTCATTAATAGAGAGAGATTTTTGAGATTTTTGTAACATAAATTTGTCCCTATAAGTAATTATAAATATCCCCTCAAAGTTAAAATTTTTATCATTAAGTGAATAAAAAACCTTTTTTTTTAATGAAGAGTTCTCTCTTCTTCTTCTCCAATTTAGCTCCCAAGCCAAGATTAATGTCATTGCTCAAACTCATCATAGAAATGTGGTTTAGCTGATTAGTTTTTCTATTGAAGGATTCAAAAAGCTTTTTATTTATGAGTATATGAGTAATAGGTCTCTTGTAGATCTTCTCTTTAAGGCTGAGGTGCCTCTTTGTTAGGGAGAAAGAGTAAGAATTGCATTAGATGTGGCTAGAGGAGTACTCTATCTACATGAGGAGTGTGAGTTTTGTATTATTCATAGCAATATAAAGCCGCAAAACGTACTTATGGATGAAGCATGGACTACAAAGATATCTAATTTTAGGTTTGTAAGGCTATTGACACCAAACCATTCGAGAAGTACAAGATAATTGGAGGGGATAAGTGGCTACTTGCCACCTAAATAGCAAAATGATACATTAGTCTCAATAAAAGCTAACAATTACTGCTATAAAGTGATATTATTAGAGATTATTTACTGTAGAAGCAATATTAATGTGAATGTTTAATTAGCTGATGAGATAATTTTCTCTAGTTAGGTATAGGATTGCTTTGTGAACGAGGAGTTAAATAAGCTTTTGTAGTTGAAGATATAGATTTGAGGACTTTAGCAAGAATGGTGAAGGTCGGGTTATGGTGTGTCCAAGAACACCCAAATTTGCATCCTGCAATGAAGAATGTCATCCTGGTGTGAAAGGGGATAAAGGATATTCCAACTCCTTTATCACTAACTCTTGTAATTTGATAATATTGTAACCTAAGATACAACATATCTCAAATGTATGTCTCTTTTTTTGCCAATGCATTCTTAATTTTCCATTTTTGGGTGCTAGATTGTAATAAAGCCTACAAGTTAGCTTCCATTTTAGTAAGAATGGGGATTATTCCATGTTAAACAGTTTTATGTTTTTTGAAGTTAATGAAATAAGATAAAACCTCTAAACCTTGGTTATTTGAGGTAAAATTCAGTAACACACGTCCTTATTCTAAAAATATTTTTCTAAAAACTGTAAAAGGAATATTTGATTAGAAAATTTGATGAAAAAGCCGATCTAATTAAGTGAACTATTCAAAAAATAAATATTACAAATAAAATTATAGTAATGTGACTGCATTTTAGCATAATAAAGAAAATATTAAATGAATAAAAAAATTAAAAGGAAGACTTGACTAACTATCTTAGAACCATACTCTAAGTACTCTAACTATTTAAAATGTGTAGACTTGTGGGGAGAAGTATACCCTAATCTTCACTTTAAGTTGTTACTTTCACCACATTAGGAGAATCTTTACCGAAGATGACACTATTTTTCTTATTCCTTTTCATTGCTTTTATAGCTAACATGGCAAAGTCTTCCATGAAGTGTTGATGAAGGCAATAAAAAACATAACAGAAAGCCTTTTAGATTTTGGAGTGACAGTATAATGTAATGCATAAAGGCATTAAGGATTTTAGCTTCTCCAACTTCTTATTTTTGCCTTATTTCTTTCTCTATTTCATCTCATAGCTGCCATATTATCTACTATCTCATTTCTTCTATTCACAGGCTTTATAGGTGCAATAACTAGAACAAAACTTATGAATGGGAAGCATATCATAACGCTTAGTTCCTCACTCTTTCTAAATTTTATCTCTAATTTATAGCCTTCTCCCTTTAGTCTATTTGAATTTGGCTTTTATAAGCAAGGTAGAGGTAGCTTTACTGTTGGAATTTGGATTGTTGGCATAAAAAATAACAACACTATGGTATGGATAACAAATCACAATGGTCTTTCAGTTGCCTTTAATGCAAAATTACAATTATACAATTAACAAGTGATGGTAAGCTTTTTTTATAAACAACATAAGGATAGAAGAAGCTTAATACTAATACTAATAGAGCAGCTTTCTCTGCCTCCATGCTTGATTTTGGAAACTTTGTGTTATATGATAAAAATTCAAATGTCATTTGGCAAACTTTTAATTATCCAAATAATACTATTTTAGGGGATCAAATTTTACCTTATGGAGGTGAATTGTTCTTTAGTTCATTAGAGACCAACCACTCAAATAGAAAGTTTCATCTCAACATGCAATATAATGGAAATCTTGTTTGTTATCTAGTAAATACAACTAATATATCATGGGATGCTTACTAGACCACTGATACTGATATTCATGGAAACCTCTATCTTTACCTTAACAAAACAAGTCTTCTTGTTCTTAAGAATAACACTAGTTTTGACACTATTAAATGAATGAATGTCTTGTCATCATCTTCGATGGACATTTATGGTGAAACTATCACCACAAGTAGGACTAACAATAACACTGATAATAATAACACCATTTATCAGGCAACCATTGATACTGATAAGATTCTTAAGTTGTATGCTTATATTCATGTTGGCCGTTGCAAGTCCACAATTTCAAAGCAATGGTGAGCATTGGATAACCCTTGCAAAGTTAAAGGTATATGTGGATTCAATAGCTATTGCACACATGATGACAATCAACCATATTTCAATTGTCTTCATGGATTTGAGTTAACAGACCTAAATGACAGCACTTGTGGCTATAAAAGAAACTTTTCTAAAGAGAATGTAGAGATGGAGAAATCGAAGCAGGCTTGCATGATATAGTTTAGATAGAGAACATAGTTTGGGTTGATCTCTCTTACTCCAAGCTAGAAATGGAAATGGAAAATTATTGCTTGTCTTGTTTGGAGGATTGTAACAATGTAATTGCTCTTTATAAGGATAACTTTTGCAAAAAAGTAAGAGCTTCCATTGAGATACATTAAGAGGGATCATCAAGAGCCATCCACAACATTCATAAAGGTTGGAACCAAGAGCCTCAAAACCAGTAATCATAGTCATCCTATTCTTCTTAAGTCTGAGCTTCACTAGCTGTCTCCTATCAAAAGTACTGGCAATAAGGCTATTATTCATATTGTTCTTATAATCTTAATTTTTGCCATATTTTTTTCTTCAATTATTCTTTTTTCTAGCCATTTGATTTACAAGATTCAAGTATTAAGGTACAAAAGGTTGCTAGAGATCAGGGATTTGAGCTTAAATGAAAAGGTTTCTCTATGGACATTTCCATATGGTGAACTCAAAAGAGCAACTAATGACTTCAAAGAAGAGTTAAGTAAGGACTCTTTTAGGTTAATTTATAAATGAATCTTAAGCAAAGGTAGAAGATTGATTAGGATGAAAAGATTATAGAAGTTAGTTGAAAAAAGACAAAAAGAGTTCCAAGCAGAAATAAGAGCAATTAGAAAAACCCATCATAGAAATTTAATTCGTTTGTTAGGATACTATGCTAAGGGTTCTAAGAGGCTTCTAGTTTATGAGTACATGAGCAATGGTTCCTTAAGGAAGCTTCTTTTTAGGGTTAAAAGATATCCATATTGGAATGATAGAGTAAGAATAGTGCTTAACATTGCAAGAGGAATCTTCCATCTCCATGAAGTGTGTGAAGCTCCTATCATTCATTATGACATAAAACCACAAAACATATTAATGGATGAGTTTTAGACAGCCAAAATATCTAACTTTAGATTGGCAAAACTTCTAATGTCGAACCAAACAAGGACATTCATGATGGTCAGAGGAATATGATGCTACTTAGCTCTGGAATGGCAAAGGAATACACCAATATCAGTGAAGGCAGACATTTATAGCTATGGAATAGTTTTAATGGAGATCATATGTTGCAGAAGAAACCTGAAAACTAATGTTTGAAACCCAGAGAAGATTCTTTTGTCTTGTTGGGTCTATGGGTGCTTTGTTGGGAGAAAGTTAGGTAAGCTTGTTCGTTAGGATGATGTGAACAGAAAGGTTTTGGAAAATATGGTGAATGTGACATTATGGTGTATCTAAGATGAACCTGCCCTTTGACTAACAATGAAGAGTGTGGTTTTAATGTTAGAAGGAATAATTGATATATTTATTCCACCTTAGCCAACTATTGCTTCTTTGTAAACCTTTTAATGGGGGAAAAATAGTTATAGCTTTCATTTAGTTTTCATGTTATCTCCTATTTTTTATTTTATGATGTATTTTGCTTTCGTTCTAAAGCATTAAACCTTAACTTTGTTCTTTTCCATTATTAGTTGATGTTTAAGTCTATTTACAAATCATTGAATAAGGTTTCCATGCATTTGGATGAAGTAGCCTTGTCTTAATTCGTCACCGCTATCTTTTTGCTAATTAACTTTAAGGACTCAAACTTTAATGTGATAACATAGGCAAAAGTTAAGGTTGTTTGATTTGAACAATGTGAAAATAAGTGGACAACGTATAAATCATAAAAATGAGACCAAATATTAAGCTAAAAAATCATGAATAAGGAGTCCGGAGTGATGGGGAAAAAGTATCTTCAATAAGCAATGTATAGCGAAATCCATCAAGTGATATCTTCCGTATGTGCATAAAAAGGCCATATGTCCACTTATCAGGTAAATAGACTGAAATCTTTTAAATTACTTAATTACAAAAAGGTATTTTATTTTATTTTATTTTTTAGTTAGATGCATATCTTTATAGAAGCAACAAATCATAAGAGTTAAATGTCAGTGAGAAAAGCATTAAAGTTTGAAATCGCCTCTCCAAATATTATCATTGGTACAAAAGGAAGATAATTGATATAAGACTTTGTATCCCACAATTTGTAAGGCAGAGTAAGTTTGAAGTGTCTCTAATAATGTGTTTAGATCAATTATTCTATGTAGGAATTGTAATTTTATAAGGCATTTAAATTGCTAGCTAGACAAATATGTTGTATCGATAGGATTTAAATTTTTTTCATTTTTTTCATTAATTTTCTATTAATTTTAGATGGATTAAAATATAATTTTTACTTTAATACTTATAGCTTTTTTTTATTAAGATATATAATTTCAAATAAAAAAATTATACACCTATCTTGTTCCAAAGTTCACCATACCATATCTAAATCCATTTTAAATCTCCTCTCAATAAGTGGAATTTAATTTTCATTTCTTTCTTTAACACTCTTAACTTTGTCAAGGCTTTCATTTTGAAAATTGTTGAACCTTCTTGCTAAACTCTTCTTCTTTTGCAATAACTGTTACTTAATTTTGTTGTGGCCACCACCACACATCTACTGTCAATGATGCTTCTGCTCCTCTTTCCATCACTTTTCTTCTGCTTTCGTGTTCATTTAGAAAGTTCAAAAGTATGTTCTGACTTATCTCATGCACAGTTGTATTATTTCAATAATACTTATAATGATTTTTTCTTCATCTTATAAATGAGTTTGTGTATTGCCCATCAAGTATTTGATAATATTAATCTAAGTGAAAATCTAATCATGGAAGAGACTCTTTTGTAGTGATTTGTAAGGATGTCAAAGAATTCATTTGCATTCCAATTTTATGCAATTATAATTAATGTGATCATGTATAGATTTTAAGATAATCATAAACTAAACTTGGCCAAACTAGCAAAAATTGCTAAAAAGTGTTTTATCCTTATTACATTATTGTGACTTTTGGTAAAAAATGGTGGAGAAAAAAAAGGAATGGAAAGAATCATGTTGGGGATGAAAGCATGTTTGGCAACTAGGCGGCCAAAAGTGGCAGTAAGCTAATCTGTGAGATTATTTGGAATGGTAGGAAATAGTGGCAGAGTGGGCTTATAAGAAAAGAAGGTTGTGACATATTTAGGATTGTAGGTAAAGGAGGCACATTTTCTTGTGGTAGATTTGGCAAAAGGTAATGTTAGTTTTGGCAAATGTGGTAAAGTTAGTGTAGTTGTTTATAGACAATAGCATACTGCTCGTGTCCATGCTTGAAGGATAAAAAGCAATGAAGAGAGCTAAGATCAATGAACTGTAAAAGGCTATGGCTTGTGTATGAAAACTTTGGAGATTTGAATGTTGAAATTATGAACTATAGAGATTTGAATGTAGAGATTATGTGTTATAAAGGACTTATGATTTGTTTGGACAGGCACATGGAAGGCTGTGGCAATATAGCTTCGAAGATGTGAATGGCAATTAAATTTTTAATCCCTTCTGTTATAAAGCTGTTAAGGTTTATGCCTCATGAAAGACTTAAAAATCCATTATCATAATCCAAACAAGGTATTCTTTAAATGAGGGAATTGAAATGAAGTCATTTCATATACTTCAATTTCTTTGAATTTTATAATTTACTATTATAGAATTGTAAATAAATGTTAAATAGTTAGTGGATTTCACATTTTTTTATTGACATTTTGATGAAAGTCATTATATATTCATTACGACATCAATTATTTAACCAACTTGAAAAATATTTATTATGTAATTTTTAATTCATAAAAAAATTGATGTCTTTTCTTTATATTTTACATTAGTCTTTTGTGAAAGATTGATGTCTTTTCTTTTCATTTTTTTTCAAATTTCATGTCATTTTCTTTACATCAATTTTTTACTCAGTATTTCAAAAAAATTATATTTTAAGTAAAAAACTTTAAAGGACTACAACTTCATGCTTGTTTTTTTATTTAAAGTAAATTTTATGTTAATCGGTCCTCTTGGAGTCACAAAAATAGTTATTTTCATGAATTTTTTATTTTTTCTTTATCTCTTATCATTATTCAACTAGTTTCAAACTCAACTACAACATTTTATTAAATATATAATAAATATCTAAAATTCAGATGCAACTTCAAAAGTTATAAAAAAATACAAATAAAAATATCTTAAAAAATTTATGCAACAATCTCTTAAAAATGGTTTGGTCATATGATACAACAAAAATGAGACTTTCAAAAGTTCTAAGGCTAATAGAACTAACCTCATAAGTTCAAAGGCTAATAGAACTCATTATTCTCATTCATAGTTGTATTTGTATAATTAAAGGGTAAGACTATTGTGTCTTGGTAGAAGGGGCAAATTTGTTTTAGGTGACCAGATTTATGAATAAAAATGCAAGATTTTATAAAAAATTGTGACTATTATATGAATAGTTTCACTCCATATAATTTATGTCATATGAAAAAAGTCATGTGCAATTATTCACATAAAACTTAAATTTTTTTCATAAGATCTTGTAATTTTATTTATAAATATCCCAATTAGAATAGATTTGCCTCCACTTTTACAAAGGAATAATAGACTTAGCTATAATTAAATTCCATTTCGTTCAATGATTCTTAACATTTTAATAGTTCAAACACTTAAGATAAAAAATCTTATTTTGGTTCTTATAAGATTGAGTTTGTATCAATTTAATTTCTATCAAAATAACTCCATATTACATTTTAGTCCCTTTGTAAAGGAATTCAAGCACTCCATCTCATGTATAAAGGGACTAAAATTTAACATGGAGTTAATTTTATAGAAATCAAATTGATACAAATTTTTATTAAAGGATGAAATTGATAGAAATTCAATTTTACAATAATCAAAATAGAATTTTAGTCATCAATATGAAAATTAGATGCAAGTATAATTATTTTTCATTTCATTTTAGGAAATAAAATATATTGAATTAGTGGAAATTAAAATTAAGTCTGCACAAGACAACAAAGAGCAACTGAACAGAATAAACAACCAAAAACATATTCTTAGTTATAACATTATTGTGTAATACCATTTTATACCTTATCTTAACATTGAAAAAAATCCAATTAATTCTAAATTATTATTAAAATCACATAATAATTTTAAGTAAAAATAGGAGCATCACATTTTACATAACCAATATCTTTGCATCTTTTTTAACCTCTTTGAGGGTCTTCAAATAATCTCATATATATATATATATATATATATATTGTATTTTTTTTCATATCTCAAACTTTTTCCCAATAGAAATATTAGTAATCGAATATACTTAATTGGCAAGTCTTCTTAATTCTAATCTAATATAAAAAAAATCTTAACTTTATTAGAAAAGTTAGCTCACAATTGAAAAAGAATCACGGGTAAATTCTACTTTGAGTTTAAGTCAAACCCAACACGGCTGGCTTCTGTTTTTGTAGGCATGGGGTTATTCCATGTAAAACAGTTTCATGTTTTCTAATGTTGATGCAATAAAATGAAACTTCTAAACCTTGGTCGTTTGAGGTGTAATTTAGTTGGATACAGCCCTCATTCTAAAAATGTTTTTTCTAAATATTGCAAAAAGACTCTTTATTTAGAAAACAAAAAGATGAAAAATGATCTAATTAAGTGACCTATTCAGAAAACAAATAGTAACAAGAAAATGTGATTGCACTTTAGCGTGATAGTAAAAAATGTTAAACGAAAAAAAATTAAAAAAATAAAAAGAAGACCTGACTAGCTATCCTGAAACCACCATCTGAGTACTCTGGCTCTTTAAAATCAGTAGGTTCCTGGTGAGAAGTATCCCCCAAGCTTCAGTCTCAGTTGTCACTTCCACCGGGTAGGAGGATCTTTGCCAAAGCTGGCGCCTTTCATCATTTCATGAGTCAAGATCAAAGATCTTATTCTTCTTCGTTGCTTTCAAGGCTGATGTAGCAATGTCTTCGGTGCGGGGTTGACGAAGGAAACAAATGCAAAATACTCTCCTTTTACTTTGTGTGGTCATTGGATTTTACCCATTTCCTGTGTTTTTTACTTTGTTTTTGAGGTTCCTTGCTTTTTCTATTAGGATCCATGATTATTAAGAAAAAAAAAATTCTATATCGATAATTCACGTCATCCGAGATACACTCTCTCAACTTCACAACCTTAAAAATCACGCTCTAAAACTGCATAAAACTTGTTCAAAATTCTCAGCGTTTTGCCGCTTTCTTCTGGGAGAAAGCCAGTGCAGTACATGTGCTTGTCGGAAGCGCCAGTTTGGACTAGAAAGAAAGAGTTTAACAATTGAAGTTGGAGATAGAAATTTATGATTGTCTCTCTGTAGTTTGAAAAAAAGAAAAAAGCCTTTCATGGCTTTGCGGTGGAAGGCGTCATGCTTTCTGCCAAGAGTCAGCTGATGACAAAAGAGAAGCATGAGGGAAGGAATAGCAGAGTGCCCGAAAAGATTGAGGCACACTGTTTTTATGAGTATCAGTATAATTTATACTCTTTTAAATATTATTACTGAGAAAATGATTGACCAGAAACCATCCTCTTGTTAAGCGACTCTGGTAACTCTAAGGTTTGACTTTGACCAAAGGCTAGCCTCACGAAATTTCATTCCAGCGTGATTCACTAACAAGTAACGACCTCAAAATGTCTGATTTCATATGTTGTTCTGTCTCAGGTCTCGACGGCCACATCTCAGTGCTTTCTATTTGTCTGGGACCACGTATGCTGTGCAAGTCTTCGGCTGGACAAATTGTTAGTAGATGCCATAATAAAATTTCTCTTCAGTTAATTGTATTGGCTTGGGAATTGTGTAAGAAAAACAAAATTCTTTTAGAGAAGAAAACAGCAGTATCTTTGTCTTTCCACCTTTCCTTCCCTTCTCCAGCTTCCCAGATTCCATGGCTTCAATCCTTGTTCTGTTCTTATTGTCTGTCATGCTGTTTGCAAATCAACTTGAGGCTAAACAAAAATCTTCTTCCTCCAATATCATAAGCTTGGGGTCTTCTCTGTCCCCAAAGGCTGGCGATAATTCATGGATCTCGAACTCTGGTCTTTTTGCCTTTGGCTTCTATTCAAAAGCTGATGGCTACGCCGTTGGGATATGGCTGGTCGGGGAGACTGAGAAGACAGTTGTCTGGACTGCAAACCGTGATGACCCACCGCTTCACTCTAGTTCCACAGTGGAATTAACCACAAAGGGTGTGTTCCAAGTCCGAACTGAGAAAAGGAACAAACTCATTGCTAATTCATCTGATTCTGGACCTGCAACTTCAGCTTCTTTGCTTGACTCTGGTAATTTTGTGCTATACGGTAACGAATCTAATATTATTTGGCAAAGCTTTGACCATCCAACTGACACCATATTAGGAGGCCAGAATTTGTCTCTCTATGATGATGATGATCTGGTCTCCAGTATGTCCAAAACAGACCACTCGAGTGGATCTTACATTCTCTCAATGCAGAATGATGGAAACCTTGTTGCCTACCTTGCAGATAGTTTAATGCAAATAGATGATTCTTACTGGAGCACGGCAACTTCTGGTTTATCATTTGATACACTCAGTCTTGATCGTGGAGGCCGTCTTTTCTTACGCTATGATCATAGCGGTTCTGATTTTCATGTTTTGGCCAATAGCACAAATGGCACTTCTGCCATCTACCGTGCAACGCTCGATCCAGATGGGATTTTTAGATTGTATGCACACCAAGTTGAGGGTAACACTAGCACAACTGGAAGGATTGTATGGTCGGCCTTGTCCGACCTATGTGATGTCAAGGGTCAGTGCGGCTACAACAGTTATTGCTCCACCATAGGCACCAACACCGTCTGTCACTGTTATCCAGGATTTCTCTCTTCAGAAACAATTAGAAAGGTTGTGGACTGCAAACAGAATCATAGTAAAGATGACTGTGAAACTAGTACTGAGCTCACTCCTCTGGAGAATATTTATTGGAATGATGCACCTTATTCAGTAATACCAACCATGGAGATCGAAGCTTGTGGTAAGGCTTGTCAGGAAGATTGTGATTGTGCAGCAATTCTATATATGAACAGCACCTGCAGTAAGTACAATCTTCCAATTAGATTTGGCAGAAAAACCCTAAATGCCACAGCCACGGCGCTCTTTAAGATGCCTTCAAGCAGTACAATTACTCCAAACGGTACCATCCCATTCCCATTGAACCCGAAGGTCCTCACTGATAGTAAGAGAAATCTGATTCTGATTCTAGTCTTGATTCTGGGTTCCATTTCAAGCATTTTTTTGCTCTTTGCAATCTGTTTGTTCTTTACCCATACGCGTCAAGTCCATAGGTATAGTATGCAGTCTGGCAGTACAGCCGACCTTGAACTGAACAAGGAATGCTCCTTACGATCATTTTCCTTCGATGAACTTGAGAAATCAACAGACAGCTTCACAGATGAGGTAGGCAGAGGATCTTTTGGTGCAGTTTATAGAGGGACAATTAGTGGAAGTAACAGAAAGATTGCTGTCAAGAGATTGGAGAGAATTGTTGAAGAAGGGGAGAGGGAAGTCCGAGCTGAAATTACTGCCATTGCTCGAACTCATCATAGAAATCTGGTTCAGCTGATCGGTTTTTGTATTGAGGGCCCTAGAAAGCTTCTTGTCTATGAATATATGAGCAATGGATCTCTTGCTGATCAGCTCTTTAAGAATGAGATGCGCCTGTCTTGGAGAGATAGAGTAAGAATTGCACTGGATGTGGCTCGAGGAGTGCTATATCTCCATGAAGAGTGTGAAGTCTGTATTATCCATTGCAATATAAAGCCCCAAAATATACTCATGGATGAAGCATGGACAGCAAAGATCTCAGATTTTGGGTTGGCCAGGCTATTAATTCCAAACCATTCTAGAACTACAGCTGGAGTTGAAGCAAAAAGTGGGTATATGCCCCCGGAGTGGCAGAAGGATGCAGCAGTATCAGTAAAGTATGATGTTTACAGTTATGGGGTGGTACTATTGGAGATTATCTGCCGCCGGAGGAGTATAGATGTAAATGTCTCTTCAGCAGATGAGATAATTCTTTCTAGCTGGGTATATGATTGTCTTGTGAAAGGGGAGTTAAATAAGCTTGTTGCAGATGAAGATGTAGATTTCAGGACTCTGGAAAGAATGGTGAAGGTGGGGTTATGGTGTGTCCAAGAACACCCAAATATGCGTCCTTCGATGAAGAATGCCATCTTGATGTTGGAGGGTTTGAAAGATACTCCAGTTCCTCCATCTCCAGCCTTTGTAGTTTGATAATTCCCATTACAATGACTTTGTATCATATGTATGTCTCTGTAGGCATATATTTTAGTTTTCATGTTTCGATCTTGTAACGTACTGTGTTTTCGTAGCAAGGAGGAAATAATGTAGCTGGGTGGAGGATTAAACATGTGTGCGATTTCATTTTTTGAGGTTTTCAAGCATCTTAGATGGTTTTGTGGATAGAAAATCTCATCTTCGAGTGTTTTGTCCATAGGAAAATCTCTGCTCTATAAAATATGTGGGGTTGAAAACACCACTCTGATTTTTGTGAGCATATTATCATTTGAAGATTATAGTTGAAGGATTCAACCGTGCAAATCCGTGGAGAGGATTGTTATTTAGGATTTCCTTATTTTGTCAAAAAAATATATGTGATAAAAATGATTTCATTTACGGATATTTATATAATCAAAAAATAAAATAATAAAAAATCCTATTTACTAAATATTATACATACAGAATATAGCAAAAAATAATGTCAACTATTTTGAAGAAGTTATTTTCTCATACCGTTAAAAAATTCTACATTATTTTGTTATTCCTAAGGTGTATTACTTGCATACAAATTAATGGTTTTTTTTTTTTTTGGAAATATTTACCCATTAAACAATTAGAGGTTTATTAACAACAAAAAATCAACTTTCAAATAAATTAATTTGATTTTGACAATGTGACAATGTGAGTCAACGGAAGACTTGACGAGCAACAGGAGTAAGTGACAATGTCCTCGAATAAGTCTTCAAACATCTAGTTTGATTCTGCAAAATTCTTAAAAAAATCTATGAAGTTGCCTCTATCCCTACTACCTACCTTCTCTCAAGGAAGCCATGGCACCAACTTTCTTCTTCCTTCTGTTATTGGGCATCGTTTGTGGAAGTTCCCAAGCCCAACCACCAAACGAAATTCGACTTGGTTCTTCACTTTCTCCCACTAATACTACTTCATGGCCTTCCCCTTCTGGTAAATTTGTATTTGGCTTCTATCCGCGGGGAAATGGTTATTCTGTTGGAATTCGGCTGGTTAACATGAACCATAAGACTGTTGTATGGACCGCAAATCGGGATGATCCTCCTGTCCATTCTGATGCAAAGCTGCAACTAACCAACGACGGCAAGCTGCTCCTGCAGACCGAGGAAGGGCCAGATAAGCTTATTGCTGTTGATGCCACTTCAGCTTACTCTGCCTCCATGCTTGATTCTGGAAACTTTGTCCTCTACAACTACAGTAATGGTATCATTTGGCAAACTTTTGATCACCCAACTGATACCATTTTAGGGGGTCAAGTTCTACCTTCCGGAGGTCAATTGTTCTCTAGTTCATCAGAGACCAACCCCTCATCTGGTCGGTTTCGTCTCAAAATGCAGTATGATGGAAATCTTGTTTCGTATCCAACAAACACAGGTGATGATAGAGAAGATGCTTACTGGAGCTCTGATACCATCCATGAGTATCATATTTCTGGATACCATCTCTACCTCGACATAACTGGTCCTCTGCTTATCAGGAATGCTTCCAAGGATGTTGTCAAAATTTTATCTGATGGTAAGCTTTCTTCTGTTGATAACATCAGCACCAACAGTGGCAACATTATTTATCGCGCAACTCTAGACTCCGATGGAATTTTTGGGCTGTATGCTCACATGGATGACCAAATGGACAAGCTCGTGTGGCCAGCAGAGAAGAATCCGTGTGAGGTTAAAGGTTTCTGTGGCTTCAATAGCTACTGCACATTCAATGACAATCAACCATACTGCAATTGTCTTGAGGGTTTTGAATTTCTAGACCTAAAAGACAAAACTCTCGGCTGCGAGAGGAACTCCTCTGAAGCGAATTGCACAGGTGGGGATGCAAATGCTGCCTCGTATAAAATGCTGGAGGTAGACGAAATGATCTGGAATGGATTTTCTTATAATACGACGCGGATGCTGAAAGAAGAATGCCAATTGTCTTGTTTGAATGATTGTTACTGTTGGGCTGCAGTTTATGAATATGAGAATAAGTGGTGCAAGAAACAAAAGCTTCCTTTGAAATATGTTAGAAGGGATACGCAAGGGCAATCCTCTGAGTCTACAGAGTTGCAATCCTCTAAGTCTACAGCGTTTGTGAAGATGGGAACCAAAAGACTGAAAAACAGGTATGATATCCCTCCGATCCCTCAGCCTGCTGAACCACCGCCAATTATGGTTACTAGCAAAAAAGAAGTAAAGCAGATTATTCTTCTAATCGTAGGCTTTTCTTTGCTCCTGAGTTCAGCTATTGCAGTCTCTTGTCATTTGATTTACAAGATTCAAGTTTTAAGGTACAGAAGGTTGTCGGAGATGGGGGACTTGGGACTCAATGAAGAGGTTACTTTGAGGATTTTTTCATACACCGAGCTCAGGAGAGCAACGAATGACTTCAGAGAAGAATTGGGTAAGGGTTCTTTTGGAGCAGTTTACAAGGGCTCTTTATCCAAAGGCAAAAGATTAATTGCAGTGAAGAGACTAGAGAAGTTGGTTGAAGAAGGGGAAAGGGAGTTTCTAGCAGAAATGCGAGCAATTGGCAAAACTCACCACAGGAATTTGGTTCGTTTGCTTGGCTATTGCGCTGAGGGTTCTAAAAGGCTTCTTGTGTATGAATACATGGGCAATGGTTCCCTTGGGAAGTTTCTTTTTGGGGCTGGAAGACGGCCGGATTGGGATGAGAGAGTGAATATAGCACTGGACGTTGCACAAGGGATCCTTTATCTTCACGAAGAATGTGAAACACCAGTTATTCACTGTGATATAAAGCCTCAAAATATCTTGATGGATGAATTTTGGACAGCCAAAATATCTGATTTTGGGTTAGCAAAAATTCTAATGCCAGATCAAACTAGGACATTCACATTGGTTAGAGGGACAAGGGGATACTTGGCTCCAGAATGGTACAAGAACACCCCAATATCAGTGAAGGCCGATGTTTATAGTTTTGGAATAGTACTGCTGGAAATTGTGTGCTGCAGGAGAATCCTGGAAACCAATGTATCAGAACTAGATGAGATTGTTCTCTCCAGTTGGGCCTATAAATGCTTGGTTGACAGAGATTTAAACAAGCTCGTTCTTTGGGAAAATGTAGACAAGAAGGTCCTGGAAAACATGGTGAAGGTGGCCCTATGGTGCATTCAAGATGAACCTGCTCTCCGTCCTACAATGAAGAGTGTGGTTTTGATGTTGGAAGGGATTACCGATATAGCTATCCCTCCTTGTCCAACTTCTAATTCCGTGTGAAACCTTCCCTGTGAGGAAAACTTTTGCAGCTTTCGTGTAGTTTTGATTTCCTTTGCCGTTTGTTATGTTTTATGCCATGATTTCTTTTGGACATTTAGATTGTAAGTTGTAAGCAAGCTGAATAGCTAGTTGTCCCAGTATTTAATCATCTATGTTGTTAGTTCATGTTTTGGCGGCTAAATGGTTTCTTGTCTGAAGTCTTCTTACAGATGAAACAGAAGCAATGGTTGGCAATTGTCTTAGGTAATTGATTTTATTATTTGTGAAGGGAAAAAAAATGGAAGACTTAAATCAATTCTTTAATCCTTCTTTTTCTTTGATTAAAACTTGGTCTTTTGAATCCAACATTTCTTACAGACTCAAACGATTGCATCAAACTAATCCAATTCAGTATTTATATATAAAAATTTCATGAATTTTATGCAGTATATCATAAAAAAAATTCTTGTTTTGCCATACCTTGTAGAAGAGGGAAAATTTTCTTTGTACTGTGTATGGAATATACAACTTAATCAAACCAGAAATTAAAAAAGAAAAATGGAAAAGTCTAATCAGATAAGAGAAGGCATCACTGGAATTGACTTGAAAGTTGAGTATCTGGTTGGAAATGGTTCCCTCGTTTTTCGTATGTCATGTTCTGCCTCTGCTTATATTTTCTGAAGTCAAGCACACACGGCATTCAGAGTCCAATGCCGCTTTGACATTTGACAGTGACGAATGGTGTGAAGGAAGACTAGGAATGGGATTAATATGCATAACCAAACACACCAGGTGTTGCTACATTTGTATCCATACCTTTAGACTTGGCCCTTGCATCCAAACACGTAACTATCCTTTAACCTTTTCACGCCTTGTGCTCTATCTGCTTGACGCAGCCTCTAACATTAAACATGAGCATTCGGAAGAAGACGACAGCAAGTGTTGGCCAACTCACCAGTGGTGGACCACTGTACTAAATTAACGGCTTTCTGCAAAATGAAGTTTCTATGTTGAGTGCCGCTAGACTTGAACCATTGGTGTTAATGACTAGTCCAAAATCTTATATAACACGACCAAGTCTTAAATTTAACTAATGCAGGCGTTACGTACATACAAAGGTGGGGGAATGCTGGAGGGAGGGTGGGAGAAACTCTCTCGGAGTGCATTTTGCAATTCTTGAGTCGAGGTCATGCTCTCCACTGGGGGAGTCACAGGTTCTGGTCAAGTGAGACGTATGCATTTCATCCTTAAAGCACGTGAACATTGCTAATCTGCTAGTCATGCAGAAATATATAATATTAGGTTTTAAACTCCTGCATTGCATGGATTGTAAATTTACTTTCTTTTAAAGGAAAAATTTATTAACACAAATAAATTTAAAAAATGTCACATCTTATTCATTATATTTATTTTATATTCATATATTCAAGTTTATATATAAAAAAATTTTAACATCTTTATTATCTTATACCAAATAAAAGTACGTAAAATCAACTGATTTATCATTAAATATAGTCTCTTTTATAGGTTTTTTTTCATAATACTAATTAATAATTAAATGAAAATTTTCAATCTAAAAAGAAGTATAATTTAGAAGAAAATTATTAAATAAATGAAAACTCTTAAAATTTATTTTACTCATAAATTGATTATGAATTATATTCGAAGAAAAATTTCTTCCAATAAGTGTATGTAGAAAGATAACATATAACATTGATATATATATATATATATATATATATATGCTTTTTATGAATTCTTATTTTATTACAAAAATGATGTGTGATGAAACTTACAATAATTTTTAATCACTATTTGTTAAGTAACTATAAAATATTATCAAGTATAATTTACGTTTATATTCAAATATAAAAGCATTGTAGGAATAATATTTTGTTTAATAAAAGGTTAAAAAGAAAGGTATACATGGATAAATATAATTATACTAATCATCCCTTTTTCTTTTTGGTAATGACCAATCATCCATATTTGTTCCTAAAAGCAAAAATCTCATTGATGATAACAACAACAATAAAAAGAGAGTACATTTTAATTATCAAGCACAAAAAGTAAGGTTTCTATAAGAAGTTTTGCTCAAAATATTCTATTAGAAGCTTTGCATGTAAACCTTAATAGCATATTTGATATGATCAAATGGAGTGGAGTAGAAAAACAAGGAATAAATTTGCTTAATAGATATTATAGAATATAAATGCCCATTTCGCAAAGAATAGTTATTATACCAAATGATGAAGACTCCCTTCCATAGCAAGAGTAATGGAATGATTATTCTATCATTTGTGAAATGCATTTTTTATATTCCTATTCTTCACATTTTTCATATATTCAAGTATTATCCTTTGTTAATAAATAAAAAATAATATATTCAATATTAGTCTATTCAAATATTTTGGTAATTATATTTTTAATAATAAATTTTAAAATAAAATATTTTTTTATTCTTTATAAATTTTACTTAATTTAAAAATATTGGTTAATTAAATTTTTTATACTTGTATTATATAAAATTTTATATTAATTGTAATTTTAATAATCAAATGTAAAATATAATATTTTTATTATTGATTATATCATCTATTTTAACTTAACATAAATTATCATTTTATTATTTAATATACATGTCAACTATTAATTATATATATGTTTAGTTATAAATAAATAAATAAAAAATGACAATACCATCTTTTATATAAATATAATTTCAATTTTATACTTTCCTTTTGTTTTTAAAGGTATTATTATTATTGGCCGCCAAATATAATTATAAAATAGTAATTCTATTCTATTTAATTCCTTTTAGTTCAATCCATTGCATTTTACTATAGTAAATGCAACATGAATGATTCGGATCATCTAAAGTGTTAGATATATTTTAAGGAGTAAAATGAGTCTCACAATTACTAATGAGAAATTTAATAGAGCAAATAGTTAAAAAATTTGGAAATCAGTTTTTAATTTATTATTATTAATCCAATTCTAAACCTTAATTTTTTTTGTGATCGTAGGAGTATTTAAATCATTAGAAGTACACATGCAAGGATTAAGAATCAAACTCTAGATGTAATAATAGGTACAAAACCTTCAAGAGATATTAAGTGTCACTAAAATTAAAGATCCTTGGGTAAACTCTTGATTTTATTATTAATAAATATTATGATGTTACATTTATTTTTTAAAGTGCAATCTTTATAGAAGCTCAATTCAACATTGAAAGGAAGAAAAAATACTTTTGAACTTTGATATTTGGAAAATAGTTGCAAAATAAAAAAAATTGAGATGTAATCTCAATTTTAGAATACTTTTATTAAAAGAATGAAATTTTATTTATTTTGTAAGATATATTAATTAGAAATTGACTAAAACTTCCTATATTAAAACTGTCAAAATTCTATCTGATTGTAGTATATTTAACTTGAAATATACATTTGAAAATCAATATCAAGAAAATATTAAAAAATTAAATAAAGATATAATGTTTTAATTTTTAAATATTTTTATTAAAAATAAAATATATCAATTCAATTAAAAGTTAACTTTTAAAAAATAATTTTATAATAAAGAGAAAATATATTATATTATATCAATATTATTTAAGGATATAGATGCTTGAACCGTAAAAGATGGGATGGACATGAAATAAAAAGATAAATATGCGAGAAAGTAGACAGATGGATGACAAATAGCATATGAATTGAAAAACTTTGACAAAATTTTAATTTGAAATATAACACTTGAAAATTAACGTTAAGATAATATCAACTTAAATAAACAATTTTGACTTTAATTTTAAAGTATTTTTTATTAAAAAGGGTAAGTAATTAATCCAATTAAAAATTTTCTATATTAAAGATTTGACTTATTTAAAATATTTTATAATTAAAAAAATTATATTGTGTTGTATTTATATTATTTAATAATATTAACATTTAAGTTATAATATTAGGAATAGATAAAAAAATAAAAGAAAGAGAATCAGTGTGTGAAATTTTAAAAAATACGAGTTAAAAATACAATTTGTACTAAATTACTTTGATTAAATAAAATCTATAACTTATTTAAAATATTTTTATAATAAAAATAAGATATATTGTATTATATTTAAATCATGTATTGTACATCTATGATAAATAATAGGAGTAGATATGAGAAAAAGAAAAAACACACGAGTTTAGAAAAGAACGGTAGATAATGTCTGAATTATAAAGCTTTAATGATATTCCAATTGATGTATTTCTAATTTGAAAAATAGCACTTAAAACTTTATGTCAAGGGAATATTGGTAAATTTTAAACATTTTTGTACTAAAAAGAAAAATATTATATTGTATTTAAGTTATTTAGTGTGCATGGACTATAAATAATAGAAATGGATGGGGGGAAATGGAAAAACATTCAATGAAGTTTATAAAAGGGAAAAAAAAACAATATCTGAATTGTAAAGATTTGACAATAGGCCAATTAGTGTATCTTTAATTCAAAATATAGCATTTAAAACTTTATATCGAGAAAATATTAATAAATTTTAAAATATTTTAATTAAAAATAAAATATATTATTTTATAATTATAATATTAACATTTGGCATGTAAATAAAAGAATTGGATACATAAAAAAGTAAAAAAAATGAACAAATAAAAATAAAAAATAAAGTGTATGAGTTACAAAGTAATAAGTAAAATAGAATTATATAACTAACTAATTCAACTAAATATATGCTTTAACATATTTAAGATATTTTCATAAAAAAATATATTATACTATATATACTTAACAGTGTTTGAGTTGTAAATAATAGAAGTTAATAAATAAAAGATAAAATATAATAGATTAAATTAAAGAGAGAGAAACAATATTTGACCTGTGAAATTCTAGAAAAATCTCAATTAATATATGCTTAATTTGATATATATATATATATATATATATATATATATATATATTTGAAAATTGATGTGAAGAAAATATTGAAAAAATTTACATAAATAATCTTGATTTTAATTTTTACATACTTCTATTAAAAAAATATGGAATTGATTCATTTAAAGTTTAAATTATTTAATAAATTTATAATAAAAATAAAAAATATTATAGTATTTAATAATATTAATGTTTGAATTATAAATAAATAAAGTTGACATAAAAAATTAAAAAAACATAAGAAAGCAAATAAAAAGTATAAAAATAATGGCTTAATTATAAAGTAATGAAAGTTAAAAATAAAATATATTTTTATTAAATTAATTAAACTGAATATTTAAAATTTTAAAATATTGCTGTAATAAAAGAAAAATATATTGTATTATATTTATACTACCTTAATTATATTTGCATAAAAATAATTTAATTTAAGGTTAAAGAAAGTAATTTAAGGGTGAAATTGAAAAATTAAAATTAATAAATGGAGAAAATTAGCTGAGATGTGTTTGGAAAAAAAAAAAAGAGATGTATGGCCGGCCAAAAAAAGCTCTCAATTAGTAGCTAGTTAGAGGAATATAGAAATATTAAAAATTTGAATTTAAATCTAATATTATACTCAATTACTAATTATATTATTAATAATAATTAACTAATTATTATTAATTTATTAATAATAATGATTATTATCGATTAATAATGAATTTCTCAAAAGGATGGCAAGACGATAATGCAAATAGAAGTTATAGTATGGGCATAATTGGAAAAAGAAATTATAGAAGCATTTTGACGGAAAATTTTTTCATGAGGTTGACACTTGGCAAACGTAAAAGAAAAAATAGTTGGGCTGCCCAAAAACCTAGGATATAGAAATAGATTGCAGTAATTAATATACTGCATAATGAATGGCATCTGACTGTATCAAAATCAATCAAGAGGATAAAATCATCGTTGTTCATCGTTGTACTTGAAGGATCACTTGTTGTGAATATTTGATATCACATGATCTTCACTTTTCTTTTGTTTTATTTGTGCAATGAAAAGATAAAACGCAGTTGGATATGAAAATGCAGAGGAGTTTTAAATACTCCAGATGTATTAGGATTCTGTACACCTTGCTTTTATATGACAAATTAACAATAGAAGTTCTACTGGTGAACACCTTATATCGTCAAACAACTTTGGGGACAACATGCAATATTTGCACAAGTCGAATCTCAAGAATTTTAACACAATATTATAAGCAAAAGCTGGTGTGAACAAAATGAAAAATATGTAAACGAACTAAAGCAAAAAGATGAGAACCAAGTCTGACAGTCAAAAAGGAGGAAGAAAAAGCGTGTGTAGCAGGAATAAAGATGACGTATCAAGGATAAGAAGCAATATACATAGTGAAACCCATCTAGAATGCTATATCCAATATTAGCAGGAGAAAACCTCAAAAAAAAACAAAAAAAAATGGATAGACCACATAATTTAGTGGTTCCACAGAATATAGCACCACTAAACAGAAGTGGCATTACTAAACAGACCAAAATCTTAATTGATCCGCAATAATTTAAAAGCTTAATCATATACGTGGAAATCCACTTATTTTATGCATATAATGCCTATATAAATGCTGGCAAGGGAAAGAGAAGCATCAAAACCCAAGTTTGAAGTTGCCTTGCCTCTTCCAGTGGTGCAAAATGGAAGCCATATGGTTGATTCCTCTAATGACTTTGGTGATGATTTCAGCTATGCAGAACCAGCTCCAAAATGGATTCTATTCTTCTTCGTGTCCGCGTGCCGAAGCCATAGTAAGGTCCACAGTTGAATCACACTTCAACAAAGATCCCACCATAGCCCCAGGACTTCTCAGGCTTCATTTTCATGATTGCTTTGTGCAGGTTTGCTTCCTCTCTGCATTATTTTCTTTCTGCATGCATATGTTAGAAATATAGAATATTAAATATGCATGTGACCAAATTATGTCTGCTGCAGGGCTGCGATGGTTCAATATTGATTGCAGGGTCTTCTGCAGAAAGGACGGCATTGCCAAACCTGGGTTTAAGAGGTTTCGAAGTGATTGACGATGCAAAATCACAGATAGAGGCCACATGCCCTGGTGTTGTTTCATGTGCTGACATACTTGCTTTGGCTGCTCGTGATGCTGTAGTCTTGGTATGTAACAAAATTTTCCCTTTCACAAATCACATGCACAATTACACAAACGACAGACAATAAGCACATACCACGAGCTTCATTGCACCTTTTAAGATAGACAAATGCTAAAAACACAAGGTTTCTCCCTCACATGATCATACAAGGTTATTAGATCTTTTTGTGATGTGTGAGGAACACATTCTCCTGTACACAAGAGTTTAATAATTAAGAATTTAATTGATAGCAATTATACATTACATGTATGCTATTGATATATGTAATTTTATCTATCGATACATATTACTTATAAATGAAGATTACAAATTCAAAAAATGGTTCCATGATGAAAACAATTTGCATTGTGTAATATCCATAATTTTAAAATATGAAAATCTTCACCTAGAAAATTACTTACTAAAAAAATTTGCTTTAGAGAGTCGATCCACTTAATTGGATTATAGATCATGTATTAAAAATATAAGAATTCATTTATAATTATAACTTAATATATCACAAACTTATAATTTAAATTTAATTATAGTTACACAGAATAAATTCATTACACTCACAATTATTAAATCTTTTTTTCGATTCCATTTTGTGAAAGTTTGAGAGACGTGAGAGTAATTTTTTTTTGTGAAAACAACATCTTCTTTCATAGTAACATTTCACATATGGCAGAGTGATGGCCCTAGTTGGTCAGTACCCACCGGAAGAAGAGATGGAAGGGTTTCTTTGTCATCTCAAGCCTCAAAAATGCCTTCTCCTCGGGACCCTGTCTCTGTCCAAAGGCAAAAATTTGCTGCCAAAGGCCTAGATGATCATGATCTAGTCACACTAATTGGTATGATTTTTTATCACACTAATTGAAGCTTAAGGCTGAAAATGTTTAATTTACACTAGTGCCCTTACTATATGAAGTAAAAGAAATTACGTGCTACTTTTTTGTCTGCTCTGCAGGCGCACATACCATGGGCCAAACAGAGTGCAGATTCTTCAGTTATCGCCTATACAACTTCACCACAGCTGGGAATTCTGACCCAACTATAAGCCAACCTTTCTTAGGCCAACTTCAAGTACTGTGCCCTAAAAATGGGAATGGCTTGAGAAGGGTTAGTTTAGACAAAGACAGTCCAGCCAAATTTGATGCCAGTTTCTTCAAGAATGTGCGTGATGGTAATGGGGTTTTAGAGTCAGACCAGAGGCTTTGGGGAGATGCTGCTACAAGAAGTGTGGTGGAGAATTATGCTGGCAACATGAGAGGGCTGCTTGGGCTTAGATTTGATTTTGAGTTCAGAAAGGCTATGATCAAAATGAGTAGCATAGAGGTTAAGACTGGCACTCAAGGTGAGATTAGAAAATTGTGTTCCAAGTTTAATTGATTTGATCATGAATCTTGCTGGGAATGAGTTTGGGGTATTGAAAGTGGAAATGTGAATTGTAATTAATGATTGATGTCATTATTGTATTTGATGTAGAAGCTTAAGTAACTAGCTTTGTTTTTCTGGGGAATTAAAGAAAGGAACTTTTAGTATTGAAGAATCCTGCAAAAGGATGCGTACAAAGGTAGAATTAGAGGGCTATGAACGTGTCGTAGACGGAAAGGGAAACTAGAGTTTGGGAGAGGTCCGAGAGGACAAAAACAGACGTCGCCTGAGAGATTCGAACTCTCGCGGGGAAACCCCATGTACTTAGCAGGCACACGCCTTAACCACTCGGCCAAAGCGACTTGACTGATAATCTGGAACCAGATAATGTACAGAATTGAAGAAATAGTCGACCACTTCCGGCCAAAGTTGTATTTACTAAGCGCCAACAATCTAAAAAATTGACTTTTATTCGCTGTGAGATTCATAAGAATTTTTTTTTTTTTTTTACATTGATGTTGAGGTTGAAATTTAATATCTCGGATGTATTATTTAAATTCTTTACCACTAACCTATCACCAAATCACTTGACTCAAAACGCTTTTATAATGACGCTAATCCTTTTTTTTTTTTTAATTTGTCTATTTTCATAATGAGAAAAAAGTGAGAAAAAAAGTGGATGCAAATCATTATATTATTTCCTTTGCGATCCTTGCCTTCTTATTTAAAAAGAAAAAATTATAAAATATCTTCTTTAATTTTAGGACAATTAGATTTTATTTCTTTTATTTTATAAACTTAGAAATTACTTTAAATTTTATAAAATTTGAAACTAACACTCATTGCCAATTTAATTAATTATTTTATCAAATTATATTTTTTAATAAATTTTTAAATAAAAATTATAATATTATAATATATTGATTTATTTCATTATTTTTACATATAAATTTAATAACTTATTTTTTATTATTTAATTAAAAATTTTATATGTCTAATTTAATTTCAATTAATTATACAAGGCAAATTAACATATTATAATATTATAATTTTTCTTTAAAAATTTATTAAAAAGATCATATAATTTGATAAATTGGTAAATTAAGTTTATGCTAAGAATTGATTTTAAATTTTATATTATTTAAGGGCGTAATTTTTAAATTTTTAAAGTTAAATGAATATTAAAAGAGGTATTTTATATTTTTTTCTTTAAAAATTAATAAAACACTCTGTTGAAAATAGGTGAATTTTATTGTGTTATTAGATTTTTAAAATTTAAAATAATATGATAAATTCAAGAATTATTAAATTAAAATTACTTTATTATATTCGATAAAGAAATAATAAATACTAGTCAGTGCCTGGCATGAAATTTTTCTGTGAATAAATTTAATATTAATAGATTAATGATAAATTTTTAATTATAAAAAATTACATGATTCTCTAAAAAAATTATAATTTTTATGTTGAAATTTGATTAAAAGAATATGCAATTTTACATATAAGTAATATACACATATACATCTTTGAAGTTTCACACGTTGCTCATTTTATTATATATGTCTCCCAACTATAGGTAAGTAAAAAGGGACAAACAGTGTGGGATGGATCGTGCCCATCAAATTTGAGTAAGTACTGACTTAGTTGCAGATTTACAAAATGTACAGAAAAAATTGTTATGTCCACAAGCATCCGTAGCACCACCAGGCAGAGTGCATTTTTTGTTTTTTTAAACTATTAGGAGTGATCATATCCTTAAATGCATAAACATAAGGAATCAAAGATCAAATCTTAAACATAAAAAAAGAAAGATACCTTTAAAGGATAGTAAATTAAATTAAATTAAATTAAAAAAAATTAATTTTTTTATAAATTATAATTAAATAATTAATTTTTTATTTTACATAATGAGTTAATTAAATAAGATTAAAAAATTACATTAACTTATTAGACACTAAATTGAATAAAAAAATTCTCAAATGTTTGAAAAATTAACAAAAATTTTAATAAAAAAATTTAGAATCTATTCGGATAAGATCGCGCAAGCTTGTGCTCGGGCAAGCGTGACCGCATTGTTCCACAAAAAAGTGAACTCCAATGTAAAGAGTCCAATTTGCTTCGTACTGGCGAACTACTTGCATTGCCTATAGAATTTTAGTCCGTTTTGCATCTCTATCTAACTATGAATCGTCAAATCCATTCTATTTTCTTTGAAAGTATATTTAGCATTTGTAACTTGCATAAATAAATAATCCAAACACCAAGAGAAAAAATCTATGATCAAAATTAAAATGCACTATATATTTGAAACTCGAAAATTTATCACAACGAATATGATATTAAGAGACAAATATAGGTTTATAAATTTACAATCAAATGAAACTCTACTCTATTCGCTTGGCAAAAAGGGAATAACATGAAAAATGAAACAATACCTTGCAAAATGAATCGCAAATTATTAAATACTTCCTTATAAATTACATTCTTGACAACATCTTCATCTTCATATTTGATGAAAAATTAAAATGACTACTATTTTAATTTTTCTCCATCACAGAGAATGCAGTGAGAATGTTGAAATTAAGAGATATTTAAAGGGATGCAACTGCTTTAATTTATCTATCCCTTTTTATTATTATTAATTATATATATGCAAATTTGTACTAATAATGTAAAGTAATAGTATAATCATTGATTCCCACACAAATTATCATATACATGCGTAACTAATCATAATGTCTTCATATAATTAAAGGGAGGAATTAGATTGCTTCAATTTCTCTATTTTTTTTCTATTATCATAATTATACTTAAATAATTTAATATTTATAAATTCTAGTAATAAATAAAAAATAATTTAATTTTAAATGTTTATTGGAAATTAATTTAATATTAGAAGATAAATAGAAAATAATAATAAATTAACACGTAATAAATTATTGAAATGACACTTATAATTGAAAGTAAAAAACAGGTGCTTTCTATGTTACCTATGGGGGTTTGGAACCCATGGGTATGTGGCACAATACAAACCACTAGATGAATGACTTTCCTCATCTAGTGGCTTGTATTGTGCCACATACGCATGGGTTCCAAACCCCCATGGGTAACATAGAATTCCCCTAAAAAACATCATGATTAATATATAATATATAGATATGCATCAATTTACACTAATCATATAAAATAATTGCATAATTATTTATTTTCACACAAAAATTAAATTCTCTTAGTCACATTCTATACACACAAACTTCGTGTATTGATTAATACACAAATTTTTTTATCTATTTCTTTCTCTCCACACGTCCCTTTAATTTCAATATAATATGAAGTATGATATATATAGTATAGTATGAAATAATGATTAATTTGACTATTTTAAAAATAGAATTAGATATCTTTTATATTGATTATGATAATAAATTATTGGATTTATTGAAGAATTTAAACTAAACAACTATGCAATCTAATCATTATTGCCAATTTATGATTAAATTGGCTGTTCTAATTCGATTTTAATTAATTAAGTATATATAATCATTTGAATTTATATTTTCAATCTGATGAGAAGCTTTAACTGTTTTTATTATAGTTTTTTTTTATATAAGAATATATAATCATTTGAATTTATATTTTCAATCTGATAGGAAGCTTTATCTGTTTATATTATAATTTTATTTTATATAAGAATTTAAATTTTATCCACTATTAGGATATAATTTTTTTCATTATCTTTAAATAAAAATATTATACATCATTAAAAAGATTAATAATTTGTACTAATAGTAAGATTATTTTAACAAATTTTATTGATGTAATAAAATATTGATAGGTGATAGTATTAAATTAATTTTTATTAATAGTAAATTAAATTTAAATCATTTATATAATATCAACTTACATAATAATTTTATGAATTTAAATTTAATCTATTATTAGTATAAATCAATTTTACACTGACACGCACCCATGTATTACGATGTCATTAAAAAATTGTTAAATTTCTTTTACTATTAGTAAAAAAAATTAATTTTTAATTAATATTAATTTTTTAATAAGATAATATATTTTTATTTACTAATAATGTAAAAAAATTTATACTAAAAGTGAATTAAATTTAAATTCTAATTCTAATTTTATATATAATATCATATAATTTAACCAATTTATGCAGATTTAACTTAACCAAAAATCTCTCTCTATAATTAATAACAGAATTATTCCTTTTGAATGGGATCCTTATCCAGAAGTTTAATCTTTTATGAAAAGATTTTTACACAATAAATATAAAACATTTTTAATCTAATCAGTAATTCCAGTCATCTCTATATGATAATTAAACGGCCTCATCTTAACCATTTGGCCGTCGCTTCAAGTTTTAAAATTCTGAAAAAATGTAAGACACCTCTTTCAAATTTAGATAATTAAATTTTACTTCTTTTTATTTTAAAATTTAAAAATTACTTCTTTAAACTTTACAATATTTAAAATTAATACTCATTATTAATTTAATTAGTCATTTTTATCAAATTACATCATTTTTTAATAAAATTTTTAAATAAAAATCACAATATCATAGTATAATAATTTATTTCATCAATTTTCACATATAATTTCAAATTTTATTTTTATATCAAATTAAAATTCTATATATCTAATTTAATTCTTATTAATTATATAATACAAAAATTATTTGCTAAAAATAATAAGATAAATTAAATCGGCATTTTATTTATGAAATCTTTCTTACATTTTCAAAATTATTTTAAAAGAATGCAAGGTTTCTATTTAGTTCAACTTTTAGAAAAGAGAAAAATACAAATTTCCCCTTCAACTGAGAATAGCAAGGATGAGAATGAGGGTAAGACAATAAAATTTTCGTACCTAACTTTATTTTAAAATATTTTGTCCATCTTGTTATGATTCTCCTAGGTCATGACTAGTGTAAAATCCTATATCTAATTTCCACCAACCTAATTAGATACTAAAAACTTGGCATATCACACAAGTATTAATAATATAGTACACTTTCCATAGACATTACAAAGATATTTATATTCAAATATTTTTGTTAATTCATAATTAACTACACTTTATATTTTACAAGGCCCAAAAGATATTCATATTTACAGCAACAAAGACATTCATGGCTGTTTTTCATAAGATTATGTCTAGCAGATTTCACTTTTGCAATGCTGGTGGAGGAAGAATACGAGCATATCTACATTATTAATTATGGAGACAATTGCCCCTAAAAAGAAACTGCGCACGCACACACACATATTAATGCCACCATAAATGTATTTAATTAGTTAAAAAGGAAAGATTTTAATTTAAATAAATATGAAAAGATATGAAATTTAACTTATTATACAAATTTAAATGTATAAATGAGAAAATTAAAATTAAAATAATATTTTATTTTTGTTTAAATATTTAATTATTTTATAGTAATTTAAATTTCTATTTTTATATGTATATACTATCCCACAAATTAAAATTTTTAGATTTGCTATTAAAAAGGAACTTCTACAATTGTACCTGAAAAGGAAAATAAATGAAAGAATGAGTGTAAAACTTAAAAAGTAAATAATTTGCTTAAATGCAAATAATGGATAAGTAATTAACATTTTTACATTTTTAATCACCTGCAAGGTAAACTTAACGACCCAATTTGAAGAAACTATTCTTAATTTATAAGGAAAATATGACATAAATAAATTTAATGAATAATTAAATTTTTTTATGACTCCCAATTAATTTTATTCTCTTATAAATGTTTTCCTTATGTCTATTGATTTACTTTATCCTTTCAAAAATGATTTTTTGAATCTTATACTACTCATAATTCGCATATCCTAATCATTTCATCTCCTATTTTCATATTTCACATTACAATCAAATCCCACTTTGAGATTTTAGCAATAAAAGCAACAGAATCATATATACATACATTCATAAACTAATTATGGTATTATATAAATCAAATAACCTTATGGATAAAGAATTTGCTTAAATGCAAATAATGGATAAACAATTATCATTTTTATGTTTTGAATCACCCATACATAGGTAAACTATATATATAATGACTTAATTCGGTGAAATTAGTCTCACTTTATAAGGATAATATTATACAAATAAAAGTAATGAATAATTAAATCTTTTTATGATTTCTAATTAACTTTATTCCCTCATAAATGATATATTTGTGACTCTTAGTTTGCTTTATCCTCTCACAAATAATTTTTCAAAATTAGTACTATACATAATTCATATATTCTCACCATTTCATCTCATATTTCACATTCATGATATTATATAAATCATATAAGCTTACTATGTCACACAATTTTATAATGTATTCAAAACAAAAAATAATACATTCTATAATACATCCAAAAGTGAAACCTTTGGAAGTAGTTCACTACAATAGTTAACTATCTGCTTCCAAATTAGAAGTAATTCATTATGGTAGTTCATTATTTGCTTCCAGAGATGAAACATTTAAAAGTAGTCCATTACAATAAGTGATTATCTACTTCCAAATTAGAAGTATTTTACTACAATAGTCAACAATTTGTTAAGTTTGGTAAGCTTCTTCTACATTTTTACTTTCATATGGTCAATTTTTTTCAATTTAATCACATTTACAATCATAAACCCAGAAGTCATCATTATACTAACTTCAATACTTATATTCTAACCATAAACAACATAAGTCTCATTTTATAGACAAAATTTGCACCTCTAAATCATCAAATTTCCAATAACTAACATTTTGAACTAAATAGCATAAAATCAAACAAAAATTAATTGATTTAAAGAAAATTAAGTTATGAAAATTACACAAACCTCCATTTTATTTTAAAACCTATACATTAATCCATTTAATAACTTCCTTACAAAAAATTCCTTTAAGATTCTATTTTTCTTTTAAGAAAGTAATATTTAATACAATTATAATTTTAATTACCAAAATATCCCTCTTTCCAACCCTACTACTCCTTACCTTTCATTGGAATGTTAAACACTATTGCTTAGATTTGTTGAAGTCCCAAGTTGATTCACTTTTAGTAAGAGCAAGGGAAGTAAAGTAAGTTGGAGATGATGGAAATGGTGTTGCCAATGAAGAACGATTGAAAAGAAAGGTAGTGTTCAAAAGGTTAGTGCTATGGTGAGGCTTCTATAGTCCATGTAATAAGTTAAACCTACAAGAAAAGAAAAAAATGGAGTTAATTGGATTAAGGACAATAATAGGTATTAAAAATTCAATATAAAGAAAGATAACTAAGCTTACTGTATGAACACAAAGGAAAAGGTGGGGTTAAAGGAGCGATGGTGAAAAATGGAAATTACAAAGTTACCTTAAACAACTTAAATTATCACCAATTTCCTATCTTCAAACTACTTACTATAGGATTTGATAGACTAACAAAATTTCCTCATAAAACAAAACTAATTATTAGATTTTAGATTTTTTTGAAATATAGATGGTCTATTTTCTAGCTTAAAGATATCCATGATAAAAAAGCTTACAACTCAAAAGATGGAACAACTATAAGGTGCAAGCATTGGGGTTTTAAATGTTTTTCCTCTGATTTTAAAACAACCAATCAAAACAAGTTTATATTATTAGGTAAAAAAATAACAATTAGCATAAGATTTCATAAATTATGCATTTTCAAGCTTTATTTATTTTTGAACTTTTTATTTTATGATTGCTTTCACATATATTTCATAACAATAACCTACAAGGATAATAATTATCTTTTTTTAGAGATAAAAGAGAAAGAAAAAGGCATTCTAATAGTGAGAGAAAGTATGTGTGGCTGTTTACACATAAAGGAGGGAAACTATGAGTATTTTTAGCATTTAATTTGGTCCAAACTGGCTTTTGATGCATGTTTGACACCATTTTAACAAAAGAATTTAAATTAGGTTTAATGTAGCAAATTTCAAAACTTAAGAGAGGTCTATATAGGTTTTTGGAATTAAAGAGGAAACCCATGTAGCTTTCATAACTTATAAAGCAGTTCAATGTAATTTTCTTATTTATTAAATAAATTGTCTACTTACTTATACATAAAGAAGACAAGAAGAAATTAAAAGAGTGATTAAATTGCCCTATTCAACAATAATTCAAAGAATTTGAAATGATGAGTTCAGAATCCCTTGTTTGCCTTATCTAACACAAAATTACACGAAAACACTTATTCAAGCTTTTAACTGGAAGGAGTTACCTTAATTTAGCTAAAAATCCTAAATAATTACTTAAATTCTCTTGTAGACTTTCTAGAAATTTGCAAAAAAAAAAGGATGTGAAAGAAAATTTTGAGATATCGGAAGAAGTGAAGTTGAAGAAATAAGGTGGTTGGGATTCTTTTGAGAGTTATAAGGATTTTATAGAACTAGGGGCATTTCACTAATTTAAGAATGATTTAAAGGTAAAATAGGAAAAATAACTCTTAAATCTGCTTTTTACTTACCTACTTAATTCTAACTGCACATTAGCATCTGTGTATTCTAATTCTTTTATCCATACTATTTTATTCTATATTTCACTACCAAGTCTATTTTTTTACTAATTTCTTATTCCAAGCACAATTATAATAATTAAAAAATATTTTCATATATAAAAATACTATTAACTATTTTTAATTTCTTAAAAGATGTAACATTTCCTTATCTATATATCTGCATGGTTGGAATTTTCAAAATTCATCCTTGTCCATTTCAAATATATAAATACTTGTACCTATCTTCATTTTATTTAAATAATATATATTATATATTATTATAATTTTTAATAAGAATTAATTATATTCAATTATTTTTATCCTATTTATTCAATTAAAATTTATCTATATCTTATTATATTTGCCTTAATTATTTATATCTTATTATTTTTTAATAAAATAATAATTACTTTAAAATTATAATAATACTAAAATAATAAAAAAAATGACATAAATTCTTTTGTTAAAATTTATTTTTTTAAAAAAATTATATTTAAATCAATTAATTATATACATAATTTTAGTTTTTCATCTTACTATATATTCAAATTATATATAAATATATGTTATTATATATTATTTAATTATATATTAAATAATATGGGTATAGGAAGGCTTGGACAATATAGTTTTCTGTCCCCATGTCCGCACTTACAAAAATTTTCTTACTCGTATTCATGTCCATTTTCAAGATCCTATACTTGTATGTGAATGGCTGAAAATTTGGAATGCTTATTAAGTATAGGTTAAATTATCATCTCTACCTTCAACTTTAGTATGAACTTAAAATTAACATTTAGTATCTACTTAATAAAATATTTTATCAAATTATATACTTTTTTCATAAAATTTTTAATTAATAATTAAAATATTATAATATATTAGATTTTTTATTTATTTTTATACCTAATTTTTCCATTATATAATTAATAAAAATTAAATTATATATAAAAAATTTTAATTAAATACTTGTATATAAGATATGAAATTATTATTCAAAAAAATAAATTAATATTTTATAATATTTTAATTATTTTTTAAAGACAACATAAAAATTACATTATTTGATAAAATTATTAATTAAGTAAAAAAAATAGGTGTTATTTGCAAGTTTTGTAAAGTTTAGGGGTTATTTTTAAGTTTCTAAAGTTGAAAGGGATAAAATTTAACTACTCAAATATTGAAAAGATAGTTACATTTTTTTCTTCTAGAAAAGCTTTTTTAAGAATGTTATTAGCCTAATATTATTGTGGAGGAGGTGGATTTCTTATATTTTTTTGTCATAAGAATATTTTTAATAATATAAATAGATTATTTTACCTATCATTTCATTAATATTTTACTACTATTAATAGTGGCAAATTCAATAATTTAAGTTAGGAGCAACATTTACAAATAAGATTAAAATAAAATTGTTATGAAATATTTAAATATTTAAATAAAATTAAATTTTAGTTTATTTTAATATTACCTTTAATGCCTATGTCTTTATATTTAATTAATGATTTTAAAACATTTTTACAATTATGTAAAATAAAAATTTTTCTTTTTCAATTGATGTAAAAATAAATGGTGGGGCAAATTTTTTTAAAATTTATAAGGGTAATATATATCACTAGTGTGTATATGTATAAAAAAAATTATTTATAGGGGTAATTGCCCCTATAATGTTATACCCTTCTTAGATTATAATAAATTAGAAATTATTTTATGAAAATGAATACTTGAGGTAACCTATAAATTCAATCAAGTTTAAAATTTTATGTGTGAAATATGGAATAAAATAAAGATAATAAAATTAAAATTATAAGAATATGAATTTGGTGAAATTTTGATAAGGAAAAAGTATTAGAATTATAAAGTTCTAAATTGATATGAGTAAGTGCATGAATATAAAAGAGGTTTAGGAATGCTTTTTTGAAAATGCCTTAGGACAATATTGCTCATTTTTTTCAATCCATCCTTTATTTTCCTATACTCCATTCATCCATCTTAATTTTCTTTTGCTTTTTCTACATAACCTCTTCCATTACTCCATTAATCAAGTAAGGAAAGCCTTAATTCTTTTTAATTTCTTTATCTAATTCAAGTAAGACCATTATTTTTATCAAGAATCATTCCTATTTTTTCTTAGTTAACAAAAAAAAATTTAAGTTATTTAGTTTTATTAGGAATTTTAAACTCTAAATCTAGAACTTATGAATTTTAATGTAATTAAAGTTGAAAGATCTTTAAACTAGCTTTCTAACATCATCTTTTATGTAAGGTAAATGAATAATCTAGTTAAATTTATAAATTTGTGATTATGTGATGGTATTAATGAAATATTAGTTATTTTATAACTTTTACTTAAAATATGTTTAATTTGATGTGTTAGTGTAATAAATGATGAACACGAGTGATATAAGATATTAAATAGATATATTAATAATTATATCAAGATTTGATATGTAATATATGTGTTTAGAAGGTGTTTATGGTTGGATGATAGTAAAATTTTAATAGAAAATTATGATTTTTATATGTGAATCAAGTGCACAATTAATTATCATGGTCTAAAAGCAAATTTGGGCACAAGAATCAAGTTTGCAATCAATTCTCCTTGTGTGGACACAAGTTCAAGGCAAGTGAATTGATTATACAATTAATTTACCATTCTTAAAATTTTATACCAATTTTAAAAAGGTATAACTCTTTTATCTTATGCCTATTTTAAGCGAATTACTATCATTAGAAAGATAATTAAATTTACTTTTAAATAGGTTAATTTTAAATTAATATATTATGTATATTTTGAGATATCACAAAAATAGTGGGTAAAGGTAAAAAACTCATAATTTGAAAAATAAATTTTTTGTTTATCTTGTAAAAGGCATAATATTTCAAAATCTTAATCGATTTGAGTGAATGACAATCTATAGAAAGTTAGTTGAGTTTACTTTCATATGAAATAAGTTTCATAAATAATATATTCATAATTTTTGAATTACTCATAAAACATCTTTCAAAGGTCACAACTATGGTAATCGTATAATATACCATACCTAACATATATTATATTTTTATAATTTATAATAGTCCAACATTAAGTGTTTGATCTCCAAACATAAAAAATAAAGTAGTTCATAATATTTATATGATAAATACATAATGAGATGATTATAAAATGAGTGATATTAATATTTATAAATTATTCTTATAAATTGTAAAGTAGGAAAAAAGAGAAAAGATGAAAGTGGAGTACTTGGGGATCCTTAGAGCAACAGGGATTTCCAAGTGAGTGTATCTATTTTAGGAACTCTTCTATTTAATTTTCATACATTCTATTTATTCTATATATTAAGAAGATATGTTATGAAACTATGGAATTGAATGTGTGTAGTGTGACCTCAATATGAATAAAGAACTTGTGATATTGGTTACTTCTTATTATACTAATGATTGTGGCATGTAATGGTACTTCTTGAGATCTATTTGTTTCATATTAATTACTATTAATTAACTTTTTGTGAATGATGCAATGAAGGTATTTGGTTACTTCTTATTATACTAAAGGTTGTTTCTTATTAATTAATATTTCATATTAATTAAGATTGTGATTGTGATTGTACTTGATTTGTAATCACACATGAGAAATGTGGAACTACTATTTGATAATTAGGTGTGCTAGTATTAAAATGTGAATGTGTTTGAAGTTATGATATTGTAAATAAGGATGATTATAGTGATGAATTGATTACCTTATATTATAGTTAAATTGAAACTGTGATACTATAAGATGTGAAATTTATATGATATATATGCTATTATATAAATGGTACCAATATGATAAAAATGACTTAGGCTGTATATAAGACATTTGATTGGATAACTTTATTGAAGTAAAGTTAAAAATTTTACAAATTGAATGTATATTTTCATAAAATGATATGAACATAATGTTTTCATAGTATAAAGTTCTAATAACTCAATTGTCTTATGTTATATTTAGAAAAAGAAATCTTATTCTATTACTGTATTTAAATTACTTGACATAAAACTAATAAGATAACGATTAGATACTCTAAAATGAGTTATTAGTATCTTTAGAGTAAATTAGTATCATAAAAATATAATATTTTTAGTATTTGAAGTTTGATTCAAGCAAATGCTTAAAATGTGATATTTGATTTTTTTAAATGGAGTTAAAATTATTAAGAATTGAGTATCAAATTTTATAATATAACATGATTTAAGCCTTCTTAGATCATAAAGCTTTAATATTTCAATTATTTTATACTTAATGCCAAAAGTTCTCATTTATAAAAGCTTCTGAATTTCTTTATGATAATCTTAAATATATAAAAAAAATGATGATATCTGTAATGTCCCGAATTTTCAATTCTATTATTTGAATCTTTAATTTCTGAGACTGTAGAAACGAAGAGCATGTTTGAATTAGCCTGATGGGTGAATCTCAAGTTGAAAGGAATTAAGTGTAAGGGTAAATGAAATTTTGAAGGAAAAGGATAGTATGGAAAGAATTAATTTCCCCAAATAGTATGAATGATCAGAGGAGGTTGGAAAACCCTAAAAGGGGAGGTTGTCTAAGTCTGATAGTGTAAGGAATTTTAAATAGACAGGAACCCTATGGACTAATTTGCAAAAGTGTAGAATCGGGTGTGGTTAAAATGAAAATAATTAAGGATTTGGGATCTAATGTGAATAACTAAGAGTTTGGGGTGCAATATGTGATTTTAATTAGTGTGACCAATGGATCTATGACAAGTGTCATTGTTAGAAAATTAAGGGCAAGAATAGCCTTGCTTTTGGTGAAAAAAGGACTAAAATACCCTTGGAAATCTCAAAAATGACCAAAATATCCCTAAAGCTTCATGAAGACTCTACCACCTTCTCCATTCTCCAAAAAGCTGCAGCAAACCCTCCATGAAAGCAAGCTTAACGTGTGAGAGAGAAGGAAGAGAGAGAAAGTTTCTTTTGAGTTTTTCACCCCAAAATACTAAGATTCAAGCTAAGGTGTAGAAGGAAAAATTGCTCCTCTCACCAAGCTCTATCTATTGATGTCCCTAGATTGAGGAAAAGCCCAAGTTTGATCAAGTTTAGGGAGCTCCAAGTAAGGATTTTCAAGTTGTTGCAAGAGGTAAAATTGTTCTCCTCTAAAAGCTCTTTATTGTGCTCTTTTTAGTTTCTTGAGATTTTGATGTTGGAATGGTCAAGGGTGAATGAACATGGAGTTTAGGAGGATTTGAACATGTTTGATGATGTTTTGGATGTTGTAGTGTTGATTTATGACTTTGGTTTGGTGTAAAAACAACAAGAAACCATGGTTACACACCTGGGTTTTTAGGGTATAATGATGCATGTGTAGTATGGGTATGATATGTTTGGAACTTAGCTAAAAATGATGAAGTTAGATAACTTTTATGAAGTTATGGAAGTGTTTGTATGTATTTGCCTTTTTGAGAAGCTGAAACCATAATATGGAAAAGAAGGAAGGAAGGAGTTTTAGTGTTTCAAGTGTTTTCTGAGGATCAGTGAAGTACACGGGGTAGAACACGGCCCGTGTTATACCCCGTGTTCCTCGTCGAAGCTGATCAGTGTGCTACACGGGGTGCAACACTCCCCGTATTTACCTCAGGACTGAAGGGCAGTAATGTACACGGGGTAGAACACGACCCGTGTTCACCCCCGTGTTCTTCTCTGATTAAGCCAATGAAGCCTCAAAGCCATCCAGTGAGAAACACGGCCCTGAACACGGGGTATGGGACCCCCGTGTTCTTTGCTAAGTGAACTTTTTGGCTTGATTTCTTCATGTTTTGCATGGCTTTGCCTTTGGATCCTTTTCTAATGTTCTTATGTGTTAGTTCAAGGTTGGAAAGTGAAGTTTAGAGCATCTAAATATGCATTTAATTAGGTGAAGAAAGTAAAGAATACATGAGGATTAGGGAAAGTGATAATGTTCTAATATAAGCTATGATGTGTATTTGTATAGATTGAGGAGTGCCATCTTGCAAAGGCAAGAGAAAGTGTAAAGGAGTTATTGGTGAGAGCAAAAAGGGACATCACAATGGAAGCTTGTGAAAGGTAGCTAGCTTTATCCTTAAGCTTTGTTTTCTATTTACATGATTTTATGTATTTTATCCATTGTATGGAATGAGAATGATATTGCAAGTGTTGTGGCACAACCCGAGAAGACAGTAGAATACTGTGATTGGCCTATGGCTCGGGACCCTCGGGGATAATAGTGCATTGTTGTGTGTGGTACCTATGGCCAGGGACCTCAGGAAGACAGTGTGATACTGTGTTAGGCCTTTTGGCACGGGAACCCCGAGAAGACAGCGTGATGCTGTATGAGGCCTGAGTACGATTGTTTGTGATGGCCATCTAGACATTGTGATAAATCCTTGAATGGGATTGATGATTGTTGTGAATTGCTGTATGTGTGATGCGTGTTTCCTACAATAGTAAAATATTGAATATGTTGATGAATGATTATCGAATTTCGAAACGTATGTCTTAATTGCTTAAGGATCTGGAATGGCTTGAAATGTTTTTATGGTAATAGCTAGCTACTGGGAAACTTTGTTTCTTATGTTTTCTGTTTGGTGACTAACCATTCCAGGTGATGCTTCCAAGGGCTCTCATGAGAAAGGGCAATAGTATTTGAAGTTGTAAATACTTGTATTGTTGATGACATTGTATATGATGGATGTACAATTTGTAAAGTTGAACTTGTGAGTAATTATATGGCTTTTGATCATATGTATAAAGTATAGAAATTTGAGATATTCCGAGTAATTTGGAGTAAATGACATTTTAGTATGCGTTAATTATCTATTAAATGAGGAATAAGGCGTTATTAAGTAAGGGAGTTACAATATCAGATAGCAGAGTGATATGAATAAAGTATGTTAAAAGCATCACACTTTAGTATTTTAGTTCCATAAGCTTGATTTCAAAAATTACTATGTAAGGGCATATTTTAACTTTAAAAGCTAATATTAAAAAATGTAGAAATCGATGACCTAGAATGCTATTATATTATGATTTGAATTTGAAATTTTAATAACTGGAAAGAAAATATGGAATACTCATGCACTAATAAATTATCATAATGACTTATCAAATAGGAAAAAAAAAGTGGAACGATAAGCAACATAAATATAATGTTTGTGATAATGTAGTAGTTATTGATTTGAATGATTGTTTGTTAACCATGCTTAGAAGGCATAGTAGTGTTATCATCAACTGTTGATTAATTGTGATTGAATAGTAATATTAAATGATACACTTGAGTTGGAATTAGAATTACATTGTTATGTGTATGATAAAAATGTGTTGGAAGATATAGTACGAACAATCTTATAATATGAGTGAATGTTTATAGCCATACAAGAGAACATGTTAGTGGTTTGATATATGATTATATATCCTAATATTGCTTCATTAAAATAAGTTAATTTTCTGCTTTGTATAGAAATTGAATTAAAATTGTGATATGTGGAGCTTGATCTCTAGTATGTAAATTATATTGTAAATTATACTATGAGTAACATTGAAATTGAGAAATTTATGAAAAAGGACAATGTGAATATTGGATGAAATTTTTTTTATATATGCTTATGGAGGGTATAAGGTAGATCTTAGAAGGATAAGAATGGAAAGCATGCAAAGGGTATAAAGTTGATCTAAGAGTCAAAAGGTGGATGTATGCATTCTTTTTATTAAATTATTAAATAATGTATTATGAATTATAATCTGATCTCCTTTGGCATTTTTCTTAATGTGATTGTAATGATTTAGTTATATTTGAGCCTTAGTAGCTATTTGAATGAGGCAATTGACCATAAATAAGTTCTTGAGGTGATTAATATTTGAAACTATAAATTTGCAAATGAATATGTATGAAATAGTGAGTTTGGGAGCCTTGCTCCACTTATAATGTTGAATTGACTTCTTTTTAATATTACAATTAAATTGAGTGATAGCAAAAATATGAAGAACTTTTTTTTTTCACATTCTATTATTTATGTGTATGTGATTGTTGATATAGGAAGAGGTATGGAAATATGACTATTAAATTATTAAATAAGGAAAGTTATTAGGTATGAGTATTAGAAACCACTCGGTAGTTATTTTATATTGCTACTTGGATTAATTATAATCATTTACTAATAATGTTTCTTTTTATAGATATATATATTCATTGAGATTGTAAATCTTATTCCTTTCTTTAACATTCTCAAGATTTAACTTAAGAATATCAAGTTACGTAGCTTGAGTGGAAGTTTAGGGCAATCTAAAAAATTCCTAACAATTGAGATTTTGTTAGGATTTTATTGGAGCCAAATTTAAGAATTAGAGATAGAAACAAAGTTAATTATGTGCTTGATGCATTAAATTGTTTAGTAGTATATGTGTTTTTAGATTATTGTTTAGTTGTATGTAAAAAAAGTTGTATAATTTAGAGCATGTAACTTTCAAAAAGAATCTAAAATAAGAGAGATTCTATCCATTTTTTTCATAAAATTTATAAAAAGTTTTGAGTTATTACAAAAATAGAAAGATTTTCATTTGATAGAATTAGTGCGAATAGCATCAAGACTAATGGAAATCAAATAGCAAGTTCCACGTTGGTGATAACTAAATTCAGGTTGTGACACATAACTTCATAAACAAGTTTACTATTGATTATTAATACGTGATTTCAATATCACTTATTGTAGTTAACCACCATTGTCTATTACTCATCATCGTTGATTATTACTATCGATCACCTATTACTTATCATTATTTATTGTTAATGACCACTATCACCACTAATCATGTTTGTTGTCCACTGCTAGCCATCACTTATTGTTGACAACTATCATTAACTATCAACCACCACGAGTGATTATTGATATCATCACCTATTATCAATAATTTTCATCAACCACCACCCTTTGTTGACAATCACTAACGATCAACACTCACCACTAGTGACCACCACCTATCACCAATTATAAGAGACAATCATTACTATCACTTATTGCTGATGACCTTAATTGACCACCACCCACCACCAGAGACTATTGTCAGTAACTATTGTTAATCACCTTTTACCATCACCTATTGTTATTAACTGCCTAATCTTGTAATGAGAATTTTTTTTAATAGTAGGATTGATTAATCCATTGAATGCATCCTTTACTAAGAACATTTTGGTAATCTATTTTTTTAAATATACATATTAATTACTCTCTCCACTTTTTATTATTTATCGTATTTTGAAGAAATTTTTTGTTTCTTTTTATATATCACTTTAAAATTTTCATGAAGTATTAAATATATTTTTTTTAATTTTATCCTTCTATTTTATTGATAAATATTTCATTATCCTTTTTGAAATATTTTAACATATTCATTCTATCATATTTCTCTCTTTATTTTTAGTTGTCTTGGACTCTGTGCATAATAAAATACTAAAAGGTAACTTTGAAATTTTTATTAAAAATAAATAAATTAAATTATTTTTTAATATCTGTAAAATTTATTAACTGTGATAGATAATAAAAAATAGAGGGAGTAAAACATAATATTATAACATTCATAAAAATATTTTTAAATAAATCAAATATGATAATATTATATTCTCAAGAATTAAATTTTTGATAATCATATTTTAAAGAATATTAAGATTTATGAGAATGTATGATTGCACAAATTAAATACTGTTTAATATGATAAAATATAATTTTTATTTAAAAATATTATAAAAATTATATAATATGATAAAAAGATAAAATTAAATTAACGATGAATGTTAACTTTAAATATTATAAGATTTTAAAAAATTACTTTTAGATTTTTAAGATTGAAATAAATAAAACTTAACGACCTAAAAATGAACGGATATTTTACATTTTGCCCCTACTTAAAATTTCAAGAGAAGAGAGTTGTAAGAAGGCAAAATGTTAAAACTCCCGAAAAAGCGATGCAGGTGGGCGGTACCGTTCAATTCACAGTCTCGTCCAGCTTGGCAGAGTGTCAACCAGGGAAATTAGCAATAACTTCTCTTACAACCTCACAAAACGCCTCGGAAGCTAGAGAGCCAGAAAAGAAAACTCGAAACTCAATAAAACATCTGCGACGTCCTCAAGAGTCTTCAAAAGCAGGCTGCTCTCTCTTAGCGAAATATTTGCTCATTGTTGAACGCCCATACCGTACACACACAGTATATTCAGAACCATTATTCTAATCTATTATTCTATTATTTGTCCCTTGCTTTTTCTTCAAGATTACTTGAACCTTGCCTTCCATTATTTTTCATTGTCTTCCCTTTACCTATCCATTTCCAGCTCTCTGGCTTAATCACTTAGCTTGCTTCACAGTTCTTACTTTATGGCTTCTCTAACCCCTGCTTATCAATTCCAATCCCTTTACAAACAACCCCATGTCAGAACCCCGCCTCAAACTTCTGCTTTTATGCCTTCTTTCGTTGCAAACCCGAAATTTGGCTCCATTTACTTGCCCAGAAGGTTATTTGTGCAAGTTCAGGGTCCTTGTCGGATTTCGACGATGCCCATGAAGACCGTTATTGTGTCGGCTACTACGGCGGAGAAACCCAAAAAGAGGTACCCGGGTGAGTCCAAGGGTTTTGTGGAGGAGATGAGGTTTGTGGCGATGAAGTTGCATACGAGGGAGCAGGCTAAGGAGGGGGAGAAGGAAGTTAAGGAGCCAGAGGAGCGATCGGTGAGAAAGTGGGAGCCTACAATTGAGGGGTATTTGAGGTTTCTCGTTGATAGCAAATTAGTTTATGATACACTGGAAAAGATCACCGATGACGCTCCTTATCCTTTTTGTGAGTTGCTGCTATGAGTAAATTCTGATTTTCTTGTTTATTTTGGGGTGGTATTGTTTATGATGTGTTAATGTTAATCTGATCGGGGCCTCATTAAGTTAACGTTCAGTTTAAAGATGGTTTGGCAGTTTGTTGTCCGAAAATTTTTTGACCCTTCTTTTCAATTGGCTGTTACTGTATATTTGTTGGATAAATCTGATTGAGAATTATGATTCTCTGACTTTTGGTTTCCAATCGCATGACTGTTTGTGAATTTCCTTGGGATTTCACTATGGCAATAATAGTTAACGTTCTAGTGAGAGCCAGAGGAATCGATTTCCTGTTTTTGAGTTTCCAGGTTGTGGAAATATATAGTGATATTTCACCAAGGCCAAAATTCCTACCTGGCTCAGAGTCTGTACCTCATCACATACATATGCATTTTGTTTATTTCAGTTCAAACTGATCTCCAAGAACTAGCAGTACTCTGAAATTTCGAAAAGACTCTGGAGAAGTCATTTTCTTCTTTCTTAGCCTTTAGAAAACAGTAATTTGTGTCAAACATCTTTAGTTTTTGCATTTGCTATTTGGGAAGAACTTTTTTGTGGAACATGGGATAATTTATCCTCGTTGGCACCAAAGCAAACAATCTACCCAATTTACCTCTTTATATGGGTATCATAAAAGATGTATGCCTATAGTTATTATATATGTAAGATCAGCTACTAGACATTTTGCTGGATTAGGGCCTTCTATGGTGAGCTATAAATGCACACTGTTCAAATTTGATGGCTTATTGTGCCGTGGAAATGGTGTTCCACAGTTAATTTAGGTTTTTTTTCACCTGCATGTAGCTCCTATTATGGCTTCCTAGGGGTTGGAACATCTATCTTGTATACTGTGGTAAGGTAGAGATATAATATTGTGGAGAAAAAATTACAGAAGTGAAATCTATCTTGATCATTCACCATTAAGTTCCTAATATTTGGGATTTGCTCTTGTTGGTGTCACACGCACAGCTCGCCTTACAATGTTGAAGTTTTAATCATCATAACCAGCAAGCTGGTGTTTTTGTTACATATATTTATCATGTTTCCTTTTTATTCATTATTATTTTTTGCTATCTTGATGGCTGAAGGTTGTGTCTATTTCTTCCATAGATGCTGAGTTCAGAAATACAGGATTAGAAAGGTCTGCAAGTTTGGCAAAAGATCTGGAGTGGTTCAAGGAGCAAGGTCATACAATTCCAGAACCTTCCTCTCCTGGTCTTACATATGCACAGTATCTTAAGGAGTTATCTGAGAAGGATCCCCAAGCCTTTATTTGCCACTTTTACAACATCTACTTTGCTCATACAGCTGGCGGTCGAATGATAGGGAAGAAGGTAACTGATCTCATGTAAATGCATGAAAAAGTTGCATAGTATGTTAATGATTTGTCGTCTGTGTCATGTTGGTTCATTGATGTTATCTTTTTCTGAGGCTCTGGTAGATCTTACTAATGAATTTTACTATACTTGACAAAATCTTTCCCAATCTTAAATTTGACTCTCAGGTAGCTGAAATGATACTTAATAACAAGGAGTTGGAGTTCTATAAATGGGACTGTGACCTTTCTCAGTTGTTGCAGAATGTGAGGGACAAGTTGAATAAAGTTGCTGAAGTAAGTTTCTTTTACTCTTCAAAATCCCATCTCCTTAGTTTCTTGTACTCTTCAAAATCCTATCTCCTTAGCCTTTCATTCTGTTACAAGGAATGAGGAATAGGTTGCACTTTTTCTTGTCACCATTGTTACTAAGAAGCAAAGAGAAACTCCATTTCTCTGAAATAACACCATACGGTGAAGCTGTTTCCCCCATACCTAATCTTCTACGGGAGATGGTGAAACTTTGTCCTTTTTTTGTTGGCAGGGTTGGACTCGAGAAGAAAAGAACCATTGTCTGGAAGAAACAGAAAAATCATTCAAGCACTCAGGAGAGATTCTACGTCTAATATTGTCACAATCTTAATAAGTGTCCTGCGATCTTTATAGTTACTGATTTGTTATGTGTAGAAAGTAATGGTGCAAGCAAAGAAGATTTGTGCGAAACATTTATCATTTAACTTTCAATTCAAGAAGGCATAGTACTACTCAAATTGCATGTAAGTATCAGTTTGGATTGCGAAGATAAATGTTGGTTGCAATTTTTCTTGTTATCCAACCGGATAAAGTTCGCAGCGATCGTCATTCTGGCTATAAAAAGAAACGAGTTTCGTTGTGATCCAAGGGTTTTGTGACTTTTTTCATGTTTTGTTTTGTGGGAGAGATCGGTCATTGCAGATGGAAGCAACATGCCAAATCTCCTTTGTGTTCGTCAGTATGGAAAATGCTGAAGCTAGTAGAAGCAACTCTATTACCGACAAATTGTCACCAGACATGCAAATCCAGATTTGGTCTGCTCTGTCCCTGGCAGCCTTGTTAAAATATTTAAATTTGCCGTAAAAGAAAAAAAAAAATAAACGCAGCAATCCCAAAAACGGTGCATTTATTGGAAGCAAGCTAAGCTGCAAGTGTAGAAATATGATGACGGAGCCGAAGCGAAAAAGATGCAAAAGTAAAACTAGTTAAATGCATTGGAGAAATAACAATTATATTTTATTATTTGCAACTTATAAAAGTCGGCCCACTTATGGTTATATATGGGTGGCTTTACTTTTAAGTAATTATTCGAGACTTATATTTTGATTTGAGAAAAATCTCAAAGTGTGTGTGTGTACCTTTGTAATGCAGCAAGACAGAAAGAATATTTTTGACATGGCTGGCGAGATATACGAGGTTCTATCAATGTGGGAAAAAAAATTAAGTGTTATTTTAATATGAGAAAAAATATAATATATTTATATTTGTAAGAGTTGTTGTAATTATAAAGGAAGCGGATTTTTTCTCATTTCTACAGGTCCTTCATAATTTTTTTTTGAAATTTTCAATACTAATATTATTTGTAAATATATTGATTTTAATATTTGATATTAGAGTTCAGTTATATAATAGTAACAAATTCAATCCAATTGCAACTTTCCAAATTTAGTGGCAAAAATTTTAAGAACTAAAGCATTAAATTGAAAGTATTCTTCAGACCTCAAGATTTGCAGAATTTTGTAGAGAATTGATATATTGAGGTAAAAGATCAATAAGGAGTTTGATGCATTAGAGAAAGATAAAAAAAATCCATTGTTGGAGACCTGAAGGAAAGATAAAAAAGCAATGATCATGTAAAAATCTTACAAAAAAAGAATAAGATATTTTGTAGAAATCTTACAAAAGTAATGATCATGTCAAAGGAGTGTGGCTACAAGCACTAAGAGGTGATTTTAAGTCTTTAAGCATGAATGACTCAGAATTTATTCCAATATATTTTGATCAAATTTAGATTGTTGTTAACAAGTTGAAAATTAATAGTGAAAATATTTTAAACATAGATTTGTAGAAAAAAATCGTGCGATCTTTAATTACAAGATATGAATATGTTGTCGCAACAATTGAAGAGTTGTAGGATATATCATCCATGTCAATGGATGAGTTAATGAGCTTGTTATGCTCACATAAACGTCAAATAAGCAAAAAGGTTACTAACTCAAGTTTTTAGCAAGTTTTGCAAAGTAGAGTGATTTAACAAAATCGTGAAGGCTATTAAAGTGGTTGAGGTTATGGAAGCTATCAAAGTGGAAGCAGTGGTCTTCTTAATACCATCAACAAAGAAAGATCAAATAATGGCAATCGTTTTAGCAGTCAAGGAGGTCATAATGGAGTAGAAAACAAATCTAATGTTCAATATCATAGATGTAAAAAAATTAGACATTGCCAAAATAAATGTTATTTCGAGAAGCCAAATGAGATGACAAAACATACAAATACAGTTGATATTGAAGAAAATATAGTACTCACATGTAAATTAAATGAGTTAGATATAGAGCATACAAATACATGGTACCTTGATACTAGATGCAACAATTATATGTATAGGAAAAAAGAGTTTTTCCCACATCTAGATGAATCTATACATATAGAAGTCAATTTTGAAAATAAATCCAAAATTTTTGTTATAAGGGAAAGCATCATCAACATTCAATCCAAAGATGGAACAAATGTTATTATTACCAATATTTATTTTATGCCTAGACTTTTTTGGAACCTACTGAGTGCAAACTAGCTTTTGAAAAAAGAGCACAAAATTAATATTTAGAATAGAGTTTGCACAATAAAAAATAAAAATAGTAAGATAATTGCAAAAATACAAATGATGTAGAACTATATATTTCCTTTGAATTTGCAAATAATAGCTTTGATAAATCTTTTAACAATCCTAAAGGATGATAAATGGTTGTGGCATCTCCAATTTGGTCATCTAAGCTTCTGTAAGTTGAAGCTGTTAACTCAAACAAAAATAGTTATCAATCTACTAGTTATTAATGCTCCTGATTAGTGGTGTGAAGGATGTATTCTTGAAAAGCAACACTAAATTTTTTTTAATTAGGAAAGCTAAAAGAGCCAAACAATCATTGAAGTTGGTACACAGAGATATTTCTTGCTCAATTAAGGTAGAATCACTTGGATACAAGAAATACATTCCAATTTTTACGAATGATTTCAACAAAAAAAATTAGGTGTATTTTCTCAAAGAAAAATCAAAGGTTTTTAGGAAATTCAAAGAATTTAAAGCTCTTATTGAAAAGTAAAGTGGCTTTTATGTGAAAACTTTAGGATCTAACAAAGGTGGAAAGTTTGAGTCAAATGAATTTTCAAACTTATACAAAAGTCAAAGAATTCAGCATCAACTAATAGCTAATTATACTCCTCAGCGGAATGGTATAATTGAAAAGAAAAATAGAATAATTTTTGAAATGTCCAAAAGTTTACTAAAAACTAAAACTTTGCCAAAATCTCTTTAGGTTGAAGCTATTACCTCTATTGTATTTTTGCTAAACAAATATCCAATAAAAAGTATTCTTAGAAGAACCCCTAAAGAAGCTTGAGCAGTAACAAGCTGAATATTTCCTTTCTATGTATATTTAGGTGGATCACATATCACCATATTCTAAAGGAGTGAAGAAAGAAGTTAGATAACAAAAGTCAAAAGCATATTTTCATTGGCTATAATAATATGACCAAAGGGTATAAAATATGTAACCTAGTGATAGAAAAAGTAATTATCAGTAGAGATATCCAATTTATTAAAAATGAAGCTAGGACTTGGAATCAAAATGATGAACAATAGCACCAATGAGTCATTATAGAAAATAAACCAAAGTTAGTTGAAACAAATAAGTTTATTTTTAAGAATCAATCTCCCATTAGAAGTTTTCCTCCATCAACAACAATTCCAAAAATTTCAACATGTCCTTAATAAAAGCAAGTGATGCTAGCTCGCTTGCATGATTATGTGGTCGCATTAGATAATAACAATAATGATACAACTATTGATAAAATAATTGTAAACTTTTACCTATTTGTAGATCGTGAATTAATTTTCTATAAAGATACAATAACTAATGAATAATGGGTTTAAACAATAGATGATTAGATCCATTAAATCGTGAAAAATGACACAGAAGTAGACAACTTTAGCACCTGATAAAAAATCTATTGGTGTCAAATAAGTATATAAGATAATACAAACCTGATGATTAAATGGATTGTTACAAAGCTAAATTAGTGATTAAAGGCTATAAGCAGAAGTTAAGAATTAACTATTTTGAGGTATTTGTACTATTATTTAGAGTGGATATCATTTGAATAATTCTTGCTTTTATAATACAAAATAAATGAAAAATCCATCAAATGAATGGGAAATTAACATTTTTGAATGGCATTATTGAAGAAGTTTATGTTGAGCAACCACCAGGTTACATGAAGAAAGGACATGAAAAAAAATTTTACCATGAAGAAAAAGTTTGCCACTTGAAAAAGGCTTTGTATGGATTAAAACAAGCACATTAAGCTTGATATACATGGATCAATGCATACCTATTATAGGATATATTCTAAAAATATCTTTATACGTATACATTATATATCAAGTTAAAAGCTAATAGAGGTTTAATAATTGTATGCCTTTATATTAATGGCGTGATATTTACATAAAATCCTGAAGAGATGTTTGTGAAATTTGGGGAGGTTATGATAACCAATTTGAAATGATAGATATGGGACTAATGGCCTATTTCTTTGGCATTGAAATGCAATAGACTAACAAAGGTATTTTCATTTCTCAACAAAAGTATACCAATAATATTTTGAAAAAAATCAAGATGGATTCAATGGTTCCAATTTAAAGCCTAGTTGTTAAACACTTTGAAATAAAAAAAGAAAGGAATGGAGAATTGATAAACCTAACTTATTTTAAAAACATAATTAGCAGTCTACGTTATTTGACTTCTACCAAGCATTGTTTATAGAGTTAAAATTATCAATTGTTTCATGAAAAATCCATATCAATCACACTTATAAGTCACAAAGTGAATTTTATGAAATGTCAATGTTACTCGAAATCATAGACTTTTCTACACTGATTCTGATGATTTCAATCTAGTAAGATGTACAAATAATGACTGGGTAGGTAATATTGAAACCAAAAAAAGCATATCTGGTTATGTTGTCTATCTTGGAGATAATATATTTTCTTGGTCTTCAAAGAAGCAACAAGTAGAGGCCTTATCAACTATAGAAACTAAACACATGGCAGTAGTATCTATAACATGTCAAGTAGTTTGGATTCATAAACTATTTGAAAGAGTTAAAATAAGTGCAAGAATTTTCAATAATTCTAATTTTTTATATTAAAAGCAAGTGCATTGAAATTAAGTATCATTATATTAAAGAACTGATCAAAAATGAAGAAATAGAACTTGAGTTTTGCAAGTTTGATAATCAAGTTACATATATTTTGACAAAGCCACTAAAGACAAATGCATTTGACAGGTTAAAGATAATGCTCGGTGTTATTTTAAAATCAATTTATAAGGAGGCTATTAAAATATTTAAATTAATTTTAAAAAAATAAAAAATAAAGGTGGCAATCCTAAATGGTGCATTTATTGAAAACAAGCCAAGCCACAAATGTAGAAAATTGGTGACAAAGTCAAAATTAAAAAACTATTAAAGTAAAACTAGTTAAATGCATTAGAGAAGTAATAATTATATCTTACTATTTGCAACTTGTAAAAGTTAGCCCACTTATGGCTATATATGGGTGGTTTACTTTCAAGTAATTATTCAAGACTTAAACTTTAAGTTAAGAAAAATATCAATGTGTGTGTGCACTTTTGTAATGTAACAAGGTAGAAAGAATTTTTTTTATATAGTTGATAAGATATATGAGATTCCATTAGTGTGAAAAAAATTGAATATTATTTTGTAATAGTATATGAGAAAAAATATAATATATTCGTATTTGTAAAAATGATTGTAATTACAAAGAAAAAATTTTCATTCATTTTTATTCTTTCTCTATAATTTTTTTATTTTTAATATTAACATTATTAGCAAATATATTGATTCTAACAAATTCTAATCATAAGCAGGGACCTTTAAAAAGCAAAGTAAACTATTTTAGAAATATTATTAGGGGTGTGGCCCCTATTATCCAAGGTATCAAGTCCTATCTCGTCTTTGTTACCCTCCACCCATCTGTAGGAATTTCCACCTTATCTATTAATAGAGTTACTAATTAGTTGTTATGACTTTTAATAAGATATGTGTCATTTGATTAATTTCAAGTCCTCTATTTCCCTTATTCATGTATTTTGATTTAGAGTTTGTTTCCATTTGTATTCCTTAACTCCTTTTTAGTCATTTTTCTTCAAAATGTTGGGAAAAATTATCAAAGTAACATACAAAAAAAATTAAATTATTCACTTAAATCGACTTTTCCTACACATATAATAAAATATATCATAAAAAATGTTGCAATAAAAATAAATTAAGAGATTAAAAATTTTAATGTAAAAAATTCCTCAATATAAAAGTAAAAATCATGAGATCTAATTTAGTAAAAAATTAAGTAATAAAATAATAAATACAATGTCTCCCTCGAAATTCTAGGAAACAATCAATATAACAATGCTTTATCAAAATAGGTGGAATTCTTAACATAATTAATATCAATTACTATGTAAAACCAGCTAGTAAAGAAAAAAATTAACAAAAAAATATATATAGTATATTACCCAAATTACTGAAATAACATATTTAATTTTTATAAGAATTTGAATAAATATGGTAGTAAATCTTTTAGCATAATTTGAAAAAAAAAATCCAAACTCTCTCTCTCTCCCATCCCCCACACTTAAAAGAAATTTGCTTCTATTGCTTCAATATCTTCGTAAAGTCAAAGCACAGAACTCAAGGTACTTTTGTACCTATTCCTCAACTCTACCACATATCACGATTTTAGAGAAGTATTCATTTGTGTGTGTGTGTGTGTGTGTGTGTATAAGATTTCATATAGCCTTAGGAAAAGCTATCTAATGCTAAAATGAACTTAGCTTTCTAAAGCCTAAATAGGGCATATTATAATTTTGCCTTACACACCTCTTTTTTTTTATATCTTAATTTTTTCTATACAAAAATAATAAATATAAAAAATCATGAGTTCACTTAGGAGAAACCACCATGAACAAATTTTTCCCTTCTAACTAAATAAGGAATATTGCTATTCTAACTATTAAAAAACACGCTTCAAACTTTTTTTTTAGTAAAGGCTTAGTCAACATATTAACACTATTATCATTTATATAAACTTTCTAAAGTTCTAACAACTTGTTACTTAAAGCATGACATATCTAATGATAATAAATATCAATATATTTCAACCTTGCATGGAAAGTGAAATTTTTATCAAGGTGTATTATACTCTGATTATCACAAAATAAGATATAACAATCTTGTTTAAATCCAAGTTCTTAAAAAAATTTCTTCATTTACAGTAACTTTTTACATACTTTGATTACTGTAATAAATTTTACCTTTGTTGTTGAAAAAATAGTATATTTTTACAATTTAGATTACCATGCCACAACTCCCATTGTAAACTCAAAGATATCTTATAGTCAATTTTACAATATTCTAATGCTCTTTACTTGGATTTGAGAGAAAATGACTTATTGTACTAATAGCATAAGTAATGTTAGCTATAGTACATATTATGGCATACATTAAACTTCCAACTGCCAAGGCATAAGGAATTCTTTTCATATCTTATTGTTCCTTATTCGTAGTTGAACATTGTTTGATACTCAATTTAAAGTAAGTAGCAAGAGGACAATTTTAAGTAAGTAGCAAGAGGACTTGAAACAGGTTTAGCATTTTCTATACTAAACTTTTGAAGTACTTTTTTTTTATGTTTTTCTCTTGTGATAAATAAAGTTTTCTTACACCTCCATCTTGAGTACTTATTATACTTAAAATCTATTTTGCCTAACCCAAATCTTTCATAGCAAAAGACTTACTTAATTGTTTCTTCAATTCAACAATTCTCACAATATTTTTATTAATAATCAAAATATCATTAACATAAAGTAAAAGAATGATAAAATCATCATCAAAGAATTTTTAAACAAACAGAGGTTGTCTTTTGATAACCTTACTCCCTTCTAACTAACTCAAACTTTTTGCACCATTGTCTTGGAACTTGCTTTAACTTATAAAGATTCTTTCTCAATTTGCATACATAGTTTTCTTTTTCTTTTACTTTAAAATCCTTTGACTGCTCCATATAAATCTTTTCTTTTAAATCACCATGAAGAAAAATTATTTTCACATTTGTCTGCTTAATTTCTAGATTAAGGCTAGCTATTAAACCAAGCACTATATAAATAGAAAATATTTTCACAATAAGAGAAGAAATTTCACTAAAGTCAATTCCTTTTCTATGACCAAATCCCTTCACAAACAATTTGGCTTTATATCAAGACTTAGAGTTATTTTCTTCATTCTTTATTTCATACACCCATTTGTTCTTCAAAGCTTTTATACCTTTTGATAATTTTACTAACTCATAGGTATAATTTTCTTGCAAAGTTTTTATTTTATCTTGCATAACTTCAATTCACTCACTTTTATGTTTATCTTGCATAGCCTCATCATAACATTTTAGCTTTCCCTTATCAATTAAAAGAATAAACTCATCTTTAGTATACCTTGTAAAAGGTTGTCTGATTTTGATAGATTTTCTAAGTACAATAACTAGAGTTTTTGGTATTAGTTATTCATTACATATATGTTGTATAGGGTTATCTACATCAACTACATCATTCTCAAAATTTTGAGCTTTAACTTTATCTTACTCCTTTCTTGAATGAACCATATCCAAGTTAGGTGATAGTTTACACTACCAAAGTACCACTACTTCTTTCTTATTAATGTCTTTCAATGTTTAATCTTTCACAAACATAGTATCTTTACTTTTAATTAACTTCTTTTCAATAGGATCACAGAATTTGCAGTTAATTTTAACTTTATCATAATCTAGAAATATGTGTTGCTTTATCTTCATGTGAAGCTTGGATCTTTTCATCTTTAAGAATATGCACAAATGCTTTATATCCAAAAACTCATAAATAAGCATAAAAAATATTCTCACCTGATCAAACCTTTTTTGGCACTTCAAATTACAAAGGAGCACAAGGAAAGTGATTCAAAATATACACAACTATATTCAAAGGTTTAGTCTAAAAAAATTTTAACAGTCCAGCATGTGAAAAAAAATCTAACTCTTCCATCTAATATTTTATTCACCCTCTCACAACTATATTCAAAGCTTTAATGGTATTTTCTGATGTCTAATACCTTATTCTTTGCAATAAGTATCAAAAGTTCTTGAATATTCATCTCCATTGTCAGTGCATATGCATTTCAACTTCTTCTCTATTTCTCTTTTAACTAAAGTGTGAAATTTTTTAAATACCGTAAACATTTAGTTTTTTGTCTTCAATATGTATACCTATATCTTTTTTAAGTAATGATTAATATGTATACCTATATCTTTTTTAAGTAATGATCAACGAATGTAAAAAAAAAATAAAGAGAACCACTAAATGTCCTTGTACTTATAGGACCACACATATCAAAAGGCACGAATTCAAATGTCTTTAATTTTTTGGAAGGTAGATGACTCTTAAAAGTTACTCTATTTTGCTTTCTAGCCAAACAATGATCACACTTTTGTGAATATAAACTTTACACTCCACATACTGTATCTCTTTTAGCTAAAATAGCAAATCCTTTTTCACTCATATGACATAACTTTTTCTGCCATAACTCAATTTTATCACTTGACTCTGTAGAATTAATAACATCTCTAATAATTTTTGCTTGAGTTAAAAAAAGTGTAGAATACCTTGAACCTCTAGTAAACTTTCATTGGTTATATTAGAAGAAATTATTATAACCTTCATCACATAGTTTACTATAGAGAATAGGTTCAACTGAATGTTTGGAACATGTTTTACATGCTTAAGGATTAATTAGGTTCCATTGGACATTTTCAGAATAATATCTCTAATACCAGCACACTTTATTGCACCTTTATGAATCAATCCTACATTTCCAAAATCACCAGTGTAAGATGAAAAAATATCCCTTCTATATGTAATATAGGTGGTTATCCAATTAATTTCATTATCTGTAAGGTTAACAACATCATCTTTATAAACTAAAAAAAATTGATCAACAGATGTATAAGCCCTATTTTTATCACTTTTATCTTTTTTACTTTTTCCTTTTTCTGTATGATTTTTGTTTTCATTGTCTTTCTTCAATTTTCAACAATATTTCTTAATATGCTCCTTTTTTATTATAATAATGACACTTAACATTTTCAAACCTTTTTTTAAATTTTCTTTTGATATGATCTCTGTTTCTTGTATCCTAACTTTTCCTTTTAGACTCAGCAATCATAACATTTGGCTATGAAGAACCCTATGACTTCCTTCTAAATTCTTTATTCAAGATACTATTTTTAGCAATTTCAATTATCATCATGCCATTTGGGGTAGAATTAAATATAGACATTTTGAATGTCTCTTATAGGTTTGGTAAAGAACAAAAAAGTATCAAACCTTGAATTTCATTTTTAAATTTGATACCCATAGCAAAAAGTTAATTGATAATCCTTTAATATTTATTCAAGTAATCTATCAACAGAATGTTATCTTGATATTTTATGCTCATCGTTTATTTTATTAAGAATATTTTATTATTTTCGATCTCTCTGGCATACAACTTTTCAAGTTTAATCCACAATATATGAGCATATGTCTTTTCTTCTATATGATTCCATATATTCTTTTCTACTCACTGCCTAATATATCTACAAACCTGCCCATGTAATAGATTCCATTCTAAATCTGATTTATTTTCAGATTTTTCAATAGAAAATATAAGTAAATAGTAATCTTTGACATAAAGTAAATCTTCCGTCTTCTTTTTCCAAAAAGCATAATTTTCACCATTCAAAAACACCATTCTACTTGCATTAGCTTATATATTCACACAAGTAGAATGTAGTAGAGTCTGAGCTTAGATACCACTTGTTAAGAAAAATTACTAGAGTAATACATAGTAGAAAAATTCAATTATTTATTCCAATTAACTTTTCTAACACATAAAATAAAATATATCATTAGAAAATATTGCAAGAAAAATAAATTAGGAGACTAAAAATTTTAACATGAAAAACTCCTCAATGTAAAAGTAAAAAATATGGAACCTAGTTTGGTAAAAAATTCATCAATAAAATAATAGATATAATATTTTATTAGAAATTATAAGGAAGATCTAATATAACAACTCTTCATCAAAATAGGTGAAATTTTTAATAAAATCAATACAATAATTAATGCTAATTTTTATGTAGGGGTGCTTAACGAGCCTGTGGTCCGCGGGCTGTACGGATCGAACCATAGGTTTTTAACGGACCGGGCCATTTGAAAATAGGTCTAAAAAAAATGGGTCAAAACGGGCTAAGTTCGACAAGCTACGAGTTAAACAAATTGGATCGATGTGGTTCGCGAATCGGCCCATGGATTGCCTTTTTTTTTTCAGAACCGAGGCCTATTGCTTCTACTGCAGTCCAGCCTAGCAATGAGTCCCAACCCAACCGCTAGTGGCTTGGCCCACTTGGCTTAGTCCGAACTGCACCTGTCAACTTTCATTCTATAATTTGGCCAGCCCAATGCTTTTAACTCCATAATTCAGTTCAGACAACATTATTATCAACATTAATTATGAAATTAAGTTAAATAAACTAAGTCTAAGTGTCTGTGCCCGTGTGCACCAGGTGGCTTAAATTCGAGAAAAGGAAAAATTATGTTGATGAGATAATTTGAGAAACATCACACAGAGTCACAGACACACACTCAAAATTCAAAAACCTAAAACACTCAGTTACACTCACAGACACTCAAGCTCACTGTCTTACCCTCGGACGCTACTCTACTCAGGCTCAGCTGGGGTTTCACGATTTCTTATCCTGCCATAGCGCCACCGTAACAGAGGAAGCAATTGCCATTTGCCACCGCAAGCCACAGAACAGAGTCGTGAAAAGCTTAACGATACCGACGAACGGACAAGACCAGAGGATGCCAACAAACGGACAGTCACCTGACAAGTCTCCTGTCGATCTTTTTCACCTAACCGGCTAACCCGTATGTGCTCTTCATCCTAAGTTCCTAACACCCAATTTTAGTCTTCCTCTCTTGTTGACTGTTGTAGTGTTGTCCATTATGTTCTCAGAATGCAATATGCTAATTTGTAGGTTTTATACTTTATGTTTTTATGTATTACAGTGTTGGGGCTGACGAGTTGGAACTATGAAACATTTGCACACTGATATAGTGATTTTGTGCAAATTTTGCACAAATTTATGTGATTTTTTTTTATTTAAGAGATTATATTCAAATGGATTAAATGGACAGATTGTTGTGCAAAAATACAAGCTGGTCCACGAACTGGCCCGGCGAGTCTGCGGATCGGACCGAACCAGAATTTTCAGACCAATTTTAAAATGGGTCTTAATGGACCAAACTCAAACGGACTTTGGTCCAGCCCGGTCCGGTCCGTCCGTTAAGCACCTCTATTTCTATGTAAAACCAGTCAATAGAGAAGAAGAAAATTAACAGAAAAATATGAACTATACTAGCCAAATTACTAGAAATAACATACTCAAATTTGATGAAAATCTAAGTAAACATAGTAATAAATGTTTTTACATAATATGAAAATAAACATAATCCAAACTTTCTCTCTCTCTCTCTCTCTACCATCCCATGCACCTAGAAAAAATTTATTTCTATTGCTTTAATATCTTCCCAAAGTCAAAACATGGAACCTGAGATGCTTTTGTATCTATTCCTCAATTCCACCACATACCACGATTTTGGAGGAGTGTTCGTCTTTATATATATATAAACGGATTTTGTATAGTCTTAGGAAAAGCTATTTGACACCAAAACCAATTTAGCCTTCCAAAGTCCAAATAAGGCATATTACAATTTTGCTCCATGCGCCTTTTTTCCTTTTTTATTTTTAGTTATCTTAATTTTTTTCTCTATACAAAAATAATAAATATAAAGAAATTATGAATCTACTTAAAAGTAATCCACCATCAACACAAAAATGGAGACACACAATATTTTGTTTTGATAGCTGTAATTTTTTTACTATATTCATTATTTTAATATAAAATAATTTTTTGTATCTATTTATTAAATTTACACTTTCATTCTCTCTTAGCAAGACTAAATTCATGTGTTCTTGGATCTATGTCTAATTTCTTTTCTTCACTATTTTGAGGTATATTCCAATATTTTTTTGTTTTAATTTTTAAATTTAAAAAAATAAAAAATAAAATATGTTTAAGTAAATAAAAATATTTTGTTTAATTATAAAATTAGTTCCAAAATAAGGAAAAAATGCAGTATATAACTAATTAAGTAATATCAATACATCACTAGGTTTAACAACATATTAAGTTTACTTTTAAAAAAAATCAAATTTTATATATTTTACGATGACATATTAATAATTAGATATAATTATTACGATGACATATATTACTAATTAAGTAATATCGATACATCATTAAGTCTAACTGCATATTAAGTTTACTTTTTAAAAAAAATCAAATTTTATATATTTTATGATAATATATCAATAATTAGATATAATGATGTATTGATATATTACCTAATAAATCATAAAATTTTGCAAACATAAAAAATCCTTGTTTCTATTTTTAACTTACACATTAGTTATAATTTTTTAAAATAGATTTTAAAAACAATTTAGTAATTAAGAACTTTTTTTAAAAAAAAATATTTTTAAAAACAGTAAACAAGCATACATAATTTCTATTCGGATATTATTCCTAGCAAAAGAAAACAAAACTAGAGTTAGTCATGGTATTTGTGTGATCCTTCAAAATGTCGGGACATTAATTTATGGAACCTCGGTCCTCTAAAGACAGATACTCGGATTAGTGGATCAACGCACTTAACTACTTGTTTATCTGTTAAGAAGAAAATTAGACAAAAGAAAACTTTAATACTGCAGATGGCTGTAATTATTATTATTTTTTTATAATAACCATCCAATATCTGTAAACTACATTAAATGCTGATTAATCCAAATTTGAATTAGATAAAATCATATTAAATAATAAAACTCTTCTAATCAAATTTTAATGTAATTATATTTTTAGAGAATTGAATTGGAAAACTCTAGCAAAATTTAAACAATTCCATACCAATCGATTTAGGTGGTCCGCGGTAGATAACCGTAACAATTGAGACTGCGCCAGATGTACTAAGAATTTTCGGACAAATAGATTGTCAGTACGTAGGTTTAGCCAAGGTCCATAGATGACTTAAGCGCCGGACACGATTCTTTGCTTTGGGTTCTAGTGTAATTTTCTTGGCCACCAAACTAGGATAAAATTAAATGAATTACTGAGTAGAAACGGCACCTGTAGCTCAGTGGATAGAGCATCTGTTTCCTAAGCAAAAAGTCGTAGGTTCGACCCCCAGCTAGCGCGTTTATTGGTTTTTCCTTTCTCTTATTTATGGCTGATGAGATCTGCTGCAGCCTACTCAACAGACACATCTGGCAAGTACACTTTTCATAATGGAAAATAACATATGCATTTAGATCGGGTACCTATTTGTACTATAAAAGTTTGAATTATACAACATCTCAAACACAAACTAAGACCAAATTGTATCTTACAAGTTGATCCACATCTCCTTATTGTTGCCCCAATTTTTTTTTTTTTCCTTTTAAATCTTTCTGGATAGCTAAGCTCGCTATAACAATGCTTAGAGATCCTCCTCTAATGTAAGCCAATCTTCTAATCATCAAATGAGCTCACGAATCCCCCAAGAAATCCAGCTCCATTACAGTTGCCACACAAAATATCCTTCTTTCCCCTGAAAAGGAAAATGCCAGTACGCTTTGTCAACAATGCTCAGCAAGTATCATGCATATACAAGTAACAGAGACTACAGGCTCCATAGTTGTTTATTCATCTTAAGCAGCGCATTTGTTTCAGAAGCTCAATCAACCAAGATACTAGAAATAAAAGTGGCCAGTTCAAGTAAGGGAGGAAAACATTCTTGGTTCCTCTGCAAATCCTAGTAAAGCTACCTGCAAAGCCAACATAATCCACCAGCTTTAAATTGTCCATTGCAATGGTCTACAGAATTCACTCCGGTACCTTGGCATTGAGTGCATGATATAGCACCTACCAGTGGACCAAAAATGATAAAAACCTAGTCAATTGAAATTTACGTTGTTTTAAATTTTAAGGAACTGGAAAATTCAAAATATATACCAGCTTTCCAGCAACAGTTAATCATATGGTACAATATGAAGTAGAAAGTACTAATCACAGTTTGTTCCATCGACACGCAAAATTTTAAGAGAGATTACTATAAATATCATATTGTAGAAGTCTTTAACAATCTACGTTTTCCCTCACCATTTGCATCACATATGGGACAAACAATGCTCTTCGGTTTGGTGTCTTGACCATTATCTGTAGCCTGTGTAAAAGCAAGATCCGAGAATATGTGATCTGCAGAGAAAAGAAGGTAGAAACCTTCTGTATTTATTTTGTGTAGTTACATATGCTTCCCCAGGTTTTCTTTCTTACATTCTGACTCTGTATTTAGATACTCTCACAGAACCTCAGCCTAACCTTAGTACCTAGTTCTTCTAAAGAAAATTGCCAGGCAAATCCTTAATTAATATAAGGATATATCCACTTCCATTCAATGAACACATGAACTATAAACCAAATCACTGATAGTCCAGCAAACTGTAAACCGTAATTCAGATAAACCGGCTAAGGCATTATCAATCGGAGGACTTGTGACTTTCTTCCATTACTGGCTAATTGTTTACAGCATTATCCTAGAATGATCCAAAAATGCCGACTCCATGTTTTGCTAAATAATTGAGAATTAAGCATCTAATTTACAAAAGGAATACTGAAATCAAAACTCACCTTAACCTTAAAAGATCGAAAGTTTCGAGCTTTGGAATTCTGACATACTTCATTTATCTGAAAAACCTTCCGACCCACACAATTGGTACTAATTATCCCTGTTTGAAATTGATAATGAGAATCGTAATCTAAGAAGGGCGAGTTCGTGCCAACAGACTGAAAAATACCTGGTCTGTTTGAAGTTTCGAAGGAACAAATTGGGGTGGACCATAGAGAGTCTGCCATTCTCTAAGATTCCGAATACCAAATGGTATAACCAATCTGAAGCCGAAGAATAATTCGTGGCAATGAATATAAGTTGGAGCAGATAAGGGCCGCCTTCTCCGTCGGAAAGTTTGCAACTTTGTTACTTCAATACCCTCGGACCTATCGTCTACCCACACCCTGGAATACGACTCCTGGCGACCAAAGTAGTGGGCATTAAAGTAAAATCACTCTCCAACTCTTGTGCTCTTTCTTTTCCTCTTTCTTTTAGTTGCTCAAGTTGGAAACAACGGGGATTATTTTGAAAAAGCATCCGGTGACCACTACGTTGTCGGCATATTTCCGAAAGGGAAACATGTTATGACGAACTTATATGTTTCCTTTCTGGAATTCACTACGCCACTGATTCTGAAGCAGCTCATCTTGACTTCATTCTGTACTGTGTTTCTCTAAATGACGTCCGTTCTAGGATTTGAACGTTCATGTGACGAACTGATCTGCAGGGAAGAATCCAACTTGACATTAGGTTAGCTTCCTTAAAGAATGATGACAATATCACACGTTTTTTTTCTCCCTGCAATGTCAAAATATTCATCCACCAAGATTCTTGATATGGCTGCAAAGATCTCAGGGCAAGAACGCTTAGTTCATTTTCCTTCCTTAACATTTGACCATTTTTCTTCCTTTTGATAACTCGTAATTTTCTGATTGGTTGGACTTTAAAGCTATCAAAAACCAGGGCATTTGTTGTGCAGTAGATATTAAGAAAATGTATGTACTTTAACACTTAAATTTGTTTAAGTTCATATGTCAGATGCATTCAGAGATAGCTATCAAGTCAAAAATTTGTTAAGTACCAAATAGCAATTAGGTCAGCATCCTCAATGTATTAATTTCATTCATAAGTCATAACGAAAACCAAAAACTAGAAGTCAAATCTCGTATACAAATCCTCTCTGCAAAACCGAAACAAAACCAACTAAACAACCAAAGAAGCAAACTGAGGGAAATGCATCTCTGGGAACAGATCTCTATTCAACTTGTACAGACACATCTATACGAGGTTCATGGAGTTATCAAGGAGCTTCTGGTTAACAATGTTAACTTGATGCCATCATCCGCAGCTATCAATTTGATTGTTCAGTGTGAGCCATCAAAGGATAGCCAAAGCATTGTTGGCCACACAGAAATTGATTCTCCTTCTATGGCTGCAAAATTTAAGGCAAAAATTATGAATTTATGATCAATCCTTCTTGGTGCAGTGCGCATCTGTGCCATGCTGAGTGCAATCATGGTAACCCACGGTACGAAGGAAGTCTCGAATCTCTTTTGCACTGCTATTACTGGCCTTTAGCAAACGTTCATCTTCCTCATAGATGAGATACGGAGCTTTGCTTCCCTTTCTTGAAAGCAACTTCTTTGCCCCCCTAAGCACATGATACTCCCAGCCTTGAACATCGATTTTAAGAAGAAGCACCTGCTCTGACTCAGGGATCACTTCATCAACAGGGATGGTCCTTACCTGGACAGCTATCTCTTCATTGGACTTGAATGCCATCTTTGCACCAGTGGCAGAAACAGCGCTGTTGTCTAGCCGACCAACCAACTGGTACATTAAAATACTGACATGATCAACACAGAGAATACAGGCAGACATGAAGAATTTGGATAGTGAAATACTGGATTTTATTAACTTTTTTTTTTTTTATCATTTTCTTCTTTTCTCGTTGGTTTAGTGTAGTAATAACAACTCTCAACAAGTTGGATGCCTCAAATTTTACTTCACCGCCAGTAAACCATATCATTTCATGTATATGACATTTGCATATCTGTTACAGCTTTCATCTCAGAATCACCTAAAATTTTATCAAATTGCAATATATTGCTTCATATGGGAAGCTCAATATGGTTTACCTGAAATTAATCATTGCCCTCAAACTGAATTAATTCCTAGTTGCCAACAGGATTTAAAGAGATTAGCATTGAAATAAAAGCGTGAAAAAAAGCAGCACCTGTATGTGATATATTACCAAGTTTACAGCTATATTGATATAATAATAGTGCAGGTTCAATGATGAAATTACAACGGATAATAGCATTAATTTGCAAATGAACCACAAATCAAAATCAACAGAAATTTATACGAGAAAGTAGTACCTTGTGAAAGGTGATATTACCAAGCCGATCCGAGACTGCAGCTTCAAACACAGTGACCAATTCGGCCACCCTATTGAAGTAAATTCCTTCACAAATCTTCTGCAAATTCTCAAAAACAGGTTCGAATGCCAGCACACGGAACCCCATTACAGCGGCGGCGAAACTGGCCATACCCACATTAGCACCCACATCCACAACAAGCCCATCTTTTCCCTCGCTCTTCCTTCTTTCCAAAACCTCCTGAATGGTGACCGAAATCGCGGGTTTCCGAAATGGCTTCCCTTTGAGCACTCTCGCAATGTTCTTATGGGGTTTATCAGGCAGGCTTCCAAAATCGGAAAGTGAGTAGATGAAAGGGAATTTGACGCCTTCAACGATGCTAGCGATGACTGGGTGAGCTTGAGGTGATTTGATGCAATCAAATGGAGAAATTGCATGAAATGAGAGATGGTTACTGACTGTGAGGAAGCTAGTCCTTGGGTTTGAGGGACGAGACGTAAGGGATAGGAAAAAGAAGAGGAAAAGTAAGAGAACTGCAAATAGAATAAAAAGGAGGAATTTCGGTGAGAGTAATCTTAAGGGTTTGTCTCTTCTCCAGGCATTTGCCATGGAAAAGGAAAATGAAGAACACGATGAAAGCTTCTAATTCTATTAGTGAAATGGTTCCTCTTACTGGAAATTTCTCCGGTGAAGAGTGTGACCTTTATGAAAATCTGAGATTTATATCCGAGAAGTGATATGGAAGCCTTCGGATCGGCTGGGAAAATCGATTATGTGCCAGTGCATCTGTGTAGGTGATCAATGGGGAGCTCGGTTAACTCGTGACCATTCAACGTGTGCCACGACATGGTTTGTAGGACATCACTGCACAAGGTCCAGACTACAATAACCCAATCCTATTCATGGGTGACTCCACTGACACGTGGCTCAATTAGATGGTGACGCATGGCTGAACGTAGGCTGCTTTCTGGTTGTAGCGTAATTTTTTTACCGAAATTGCCAAATAGTCCCTTAAGCTTTCCTTTTTGCATTTCCTGTTGCAATGTAAATAACAATATATTATATTATATTATTTTAAATTAGGTTATTTTTGAACTTGTCCTTTTGTTATGCAGGCTTGAGTTTCTCCCTTTCTTCCTACACCCCTACACTCAGCACCAATCAAATATTGTCTCAAAACAGAGCATCCCTAGAACCATTATTGGACAACTTCTTTCGAACAAGATCTTCCTATCTATCTCTATCTTTGCCTTGACTCAGTGCCATTCATGAACTTTATCTCAAGTCCTGATCCACGATGTCATTTTTGTGGGGTTTCTCTCTGCCATAGGGCTGTCCTATGGCTTATCTCCGCCAACAACAACTCTTAGCCTACAATGATTGATATGGGACAAGTCTTAGATAGACTACAAGGTAATCAATGGATGACTTCTATTTTTTTTTTAATAAAATTTTTATTCCATTTGCTCATTTCTGCTTGTAGATTACACAGATTCTATCATTTATGTTCCTACATTTTTTTATTGCCTGGTTTTTGTTAATTTATTCAGTGTTGCATTTCTTGGTTTGTCTTTGAGTTGGATCATCCCGTCATTCTATGAAATCAATCACGTTAAATGTGTATTAAATTTAATTTTACTTTGAATGATTCAATTGTCCCTTCATTAGTTAATGGCCAAACTAGATTGGAGATTAAATCTTTGATTGGTTCACTTGATTTTTCAGTTTTCAAGATTCAGTAGTGCTCTATTTTTCTCAACTTGCTAAATATTTTTTGCTTTACAAAACCAATATATCTATGTTTATGTATTTCAAATGTTTTGATTGTGAGCCAACTGTTGCTACTGGTAGGATAAAACTAGAGCTATATAATCTGGTTGCAATGAATGAGGGAAAGGCCTTTTCTATACTGTTTGTTTATAATATGCACGTGCATATGGTGGTTGTGGGGCAAATTGGTATTTTGATTTTTTTTAAAGGAATAGTTGTGTAGTTCACGATTGGTTGGTTAAGAATTTTTGCAAAAATTGCATGTGGTGATTCAAGTTAAGTAACAAGAGGAATAATATTATGAAATCCAAAAATTTTCTGCAATTAGAAATAATAACTATTACTCAACTAGTCTTTTACACTTAAATATACCAATTCCTTAGCTGTTAAAATAATAAATCTCTGAAATGCCCTTTATATGTTGTTTATCAAATTCTTTGATATAATTTAGTCCTTACTTGATTTAATTTCATGAGTTAAACATATGCTTACTTCATTCCACATAAACTTAGAGACAACTAATAAAAGTGATGAAGGTTTTCTTTTACCCTTTTTTTCTCTCCCTTTATGTGCATATTTAAGTGATTCGATAATGCTTTTTCATCTTATGCCATAGCTAATTATTGCTCTAATGATCATGTAAGACATTACACACAATTTATTATTGAGTCATGACATGCAATACCCTGCTTGCAATTAAATCTGATACTTTACATAGGTAAGGAGTGGAGGCGAAGGTAGACAAGGAAGATAGTAGATCGGGTTTTTGACCATGTGAAGAATCAATCAAGAAAAACTACTTTAAATTTTGAAGATTTGTATATTGCTATTTTGTTTGTGTACAAGTGAGAAGCCTTCTTTCTAATTGTCTTTTAACTTTTACTTTAATTAATAAGATGTCGTAGTTATATAATCTGAAAGTAAGCTTTTTATCTCTTGTAGTGATATCAATAAACGTTTGCCTGGTTCACATTTTAATCCACCATCAAAAGATGGAGTGAGAGAAATCATGCAAGTAGTTTGATATGTGATATGAGATAAAAATCTATTATATTAACTTATGAAAATATTGCCATATGATTCTTTGCTAATTTTTAGTGTGTAATATATATTCTATGTAAAGTGTTGTTCATGCATCTTTATGAAAGATGACCTGGCAATTTATTCATGAGTGTTAATATGAGTTTGTTTATGTTGTGAAGAATGTAAACTAGAGAATTGAAAGTTTTGATGCTAATAACAAAAGGATTGATGTATTTAGGACTAAGGATTTCTACGATAGGATTCAAATTTCAAACTAGGAGGAGTGACCTCTAGTTCAAAACATTGCTAACGTTGACAAGTAAGTGAACATTGTATCTAGCGTAACATATGATTGTAGTTTCTTAATCATATAACTTACATTTTTCAAAAACATGAATTTGCGTTATTATCTTTACATATTGTTATAGTGTGTGATATTTACTAGGATTTTTTTGAGACTTGTACCATCTCCCTCTGTATTAAAACTAAGTTCATTTCAACCTTGACAAAAATAAAGTCACTCTGTTGCTTGTGCTTTTGTCTTAACATTAATGCATAGTGGTCATATAATGTCTCTTAGTAAACTCTAGGAGAACATAGAAAAGATACTTTGGTAAATTTGTATTGAGTATTCAATAACAATAAATACTGACAAATGAACAACATCCATGGCAGAAGAGTTGTGTTACTACTAAAAGGAAAAGCAAAATATTAAATTTGGGACTCTTATTTATTCTTTCTTTTTCATATTATGTTTTTGAAAAGATGGCCTTCTTAGCAGTATGACCTCTCTCCCCTCACAATTAAGTAGATATCTTCATTCTTTATGTGTTTGATTTAATGTCTTGGATTATGACATCCATACATTGAGAGTAAGCACTATATTTTTTTAGTTTATTATATACTCTATTCAAGCTCAATTTCATGCTAGATAATTTGACTTGGTCATATATGGTTTGAGTACATTCTACAGGTTATAGCCAAGGAAGAGATGATTATGGATGCCCAAGAACTTGTTTCTGCACTTACTAATCAACATGGTGAAATTGCTTTTAACCCTGATGTCTTTATTGAGTTCAAATTAGTTGGGAGTCAAGAGGTTGTTTATGAATTTTATTTTCCCTCTATTTATGTATTTATATACATATTTTTTTCTATTTCTCTCTATCTATCCTTGAATCCTTTGATTCATCTTCCTAGGATTGTATACAAGTGCCTTTATATGTGAAAATATATACTCTATGGCTTATTGTGACAACCTGTCAGAATGGACAATGGGAATGGGGTTTTGGCTAGAAATGTGAACAAGGTTTTGGTTTAGAAAGTTTCTGGAACCTTCTAGAAAAATCTAAATAACTCTTGAATGCTGTAAAAATTTCTAAAAGCTTCTAGAGAATGTTCTAGAACCTAGAGCTAGTCTATATATATGTTTATAGCCTTCATTTGTATTATTCATTCAAAAAGTAATATAAGTTCTTTCAAATATTCTCTCAAGCTCTCTTATGTGTCTTTTATCCAGCTTTCTAGCTTATTTCAAGAAGGTGTTAAGGTGTTTTGGGGATAACTAAGCTTACTTGACTACCAAAGGAGTTTGAATAAGTTAAGTGCCGCACAACTACACTTAGGGAAGTGTTCAAGTCATGACACTATGCTTCTTTTTTAATATTTTTTTATGTTGATATCATATTTGATCATATTCACCAAGAAATAATCGCCGATGAAGAGAACATGAAGAAAGTTAGTATTTATCTTACTAATGTTATGCTTCCAAAGTTATACAAGATCTTTGCACGCTTTAAGTTTCGCTTATGGATGGCTAGACATTAACTCAAGCACTCCATGCTCATGGAATTAATGTTCACTATAGGGAAAAGTAAGCACTATGGTTTAAGCTACATATTGTGCAAGTAAAGACTTGTGCCAATTAAGTGCCAGCCTACCTAACGTTTATTTTCTTTATATTGATATTGGTTATGTTGCTCCTGATTTTCCCTACTTTTGTATTAGGTGGCTGAACGAACTAAATATCTACCTCATCTTTGGGATCTTTGTACTAATGAAATTGTTATCAGACATGCTAAAGCACATTATCAAGGTGATTATTCTATCTCACCATTACAATATTTCAGTTACATCTCTTTGAAATTTTGAATACTTATTAAACCACTTGTATTGGAAAAATAGCCATCCGTGCTTTTCCAAAGCACATGATATTGAACACAAGGCTTACACGATCTTCGAAAGATGTTATACAAATGAATATAGCTTATCAGAAAGGTATTGAACATAAGGCGAAAGGTGATCCCAATGAAATGATCGAAACATTTGGGGAAGTTAACATGGAGGCATCCATAACACCTGATGAAGTCGTTTGAGCCATAGGATTTGCTATAAGAGATGATATTAGTAGCTTTTTTCCCATCGCAAGTGATTCTATTGACTTTGAAGCTTTAGTCCAAGATGCACGAGGATATCAAGAACCACTAGGGAAAGCAAGCAGATTAGTCCTTGGATGGATTGGGGATGCAAAAGGGGAATAATCATATTTTTTAGTATTACTTTTTTAAACCATCAATAGAAGTAAAATATCACTCCTTTATTAATATAAATATATATGACATTTTTTTATAAAAAATACTTTCCAATAAAATATAAATGTATTATCATTTTTTTCTTTTTAAGTTAAAGAGTATTTAGATGTATTATATATTCTTCTTGGGTGCAAAATGCCCTATATCGGCTACATATTTTAGGTTTATGTTTAAATACAAGACACACCATCCACATCAATGCAAGCCAATATCTTTTGTTTAAGCTTAAGTAACATGCCTCAAGCATATTTCATTTTGCAATGGATTAAAGCCATGCTCAAAACTTTCAAATAAAATTACTAATATCATTCTTAAAATTATAAGATGGTGATTAAATAATTTTGTAATTATATAAAATTATAATTTTATCTTCAATAATAATCTATATGTATAATTTTATTTTTAAATCATATTATTTAAAAATAAATTTGTATATATAGATAAATAAAATTATATGTATGAATTATTAAAGAATAAAATTATAATTTTATATAATTTAAAAATTATTAGCATTTTATAATTTTTAGGATAAAATAGATGATTTTGTCAAACTTTTAAATGGAAGGGAAATGCATAAAAAAATCCTATTTCTTTTTAGGCATTAATATTTCTTTCTTTAAAGTTGGAAGGCAATAAAGGATAATTATTTTTTTCCTCTATACATGGCAACAATAAGAAAGGGTGCAAATGAACCATTCAAAGAGGGTAACCAACTTTAATTTAGATCCTCTCTTGATTTGATATCTTTTTTATAGTAAGAGTATCTAATTCTACTAAATTCATACACTTGAAGATTGAATATAAAATGCAAAGTGTCACTTGCATTTAATGGGCATGGCAATTATTTTTTTAATAATCCTACTTTTCCTTCTCCTATATACTAAAGTCTAAAGACTCTAAACATAATTTTAACAAAGAAGAAATATCTATTTTCTAAAAGAGGAAGTTCAACAGTCATGCTGACAATTATTAATAACAGTAAATATATGATTTGTCATTAATACATAGCCTTAGAAAGCCCTTAAGCTTTTCCACCATATTCTTTTAACAGGATTTGGGCATTGCCTTTTGAAATATTCTCTGTCGTGGGGCAAGAAGTGCCAATGGGTCATATGTCGATTCCTTCTGTGCAAAAACCTCCTATTTAAACTCAAAGTAGGCCTCCCAGTCTTCTTGAGTGTTGTAATAAGGAAAACATTACTTGATTCTAGGTTGGGCATTGGCACAAAAATCCATGATCCTTTTATTTTAGCTTAAAATGTATTCCGAGCCATCTTTGCCTCTTGAATATGGGATTGTAAAGGATAGAAATGCCACTAGGTAGAAAACATCTTCCTTTGGGATAACCAATGATGTGTTTTTTACCGTTTCACCTATAATAAAAGGGTGAGAAGTACTCTGATTTTAGGCAAAATAATTAAAATATCCATATGTATGTATATGTTTATATATGTTGTGCACACACATATAAGATTATGTTAAATATAATACAATAATAATTATTTTTCTCACTAAATATAAATTGGGTTGAAAAATTCATAAATTAAGTGCAATATGTGAAGTGGGCTTATTTATGTGGCTTGACAACTTATAAGATTACAAGGCGAGCACCAAACTTTCTTGTCATATGAATCAAGATTAGGTAAATATTGAGATTATTAAAGGTGGACAATTTATTACCTTGATTGGTTGACAGGGTAAATGAGTATGGGACATATTCGTAAGAATTTTGCTAAAAAACTCATTGGCAAAGTCTATATATTGGTATTTCAAAAGGAAGACAATATATGTATTTTATTTAAGTTTATATTGGTATTTGAAGAGGAAGTCAATATCTGTAAATAAAAGTTAAATGTGTTTGTATGCCCTCAGATTCTTGCAATTGTACAGCCTCTATACCGTAAATAAGGGCAAACAAGCCATTATGCCTTAACGCATAGAAAGTGCAACAAGTCCTCCATTAAAAAAATATAATTTGCTTAATAACTCATTTGCCAGACTGAAGGAATTGTAAACAATAGATGTTCTACAAGAATGTTAATGTCATTGTAAAACTTTTACGGGTCATGTATCTATAAAATTTGGTAAACCTAGCTTTACATTGCACCAAGACACTAGCCAATATGAGTGTTACAAGGAGGTATTTCAAAATTGTGTGTTGAGAATTAAGTAGTTACAAAAAGCAAAGCTAATTTAAATGATATAAACTAATCAATAGGCTAACAGTCAAAATTTTATAATTATTAAAAGATTTTCTATTTATAAGCATAAACAAAAACTTTACTTTCAATAGTAACATTGCTTATGTGAAATTGAAGCTCAAAAAATTAACACACCCTTTATTTCCTATGCTAAAAGTTATGATTATTCTCTTAATTTAAGAAGTGCAATTGTGCTTACTCAAGGTTAAAGCAGGCAAACTACTTTTGTTCTAAAATTATTACCTTTATTCTAACTTTATTGCATGTTATAGGGGAGGTTTGAAAATACATTTAAATAATTCGCACCCTTATCCTAACTTCCATGCAAAACATGATTAGAAGACTTGGGATTCGACATCTCTAAATAACATTGTTTCCAAAGCTTCTTCAATATTATGAATGTCATGGTCAATAAGCAATCTAGTAAGAATTTTGAGATATATATCATACCTTCATGATAATTCCATGTGAGTCATAAGCAAGACATGCATCTGCTTTAGTTGAAATATAACTAAGGACTAGCTTTGCCATATCACCACTAACATTAGCTAAAACCTATAACTTAAAGAGCATTTTCATCTACTTTAGGATGTATTGTAAAAGAAAAGAATGAAAATAATAAGAAATACTATCACTAACAACAAGACATGGGCAACAATGGCAAAAACACCTTATCAAAGAAACAAGACAATTTACTAACAAAATTTTTAAGCCTATAACACTCAGAATTTGCCAAAGTTATTTCCATGGCATTCTACTAAAAAAGGATGCAACTCAATACTCATATGCCATCAGTAATATAGACAAAAGTGCATATTTTACAATTCAAATTACACCATTTAAAATGATGAGATACCTACCCTAAATATGGTATTGGGAAGATCATGTACACCCAAAAATTGCAGTAAGGTGTGCTATACCTTAATTGGAACACCCAAAGTATAAATTACTTGTTGTAACATATTATTGCACTTCTATCATGACTTAGATAACAATATCTTTTCAAACTTTAATTCCATGGCATTGAGAGAAATCAACATTAACATTCAGAAATGTAATGAGTAGGATGGCAGAACACACATCAAATTAAATGATGAAATATTCAAAATGCATGACAATAAGAAAGCAAAGAAATTAGAATTCAACAAACCTGAAATTAAAAAGCAAATTATGAAAAAAGTTCAATAACTTATCTATGAAACTCTATTATAAAGTAAACTCTGGCAGAAGTAGATCATTGAAAATCAATATCAACAACGATTAATAATGCAATCAGTAAAATAACCTTGAAAAAAAACCCACAAGTAAAAAGCCTTAAAAAAATAGATTTAGATGTATAAAGCAATCTTACTTTTTTATTTAATGGGTACAATGAAGATGGGCATAAGGCAGAAGCAATAAGCAAAGGGCATGAGCTTTGCTACAGGAAACAAAATGAATGACACTGTGGCGAAAACAAAGACAAAGACGAAAAAGAATACCTTATTTGCGAGAAGCTGCGCACCAATGGCATTAGGGATAAAGGATATAGAAATAGTTCCTGATCAGCGCGAGGATATGGACTGAAAAGGAGAAGCCCTGTTCAAGAAGCCTGCACAACAAAAGGACATCACAATAGCAAATGGAAAAAAGAAAGGTTGAAAGACGATTTGGCAATTTAAGTCAATAATTTACAATTAACTTAAAAGTAGTCTGGGAGTACGGACATGTCTTCAATTAATTGGCCCATCTGTCCAAGGTGAGTTACCCATGAACAAAAGTAGAGCATTGTAATCCGACCCTAACTAAAACTTGAAAGAAATTATGTGAAATTGGGAAAAAGGGTAAAATGCAATCTATTTCGTAAGGAAGCCAAGAAGGAAAAAATAAATAAAGAATATGGTTTCGTTATTTTTTTAATAATTTCATTCATAAAATTATAAGATGATAATAAAATAATTTTAAAATTATATAAAATTATAATCATATTTTTAAATAATAATTTATATATAATTTATCTTTTAATTATATTATTTAAAAGTAAAATTATTCATATAAATTTATAAGAATAAATAAAATTATAATTTAATTTTTTAATTATAAAAATAATAATTCACTTAATTTATATATAAAAATTAAATTTAAACCTCAATTATTATAAGAAACAAAATCTTAAAATAATATCAATTAATATTGTATACCATCCCTTTTAACGAAACAATGGTAGTGCAAAATCTTAATTCTTTTAGGTCGTTTGGTTCAGCTTAATAGTATGAGAAATTCTATTTTCTAGAAAATAAAAAATTGGTGAGTTTTTTGATTGGTTATTATCTTACAAACTGCAAGAAGTAGAATTTAATATAACTTATTAGGAAGTTCTACTTCCTACAAAATATAGAAAGTTAGTTACTCACCTCTCCCCTAAGTAAGTTTTATTTTTCATGTTATTTATGGATACAATAACAAAATTACTCTCATTAAATTTAATTAATGATAACTAAAATTTATTACTTTATACTATAATAATATTGGGGATATAGTAATTATTTTATTAATACTTCTTAGAATATACAAAGTTAAACCAAATAAGACATAAAAAATTACTTCTTAGGAAGTGTCACTTTCTATGTATCAACTAAACAACTTTGAACACTTTCAAAGTAATTCACATAAGAAGTTATTTCCTAAAAAGTTTAATTTTCTACGGGAAGTTACTTCCTATGTGAACCAAACGACTTCTTTATTTAGGTTTGTTTTATCCTTTTCTTCTTCATTAAAATAAAATATTAAAATCTTGTGATATGAATGACACTATTTTTCAATGTTCTATCCTCCGCACATCAAAATTAGGTTGCAAATTAATATATATGTATAATGTATAATAAAATTTTAACATTAAAAAATTAAGATTCACATGTTTATAATTAGTATGAAAAGTCATATTATACTAATATTTAGAATTTTAAGAGGTTTTGAATCTTATTTTTAGAAGCATTTTTATTAAGAATGATTTATAATTTATTACTCTCATCTTAAGTGGGATTAGATTCATAACTTCAAACTTGATAAAAAAATATATTGGAAGAATTAACTTGATATTAATATATAAAGTTTAAGACCAATTTAATATCACTTTTACTTTTCAAAGATGAATTTGCTTATTTACTTATACAAATCATTTTCACAATTATGATTTGATTTTCCTTCACCAGCTTTATAAATATAAGAATGAAATATTTCTAACTTTTTTAACCACTATAAAAATAATATTTATTAGAAAGAAATAATTTCATTAATATTCTATTCCCTAGAGTATTTATCCATCCCATTTGATGATTAAGAAAAATGCTTTTAGTAATAGAAGAAAAAAAAACCAAAAGAGACAAGATGGGAAGAGGAAAATATTCAATATCAATTAATTGATGTGAATTTTAACTTTCTCTCTTGAACTTTATTATTATAGACATCGATGTGTATATAGATTAACATCTATAAAATATTTTACTTATTTTAATAATTAAGGCTACATTTATAAGTAAGTGTATATGGAGGAAAATTTTCAATATTGATTTATTAATATGATAAAAAGAAATGACAATAGGCTAACTATTCATGTTAATTGTTATAATTAAGTAAGTGGGCAAATCCATTCTTAAAAAGTTAATGTGATATTAAAGTAATTTTAAATTTTATATTAACATCAATTAAATTGAATTCCATTAATCATTTTGTTAATTTTAAACAAAATTAAACAAATTGATGTGTATATAAAATTTAGGACTAACTTAGCATCACAAAGACAAATTTACATATTTACTCTCATTCTTTTTTTATTTCTATGTATCATTCAAATCAAAAATTTAAAACACATTATATTTTTTTAATAGTCCTTTTCCTTTGCTTGCTTCTACTACAAAATTAATTTGTTATTTTACCCATTAACTTAAGTATAAATTTTATTTTCTCTTATCTCCTTCTTTTTATATATATTATTTTATTAATAACTTTTTTGTGATCATGTCATTTAAAAAAAAAGCTAATTTCATTGCAAACTTATGCCTTTTCTTGAAGGTGCAAGCATGGATGGCAAGTTTATAGGTTCAAGATTTTTAAAACATATTTACTCTCATTCTTTGTTTATTTCTATGTATCATTCAAATAAAATTTTTAAAACACATCATATTTTCTAGTAGTCCTTTTTCTTCCACTTACTTTTACTATAAAATTAATTTGTTATTTTACCCATTAACTTAAATATAAATTTTATTTTCTCTTATCTCTTTCTTTTTATATATATTATTTTATTAACACCCTTTTTGTGATCACATCATTTAAAAAAAAAGTCAATTTCATTGCAAACTTGTGCCTTTTATTTGAAAGTGCAAGTAAGAATGGCAAATTTGTAGGTTCAAGATTTGCTTTGTAGATTTTGTCCTAACAAGGCACCTGTATGACAAGAAAGTTTGTTTCACAAGATAAATTGTAAGGCAAGCTTTAAATCTAAAGCAAATTAAAGGGATAATGCAATATTAGATTGCATTGCCCCATAGAGTGTCATAATTTTTAAATTACATTTTTATTCTTATAATTGATACATGTATGCATTAATATATATAGCCATTTTAGTAATTCAACTATTAAAATACTTTTTAGAGATTCTTTGTTATTTTTTAATTTAATTAGTATATCTAAACTTTAAAAAGGAAAAAATATTTAATTGATTTAAAATGGAAAATATATAAATATAAGAAGTTGTTAGTTGTATTAGACTCACAAATTAATATGTGCGATGTGTAATTAATATGACAGTTATAGCCAATAGGATGGTGTCCTGCTAGTATGCTTATCAATTGATAAGCACGAAGGCATGAGTTTGAACCCTTTCCTGACCATTTCTCCTTTCCTTTTCTCTAATTAGGCACTTTTCTATCCGTGATACTAGGTGCCTCTCTAAAAACCCTCAGAATAATCTTAAATGTGTGTGTGTATATGTATATATGATAGTTATAGGATGCATATGCATTTTTAGACATGATTTATTTTTAAAATTCTCTTTCACTTTCTCATATTTCCCATAGGACACTAGTACTCCATGAATAGCGAGAATGGTGCCCTAAGTTACCTATAAGTAAAGTGGGGTGAGGATAGGGGGGACTGAAAAGATTATGGGAATAGGGCAATATATGGTTAATTTATCCTATTCTATTTCATTATCATTCTTATATTCATGTTTATTTGTTATTTTATTTTTTTAAAGAAAACTATATGATTTTACAGATATGATTTATCTTTTAAATTTTTTTTTACATTTTTAAATTTTCCTATAAGGCATCGATACTCTATAGATTACAAGGATAGTGCTCAAGTTACCAGCAAATGAGGTGGGATAAAGATAGGAGTAGATGAAAAGGTTGAAAAAATGAGGCAATATACGATTGATTTGTTCTAGTTCCATCTCATTGTCATTCCTATATTCATGTTCATTTATTCTTTTATTTTTTAAGGAAAAGATTTACATGACAATTACATAAAGATGGTTTTTTTTTCATTTTTTTAAAATTAAAATGGTAGAAAGGGATTTTCCTAATCTTATCAGATAAGAAATTAGTGGCATGTTAAGACTACTAATGATCACATAATGATAGTTAATGTAACAATTTTTTCTTAATTATAAAATTTTGTATAATTAATTTTATATCTTTTATTTAAAATATTTCATGATAGAGATAAATATGTATTTAAAAATTAAAATTACATAAATACTCCAAATGTGTAACCACTCCATATCTTGACTTTATCTCTCCCCTTATTTAATTAAACTATAAAAAAATATTAAAGAAAATAATAGGAAATTTATTATCTATAAAAAATTATGACTAAGATATAACTATTATTCTTAAAAATAATAAAATTTATCACATAAATCAAATTCATTTTTAATATAGTAATAAACTTAGAATGAATAAATTTGGAAATGATATTAGATAGAATCTTACTCTATTTTTACTCGCATTGCAAGTTGAGGTGTAAAATGGATTGATTTATATAAGCCCACTTGAAAAAATGGACTAAATTTTTTATGGCCTATTTTAGTTCATATCCATAATTTGGTATATGAATTTGCACACTTTAACTATAAAACTATTAACTAGTCCATCTGAATTTCAGTTTGTATAAGTTTACAATTAAATTTAATTTAATTTTGAGTAATTTAATGTGATACCCTGAATTAATATTATAAATTTATTATTTTAAATACCCTAAAATATATATTTTAATTGGTAAGGATAGTTAAATTATATTTATTTAGCCAAAGTTTTATCTCAAAATTTATTTAAATAATTTTTATAGTGATATTTTTATAAATTAAAAAGATTATAATAAGAGTAGGTGTGATAATTTTAGAAAATATATGTTAATAACTTAATAAATTATTTTCCTTAAAATTTATAGAATCTTGAAATATTTATTTGGAACTTCTAAATTTATAAATTTATTATAAATTACTAGATTGAATTTTATAAATAAATATTATACTCTTATTGCATTACTTCACTTTTTTCTATATCTTCTTTTTATTTTTTATGAAACCAAGGTTAGGATTTAATATTGGGTGAACTCATATTACACATAAAACATTGGATCAAACCCCCTACCTCTTACTTACCAATTAAAAATAACCCCACTTTTTCCTTTTTATATTAATTTCATTTGTTCTTATTTCTTTGAGAAACCATCTCCATTTACCAACGTTCTTGAGTTGTTGTAAGTTGTCATCACCGCCCCTTTTCCTTTTCTTTCGATTTTGCCTACTAGTTGTCTATGGGTGACGAATAAACCACCATTTACAGTTGTGTGACAATAGTTACTAGGCATTTCTCCATTTTTCTAGCAATTTACCATATTTTTCACTAATGACCTTTCTCAATAGTGGTGAGTTTTCTTAAAGAAAAAGCTCCTAATATTTTTTAGCTTATAAGCATGAATTAAAAAACCCATTTTTATGCAAATTATAAATACTTGATGATGGTTTTAAAAATACAAGAGTTTTATGCTAAGGGATGTTAAAATAACATGATTAGGGTACTTCTAAAGCATTATATCTTAATATTTTAGATGATTCAAAATTTTCAAACTTAATCTAAGAAAACTCTTAAATATGTGAAATTTGATTTCCTTAAGATAAAGTTAAAAATATTAAAAAGTAAGTATATAATTTTATAAAATTTTGCGATCAAAGCATCCTTAGGATGTAAAATTATAATATTTAGAATGTTTTATAATTGATTTAGAAAAAACCCTTACTTATGAAATTCTCCAACTCCTTGATAATAATTTTAAAAATATAAAAAAGTGTTATTCTAAAGTGTTAGAATATTATGATTTGAATCTAAAATAGTAATATTAGGGGAGAAAATTAAGTAATACTAATGTATTTATAATTTATCATCGTAAACTATGAAGTAAAAAGAAAAGAAAAAAATGAAAATGGAATATTTGAAATTTTTTTGAGTGAATGAGCATTATTAGGCGAGTGTATATTTATTTCTAAACATTATTTTCATTAAATGTTATATTTCTTATTTATTTTACATAGAGATAACATATTTGTATAATTAAATTTGATAAACTTAACAAGGCTCCTCAATATCTACAAACCTATGAAGTGTCATTTTAATTATTTCTTACTATATTTTGTATAGTAATATTTAATGGTGCTTTTGGTACACCATTTGCTCCTTATTAATAATTGTTGATTGCCTTTTTGTGAATGATGTAGTGAAAACATCATATTGGCTATTACTTGGTTGTTATGAATGAATATTTTAATGGAGATTTGTTTATACTTGGGTTGTGACTACACATAAAAGGTGTGGGACTACTATTTGACATTATGGTTGGACTTGTATTGAAATGCGAGTGTATTTTGAATTATGATGTTGTGAATAGAAATGATTTGTAGTGATAAATTAATTAATTTATATTATGATTATGATTGTGATGCTATAAGTTATAAAATCATATGATATATATATATATACACATTGTGAATCAATTTATATTGTTGTTATATAAATGGAACAGGTTGTATAGCTATGAATTGAGGCATGGTAATGTTAAAATAGTGTGATAAATAAGGCTTATGACCTAACTTAAGAAATATAATGTGAAAGATGATATAGGTGCCAAATACTTAATTCCTGGTAAAATAAAGGTAGGATAGAAGGTTAACCTAAAAAGAATAAGGATGGAAAAGGTGGGTAGAGTATAAGTTAGACCTAAAATCCATACAATGAATAAATGTAATGTATTATAAGTTATCATGCATTGTGTTTTCAAACTATAATTCAACTATTGTTGGATATTCTTGTTTGATATAATCTTGATGATTTAACTACAGATAAGCCTCTAATAGCTACTTGAAAATGAAATAGTTTTAAAAAATGAATTGTATGTGAAACTATAACTACATTGTATAACTTGAGCAAATGAGAATGTTATGTGTGAATGGATATGTCACTAAGAGATTTGGTGCTTTGAATTAAAATCCTGAATTTGAGTTTGTGGCTACCTTCTATCTTTAATGTTTGATTGACATTTAATTATTTTATTTACTTAAATTTAAAAGTAGATTATTAGATATATGCTAAATGAATTCTTGCAATTTATCACTTTTGTTTTTAATGTTTTTATGTTGAAATCAATTCATTAGACCCTCAGTACATTTATAAAGAATCAAAGATCGCTTTGTCAAGCGGATTGATGACTAGATTAGGAGTTAAGTTTGTTTAGTGTTTATGTAATTTATGTATTGGATTTGTTTAAATTTTATGTATATTTTTCAATGTAAAATCAATAAACTTTATATGTTTTATAATTTAGGACATGTGGCTCTGGAAAGTATCTAAAAATAAGAAAAATTCTATTTATTTTTCTTTAAATTTTGAAATAAATTTGAGTCATCATGGAAATAGAGAAATTTTTGTTTAGTAAAATTAGTATAATTGATATTAAGACTTGTAGAAACTAAGTAACAAGATCAACACCAATCATAATTAGATTTGAGTTATGACATTTAGCATGTAAATTAAGCTAATTTGATCCATAGACTATAAGGGTGTAAAATAAATTGGGTTAATTGGTGTGAAACTTCAATTTGTATAGATTAGTCTATATAAACCTACCTAAAAAGTATAAAATGGTAATCTTGTACAATTCATATTCATGGTTTGGTATACAAATCCTTAAGTTAGCCTATTTGTTTGAATTTCAATTTGCATGGATTGATTAATATACATTTGTGATTAAAATGGATCAAATTTTAAGTATTTTTGTTTGTTCAATTTCACTGATCAAACTAATTTGGCTCATGAATTGTATTTCGTTTGATAAGTCTAGTTTCAAGTAAAACTTCACTTAATTAGGGATGTTAATAAGTCTATTTTAGATAGATCTAATCCATATTCAACTTCATTAGTACCTATTAAAAACCTTTTACTTTATGCTTATCAATAATCTAGACTCCATTCCAATAAAACTCTAATTAAAAAAATTAAAATTGATTAATTTGAGCTCATATTTATTTTTTAAGGGTGGATAAATACGGTTACAAGGTAGGTTAAATGGTGTAATGGATGAATATAGTTAAGGAAAGCAAAAGATATTAAGGTGGTAGTTAAAATCGATTAGGATTTTCTTTAATCAAAACAAATTGAAATTGACAAGCCATATATCGAAAGGGGTGCCATTTCATTTATTTATTGTTGCTTATTTTCACATAAAGCTAATAAGCCTAACACCTCTTTTTAACCTTTAGCCATTTATTTCTTTTTCTCTTAATTGAAGAATCCTAGTAGACTTTCCTTTTACATGCTGCCCATTTGCACTTCAGTATTACGTTAATGACAATGACTAAGGAAGCCAAAGGATTAGCATTATTGGATTTGGCATTGGATATGGAAAGAATGAAAACTAAGGCAACTTTATCTTTTAGAACATTTATGTAGTTGAATGGACAGATAATGGTGGATAAGGAAGCCAAATGATCACTTGTGGAGTTACACATAAATAGGAAGGTGGAACTTTCTCTGTAGATTTGTCCTTCATTTAATGGGTATTAGCTCACATGATTTTAAATCTAAAGTAACTTCAATTTTTTTAGTACTACTAAGTAAAATTAATGCTCTAAGTTTATTTGTTTAATATAATTTTGAATTTATTTACCTTCCCTTCCTTTAAGTTTTTGTAAACTTTAATTATTAGGAATAGTAAGAATCAAAACAATGTTTTTCTATTTCGGGAAGGATTAATGAAGTAATTGGATGGTTTTGGAAGGAAAAAAAAGTTTGACTTGCAATAGGTAAATCGACTAAACTCAATTGTATTCGTTTAAAATTGAAATATTTAGATTGAATCAGTTTAACCTATACATTTGGTTAATTTCAAGTTATTTTCTAATCTATTTGGTTGATTATGGTCAATTAAATTTTGATCGCCTAACCAATTAAAATCAATTAATAGCCATTTTTAAGTGTCTATCGATCCATATTTATCCTCTTAAAAATATATAACATTATTTTTTCTTATAAAAACATAAAAATCATTAACTTCTTTATATTTATTTTCTTATAAAAATATAAAATTATATTTTTTATTGATAATTATTAAAGATAATAATTATGAGTCATTTTTATTTATGTATTTATATTTATTTTTATTTTAACTCATTCATATTAATTTTAAAGTATGCCTTAAGTCACCTTATCAAATAAAGATTATATTTTGTTTAATTTATGAACAACTATTTATTAATTTATATTTAGAGAATATATACTCTAACATTGTAAAAATTAATTTTATAAAATAAAAAATATTGTATTAAAATATTTTTGTAACTTGATGCAAATGTAAATATTTTTAAAATTATTTATCTTAAATAAACTATCATAATATTAAATATGTGATGATATTAATTCTCAATTAATAATAAATTCATTATAAAATATTATTTAAAAGGATCTAATGTGATACTTAAAAAGATTCAAAACCTATTGAATATTTGATAGTTAGATCTTAAATTAATCTAAAAATATTGATTTGCGTAAGAAATATGTACTTAAAAAAATTAAACATTTAAATAAAATAAAATTTTTATTTTTATTTTTAGTCTCTTATTTGTATGTATTAATATTTATAATAAGCCAAATTTAAAATATTTTCACTTTTATTTAAAGTAAAATTTTCATTTTAAATTAACATAAAAATAATATGGAGCAATTGTAAATAAATTATGAGGCTGATAATTATAATTACAATTAATGTATATATAAACAAATATATAAACGGTTGCTTGTGGAGGTTAGCAATATTCATGTTTTTATTTGGATGATAAAGTTATGCTACTAATTTAATAATAATAAAATAATAAAAGATATTATAGTTAATTTATTATCAACACTAACTGCTTACCATTAATGAGTGCATTTAAGTTAAGTCCACTCATTTTCTATTATTTTTATAATAAATGAAATTATTAATAAAAGTAGTTAGTATTGATGGCAAAAATGATTATAATATTATTTATTATTTTATTATTATTAAATTAAGAGCATATTTTTTATCCAAATGAAAAATTAAAGGTAGTAATCCCCGTATATATGTGTATGTATAATTTTTATTTTTGTCTAATTCAAATTTAACCCTTTAAATAATTACTCATTAATTTGAATAAGATTCACTAAATATAGATATTTTTAATATCGTTATACTTAAATGAATTCAATGAAAGTTAATTGTAATGTAAGATTAAATAGGTGGTGAAGAGCTTCCTAAATATATGGGGCTTTGTTAGTTCAACAATCTTTCCCCATGTTTGATTTCTAGTTTCAAATAATTTATCAGTGCTATTGTAATGGATTTTACATCTAATCATATCCTTAGAAAGACCTTGGGTGCCTTGTTAGATTTCCAACAAGGGTGAATTAAAACTCTAAAAAAGTAGCTTTCACAATTCAATAACCTCACTTTGGAAATAAAAAATCTAAATGAAGGAGTAGTGGCAGACTAAATAATTGTAGGATTACATTCGATTTTGTTCCCCCTACCACATGCTAAGGTTTTCTTGGATTATCCTAAGTAAATTTTTATTTTTTGGTTATTCAATCAAATACCTAAGCTCAACTAAACTATTTAGGATTGATTGATGCACACTTTTACATACAATTTTTTTTGCCATGCTCTAATGAATGATAATGAAATAATTTATACATGGTGCACAAAAAATTATTTTTGTTGAAAAGTGATGAATATTGGTGGAGTTATATTGGATAATTTCACCCAATTTGGATAGAGTAACTCATAATAACTCTACGTTTATTCTATTTCAAGTAATGAATAGTGTTAGAGTTACTTTGAGTGACTCCATCTAATTTGGATGGAATTATTTACAATAACTCAATCATTATTTTATGCTAATCAAAATTATAGCATTAACAATCTAATACCTTAATTTCATGCACACATTCCTTCCTTTTAGAAATTTCATAGATTTCGCTTATTTTCCATTTATCATATTCTATCTTTCTTTTTCTCTTCTACATTTTAATTTAAAATTTTTTACATTCATTTTTAAGCTTCTACATACGAATTCATTTCTTTTTCTTTTCTCATTTCCCACTTTTATTTCTTCTTTCATTACTTATTCAAGGCTCTTTTTTCATTTCCCATTTTTTTCACCTTCTTTTTTCATAGTAAGAGTTTCATTTTGTGGTAAGAATGAGTAGTAAACATTATTTTGTTATGCATTTTGTAATATAAGGTTAGTTAATTAATGTATTTATTTTGTTATATTTATAAAGCATCTTTGTTATTATGTATTTATATTTTTTATATATTTGTTCTAACATTCTTATAAATGAAACATTTAAATAAGAATGATAATGAATTATGTTAAGAATGAGCTCATAAAAGCAGTTAGCTTTTAATATAAATAATTATAAGTATTTTATAAATATTTATTTTATATAAAAATTGAATAAAGGTCTAATTAATTGTATAATATGTACTCATATGATCATAATATAGATTCAAAAAAGATATAAGTGCAATTTATTTATAATTAATAAAAATTATTATTCGCAATGTATTAATAAAGTTGAACGTTTTATTAATGCTATTACAAATTTTGGAATATATGACTTATCTTGGTCATATAAAATTTATATATGTTAAGATATTGTTAATATAAATGGAATTTCATAGCCATTAATTTATTTTATTCTAGATCTTAAGTTATATATAATTATACTTTTATAAATATAATCCATTTGAGTTACAAATGTGTGAGATTCAATTGTAGGTTAATATATTCTGTAATTTGGTGTTAATATATTTATTAAAAATATAATTATAACATGACTCTATTAAACTTGGTAATATAAAAGTCTTAGTGAATTTTTGTACTTGATGATAAGTCTTAAGCTTAAGTATATCAATTTTAATTAAATTAGAAAAAAGTTAATTAATGATCATTAGAGAAATTAACAAATACTAAGATAAATTAAATTAATTTTTTCAATTTATTTGAATGTTATGCAAAAGGATATAAGTAAAGAATTAATGTGTAATAAGAATATAGTTTAAAGAAACTACCTATTTGCTTGAATTTTTATCTAAACAAAGGAATATATAATTGGAGTGCAGTTTTAGTTTCATAGTAGAAGAATAACTAAAATTAAATAATTAAAATATATGATTATTTGCAAGCTAATTATATATGTTCTCCTAAGATTCTAGTCATTGGATCTATGCATGTGGCTTAATATATTTAGATAATAGGAGTTAATTTTCAAAAATATTAATTTCTAGAATACTCCACTAGATAATTATCTAAAAGTTAAATATTTGATTTAAATAAAATCTTATTAAATATGATTTGAATTATTTAATTTATTAAATAAAATTATATAAAAAATCTGACAGAGATAATATATAATTTTTTAAGTATTTATTAGAGATATATTTCAAATCAAGAATATCCAATAAATAAGTTTTTTTTATAATTAAATATATTTTAAATATTAATTGAAGAATATTTTGAATAGGAAATATCCAATTAGGAATACTTGAAATATGAAAATTAGGAATCTTAATGATGCATTATAAGCCTTATTAAAATGAGTTATCATAAACCTTAATTGAACATTATATGCCTTAATGAGCTTTATTGGCCTTAATGAGTCATTATGAATCTTTATGATGCATTATGAGCTTTAATGAGAATTATTAATCTTAATGAGTCATCATGAGCTTAATGTAATCAAAATTTTAGAATTCTAGTTTTTGAGTTTCAAATTTATCAAAACTTAAAGGTTTCAATTTTCATCAAAATATGGAAAGAATTTCAAATGTATCAAAACTCTAGAGTTTTATATTTTTTAGAAAGAGTTTTAAACTTATTGAAACTCTATCAAATTTCAGAGAGAAATTTAAAAAGTTAAGTGAACAATTTATTCTTTAAATTATACTTGGTGCTTAAGTTTGAATTTGCTAGTTATATATGTGTATATACATATGAGATCATAAATGTTCAATCCTTGTTATTTTCATTGCATTGCATTTTAGAAAAAGGATAGTTAGATATTTCAAAAGAATAAATTTTTAAAAACTCGTTCTCTAACTAAATTAGTTTACAAAATTATTTTTCTAAATGGTAACTTACAAATGAATTATTTTATTGGTTATAGACAATTTATGGAAGAAAAAGTGGTTGAATGTGTTAGTGACAATGAAGAAATTAATTTTAATGAGTTACTTCTAATATTATTAATTGTTAGTTTAAAAAAATTAAAATTGAAATTTGTAAAAAAGCATGCATTAGTGAAAAAAATGGTGAAGTTATTGTAAATAACTCTATCCAAATTGGGTGAAGTTAGTCAAAGTAATTTCACCAATATTCATTGCATTGCATGGAATAGAATAGTGATGAAGTTGCAATAAATTAAGCTTGAAATTGACTTACAAAAAATTTAGTTCAAGCATGGCTTAAAACTACTCAAATTTAAATGAGCTAATCTAGATTAATATAACAGATGGATTTGAACTTCATATTATTTGGTCAGAATTGTTCATAAGCATAATAATAAATATTTTTTATTTTTATATTATAGAAATAATATAATAAATAAAAAAATGTAATCATATTCATAATAGTTAATGTTTCATAACGAAGTATGATATTTTAGTTAAAATAATTAGCTTGTAACATATGTTACTTTTTACTAAGTATAATTGTGGGTATTATGTGGTAATTGTATATATATATATATATATATATATATATATATATATATATATATATATATATTATATTTGATAGTTGTAAAAAAAATTATATAAGTAAAATGAGTTAAAAAAAATCTAGTGTTTAATTCATATGTGAAATATAGGATTTTATATACTTAAATTTAGATAAAATAACAAATTATTTGAGTAAGATTAAATAAAATTATTTAAATTTATATTCAATAAAAACTCAAACTTAAATTTAAATCTTTCAAGTTTAATAAAAAAATTGAAACTAAATAATATACTAATTAAATAAGTTTGTATAAATTCATTTAGAATTGTATTTTAAGTTTAACTAAATTTGAATTTGAATTTATTTATTTTTTATGAATTCAATTTTAAGTATATAAATTTTTGACGCAACTCAATTCATTTACACCCTTTAAGCATAACTTCATTTAAATTGGGTGGAATTACTTTACTTAAAATAACTCCATCGTTACTCATGAAATTTATTTTGTTGCACCATGCGCAAGTTGTTATTGACTATGGGAGAGGGGAATGTCAGAGAGTAACGGAAGTTATTTTACTACTAATTTAATTTTTTTAACAAAACATTATAATAAAAAATAATTCTTAAGTAGTATTAGATCATCTTTCTCTCTCCCATAAATATTAGGCGTGTTAGACTCGGAGAGGCGGGTCATGGATGATGGGCCCCCTAGTTGTCATTGCCTGAAAGTCGTCAAGTGCGATCCACGTGCGATAACGCCGTCGAGCCCGCCTGAGCTTGGATTATCCTGTACTGTATTCATCGCAATATACATGACTTCAATAACACTGGCTCAAAAACTATCACCGAGAACCCCGCAAAACCAATCCCAGTTACATTAGATCATTCTAACTTTCATTTTTATTTTTTTAATTATAATATTAAAAGCAATTAAATTATTAGACATACATATAAAAATTAAAAATTAAATTTTAAATGTGATGAAAAGTATAAAATTTTTAATTAACACTAGATGCTGCTTGAACAAATTTTTTTTGATATTTTGATTTATTTATACATACTATTTTGGATGAAAAACATGAAGAAATGATTATTCTAAAAAAATTAATAATAACCCCAAATTGTTAATATATTAATGTTTAAAATTAGACATTATAAAGGGTCAAAATTAATATTTTTTAATTTATAAAAATTTAAAAAGTATGTTTGTCTAAATTTATTTTCCTACGGTGGGTCTCTGTCATAAATTTTCCTTTTTACCTAACTGTAAATTCAGATTTTTTTTCCTTTTTTGGGCTTTCCTTTTCTTTTCGGTATCTCAGTACCAAAAAAGTAGACTGCGCAACTAAACTCAACTAATCTTATATCAGCTTATCTCTATTTCAAAAGTGCAATGAAAAGGTGAGTTGTTCCATGCCTTGGGTGAAAATCCAAGGCATGGAAACCTTTACTTGTTAATATATAAAATAAAAATAAGTGGTAGAATTGTCACCCGCTAAGGCCAGTTTTTTTGGCCGCTATTCATGGACATTTACATTATTTGATCTAAGGATTTTTTGGTTGAATTGCATTAGTAGCATCTCTATTATAAAGATTGTATAAAATATATTAGGATAAAATTATTGGACAATTCCGATATTTATCAAATGATATATATGAGATAAAAATAAATTTAAAAAATTTAAAAATAAAATATAAATATAATGTTGAGTAAACATAATACTTAATTTTTAATTTATAAAGGTGATGATTATTACATACTTCAAATTTCATAATTAACACTCTTGGTTCTTTATTTTTCTTTTCTTATAATTATTTAACCTTCTATTCACTTATAATATTAAAATAAATGAAAAATATTAGAGTTGATTATTAAGTCCACCTTAATAGTACCAAATACATGCTTATTTCTGGTTATATTCTTTCTATTTATCATTTATTTTAATGTAATATATGAAAGGAAGCTGAATAATTATAATAAAAATAAAAATAAAAGATTGATATTACTAGATATGAAATTTAAGTAATATATTAGTCACTAATTAACTTTATAAATGAAGGGATTAAATATTGTGTTTACTCTAATAATTTCACTTTAAAACTTCTAAAATTAAGCACTAGTGATCAAAAATAAATTTTAAAAATTAAAAATAAATAAATAAATAAATACAACACTCATTTAATATTATATTATAATTTACATAAAATTAAATTATTTTTATTTTTCTATTTGTCTATTACAATATTTTAAATTATTTTCTTCTACAACTCCAAATTATATTTACATTCAAAACGCACAAAAAGTATTAAATGAAGTTTAAGTAAAATTCTTTTCAATGCAAACAATTGGGGGTTTGGCATTATCTTTTTTTTCAAATGGTTGAATTAATATTTAAAGATATAAAATATTTGTTTTAAATATTTTTTAAATTAATTTATTAAATGAAAAATGATAGATAAGACAAAAATTTTATCTTGAACAAGTCCTGATGTGATATATAATACTAATCTACTCTGTTAAGCCATTTTGGGTGTTATTTAGCATAATATATTTAGAGGAAAAAGAACACCACTCTTATTAAATATCACAATGTATTCACAACTTGATATTTAGTGATAAAGGGAATATAAAAAAATTAATAATTAAAGACTAATCCAAGTGAGGTCTAATAGTAGTAATTAATACTCTCCATATTAATATGGAGGGGTATTTTGTTTGTAAAATTTGAAACTTATAAAATAACCTCAATGTCCTTTATATGGGTTGGATTAATGATTGTCTAAAAATTAGGTGAAATTTATTAGGCCAAAAGTTGATATCTAAATTATAAATAATAAAAATGAAATATAATATATAAAAAGAAGTAAAATGGTGCACGAGTTGTAAATAAAATATTATCAATTTTTAATAATATATATTTAATTTAAAATATAGTACTTAAAAATTGATAAAAAGAATATATAAATAATTAATATTTTTAAATAAATAAACAAATTTTGTTTTAATTTTCAAATATTTTTATTAAATAACAGAATATGTAATTGATTATTTCAATTAATGCTTATATTAAATTTTTAACTTATTTAAAATATTTTATGTTATATTAAAATTAAATATATATGATATTATGTCTATATTAATTTAAAAATAAATAAATAAATAAATACACACACACACACACATAGAAATAAAAGAAAGAAAAACATGTAATTAAGCAAATAAAAAGAAGAATTAATAATATAAAGTTAAAAATATATTTTTTATTTAAATAATATAAGAGTAAAATTATTAAAAATACAAAAATTATTTAGTAGAAAGGAAATGAAAGTGACACATAATAGATTAATAGAAGAACAACACACAGAGTAGGGCATGGGCTTTTGGAAAAAATATCGATATTGACTATTAATTGATTATTACTATCCTCTATGAATCAAATCTTCTCATCACAAATTGCTGTCATATTTGTAAAGTCATTCCCTTTTAGCAAGAGGCAATGGTCATAACTCCTATTTTATTAAAATAGAAAAATCAAAAATAGAAATACAGATACAGAACACATTAAAATAAGTCCTAGTGTAAAAAAAAAGGGAAAACATAAATTGCAACATTAAACATCAATAATATTAAAATGTCTAACCCAAATTAATAAGTATTCTTGAATTAAATTAAACTCAAATGATCAAACCAAATTATTGAAGACTTAATCTAACCATTTAAGCCTTTTCTGATATATAAATTCTTAGGGGTTAAAGAGATGAATTATATAAACTTAACCTAACTTTTTGAGGCTCCTTTTGTAATATAAAAATATTTGGAGGTTGAAAATATAAATGAAATATAACCAAGTCACTAACTCCCCTCTTTCATCTAGGAATCTAATCTAATAGTTCATATTATGCCATTTACTTAAGGTTTTGGTGACTCTTATTATTTTGGTTAAGGCATGGTAGTCATGGCCTATTTAAATTTAGGTGGAATCTTTCATGCTGAAAAGTACAGGTATTCATGCCTATTTTGAATGATAAATGAGGAGTAGGCATATGGCAAACATGAAACTTAAAAATCCAGGTTTACTTTCTTCTATTCACGGTGCAGTTCTTTTCTTACAAAAAGGGAATAATTGTAAAAATGACCCCAGTGACGATGCCCCATATGTTTATAAATAAAGAAAACAAAAACACATATAGGTAAATATAAAATATAAATAGAATTAAAATTAAATATTTACATAGTAATATTAGAATGTTAGATCTGAAATGTTTAGTGATATAATCTCAAATTCTTGATGAAGATCAAAATTTTATTTTATTTTTTATTTTATTGTATGATTATTTTTCTTTTTTATGTTAATTTTTATTGTTTATACATCAAGTACTAATATTGTTAAGTGTATAGATATAATATGATATTTTTTATTTTACAAATATTTTAAATAATTCAAATATTTAACTTAATTAAATTACTTAATTATATATTCTATTTTTAACTATTATTATTTTACAATTCACTCAATATTGTATCCTTTTTCATTTATTTTATTGCATATTTTAAATTTTTTATTCATACCTATTATTTATAACTTAAACACTATTAATATTGCTAAATATTATAAATATGAATTAATTAATTATTTAATAATTTTTAACTATTATTATTTTATAATTCATACATTATTTGCCTTTTTCCCTTTTTGTTCAATTACATTTTCCCTTTTTGTTCAATTACATATTTTTCCTTTTTATATCCACTCTTATTATTTATAGGCCAAATATTAATATAATTAAGTATTATAGAGATAATATGATATATTTTATTTTTAAAAAAAATTAAATAAGTTAAATATTTAATTTAATTAAATTACTTAATTATATATTATATTAACTATTATTACCTTACAGTGGCAATATCACTAAATTAAATTTAGATATAAGTTAATATATTTTTTTATCATAAAAATACTTTGATAAGTTAAATTTTTAATTTGATCGAATTATTTGATTATATATTTTATTTTTAAATCTTATTATTTTACTGCTTATATAATAATATTCCTAAGCAATATAGATTACGTTGATATATTTTATTTAATTTTATTATAAAAATATTGTAAATAAATTAAAGATTTAATTTAAATGAATTCCCTAATTACATATTTATTTTCAACCCTTATTATTTTATTTATTTTATTTTTATTTGTTTCATAGTATAATTTCTTTCTTTTTTACTTTTTTCACTTTTCCTATTATTTATAACTTAAATAATAATATCATTAAATAATATAAATATACCATATTATATTTATTTTTATTATTAAAATATTTAAACAAGTCAAATTTTTAATATAGAAATTCTAATTGAATCAATTAATTGCACATTCTCATTTTTAAGAAAAAAATTAGACACAAACATGTATTATATAAAATTAAATTAAATATTTATATAGTAACATTAGAATTTTATATCTATATTATTTAATGATTTAATTTTAATTTATTGTTAAACACTCAAATAATAATTTTACTCTTTTCATTTCTTCTATTGTATAATTTTTTCTCATGTTAATTTCTACTTTTTACTGTTCAAACACTAATATATAGTATAACTATAATATAATATATTATTTTTTCTTAAATATAATTTAATTATTCAATTTAATTTAATTTAATTATTTAACTACACATTCTATTTTTAAATATTATTATTGAATAATTCACCCATTATTTCTCCCCTTTTTAAAACTCATACATTGTTTCTCTTTTTATGTATTCAATTATATTTTTTTATTTTTATTTTTCATATCAACTCTTATTATTCATTGCATTGTGCATTTTTTTTACTCAAATAATTCAAACATAAATAATAATATTATTAAATGTTATGGATATAATATAATATATTTTAATACTCTCCATGTTAAATTTTCAAGTTATTTACCTATTTTTATATTAAAATTAAATATACCATATTATATACATATATATTATATTATTTATGATATTATCGTTAAAGTTGTAGATGATGGAAATGAACATGAAATGAAAAAAAATGAAAATTGTGTAATGTAACAAATAAAAGGAATCGAAATAATGGGTGAGTTGTAAAGTAATATAAAAATTAAAAATAAATTAAATAAATAAGTAAATCAATAGAATTAAATCTTTAATTCATTAAAAATAAAATAATAAAATATATCATATGATATCTATTCTTCTTAATAATATTAGCATAGAAACTATAAATAACATGAATAACATTGAAAAAATTGCAATAAAAAATAGAAAAAATGGATGACATGGCTATACTATTAAGCACTATAAGGGTTAAAAACATAATTTATAATCAATTAAATTAATTATATTAAATATTTTACTTTTTTAAATTATTTTTATAAAAATAAAATATATTATATTTTATTTATACTACTTAGTGGCATTGATGTATGAAGTTTAAAATCTACTCATAGTGTAAAATAATTATACTATCAATAAATAAAAAGAAAATAAGTCATAATAGATTAGTAAATGAGAATGTCAAGTTAATTTATATTGATAGTAAATTAAATTTAAATCCTAACATATGAGCTATAAATATAATAGGTGAATGTGAAAAAAAAATGATAACAGGAAGTAAAACAATGCACGAGTTATGAAGTCTTGATAATATTGATGGATTTTAAATAAATAGTTTCAGTTTTTAATTTTCAAATACTTCATTAAATAATAAAATTTTTAATTAATTATCTAAACTAAAAATTTCTTACTAAATTTTAAATTTATTTAAGATATTTTTATAAAAAATTTAAATTTATCATTTTATATCTATTCTACTTTGTAATATTTGCAACTAATTGATCAATAGCAGTAATAAAAATAAAAAATAAAAAATATGTGATAGAATAAAAATGATAAAAAAGAGGCAATTGATAAATTATACACCAATGTGAAAGTTAAAAATAAAAACTATAATTAAGTAATTCAATTAATTAAAATTTTAATTTCCTTAAAATGAAAAAAATTATATTATGTTATATGTACAATTCCTAATGACATTACTAACTCAATTATTAATAACAGAATTATAATATGCAATAAAAAATGCATATCATACAATGGAGTAAATAAATTCTTATGTTAAGTAATATAGGAGTTAAGAAATAAAATATATAGTTAAGTAATTTAACTAAAATAAATATGTAAATTATTTAAATCATTTTTTAATAAAATAAAATAAATCAGATTATATCTATACTAATTAATTATATTAGCATATAAACTATAAATAGTAGAAATCAAACATTCAAAAACATAGAATAAAGTAGCTAAAAAAAATCAAGTAGTGTGTAAATTTATAGCATTGATAAAATCTTAATTAATATGTTTAATTTTTAATGTAGTATTTAAACATTGATATTAAGGAAATATTAAAAATTTTAAATAAATAAAATTTGATTTGAATGTTTAAATATTTCTATTAAGTAGTAGATTATGTGACTAATTTTTCCAATTAATTTTTATATTAAAATTTTAACTTATTTGAATCTTTTTATGCTAAAATTAAATATATCATGCTTTAATGTTAAAATCTAAGTTGTAAGTAATAATAATGGTCATAAAAGGGAAAAATATGCAATCAAGCAAATAAAAATAGGAGAAATAATGAGTGAATTACAAATAAATATAAAATTTTAATTTAGATTATGTATCAAAGTAATTCAATTAAATCAAGTGTTAATACTTATTTGAACTATTTTTAAAAATATAAAGTATATCTTGTTATATGTATATGTTTTCAATGATATTTGCATCTTAGTTATAAACAATAGGATTGAATATGAAAAAATAAAAAGAAAAGATATGCAATAAATAAATAAAATAAACAATGAGTGTGCTATGAAATAATACACAAGTTAAAAATAAAATATGAAATTAATTACTGTAATTAAATAAGATATTTATAACTTACTTAAAATATTTTTATAATATATAATATATTATATTTATACAATTCAATGATAATGGTATCTAAGATAGAAATAACAAAATTAGGCACTAAAAATATATATAATAATCTAGATAAAAATAAATGAAACATTAAATGAATTGTAAAATTTTGACAAAAATACTAATTGATGTAATTTAAATTGAAATATGGGAATTAAAATTTTATATTAAGAAAATGTAGATGTCTGCTTGTCCTTATTTCATTAACAGATTTCTCCACATTAGAACAACAAGAAACTTCAAATTTGTGCCATCTTTTTCTTCTTCCGTTAGCAATGCAACAGTTGCATTGAATAATTTCTTTTTTTGCCCAGCCCAACTCTATAAAAAATAAAATATTCAATGGCATCCATCAAAGGCCCAATTAGTCAGCCTAATGATACATGCTAAATTTTCAATTAAATAAAATTTATGGGTTGAAAATGTAAATCTAACACAACTTTTTTACAACAAGTTACTAATTTTTTCTGACCCCATACTCATGAAAATTAACCTCTCTTATAATGACACATGATTAAAGTATCAATACCTGTACTTTTGCCTAAGGCATGATAGTCATGGCCCAATGAAAATCTTAATCTTTTACGGCCGCTGGCCAGATATCAACTTAGGTCAAGAGTTTCTTTCTATCTATTTCTCTCAGCCGAAAAGAAAAAAAAATGTCAGGGGAAGAGATAAGGTCCCATCTCCTACGTTGTTGGATTACCCAATGCAAGCGAAGAGCCAATCAAGGGGACGGTCTCACCAAACATCACACGCTTCCGATTATTTACTTTCCACTCAAACTGAAGCTCCCTCGTTCCTTCCCCGAATAATACCCTCTTAGCTTTGTCTTCTTTTGAAATTTGATTCTTCTGCTTCTGAGTTTCAAACCACACAGATCCCTCTTCCCCTTACGCTCTTCAAATTTCGACTTTATCAGCCGGGTCGGGCTTCAGATCCAGCAAAAATGGCGGTCTCAGACGGGGTTGTGAAGAAGATCGTTCTCTCCTACACCTACGTCGCCGTATGGATCTTCCTCAGCTTCACCGTCATCGTCTACAACAAGTACATCCTGGACCGTAAGATGTACAATTGGCCGTATCCGATCTCTCTTACCATGATACACATGGCCTTCTGTTCGTCCTTGGCGTATCTACTTGTTCGCGTCTTCAAGCTTGTGGAGCCAGTTTCCATGTCGCGTGAGCTTTACCTAAAATCTGTGGTGCCGATAGGTGCTCTGTACTCGCTTTCTCTGTGGTTCTCTAATTCCGCTTATATTTACCTCTCTGTGTCATTTATTCAAATGCTTAAAGCTCTTATGCCTGTTGCTGTTTATTCAATTGGGGTTTTGTTTAAGAAAGAGAGTTTTAAGAGTCAAACCATGGCTAACATGGTGTCAATTTCTCTTGGGGTTGCCATCGCTGCCTACGGTGAAGCCAAATTCGATGCCTGGGGTGTGACTTTACAGCTTTTGGCTGTTGCTTTTGAAGCCACTCGGCTTGTTTTAATTCAGATTTTGCTGAATTCCAAAGGCATTTCACTTAATCCAATTACCTCACTCTACTACATAGCCCCTTGTTGTCTGGTGTTCTTGTCAATCCCTTGGGTTATCATGGAGTACCCGTCTTTGAGGGACAATTCGAGTTTTCATTTGGACTTCGCGATTTTTGGGATCAATTCGGTGTGTGCTTTTGCTCTGAATCTGGCTGTGTTCTTGCTTGTGGGAAAGACTTCAGCTTTGACCATGAATGTTGCTGGAGTGGTGAAGGATTGGTTATTGATTGCCTTCTCTTGGTCTGTGATAAAGGACATTGTGACACCCATCAATTTGTTTGGTTATGGACTGGCGTTTTTGGGAGTTGCATACTACAATCACTCGAAGTTGCAGGCTCTTAAGGCTTCTGAGGCGCAGAAGAAGGCTCAGCAGGCCGATGAGGAGGCTGGAAGATTGTTACAGGAGAGAGAAGGGGAAGCAGCAGGGAGGAAGGACGAGAACCAGAATTGATCTAACAGCGAATCTGAATATTTTTGGATACAAAGAGAAGAGACTTGACTTTGGTCAGTTAATTATTTTGGATATGTGATGTTTTCGTATTAGGTAGTGATGTTACTTCTTTTTCACCTAGTTTTTTGTGGTTTACTTAATCGGGAGCTCTGTTTGATATTTGTCCCTTATCTATTCACGGTATGAGCAGAGGATCAGCTAATCATTATGGAGAACACTATTTTTTGGAGTAAAACTTGAGGCTTATCTGCTTTATTTTGTGTTTTGTCTTTGTTTTGGCACTGCCTTCGTCATACTTGGTGTTTTCTGCCAAAGAGAATATGGTACAAGTTCTAACTTAACCCCTCTTCTTTGATAACGAAGAACACCCAAAGAAGGCAACTGTGTTAAATGAGTTCGAAAAACATTAATGGTATGTTTATCGGAATTTGAAATTAGATTTTGAATGTAAATAATGAATTTCATTAAATATAGTATGGTGGAATAAATTTATAAAATATAATTTAATGAATATAAAATATTCAAAATTTAATTTTGAATCTCATTTTCCATACTTATAACATTTTTATTCCCAAAAAAATTGTATCCTTCATTTTTGGAAGATAATTTGGAAGCAGCCTTTCAAAGGATAAATAAAACTTTAAGAAATAATGTCAATTGTGTCGATGAGTTATAAAGATGAAACAATCCACGAATTATCATAAAGTATACAGACTTGGAATTGGTAATTAGGTTTCTACCACTATGCAAAATGCTTCACTTCATTGAGTGATAAAGCAGTCGAGAAACATGAATCGTTTCAGAAATTCAAAATGATCTACAATAGTATATAAGTTAACATGCCATAGTAGTTTATTGATGAAATAGAGAAAACAAAATCTGGAAAAAATAAAAAATCAGGCTCTTATTGATCTCTGCAGTTGAGACATTATGCATAGAGACATTAACAACTACAATTTGGCTTAAACAACGAGTCATAACAAGATATATCACTTGCGACTTCTAATGCCGCCAAGTTGATCTTCAAACCAGCAACACTAGCGGGATTTCTCCCTTTTCAATGGTTTTTCCAAATGAACTGATGCTTGATAGCAATCACAAGAAACAAACAAAACCATGCCGGGCACAGCTTTGCAAACCTTGAAGAAACGGGCAAGTAATGCATAATCAATCAAGAAAATTAGATACTTCAGGTCCAAAGTCATGATGGCTCGAACTCAAGTCCATCATAGCCCAATAACATAATTCCTTTCTTTTCCATCATTTTTAAAATTCCTTAGAATATGCCAATTTGATTTCCCAAATAATTGCTTAATGTTTATATTTGATTTTGAAAATTAATTGCTCAACTTTTAGTTGGGAGAGACTTTGGTTGCCGGTGCACTACTAAAAATCTAACTATTGAATTTCATTTATCCTGTACAAATAATAAATGAAATTCAATAGTTAGATTTATTGGTGCATTAATAGAATCGATACACTGAAGTCATTGTCTAATTTTAATGTTATGTCATTGGTGATGATTATGGTGTACTAATTATACTAGTATACTAGTAGTATAAATTGTTAAATTTTATTCATTTGTACAATATAAATAAAATTTAATAGTAAATTTAGTAATGTATTAGTGCAACTTATACATTATAGTCTCTTCCTATGTTATTTTAGTAGTTTTTCTCCCTTCTTCAAGTTTATAATTAGATATTATATTTACTTCGTATTATTTTCCTTTACCAATTCAAGCTTATATACAAGCATTGTAACCACCATTTTTCACATTATTTGAATAGAAGAATTCCTTTAATTTTTCTAAAGCTTTTCCCATGAGCCAAGAATGCAATCGATTTTTAATCTTTTGTTTTGATCAATCCTTACTAGAACCACCATTAGCTACTTAAAAGTAGCCCTCAATTTATTTCAAAGAAAAAGAAGTCTCATGTTATATAACAATTGCATAAAGTCTCTATGTTAAAAATATTAATGTGGGTCTCATATTAATTTAATAAATGATAATTAATATTAAATTTGTTATGTGAGTTTCAAATAAAAGTGATAATTTGGATTAGGCCTTATTTGGTATCATAGCCTAAATGTGAGTTACTTGGGCATGAATTTTGTGATGTATAGGATTTATGACCTAACCTAATTTATTTAAAAGGTCCCCTGCCTCCAATAACAAACCCTAGTCTATGTTGTCCCATTGGTACTCAACATTATTGTTCTTTTCTTAGAGTGAGAAATAGGGTAATTATGATAGAAAGAGAATTGACTTCATAATAATGTTGATCAAATGGTTTTGCAGGAATATGGAAAATAAAAAAATTAAATAGTAAATAAAATGTCATATTCCAGATATTTAATTATATAATTTCATTGATGACATATTTGAATTTTTTAATTTCGTCTACCTCATGCTATAATTCAAAGCAAAGTTTTAGGAATTATTGTACATTAAAACTAATTTCTTCAATTTGTACTAGAGCTTGGTTTGACTTTGAATTGTAGTTGAGAACTTGAAATAATTTTGTTGCAATTTGACAAATTATTGTTACTCTATCTCCCTTTATACCAATTTTTTTTAATTTTAATGGCACATTTATGTTGCATTAAGTATTCTGGGCAATCGCATTAAAGTCTTTGCTTGATTCACCATGAAATATCCATATACACTATAATTGTGTACTCATTATAATTAGGTGAAAATTGAATAAGATATTCTTAGTCTATTGAAATATACTCCTTACTTTAGTTTATTGTTATGAATATATATGGTTTGCTTGCTAGTTGGAATAAATTTGGTGTAATAAGTCATGGATATTGTTGTACATGCATTTTGGCTTAATTGTTTTCCATTATGCTTTTGTCATTACTAAATAGCTTATTATGTGTTTAATCAATGGCTTGATTTAATGTGCTTGTTGTCAATTTTGCATGTTATATGCTCTGCCATGAATGTTTACTTGTATGCTTTTGTGTATAGGAATGGTATTTAAAATTAGTGGATGATGATATAGTACTGATGAAAGTTTGAAAATTAGTTGAAAATTGTAACAAAACCATGAAATTCAAATTGCATAAACATAAAAAAAATAGAAAACCTAGTATGAACAGTGCCGAAACTACCATTGTTGTGCTAAAAAACCTCCAACCTAGTAAATTAGAAAGGATTAAGAGAGAACAATATGTAGTTGAAAATTAGGTTACGTAGGGATAATGATATTTGTAAAGCATTGTGTGATATGTAAAAACCTCCTTGTAGAACTATCACCTCCATAACTATGCCTTTCAAAATTTGAAAAATTAATAAAAGATATGATTTTTGGGAATAAATATCAATTTGTTAGGTTATGGGAAGGTGAAGCAAAAATTCAAAGTGTAATTTGTGTCGAAAATCATGCTAAAATTGACTAGGAATAGCCGGGTTTATAACAGGTAGAAATTAGGTCACAAACAAGGTCACAGGACTCAATCCCAAACTTTACAAGCTAAGGAAGACTATGAATAGGCCCTGCGCACGTGGCCCATATGTAGTGATGGTGCGTGTAGTGCATAGGCTACCATAGGGCATTTATTGGCAATAGTAATGGCACCATTGTGCTCAATTCTCTAAGAACATAATTTTGAGCATTTTTTTATAATTTTCTGGAATAAAAATATTTTATGATGATTTTTGTGCAATTTATATAAGTATTTATTTAATATAATTTTAAACTAAAATTTTTCTTAGGTAATTTCTATGTTATAAGTTGCCTATTATAATTTTTGTAGCAATTTTGGAAACTATTTGTGTAGTGTAATAATTTTGAAGGATTATTACATTAATTAGGAACTATTATATATTCATATTATACCAAGAAAATTTTATGTAATTATGTACTTACCTTCATAAGGCCATTTACATGAAATTTTATACAAAATTTTGAAAGAAAAAATTTGTCATAAAAATGTACAAGGAAGAGATTATATTGATAATATTAAATATAATTTGGTATTATATTATCAATATAATAGGTTGGCTATAGTATAAGTGTAGGATTGAATATTATATTTTTAAAATTTTAAACACCTGTTGATGTTGGATTTTAGGAGTATGATATTTAACCCTTATATTATGTTGTAAGGATTTAAATGCCCTTCAACATTAGTGCTTATAATGTGATACTATCTAATACTGCATAGTGTAATCTTATAAGAAAAGATTTAACATAATTAAGTTTTTGACATGTATGAGATGTTTTCGATATTTCTTAAATTTTAATGTCTATGCAATAAAATTTTAAGATGTTGAATGGGATATGTTGTGTTTGATAGGGCTTAATTTTAGATAATGTATCTAAAAATTTTAAGTGTAAAACTCACAATGAGTTTGAATTTAAGCATAGGACAAAATTAGAATACAAAAAGTGTTTTCACTCGAATTAAGTTAATTCGATGATCATTTTGGATTGGACCATCAAACAAAGCATCTTTGAATTGATAAATACTTGATCCATTTACTTTGAAAAATAAAAATTTTTGAACTTAGATTGAGCGAGAAAGGGTCATTAATTGAAAGAATAGTCAGTAATGAGGTTTGGTTTGATTTGATGAAAATATAAAATTTTAATTTTTCTAACTTAATATATACCAAAATTTTTATCCACCAAGTGTTATTGACTTCTTAAAAAAAGTTTTATAATTAGAGATGAGTTTTGTTCATATTGTACCAAAAAATATAGTATTTTATTAAATTTCAACAATGAAAATTTTATTTTGATTGATTGTCAAGTTTTAATAAATAAAACTTAATTTTAAAGTATTTTGGGATATATGTTTTGAAGGGGCTATTTGAGATTTTAGAAAATTCAAATTTTATAATTTCACCTTAATGTTATCTCTAGAACTTAATATGACTAATCCACTTAAGGATGTCTTTGGATAATGGGAGATTGTCAAATTTTGTAAAAAGTAAGAGTCAAAATTAAATATAGTTTTGTATATAATGGATGGTTAATTGCATTTGTGGATTCAAGATTAGATCAGTCGATAGTTAATAACTATTTCAAGAAGAAGGTGTAATTCATCAAAAATTCTCTTCTTTTAACATTTTAAAACTTATTTATGGTTTAAAGTAGCTCATTTTAGTATGAGCTGTATTAGTCGGAGAAGAGAGTAACTTTTTTGATTAGTGACTTGATAGCTAAATAGCTTTTAGAAAGTGAGAATAATGTCTATTTACATAATTGTATCTCATTTTAGTGAGATTGTAATTTTTCTTAAAGAGTAATGTAAACCAATATATGATGAATTTATACATTTTGGTAGTTTTGGATCTATATGATTATATTGGTCATGGTGAGGACATATTGGTAGAGACAAAATAATTAAATCAAGCTTAGTTAAAAGTGGCTTAGGAGTAAAATGTGGTAGGCCCACAATAACATATATATAGTTAGCTTATAAGCCTAAAATTATTTACGGTGGGCCCATGTTATACAAATCCTAAGGGTATATGGCCTATCTCATTTTAATACAAAAGGAGTCTAACATGTTGGTATGCTTTCATGTTAATTAATCCAGAAGGATTAAATTTATTAGGCCTAAATATTTTTTAAATGATAAGGATTGTCCCATATGTGTTAGTTGTAAGTAGCCTATTATTGATTTAGGTCAGTGGTTTTGGATTGCAAACGATTTATATCAATGTGGCACAATTGTTTACACACTGATCTATAAAAGAATGGGAGATCTTGTATGCATAAGTTACTTAGACTTTTTCTATAAGTTAGGTGATTATAAAATTATGACCGGATATGTGTTATGAGGTGTTGTATCATGGAATTATTATGTAATTAATTATAATAACCTTTATTAAAGGGTAGGACATGTCACATATGATAAATTCCTTATCAAGTTGGCAAGTTAAAGGTTTTCTGGCTTTAACTAGATTTATATTGCGACAAAATTGCTATTATAAATTTTCTCTTCTTAATAACAAATTTGCCCTTGTGAAGGACTTCAAATTGAAATACTTATTTGTGAAAGAAAAAATATGCAAGCATATTACTTAATTTACACAGATCATATGCTTGTGGATCAACTAACCTGAAGGTTTAAGGGTAAATATAAAGCATGATCTTATGAATAAAGTAAATTTTCCTAAGCCTTTCCATTGTCTTAGGTTAATAGGAGTTTTATTGACATGAGCTCATTAGTATACTATGATATGTTTAAGTGAAATAATCATAAATATTTGTATCTTTTCCATGTGTTGTACACATTTTGGTTATGGCGTGAGAATACAAACATTTAGATTCAGTCTCATGATTTTGAATAGAAACATTTAAACCCTATCTCATTATGTATTGAGAATATCGATTCTCATAAGGTATCTTATGTAAATGCTGGGATCATTGTGTGAGGAATTTATATTTAGTCACATTAAGATAATGTAAATTCCATTATACACATTATGTTTAATTATTTTGGTCGGTAAGGTATGGGCATTTAACATGTTTAATATTGATATCTCTTATGATATAATATTTAGTATTGTTGGATGTTTATAATCTCAATTAGACCTATTAGTGAAATAATATCATTTTAATATTAATTCTTTTCAAGTGGTTATCATTTATAAATTAATGTGGGCCCAAGTGAGAGATTATTAAAAATATTAATGTAGGCCTCACATTAATTTAATAAATGACAATCAATATTAAAATTTGTTATGTGGCCTCCAAATACAAGTAACAATTTCAATTGAGTCCTGTTCGATATTATAGCCAAATGTGGATTAGTTAGGCATGAATCCTATGATAGATAGAATTCATAACTCAACCTAATTTATTTCAGAGGTCGCTTGCCTCTAATAACAAACTCTAATTTGTGTTGTCCCATTGGTATTCAAACATAGTTATTCTCTTCTAAGAGTGAGAATCAAGGTAGTTATGATAAAGGGAGAATTGATCTCATAATAATGTTAATCAAGTGATTTTGTAAGAATTTGAAAAATTAGAAAATCAAATAGCAAATAAAATCTCATATTCTAGGTATTTTGATTACATAATTCCATTAATGACATATTTAAATTTTTTAATTTCATTTACCTTATGCTATAATTCAAACAAAGTTTTGAGAATTACTATACATTAAATATAATTCCTTCGCTCTATGCCCAAAATGCCAATGGTTTAAGACAAACCAACAGCAAAGGGAAACTTGTACTGCTGCATAGTCATAGATGCAAAAATGAGATCAAGTTATAAGTTCACTATTTTTTTTTGCTTTGGAAGGATATGCATTTGATATTCATATGGTGGGAATTTATGACTCTTGCTAATAAGAAGGCTTCTTGATTTTTATAAGATGCCAAGCAAGTGTTTATAATGAATCTATGTCCAATTATGGGGAAAATGTGGCTCTCATTGAGTCAATTCAACTACTAATAGGATAGCCAAAAAAAAAAAGGATGACGAGGAAATTATGAGTGTGTTTGGTTTCTGTTTTTAAAAATAATTTTTTATTTTTAAAATAAAAAATAAAAAATTTGTTTATTTAAGTGTTTTCTTTTTTCTTTTTAAAAACTATTTCCAAAATATGTATTTTAAAAATAAGAAAATAAAAATAATTTTAAGTTGTTTTTATTTTTTCATTTCCAAAATACATTTCATTAATGACATTAGTGTAATTTAAGATTGTTTTTAAAATAACTTATTAAACACTTTCTTTTTCTCATTATTTTTAAAAACTATTTTTAAAACCTATTTTCAAAAATAATTTTAAAAATAGAAAATAGAAAACACAAACAAACACACCCTCCGCTTCTAGAATTCGCATTTGGTAGAGGTGTCGCGATAGACTCGCTTTTAAACAACAATTATAATTTAAGTGGAGTATTCTGGAGCCATGACGTATTTTTATAATAATATTAATATTCAGGAGGATATTTCTGCTCTCTCTTTTCTGTCAGGGAGAGAAAAGAGAGAGAGAGAAAAAAAAAAGGACTTACTGAACTCAGAGTTTGAGAATAAGGAAAAGACCATACAAGGATTTAATGAAAAAGGAAAGTGAAAACTTAAACATGATACTAATGATCCTGCTATTATTGATGAATAATGTATGGAGAAAACAAAAACTTCATATCGAATATAATAATTTGTCCTAAATTCAGATTTAGTAATATATTTGAGAATTTTGAAACTATTATTATTATGCACCGTTCTAAGTTTCTAAGTGGAACCTATTTTGTTCTCTGGTTGTGGCGATTAAAAAGCAATTTAATAGGATTTTCTAATATTTTAAAATTATATCATTTCACTTAAAATAATTTCAAATAATAATCATACTTATTTTAATTTACTTAATCTTATTTAGTAGGTAACTAATTTAAGCTGATTAAAAAAATTATTTCCATAGAAAAAATTAATTTTTATAAGAAAATTTTATTTTTTTATATATATGTATATATACAAAAGAACATTATGTGTTTTTATATTTTATGATTAAAAAAAATAATTTCAAGAAACATGGTAGCAGGGAAAAACAACTTCCTCTTATCTTGAACTAAATTTATTATATTTAACATATATTGAATATACAAATTATTTTCTACTGTCTTAATAATTTATAATTGTATTTTTATAAAAGATATTTTTTTTTTTTACTAAAACAGAAAGTTAACTAGATATGAATTGATTCCATTTATTTACCGTTCTTCTGTGTTCATATTTGTTATGCATGAAATGAGTGAGATCGGGTTAACTAACGTGAGTGGATTGCTGACTACCACTACTTTAGACAAACAAGCTGTCAGCAAAGGTGAAGGATGGGCTTTGATTGTAGAATTATTACATGCATGAAAAGAAACCAGGGTTTATGTCACAAAGAAGCCATTCAGAACATTATATTAATAAAATATCACCCTAAAATAAACCGAATCCATGTAGTTTTTGTTTTTGTATACATATCCAAAGCCTCAAATGGGTTCAACCCTAAACAAAATTGTTCAGCATCTCTCCTCTGTTGAGGACCCATTAGTTGCCCCCATTTCTACAGCAGGCTTAGGCTTTTTGGGCCTATACCACGCGGCACACACCACAAACGCTACGAAGTTTATGAAACTCAAAATGGTTAAGAGTGCATAGAACAAATCAAGCCTTCCATTGTTTATATCATCTGCGAGCCATCCCTGCCCATCTTTAGTTCTGGTCACTTTCCTCACAGCCAAGACCAAGAGGCTACTGACAAAGAAGCCAAGAGATAAAGTTGTGAGAAAAAGACCTGTGCTCATAGTTTTCATGCCCTTTGGTGATTGTGTTATGAAAAAATCAAGTTGGCCAGTGTATATGAAGGCTTCTCCAGAACCCACCAAGAAGAACTGAGGGATTAGAATGAACACGCTTATAGGCAGCGTTGCTGGGTTGCCACTAACCTTTTTTGCCACAGACAACCTTTTCCTCTCACCTACGGCAGCAACTGCCATTCCCAGTGTTGAAAGGACAAGGCCAGTTGCTATCCTTTGTAGGTTGGTGAAACCTGTTAAATCCACAAACAGGCAATTATTATTTTCCCTCGTATATGGGAAATGATAACGCAGATGACCTTGTGCAGTTAATCGCCCTCATGTACACAGTCAGAAGAATCAATCAGTTAAAATCACCTTAATGGTGTTTAGTTAAAATAGATGTGGTTAATCAGTTCAAATCAGATTCTGCCAATTATACAGTGAGTGACAATTTGTGAGATACAAAAAATGAGTTTGTCTACTCATAGTATTAACTGCATGAAAGACTTAAATATATCTGTCAACCAAATTGTTTGACTCTATCTTTATTTTTCAGTGTCACCTAAATATCGTCTTGTTTCATCACTCTGGTTTTCAATAGTTCTGGTCAGCCAAAAGGTGAGGAACTGTTGATCTGAGGTATAAATATCATCCAATATTGATTCTCTCTTTTGTTTTTACCTGGTTTGCCTTTCATCTTCCAAAGGGGCATGATGAGACGGTCATAAACAGCCAGAGTGATGAGTATTGCTGCCACAAAGAAGACAGTGAGAGAACCTGCTGGAATTTCAAAATTATCAATGGATCTCTCCATGGTGGAGGCTTGCTCAACTGAGAATGTGATCATCTGCGAGTATGTCGTCCAAAATATGATTGTCGTGGCCCATACTGGTACAAGTCTTCCCATCATTTTCACCTCCTCAACGTTTGTCAGTGAGCATAATTTCCATGGGTTTGGGGCAGAACCAGACATGTTCTCAAAATCACCTTCTGCCACTATTGCAGCTTTCTCCAAGAATCTATGACATAAAATGGAAAAAGAAAAGAGGTAGAAACTACTGAGAATTTCCTTCTCTCTCTCCCTCTCTTTTTTTTTTTTTGGTGGTTTAGCAGATGGTGGTGTTTGTGCCAGTTTGCAGATTGCTCCACTAGTCCAATTTCCTGGACTAGTCTGAGATATACCATCCAAGGTCGACCTAGGAGATTTAAAAGGAAATTGCGCATGGTCCCCAGAGGTAACTTTTGCAGTTGGTGGAAATGGAATATGTAATGTGCACTAAACCACACATTTCAGACAATTTCTTCAATTCTCACAAAATGATTGAAGAGAATGGGGAAGATAAAATTACCTGAACCGATCAGTGTGTTCAATTCTCAAAGCCTCAGGAGTGTTCTCATACAAAGAGCCCACATTGTGTGGAAGTTCCATTGTCCTTTTCTTTATAGCAGCAACAATGACTTGGAATATCTGCACGACGGGGCTTCCTAGGTTTCTTTTATATCTGTATCTTTTAGTTCCAGATAGAAATACCAAAATGGCTATAATCAATGAAACAGAGCATATTCCATATGCCCAACTCCGACTCACTTCATCTTGTATGTAAACAAGCACTGTGACGGCCATCAGAGTTCCAAAACTAATTAAGAAGAAAAACCTTTGATAGAAATAGGCCATTTGAGATTTCTCCTTCTCATCTTTCTCATCAAACTGGTCTGTTCCAAATCCTGAAACACTAGACTTCAGGCCACCTGTTCCCAGTGCAATTAGGTACAGAGCCAGGTACAAAATTCCCATTTGGAATCCACTGGCTTCTTTGCAATCTTGATTGCTTTGATGGCAAGGCGGTGGACGCAACTGAGGCAACTTTGTTGAGATTGCCAATGATGCAGTTCCCTGGATTCAGCATCCTCTCCATTGTCAAAAATAAGAAAGAAAATAAAACATATATTAACTAACCAGACTAACATATTATAGATTTTGGACTAACAAGTGTTTGTATTGCTGCAAAGATTGCAATTGTCTTGTATCTGCCTAGATAGGAATCAGCTAGGAAGCCTCCAAGCAAACAAAGGAGAAATGAAGTGCCCATAAAATCAGTGACAATATTGGCAGAAGTTGAACTTGGCAGATGCATTGTTCCAGTCAAGTAAGTCACCAGGTTTACAGCAATCCCCATGGTGGACAGCCTCTCAATAATTTCAATCCCTACAAGAATATAAAAGATCGGCTTCTTCATTTAGATTTGATGGATTTAACAAAACTATTGCTCTTCAAGGGGATGAATTCATTCCCTTGTCTCAGAGCAGATACATGGGAAGTTTGCTGGTGCTCTTCATTGGCTTTACTTCGTTTCTTTTTTATTTTGTATAATAGATTTTCAAAAGCAATAAATAATAATCTGAGAGGGTTTATTGAATGCATGTTCTGTGGATAAACAACCAATGTTAAAATCACATATAACTAAGTTTGATGATAGTGCTAAATTTGGCTTCACTTTTGCTGCATCTGATTTGGACTCCAGGATTTTTGGGGTGGAATTATATATATATATATATATATATATATAGAAGTAGGATACAGAGAAGCTGGATGATTGGCACGTACACTATGATACACACACACAAATAAATAAAATAAAAAAAAATTGTGTGGGTAGGAAGTGTAATTGAAAAGTGAAGCTCAATCTTTTTATACAGCATGAAATGCGTGTAGAATGGGAAGCTCAGTTTTTCTAACTAAATAAGGGAAAAATGTGATACCCAAAAATAATTATTGCAGAATGGAACATCGCTACAATTCATTCACATCTGGTCACATGTATTAGAGAGAATATTATGCTCTTTTCCCAACAATTCAAACAGAAGTCGATATGAGTATTTTTATCATTAGAAGTATGTGTGTGGTATGTTTTGCCTGGTTTGTTTCCATCATGTGTGGCCATTCTCACCACAGAAATTATTGTATACGCCGAAATCGCACTGTGTTTCTAAATCAGCCTCTTATGTATGAACCACCAGCTTTTCGTATTCTTGAAAACATGATTTACCAACTTATAACTACCTTATAATAAACATGCAAACTTCTAAGTTACAGAAGATAGCTTAGCAATTTCTTGTTCTTTCTTTGTAAAGTCATTTCTTCCTGTGATTCTTCCCAGGTCTAGTGGGCAAAAGAAATGCTAAATAAGAATTTTCTTCTGATAGCTCTAAACCCTCATTGGGAATCTAAAAAAACTAGAACTCAATTCATTTGCAAATGAATTTATGTTAAAACGATCGTAGCTGAATCCACTTGTTTATATGGTTCTAAATGAGTAACATCTTAACATGCATTATGAGTTATTTTTCCCAAAAAGAAGTGCAACATATGCAGTGCAATTCTTTTTTTATACATTCATTCTTGTTTGAGCAACCTGCACAGTTAGAAGGAGAAATATAACAAATAAAGTAATGAGGGAAAGACAAACCTAGAATAGTTGCAGCACGAACCCAGCCACCAGTTTGGGATCTGTCAGCAGGAAAACCTTTATAATCCACAGCATCAGAAACTGTCCAACTCATCTTCCCCTCCTGAAATATCGCACAACATAGTTTTCAAAACAGAAGGGAATATTTCAGGTTCCAAAGTATTTCCATTCACCAAAAGCTGTTTCAGAAATTGATTGCAACTCATACTAACCATTTTCTGTGGTTTCAAGTCTTTTAGGAGCAAAAGAGCTGAAATACAAAAGCAGAAAGCTAAGAAGCTTTGTTCTAATAGGCCTTAACTCACAACCTAACTTTTTGGTGGTAGCTTCCCCTTTTATAGGCAAAATTCATCAAATGTAAGCCTAAAAGTGACCCTCCCACTATGAATACAATTGAGGAAGATCTCTGCCTGTTTCTGATAAAGAGATGGAATGGGTTTATCACAATTTTAAGTGGAAAGTTCTTTGATAGATTCAGTACTTTGTTTTCTAAGTAGATATTTTTCTAAGATTTATTATTAAAAAATATAAAGTTGATGTTGATTGAGGATGGTTAGAAAAATATTTGGAATCTTGAACATGCAACAATAACAACATTTTAATCTCACAACCTTTTTATGATAGGAAAGATTGACAAGCCTTTGTTGCCTTTTTATTTTTTTCTTTCTTTTTTTTTTAAAAATTTCTCTCCTGGTAGGGGCAAGGGTGAGACAGGTTCTAAGGGCCAGAAAGATTACTCAAAATTCTTCATTGATAGGGTGGAAAATTAAAATTGTAAACAAGTTAAGTTGAACCAATTACTTGTTTGAGCTTAAATTTGACTATTACACAAACTTAATCATGCTTAAACGGGTTTTAATATATTTAATGGATATTTTCGTTAAATAATAATAAAAATATGACAACAAGTTTTAGTTTCAAACTCTAACTCTTCTTTATAATTTTTTTAATTGGTTTCTTTATTTTTTTTTTCAAAAAGAAGAAAACATAGGGATACTAAGAATGATTTGATAACACTATAACTTTTAGTATTGGATTTTAAGTACTAAATATAGTCAATATCAAATTTACAATGTTTGAATAATTTCTTACTTTAAGTATTAGATCTAGTTAATAATTTGAAAATTTTAATATAAAATATTAAGATTTTATAAAATTTCAAAATTATCCTCGAATATGATTTTAAAAATTTCATCTACTAAATATTTAAATGGTGTGATATATATATTATATTCATATTGAATATATTAATTCAAAAAAATCTCACCAAAATAAAAACAAATAACGAATACACTCAATCATAGAATGAATTCAATAAATTTTCACTTAATTTAATATTCAACTTAAAGAAATCAAATAAATAAAAATTAATTTTAATTTAAATCTATTGAATTAATTTTAAAGTGATCAGATGTTTTCAAATTCAAACATATTCTTGTTTATTATATTATTTTTAATATTTATTTTATTTTAAAGGAGATTAGAATAATAAAAAAATTTACAATAATTTTTTTTGTATATTTGAAATTTTTTTCTAAACTTGGGGGCTATGGCCCCCCAAGCATCGAAAGCACCGCCCCTATCTAGGTGTGAAAGGAATGAAAGCAGAAGTAGCAGGAGTTATGCTAATTTTTATTTATTGAATTTGATTCATTACACAATTGGCGATTTAAATTGATTTAACTTCAAGATTATTCTCTTTGTTCAAAATCAAATTATAGTGTATCTGCATTTAGCAACATATAGCGTTTCAAAATGAATTTGACTATGATAACTCAGGAATATTTAGATTTCTATTGCGTTCCAATGTCACTTTTTTTTACTTGGAAATATTGTGACTACTTTGCATCGTTAAACGGTATTATGCCATTAATTATAAACAAACAGCCCTTGCCTGCTGAATTATCAATTTTCTAAAGAAAAGAAGATTATCTGCTCCCACTTCTGCATCATAATTCAAAAAGCGTACGTAAATTTAATTTAGTGATTCTTATAGTATTGAGGAATCAGGATCATCTTGTAAGATGAAATACGTATACACAAACTGCAATGTTTACTTCTTCTGCTATGGCTATCAAACCCTTTTTCTAGAGAGAAGTGAACACACAAACGCTCTCTGGTAAATTTCTTGGTCTCCTTTAAGAATTGTAACAATGTCATTGTTATGCTAAAGTCCCACCAGTTTTTTCACTCTAATTTTATTAAGCAATAAGACTTTATATGTAGTTCAAAAACTTCAATTAAAATTCATTATATATCATTTTTTTAAATAAAAATGGCAACCAAGTGAAATAATTATTCTAAAAATTAGGGAGTTAAAAAATTTAATTGACAAGTAAAATTCATTCAGAGGTAGCATACTATTTATTGAATCAATGGTGTACTGGAATATATATGCGCTTTTGTTATATTAGACACTGAGTGGCAGAACAAGCTCTAGTGAATTTAGTCAAGAACACAATCAAGCATACACTTGAAAATGAATAATAATAGAGATGGAGTAGGGCCACGAGAGTTGACAAGGAATCATGTCTATCTCTATCATCAAGTATGAAAGTCACTAGCCACAAATACCAAAAGACAGCACAATGATTATCAGTGAGGTGTAGATCAAAGTGGTAGGCTAATCTCGCGTAAACCCATAAAAATACAAGAAAATAGTTGAGTTTGTGAGTACTCATGAGTAAATCACATTATCAATAAGGTGTAGAATAAGATGGATAGTCTGAACTCATGCGAACTCATAAAAATATAAAAAATATAATTGAGTTCGTAAGTATTTACGGATAGATCATATTATTATTTTTTTTATTATTAAAAATAATTAAATTATTAGATATATATACGTAAAAATTTGATTTTAAATCCTTAATATAAAGGAAGGAAAACATTTTTAAGAACATTGAATTGAATTAAATTAAAAAAAAATTATTTTTTATAAATTATAATTAGATAATTAAATTTTTTTATGCAATATATTAGTTAAGTAAGGTTAAATTAATTATATTACCCATTATATATTAGATCGTAAATTGGATTGAATTAAACAAAATTCTAAATATTTGAAGTATTACAAGATCTTTATATATATATATATATATATATATAACTAAGCTCACAAGCAAGCTTCAATTGGAATAAATAAAACTACATGAACTTGAGTTTCTATGGATTTAATTGCATAAACTCATAAAAAATATGAATTCTAAATAAGAAATTTAGTCCATGCGGGTTACTCATATTATCTGCAGACCTTAAACCTATTTTATGTCTTCGTAACCTCTCCCCGGGCAACGGTGGCGGTGGCTGCGGGCGTAGCCATTAGAGTAACATGCAACATGCAAAGATTGTGCACGACTGTTCGCAGATTGTGTATGTGGCCAAAACAAACCCATAAGCTGATAAGCAAACAATGCCTCTGTGGATCATGCACCTTTCTTCCTCCACTCAGGAGTATGTTTACCCATTATTGAAGGCAAGACTAGAGCGTTGTTACTTTTCAAAATGAGATTGGCTTGTAATAAATTTTATAAGAAGGGACGGGCTCCACACATATGTAGGAAATTCGTATCGTCTAACTCAATAAAACATTTGTGAGTCAATTTCTCTGCGTTAATAGATTTTTTTTCTGTTTTTATATTTTCTTTATCCTTTTCACTTTTTTAACTTCAGAGAGCCAATTATCATCACGTCATAATGTTAGGGAGGATTGGATTCGGAAAGATTCACTTTCTTTTGATTTTTGAATCCTGCCAAATTTTACAAGTTGGCATAGTTGCCTGATTATTATTCTTCTTCTCCAAGTTGGCCTGCAGTCTGTATAATTGCTAGTTAAAACTTTTGATTCTCGTTAATAAAGGAAAACTTATTGGATGCTTCATATAATATTAGAAAAGCATATGGTTTAAGTTCTTAGACTCTTAATTTCCTGGCATCAGAATCATCTTGATCCTGTTGAGATTAATATTATGCATATTGCATAGTTTTGCTTATTTTAAAATCACTTGACGATTGCATATCTTGGATACTATTCTCATTCGACCAAAACCACAAGTTGGAGCAAATTGTATTTGTGAACAATAATAACAAAACAAGATCACAATTCCAGATTTAAACTTCCACTGATTACCCTAGTATTTTAAGGATGATCTTCCCACAGTGACGTGATACTATAAACAGTTGTCTAATTAGATAAACCTTCGTATGAAGTTGCAAACATCGGGGATTATGAAACCATAATGTGCAACTGGAGTGAATATGCAAGTTGACACGAAAAATTGGTGCCTGTAATTGGTTACTTGTTTCGATTAATTTGGTGATATGGACCGCTAGGAGCAAGTGCGCCAGATTGGTCCACCTATAGCATTTTGTTTGCATCACGCGGAAGTCATCAATAGCTTGAATGACTAATTTGATTTCCTTATTTACTTGCGAAGGAAACTGAGATAATTTCTTAGTTTTTACTAAAATTTTAATTTTGTTCCAATTATATTTGAAATAAATTTATTTTTTAATTTTTTAAAAAATATTCAATATTAGATAACAGTTTAGTTCTATTAGATTTGTGGGTAAATTAGTGCCACTTCTCCAAAAATTAGACCTAATTACAGTCCTTTCCGCTCTTATTTGAAAAATTAATCCAACTTCCCTTGTAGCAAACAAGAAGGAATATTATTAATCAAATTTTCCTATACCAAACAGGAAAGAACAATGTTAGTCAAATTTTCCTTTACCTATTTTACCATTTGTTGCACTAGTGCTCAAACATTCTTAGCTATGTTGATATTCTTAAAAATGTGATTTTCAAGAATTTAATAATTGAAAATATGATATTATCATGTTTGGCTTAATAAGAAATATTCATAGAAATGTTATAATATTATATTTTATTTATTTTTTATATTTTAAAAATATTATTAAAGAATAAAAAATGTTCACATTGAAAATAGTATAATCAAACAATAATAAATGACAACTGACTTGTTAGTGGTAGCAATAGACAATGGTAACCAATATTGATTGATGGTCGGTGATAATCATTGATAATAAATGGTGGCTAATAGTAATTATAGAGGTTAGGTGATGGTTAGTAATAGGTGATAATAAACAGTGATAATTGATATTGTTAGGTGATGACAACGGTAATTATTAATGATAGATAGTGACAATGACAACGATGACAATAATAATTATTTATAATAAGTGATATTCAATAATGATTATTAGTAATGTATGATAATTGATAGTAATTATTAGGAATAAGTAGTGGTCGACAACAATAATGATAGATAATGACCACTAATGGTGGGCAGTGATTGACAATAGTCATTAACGATAAGTAATAATTATAATAAATAGTGGTAAATGATAGTTAACAACCATAGATGATGGCTAATGATGGTCAACGATGGTTGGTGATCGTGAATGGTGGTAAGACTTTAATGGAATAGTGAATAGAATAATCAATTTACATGATTAAAAACATTCCTTAATAGGAATATTATAAGGAAATTAACATCAGACAAAAAACATTCTTGAGAATGTAGACACTTTTAGGAATATTTTTGTAAATTTTGAATAAATTTGACATTCCCTTAAAAGATTTTCATGAATATGATAAAGATTTTGTGAATCAAATACTATATCAATCCAAAAGTCAAATTACCCTACTACCTCATAACAAAAAGTCATAGCAAACTTTGTTTTTCTGAGTTTCTATCTATCTCTTGCCTTCACATGTATCCACTATCAATTTAGTTTTTCATCATTTACTATCAGTAAGCCTTTTACCAACCCAAACCCAAACTAAACATTTTCTTTTCCCACCACACTCCTCTCTTTCTTTCTCTCTAACCTAATATTTCTCCATCTTTACCAATATTAACATCGAGAAAAGGTTTAAAACTTTCATGGAAAAGCACCAAGTGTAGTAGAAAATTTGACAGGGTTTGATAGGATTTAGGGCTTTGATTATGAAGACTTCCCTCTAATCTTATAGCTACCTAGTTTAAAGATCTTGCTTGCCTAAAAAATTAATATTGGATTTATGTAGAGACAAAACTCCTCATTCAAGCTGCTAATGGAAAGGTAAATCGATAATTACTGAAAAGAGTAGTAGGATGTTTAATAGGATTTACTTTCAATTTGTTATTCTTGAGCTCCATAATGGAATGAAGTAAAGTTGTTGAAGACTTGCCAAATTAATTTGGTCTTTGTTCAATGATTACGGTCTTAGGCTCAGATTTATTTCTTATTCTAATGTGATTTTGTTGTTATTTTGGTTAAAAAAGAGAGTAGATTATTGCTTAAACTAAAATTCAATGATGAGATATTAGCATAGAAGAAACTCATTAAAAACTAAGTGTTATTTTCTTATTATAAGTATGGTGTTGTGTAAGGAGATTTATTAATTTTTGTGTCTTTAACAACAAAATTTCTCTTATTCACTTTAGAACTCTACAAGTAGAAATAGAGTGGTTGTGTGAGAAAGGGATGATAGGTTGATAAAGTTTCCCTAAAAAAATTACAAATTGAAAATGAAGAGAAAGCATAGAAGAACAAGGGAAAAAAATTGCAAGCCTCAAGGGCATAATACTTCTTTGGGCTAAAATAATTTTCATTTTTGACAATTAATAATCATTGATTGATATAGATGCTTGATTGATATTCTAGGATATTATTTTCCTCCTTTATGCTTTGCTTAAATGCTTAAATGTTATCTAGATAATGATTATTGAATGGTATAAATGCTTGATTGATAGTTATTGAAAGGATTATTTTCCTTTACTGAAATGCTTTTAATTCAAATTAATTAGAATAATTTTGATTAAGTGGATATCAAGGACATAATTGTTAAAATATTTTATCAGAATATCTTACCAAAGGTGGGATCCATAATTTTTTTCTGGTTTTTTTTAAGAATTTCATTAAAAATTCTAATGGACATCAAGCATCAAGGGATATAACGTATTGTTGGATCATAGAGTGAGAGAGGTAAGATAAATTTCTCAAATAAGAGAAGAACAAGGTGTAATTAAAACTCTATTTGTTTTAATAGTAAACATTTTTTGTAGGAGTATAATTATTAATTATAAAGATGGTATGTTCAATATTAAATATAAAAAAATGATAGAAAATGACTTGTTATTTTTAAAGGGGGAAGTTGTTTTCCTTCACTATCATAGCTTTATAAATTTTTTTTAATCACAAGGTATAAAAATACATGATATTCTTTTAGTATAAAGAGATGAGATTTTCTTATGAAAATTATTTTTCAGAATATAAACAAAGTCTTCTTTTTGAAATCTATTTTTTATAGAAAAGTTATTATCTTGTATATAAATTAAGAAGTATCATATATATCTATGTCTTTTAATTGAAAAAAAAGATACTTAAAATTATGATAGAAAAAAAATAATTTTTTTAAAAATTATTTTTCATCAAACTCCTAAACCTTAAATCATTTTTCACTATTTTAATATTTTATAATTATATTCCTCCAAAAAGTATGTTTTTCTAAAATAAACGAAATCAAAATTAAATCTTAGGAGAAATCGTGATATTTAATCTTAAATTTTGTAATGGAATACTTATATGTCATTTGACTTGTACATAATAATACGTATAAATCATATTTTTATATTATTACAGCAAAAAAACACTTTCATATTCTTAAAACTTATTAATAAAATTTTAATTTTATACTCTAAATTTTATTCGTAGGTACAAATATACCATGCATCGAGGACTGCGTAAATGCGAATTCGAGAAAGTGGCGTTGAGAAGCCAGCAGTTTTCTTTCGCTCAAAACGCGTATCGTGCGGGGACGGCCAATCTGCCGTTTATTGGAATAGTCCATTTGACCCAAGTCGTATAGTGCCCATTAAGGACCTCAGGGCTGTCTTGGACATAAATTTGTCATGGTATACCGCCAACTGCGTTTCAAAACTGCCCACAACATACCGCTACTACGGTTGTTTGTCTCATATAAAACGTTCCACTCATTCAACAATGAACAACACCTGCTTGACAAAATTCCTCAGCCAAACATTGCCTCTGTTAACCGTTCTATGCTCAACTCCTTGCGGAGGAACCTTCCATTTCGTGCACTTGATATCTTCAGGAAGCAATGTCAATTGGGTTTTGTTGGAACTATTGATGAAGTTACAGCTGCCCTGTCTCTCAAGGCTTGTCATGGGAAGCTAAAACTTGGGTGTCAAATCCATGGAGTTGCTATAACAAGCGGGTTTGTTTCGTATATAACGGTTTCCAATTCATTGATGAGTATGTATTGCAAGTCCGGGCAATTTGGAATTACTTTAAGGATCTTGGAGAATTTGAGTAATCCTGATATAGTCTCTTGGAATACTGTCCTTTCCGGCTTTGAGAAGAGTGAGGATGCATTGAATTTTGCTCGTAATATGAATTTGAGTGGGATTGTCTTTGACCCAGTAACGTGCACTACTATTCTTTCCTTTTGTTCAAATGATGAAGAATATCTCCTCGGATGGCAGTTGCATTCTTTTATTCTGAAATATGGATTGGATGTTGAAGTTTTTATAGGGAATGCACTCATAACCTTGTATTCAAGGTGGGAAAGATTAGTAGAGGCTAGGAGAGTATTTGATGAAATGCCTGAAAGAGATTTGGTTTCATGGAATGCAATGCTTTCAGGATACACTCAAGAGGGAGATCACGGGCTCGATGCAATTTTAGTGTTCATAGACATGGTGAGAGAAGGTATGATGCTTGACCATGTCTCTTTTACCAGTGCAGTTTCAGCTTGTGGTCATGAAAAGAAGTTAAAACTAGGAAAACAGATACATAGTTTGGCCATAAAAATGGGATATGGGACACATGTCTCAGTTTGCAATGTTTTGATTTCAACTTATTCCAAGTGTGAGGTCATCAGAGATGCAAAACTGGTTTTTCAGCTCATGAGCAATCGGAATGTTGTTTCTTGGACTACAATGGTCTCTATTGATGAAGAACATGCTGTTTCTCTTTTTAATGATATGAGAATAGACAGCGTATATCCAAATGACGTAACATTCCTAGGCTTAATTCATGCTTTGACAGTCAGGAATCTGGTGAAAGAAGGTGAGACAGTTCACGGATTATGCATCAAAATTAATTTTTTGTCGGAACCAAATGTTTGCAATAGCCTTATTACCATGTATGCCAGGTTTGACTCCGTCCAAAAATCGAAGAAGATTTTTGAGGAGCTTACTCACAGAGAAACTATATCCTGGAATTCTTTAATTTCAGGTTATGCTCAAAACGGTTTGTGTAAAGATGCTTTGCTTACATTCTTGTCAGCAGTGAAGGAGATTAAGCCCAACCAATACTCGTTTGGTAGTGTCTTAAATGCAATTGGTGCTGCTGAAGATATATCAATAAAATATGGTCAACAGTGCCATTCTAACCTGCTTAAACTCGGTTTAAGCACAGATCCAGTAGTTTCAGGGGCTCTCCTTGACATGTATGCAAAGCGTGGGAGCATAAGTGAATCTCAAAGAGTTTTTAATGAGGCATCTATACGAACACAGTTTGCTTGGACAGCAATAATATCCGCCTATGCTCGACATGGAGACTGTGAATCAGTGATGAGTTTGTTTAAGGAAATGGAAGAGGAGGGAACTAGTCCTGACTCAATCACTTACCTTTCTGTTCTAACCGCATGTTGTCGAAAGGGCATGGTTGATGCTGGACTTCAACTCTTTGACTCCATGATCAAAGATCATTCGATTGAACCAAGTCCTGAACATTATTCAATCATGGTGGACATGCTGGGCCGTGCAGGGAGACTGCACGAAGCACAAGAGCTGATGAGACAGATTCCAGGAGGACCTGGATTGACTGTGTTACAAAGCTTGCTTGGGTCGTGTAAATTACATGGGAATATGGAGATGGCCGAGAAGGTATCTGATTGTTTAATAGATATGGAGCCCATGGGTTCTGGTTCATATGTATTGATGTCAAATTTGTATGCTGAGAAAGGAGAGTGGGAGAAAGTAGCCAAACTGAGGAAAGGGATGAGGGAGAAGGGAGTGAGGAAGGAAGTGGCATTTAGTTGGGTGGATGTTGGTAATGTTGATTCCTTGTATTTGCATGGGTTCTCCTCGGGGGATAAGTCTCATCCAGAGTCTGGGGATATTTGCAGGATGGCTGAATTTCTGGGATCAGAAATGAAAATTTTGAGTGAAGAGAAAGAGAGGGAGGAAAAGAGAGTAGCATCAGCGTCATAACATGTAATGAACTGGGAAATTAAAATTTTTGGTAGCCTGGACTATAGATAGTAAACCATTGCAGATGTCACTCAAAAGAATTCATTTATATTCAGTTTCTCTTTTTAAATGAGGCATTCTCGCATTGAGAACGTGCTCTGCTTGAACGTTGTTGTTCCTGTCCAAAACTAAGGGGAAAAAAAAAAAGAATGGAGGAAAAAAGTTGCTTATACCTTTGGGTTAGTTTTAACCCACTAGTTGAGAATGCTGATTCACACTGCTTCTGAATATGTAGGAAACAAAATGACGTGAGCGGCAGGATTCGAACCTGCGCGGGCAGAGCCCACATGATTTCTAGTCATGCCCGATAACCACTCCGGCACGCCCACTTTATGAGAAACCTTTGTACTCCTTTTATTTTGAGTCAATAACGGGACATCGGTGAACCAGCCTTACAAGGATGTACATTAAGCTGGTTTTCACCTAAGAGCCAAAAATATGAAATTATTCCAGCAGAATTCACGATTTGGTTATATATTAAATTTATTTTTTAAAAATTAAATATAATATATAAATATAAATTTAATAGTATACAAATATATTATTATATAAAAAATGTACCATAATAATCTATACTACTATTATTTGCGTTAATTCTACAACGGCATCCACTTTTATTTGTGCTCTCAGTGCAAGTTAAGGCTTTTGTCCAATCACATGGGCGCGCTCCCGACATTGGAAACCAGCACTATTCCATTCATTCACCACCACTAAAAGCTTCCTCACATCTAATTGGCTCTTGCATCTGTTGAAACGATCCTGTTTATCTATTACTAGGTAAGCAAATTGTCATGAGCTGTTTGCTCTTCTATTCATTGAAACATTGTTCTGCTATTTTGGATATTATAGATTCTCACTTGCATTTCTCCGTTCCTTCATAAGGTCAAAACCATTATCTATTGGATTTTTAGATTGGTGTGCGACGATTTTGCATCTTCTGGGCATATCATTTCCTCATTTGTGTATCTAATTATTTTTATGTCTGATTAACAGCAAAGTACTTTTACTTTAATCTTTTTTGGTGTTTATTGGCAGGATCATACATTGATCCTTTCAATTCTACTACTAATATGAATTTTATTAATGTATAAAAGATTTAATGCATCGAAAAGCAATTCGTCTATAATGTTTTTAACTAAAATGCTATTTTGATACCTGCCTTTATCTTTTCCTCCATTGTGTATCTTATTGCTTTTATATCTTATTCATGGCAAAGTACTTTTACTTTATTCTATTTTTGTGTTTTTTTTTTAGGTTTGAAAACTTATCCTTTCTAATTGATTGTTACTTTCAAAATTAAGATGAATGATTTGGTTCTTTTTTCTTTTGAGCCTAAGAAAGAAAAGAGACAATTTTTTTTAAACACAGGCAAAAAAAAAAACTCTTCTATTTGCTATGCACATTTTTTTTATTATATGACTTTGAGCTATTTATATATCTCCCTATATTCTTCCTTCTTCATTTTCTCTTAATTATCTCATAACTGAAGAGGTAAATCCTACATTCTCGTTGCTACTTAGGTAATGGTTGGAACCAAAGCTTCATCCCCTCTCTTCATGTAATATTTTTTTTTTATTATGACCTTTTCATACATGTTTCTATATGGGACTTCTTCATTGTCTCCTTTTTCTCAATATAAGCTTTCTGTGCTTTCATTTCATTATCACCATTGCTTATGTAATTTTTTAATATGATATTATAGATGTTGTCTTTATGATGTTCAAAGAAGATATTTTGAAACTCTTAGTAAAACTACTGCATGAAACGTAACATATTTATGCCTTTTTTACATAGATTTGCAAGTGTTAGAAATAAGGTAGTGCTTGTAGTTGTAAATCTTTGTAGTATCATCAGAAAGGAGATCCATATTTTTACATATTGAAGAAGCGAATCCTGCATTCTCGCTATTGCTTAGGTAATGTAGTTAACTAACACTTCACCTGTCTTCATGTATTTGAAAGAAAATATTGAAAGATGATTTTTTGACTGTGAACTTTTCATACATATCTCGATATGAAGACTTCTTCATTTTCTCCTTTTCTTAATATAACCTTTGTGTGCTTTCATTACATTCTCACTATTGGTTAGATAATATTTTAATATGATACTATAGACGTTGTCTTCACAATATTCAAATAAGATATTTTTAAACTCTTTTATTGGTTTGTCATGCATGAAATGCGAGTTGTATAACTTGTGATCTTACTAACAGTGCATATCCTATATTCTTCATTGTCTCACTGTAGTCTCTTACAATTGTTTATTGTATTCTAAGTTCCTTTGTCATATTCATAACACACACACACACACACACACACACACACACACACACACACACACACATATATATATATATATATATATATATATATATATATATATATATATATATATATATATATATATATATATATATATTACGTAGTGTTTTATAGTTCTTTCTTATGATCCTATTGATAGTTCACCTCCTATATTTTTCATTGTCTCATTTTATTTTTCATCTTTTGAAATTTCTATATCTTAGGATCCAAGATCAATTTAGGATATATGTTATCTATCTTGTAAAGTTTTCAGCTTCTTTCTCTATTTTTTATTAATAAATTTGTATAATGAAATGACACATTTTCTATTTTAGTTATGGAACCTATATTATTTGCCTCCTTTCTCTTTTTCATTTGTTTACCATGCATGGAATACGAGTTGTATAAGAAGTTATAATCTTGCTAACAATGCATATCCTATATTATTCATTGTCTCATTGCAGTCTCTTAAGGTATCAAAATTCTAAGCTCCTTTTTCATATTCATAACATATATTTTTTTCTTTTTTACTTAGTGTTTTATAGTTCTTTTATATGATCCTCCTAACAATTCATATCCTATATTTTTCATTGGCTTATTTTAGTTATTTATCTTTTGAAATTTTTATATATTAAGATCTAAGTTCAAATTAGGATATATGTTATCCATCTTGAATGGTTTTCGGCTTCTTTCCTTATTTTTTATAAATAAAGTTGTATAATGAAATAAGACATTATTTATTTCAGTTATGGAACCTATTTCTATTTATTGGAAGGGTTCTTCTAGCACTGTCATGGAAAATGAGGTATTATTATATGACTATACTTTTATATTTTTTATTTTTCCAAAACATATATACATTTTCTGGAATTTATGAAGGTCTCTTATAGTTGAACTAAAAGATATATGCAAAGAACATGGTTCCAATACTTATATAGATTTGTTCCTTTGTCATAAACTGAAATCGAAAAATTGTAAATATCGGACTATTTCAAAGGCATAATTATTAGATAACTATACTTTTCTTTCTTTGATTTCTTAAAATACATCTTCATTTGGTTCATTCATGTAGGTCTCTTATATATATACCAATAAATGTATGAAAAGAACATGGTTCCAGTACTTATGTAGATCTGTTCCTTTGTTATGAATTGAAATTGAAATATAGTAAATATAAGATAGTTTCAACTACATAATTCAACATAATAATTTCAATTGCAAAATCATTATGTAACTATACTTTTCTTTTTTTGATGTTTTAAAATACAAAATGATTTAGTCCTATATAGTAAATATAGGAATGTTTCAACTGCATAGTTGCAACTGCATAATTATTATATAACTATGTTTTTCTTTAATTTTTTAGTGAATGTTTTGCTTGTGTTTTGTATTATAAGCTACTTCATTCTTATAAGAAGCTAACAAATTCAATTCTTGTAAATGCTATATCTTTCGATGGATATATCAAGTATTATTGGTTTCTTACTTGATAACAACTAAACTATTATTTATTAATTATTTCAAAGATTTCAATAAGAAACGAGATGTTGCTCTGTGTATCTTCATTGATATGTAAAGTATTATTGGTTGATATATCCATTGAAAGGACCAATGGTTGATTGAAATAATAATAAATACTTTTATAAGCTATTTTTGTATGAGTTTTTATGTGTGAGTTTTTAGATATAATTTCAATGTATTATAAGTTTCTTTGTGTATCTTGTAATCTAATGTATTAGAAGCATGAAAATTGTTAAGAACAACTGCATAGAAGATGTATGTGTATCCACTTCATGTGTATTGCAATATAAGAGAACTTAGACATTGTTTTGATTCTTTCAATAAAATGAATGAATTATTTGAAGATGCACTACAAAAAGTTGCTTATGAAGTGAAGTTACTGAAATCATCTCAGTTTTTCTATTTGATATAATGATTAATGTAAGGTGTTGCCTATATATATATATATATTGTGAAGTTGACTTTAAAATCTACTTTGTCAATCTCTATTATAGTTTATCTGTATTAAAAAAATATATTTGACAAACATTTTCTACATTTAGTTGTTCCCTATTAAATAATGCTTGATTATGATTTCGTTCTCTAATATTTGTTGCAAATCTTTATTATTTATAGGTATTTAGGCATAGTGCCATTGTTTAATATGTATGAATAAAATGTCCCTTGCAGCCACAAAAAATAAGTTTTGAATCTTTCATGAAGAATACTCTTATAAAGTGATATTCTATTTAAATATTTTTAGGATGTCAAAATTGCTATTGTATGAGAATTTTTTTTAGATGTAAAAAAATAAATATTATGACATGATGAAAGATAAAAAAATTTCAAGAGATGATTTGTCGATTTCAAGTTGATTATCTCTTTTGTTAAACTCATGTTTTATGGTTATCATGCCATTTCAAAGTTGTAATGATTTTACTTCTATGTAATCAAATGGCAAACTATGTAATTTGAAATGTTATATCATATTCATGTTGAAACATTTTAATTAGATTGAAGTCCATTGCAGGCCGATTGCAATAACTTTTTTTACTCATTATCATTTTCAAGAAAGATTATTCCTATTGTACTCCATCTTCTTATCATAGGATTTGAAGTGGTCTGAATATTCTAGGTAATGGTTTTTAGGGTATCATTTCGTTGGGAACAAAGTACTTTTCATTTTGCAATGCTTCTCCTTTTATTTAATGCAAATATTTTCTACCTTAAGTAGAAAAAAATTACTAAACTTTTTATGCATACTACTCTACAATTATTTTATCCTTTTTTGCTAATATTGCCTATTGCTGGTCTAAGAAGTTTCATCTTTTTAGCAATTCGTGCCTTTTCAATACTGTTGTGGTAATCTTTATACTTTGTGTTTGTGAGTATTTTTTTTCAAATAAATAAGCATTTGCTTTATTTGTTGGTTTTTTAGCTTATGTCAACGGTAATATTTTTCTTTTGTATACTATCATGGTCCGAAATTGTGGCATGGGTTTTTTTTGTCTTTTATTTGACCTAAAACTACGTACTTAGTAGTTATTACTTATTTTGTTCAGTGATTTCTAAATCAATATTGGCAAAAGTTATACAATAAAAATAGTGTATGCAAACTCCTTATTTGTGCAATGTGCATGACTGAAGGATTTTATTCTTTAATTGGAAGAGTTTTTTTTATTGTCTTAGTATCAGTGATTTCTTGGACTTGTCTTCTATTTGACCTAAATATAATGGAACTTGATGTGTTATGAATTTTTTTGGTTTTATGGTTTCTACTTCAATATTGGGAAAAGTGATATAATAAAAATAGTGTGTTATGACTTAATATGTGTACGATTGAAAGGATTGTATTCTTTTCTTGAAAATCATTTTTTTATTGTCTTAGTATCTATGATTTCTTAGACTTATCTTTTTCTTGAATTCTTTTGGCAATGCTATGATAGCTTTTAAAGGGATATAAACCTATTTGCCATTTTTTTTGCAACTTTTCATGGGTTTTCATTCCTTTTGTAGTTATTTATAACTTTTCTGACTTCTTGCTTTGTCTCTCTACTCTATTTGGTATTCTCCTCTTTTTTGTGCCTTTTTAATGTTGCAGTTGTTCTCCATTTCTATCATTTGAATATGTTGTGCCTTAATTATAGTAACAAATTATCTTAGCCTATTTTGTTGGTATTAGCCATTGAGGGTCTCAAAGCAAACCATAACAAATTAGCTATTCGTGCCTTTTCATTAAAATAGTATCTCTTTTTTTGACATCTAAATATTTTGTGCCTTAACTAGAGTAACTGATCAATGGGCTTCTTGCTGCATAAAGTTGTATAACTCTCTTATCCTACTTGGTTGTTGTTGTTCAGCCTAGGTAAGGTTTAGAAAAGGTAAAAGTTAGAGAGATGTATGGAAAGTTATGACTTCTATAAGATAAATTTAGCTTCATCTCAAAAAATAATCATGATTTCCTAAGTAATATTAAATTATGCTGATCTTTTATTGATGATACACTTGACGTAAAAACTTTAATGAAGTTGGGTAATTTTTTTTGGCTTCATTTTATTACAATGAATGATTCACAGAAGATTTAATTTTTTTTTATCATCTTATTACTATAAAGTTAATTTTTTTATCAGCTATATCTTTTGCCCATATTTGACCTTTTTATATACCTTGAAGTTATCTCCTTTATATATTATGTTCATTTTCTTTATATATTTGCTTTATATTTTCCTTTATATATTGAGCGTTTTCTATTAGAAGACAAGATTCTTCATCTCTATTCACGTTAGACCAAGTGTTCTTATTCTTTTTACACTATTTCAAAAAATAGAAGAATCACTATTTTCGTTCATTGTCTTCAATTGATAGACAAGATACAAGATCCTTGTTCTTATTCCACTTAGTCTTCTAATTAAAGGATTGGCTCCCTATTCCTGTTTTACTTAGTTTTCTTATTAAAGGATTGGAAGTGCTGGGAAGATTTAAGGTGATGATCTCTTCTATTTCAATATAATGAAATAATCTCTTCTATTTGTATAACTAGATGTATAAGCATACTTATTCACATATTCCCAAGTAAGGATAGTAAACTTTATTGATTTAGTAGATAATTTAATTTGGTTTTTGTACATCATAATTGGATTTTATACATTATATTGATAGTTCTTCTTGCTTATATGCAGAAGATATTTATAAAGAACGATAGTCATTTTCTACATAAAAGCAAAATGTCCTGTAAAGAAATTTCAACAAAAACATTTTAAGATATTGTGCTATACTAATACATAAATTAAACATTGTTAAAAAGGTGAACAATTATATGCTTTCATTACTTGATATACAAGAGAAAGAATACCTCAACTTTAATTCTATTTGCAAAACAAGTTCAAATAGATCATATCATGTGAATTTGATTATAGTTGAGATTCTTAATAGTCTAAAATGCTCTGCCTACCTAATTATAACTTGAAGCCCAAGATTGAAGTGCCAATCATGCTTATTCATAACAAAAACCAATCTGTTGGATTTTGTAATAGGACAAGATTGATTATCATACAATTAACTGATCATATCACTGAAATAGAAATATTGAATGGAGCAAATGTTGAAATGAAAACATTTATACCAAGAATGAATCTTAACCCATCACAATCAAGATGACTTTTTTTTTTTTAAATTTAGAGGAGATAATTTCTAATCATATTATTTTATGCAATGATTATAAAAAAAGTCAAAGTCAGTTATTATAAAATATTAATTTTTTATTTACCTAAATCAGTTTTTAGTCATAGTCAACCTTATGTTGCACTATCTAAAGTTAGAAGTAGACAGGATTTGAAGATTTTCGTACATGATAGTGATAAATAAGGAAAAAATATCACAACAAATGTTGTATTTAAAGAATCATTTCAAAATCTAGACTACTATGATATTTATATGACATTGATTTAATATATGCATTGAAAAATTTTATTGATGTAATGATTAAACTATTCATAAATATTTTTACCTGTTTCATAATTAATATTTTTTATCATATGAATCTTAATTGAATACCCACGGGATGCCACGAGTTTCATTGTAATTACCAATTATTGATCTAGTTCCAAGAAGAGTGAATGATGTTTGACATATGGCATTGTCTAAAGTAGTTCTGGCCCCAACTGACTTGGCAGTATATGAAATATTAGATGAAGCTTGTTACAGCGGGGCGATTGATTAAAAAAAATTAACTTGATAAATTAAAAGGAAAATTTTCACTTTTGTATACTAAAAATAAAAAATTACACATTAAGCCCGATTTTAAATCTTCTGGTAATTGAAAATAGAACATGTTATATTGGAAATTTTGTACTTTAACATTACACAATACCATAATTGTAAAACTAACCCAAAATTTTTTATGATTATATATGCACGTTATAAAAATAATTTTTCATTAGCTATAATTAAATAATTAGAACAACACAATTATAATATATCAGATCAATAAATTTTACTTTCACTAATTAATATATATAATGAAAAAAATTAAAATTGACCAATTAATTTAATCAAATAAATTAAATTATACATCTTATTCGCATAGAGAACTTTGCTTTGTTAACCGTGTTCCAATTACAAATAAAATTGAAGTTGACTAGCGTGTTGCACAAATTAAACAATGGATCTTAAAGTATTAAGAATTCTATTTCTATTTACGAGATAAAGATTGACCAATTTTTTAATGAAAAAAATTTAGATAAAGTTTCATAAATAAAATTATAATTTCACATGTATATTAATTTTTTAATTCATTATTAATAATTATAATTTGATAAATATAATTATTAATTAATTATTGAAATTAAGTGTGTATATATATAATTTTAATTGAAAAGTTCACAATAAATACTTATGAAACTTCCCAAGTTCTTTTTTTTAAGGGTTTGTTTGGTTTTGAGAAAAATGAAAATGTTGGAAAATACTTCCTTAAAAAAATATATTTCTAAAAAATAAATTAATTTTCTGTTATTTGGTGCATAAAGAAAAAAATATTTTTTGGTGATTGCTATAAAAAAATTAATTTCTTCTAATAAATTTTTTAGATATATTCAATTTTATGAAAATAATTTTATAATAAACATATAAGAAAACATATTTTTAAAATAACAAATATAATGTGTATAAAAAGACAATTCACGTTGAAAAATAATTAATAATCAATAATAATTTAAATTTAAATCAATTTTTCATTATAATAATAAATTAAATTTACAAATTTTCTAACTTGTAGCTTGAAAAATTACAAGTATACAAAATTACAACTTTTGTGACAATTTTAAAAAAGCTAGTGAAGTTTTTTAATACTTACAAAAGCATCACCCACACATAAATTTATTGTTGAATGATCTCCCATCCCATTTTCCACTCAACATAAGCAGTCCTCTCAATTGGGTCCATAATTTTTCGCATCAAAGTATGCTAGATAAGGGATTTGAATACTCTCATAATACTCTTTCCTTCTATTTTCTTGACAAATTAAGGCAAAAAAACCCAGATTTTTCTTAACTGAATTAGATGCCCCAAAATGATATACACAATATTGCTAGGAAACATTTTAATTCCTTGAAAAATGGTGCTAATTGCAAAGACAATTGTCTTATATTGATCTAACACTGTGCATTCAGCCTTTGCAGAGAAGAGCATATTTTGGAAATGCTTTACTATGGTCATTGGACCAACTCCACCAGGGACTGGTGTCACAGTTGAGGCAACTTTGCTGGCTTCTTCATAGCAAACATCTCCTATCAACCTATATCCTTTAGGGCTATTTGGATCCTTCCAGAAATACCCAGACACAAAAATGTTAGAAAACCTTCACGAATCTGCTGAAAAGCCAAATCTTTGATCCACCATTCTTGTGAAAAATAAACCACAAACTAAACCAAATAGCAACCATGCATGTTCGGTATTCGGTTGGAAACATACAGAATCATTTAAGTTCCAATTGATTTCTTTCCTTAAAATTATGTGTTTGAGTTAGCTTCTGGGCATGTCTTAAAATTAATTATCTCTAAAATCATATTAGGTTTTGTTTTGGCACTTGAAAAGCTATACAACGAACATCTTTTGATTCCAATATCACTTTACCAAATATAAAATAGATTCATACATAATCTATCCTTTCAAAATAAACTATCCATAATCAATCATGCCCAAAACCAATTATGTCATAGCTATACCAAACAAGCCCCTATGTCAGTTGTAAGTTCTTAGCAGCCAAATTAACTTAGAATATAGCTACTTACCTCTACTGGGTTGATTCCAACTTCAATGATGACTGCACTAAGTTTTATCCAATTTTCCCTGACCATCTTTGGTTGCCCAACAGCAGATATAATAATATCTGCTTGTCTTGTAATCTCTTTAGGGTTATTGGTTCGGGAATGGACAACACTGACGGTAGCATCCTCCCTCTGTTAACATTAGAGATATAAATTCAAGTAAGAATATGTAAACTTAAAGCAAAAAGAAAGGACTAGAGAGTAGAATCATTTAAAATTAGTATGTAACTTGTTGTTGGAGTTGTGAGTGGGGATATTACTTGCAGCAATAAAGAATCTAACTATGCAAAGTGCTGTCTTTTGTTTGGAAATCAAATAGTTTCAAGATGTTTATGAACTTCAATACACAATTGGCATGACAAATCACAACAAGAAAATGAAATATAACACCAAACTAAAATGGAAGCATATGAACACAAAGCCCATAGCATCATTGATGAAAATGGAATGCACCATGAAAGAAAAATAAATTTCCCCAAGTCAATGATAAAATGAAGGCACGAACATCTCAAGAATCTAATCTCTTTGACATAAGTCCACTATTTTTAAATATCTTGTTATATTAAACTTGATTATCATGCAATGCAGGGAAAGCACATAATAAATTAACACCAATAGAATAACGTGTCCCAAAGACATTCCTAAACCACAAAATATTACACATACAGAATTACCTAATATAATGAAATGCTTGATTTCAACTATCTAATCAGCTGTCTTCCAATTGAAAAACTAAAGATCAAATAGTTTCAAGATCTTTTTGGTCCTCAACAAGACACACTTTAACATAAATTGCAAGAAAAAACAACAACAATATAGAACGCAAAACCAATTCTTATCAGAGCAATGGGATGAAAGTAGATGTAGGGAAATGCTTTGGCTCGACAAACAGGTTAAGAAAAAAAAAACAAACTCTCATTACTTTATTTGCAGTCAATCATTAACTACTGATATAAGAAAGAAATAAAAAATAAGTTTAATCCTAAATACCAACCTCATAAAAAACCTAATTAAAAGAAAAGGTGGGGGAGAGGGAACTTAGTTGAAGTTGTATAGGTGTGTGCTGTGAAGTTTCCTATCATTTTTGTGTAATACTTTTCTAACTTACTACTATAATTACAACTTAATAAATATAATTATCAATTAGTTACTCAATTATTATTACTATTATTTTTGACATAGTTACTCAATTAACTGAACTTTGTAGCAACCATCAATAGAATTTCACTTTTAGGTTTTCCCTTTAAAAAAATTCACTGTGAAACATAGGACACATGTGTTCATTACCTACATTTCATATACGACCTAGTAAAGCAGTAACTTCAATGACTAATTTTTCTTTCCATTGAAAAAAAAGCAACCGCATGACCGTAAGTGTGCAATAAGAGAATGACGAAGCTCAATACCAATGGGGACAGCAGGGGAAGTTGAAGGAGTAGCAGAGGAGTGAATGGTGAAGCATCGAAGACAGGTCGAAGAGTATATTGGACTTATAAGGAGAGGACCCACAAAGTGGCAGAGGGGAGAAACACAGCTGTGATGGCAACCCAAAGGGAGGAACCTAGTGGTTGTGGAAGGGCAATGATCAGTGAAAAACATGGAAGCCATTGTTGGGTGTTTCCTCAAACAACGGTTAAGAAATGTATACACTTTGAGAATTGATTGGGTTGACCCGAAGATCAGATTAACGATTCACCCACAAGCCTCATAGAGCAAGGATCTAAAAATTGTTGCAATCAACAAAATTAGACATCAATTATTGATTTTTTAGCATTTTGTTGAAAAATAGGCAGAAGGTGCAGGAATCGAAGTGCTACCAAGATGAAGATGAGGGGCCTTGGCATTGATTAGGTTGATAAGTCTAGCACAGCCATAGAACTTAGAGAGGAAGAGAGTGGCATTGGCTTGGATTGAGGGGATTTAATCCACTGGAGGCAGGGCCGAATAGAGTAATCAGCGCTGCAACCTTTACAGAGGACTCAGCAAGGTGACAAGGCAGATAGAGAGGGCTTCAGGTTGCACGGGCTACCCTGAGCAACATGTGTGCGGAAAATAAATTTCGTTTTTGAAATTAGGGGGTTGCTTTCTAAAAAATTAAGATAACTTTTTTGTTGATCAGTTTTTTTTAATGTCCAAACATAAAAGAATTGAAAAATAAATTTCAAAAAATTGTTTTCCCCCAAACAAATAAACTCTAAGGCCTTGTTTGACAATTAATTAATTCAATTAACAGTTAGTTAATTTCATTAACTGTTAACTGATTCAATTAGCTGTTAGTTGATTGCTGATTGTATTAGCTGATTTGACCAACTGATAATATTATTTGTTTAAATGAAAATATTTAATAAAATTAGCTGTTTATATGTAAAATGATATATAAAGACATATATATATTTTATGATTTATTTAAATATTTTTTACTTTAATAATATTTTAGATTTATTATATAGTTTATATTTAAGAAATATAATAATTTATTTTAAATAATTTTTTAAGTCATATTTCCTTATTAAAAATATGATAAATCTAAAATATAATTAAAGATTTATTATATTTCTTAAGTTGTTATATTTTTTAAAAAATAAATTATTATATTTCATAAATACTTTATAGAAATTAATAATTATTATTTAATAAATTTTTTAATCTTTTTTTAGTGAGGATATAAGTGAAAATACGCATATTAGTTAAGGATAATTTTATATTTTTATAAATCTATTATCAATAAGTTAATTGAAAATACTAGATTTACTAACTTTTTCAAATTAGCTTATTGAGGGCCAATCAGCTAATTGAATAAACTCTTTGCCAAACAATTAAATTAGCTTATTTACTCGGTCAAACAGTTAAACACTATCAAATCAGCTAAAAGTTCATAAAAAAATTATTTACCAAACATCCTCTAAGTATGCAAATAAAATTTCTCTCACTTTTTACATATTAACTATTAATGATATTAGAGTTAACTAATTTGTGTTGTCTAACAAATTATATCATAAAGAGTTACTATATTCTCACTATTAATGATATTAGAGTTAAAATTTAAAATGATGTAATAATTTTAAAAATTATTAAATTAAAATTATTTGATCACATTTATTAAAAAATATTATAATTTAATAATTTTAATCTTGTAACCCACATTTTGAAATTCTTGACTTACCGTAACATTCACCTATTAAAGATCATACATCATCCGCCCAATTTGAAGGAATGTACGAGGAACCAATATACGCTATCATTTTTCTTCATCAGAAAATTGATTCATCATGATATTACACATGTAAAAGTATTTCTGTAGTAGTGTATGATGCTGCAATTGTCAGATAATAGATTTATCATTATTTATCCAGGAACGCTCCAAATGAAAAAAATCTGATATTATACGACCACATTGGTTATGCAATCGTGTTCCACAATTTGATTATAATCAAGGATGATTATTATAACATGGCATTTTTTCTTTTTTACAACTAAAAGAAATACACAGAGAAATGGGGGCCATAGACAAGATAAAAGAAGGAGGCTTATCAAAATTTTCTATGTGAAGCCAAGAATATTTGAACCAATGTGAAAAGCTTTAATACCAATTTAAAGTTCCGTTTCTTTAGTTAGAAAAGATTTTTTATGAGAAAATATTATTTGTATATATATTAAGAAAAGAATAACATATTATTTATATTCATGATTTAAAAAATAATACTTAAAATTATAATAATAATAAAAAGTAATTTTTTAAAAAAAATTATATTTAATATTAAATAAATAAAGTATTTTTATTTATTTTAATATTTTATAAGTATATTTTACGGAAAATATTTCTCGTCAAAGGTTATAACATGCTTCATACTAACCTAAAAGAAAGATTAAGAAAAACCCCGCTCATTCTTTCTTTCAAAGTTAAAATATAAAAACACAACAACTCATCCGGTCAAAGCCTCTGAGGGAGCCTTCACAGCACAATCCAAGGAGCCCATCATACCGAATATGTTTTTCTTTTCTTTTCTTTTCTTTTTCAGATTAACAGCTTCTCAATAGCGTACTGTATTCAATTCCAATACTCAAATAAATGTTTATATCATTATCATACGAAAAAAGAAAATAAATAATAGAACTTGCAACCGACTGTGAATCATTAAGTAAAAAGAGGACATACCTTAAGTTGTTGTATTTGGGATTTCAGTTGACTTGCTTCATTGGTTGTCACAGAACATGCAATCACCGGTCGGGTGACCCCACATGCTCACCCAAGCGCTTGTTTAGATGGGACAAATACGTGAGGCCCGCCTGAGAAATTCAAGTTGATTATGTGGTTAGAAGCTGGTGGAGCATGTGTCAGGAGAACACAGTAACAAAAGTTTCAAGCATCGCAATAGATACAGTCATAGAAACATACGATAGAAATGACACCTGCCGGAATAACTAAGAGCCTGTAGTTTTATAGTTAAAATTGTGTGAAATATGCTTGTTATTTTTGTCGAATATGCTAATTTTCCGTTAAATTTTTTTTTGTGATACACTTGATAAAGATAGCAAAATATTAAAAAATTATCATTTATACAATAAAATTCTTTATATAATATGTTTGCAAATCATAATCGAATATTATTGAAAGACTCATGCATATTAAGTCACAAGATTACTTCATATTAAGAGCCTCCAAGCACAACAAACCAAAAAAAAGATAATTTAACTAAGAAGAAAGATACTTTATTTATTTGGTATATACCTTATTTCATAATTTTAAATATGCAGAGGATGATTACAAGTCTACACAATTGAATCCCTAATTTAGTGTTAGTATCCCACTAGGTTTTCTTGATACTTTACCTTCTTAAAAAGTATTTTGAATAAAAATCTATTTAACACAAGTAGATATACTTTTTTTTAGTTGACATAAACACTTTTTAGCAATGCTTCTGGTGTCCAATTTGTATCATAACATATTAACATGAAGATAAAAATGTGAAAATCACAAATACAGACTTTTTGAATTTCACTAAATTCTCAAGCCATGCTAAAATTATCAAAAGACCCCTAAATTTGAAAAAATAGGAAAAAATAGTATATAAGTTAGAGTGATTCCAAATTTTAACTAAGGAACTTTATAACATGTTTAAATTTTTCATCAAGTCTCATCATAAACCGAATATGTTTGCTTACTACACTATTACAATTGCCAACTTATGACATTAAAGCAAATAGTGTCAAGACTTAGGTAAAAGGTAGCACAAAGAAAGCCTACCAAATTTATTGTTGACTTATAATACTATTCTAATTTTTGTCCAACTATGACATAGTTTTAACAATAAAATTAGAGGATTATATTCTAGTGTACCAGTGGCTTGAAGCTGTTAGATTTTATTTAGTATGCACAATACTATATAGATTAATGGATTCAAACTTTTAGATCCATTAGTGCATCATTATACTAATGCATCGAAGTTTCTCCTAGGGTGTAAATGAATTGAGCTATTCATGAGTAGTTTGAGATTGATTCGTAAAAAATTCAATTTGAATTCAAATTTTAACGAGCCAAGTTTAAACAAGCTAAACTTTTTTATTAAAAGCCTAAACTTTTTATTACTCGACTCAAGTTGTTCACAAGCCTAAACAAATTTAATATAAAATATATTTTTATTTTTTATATTATATATAATATAAATATAAAAAATTCATCAAATTATTATAGGTTGGTATAAGTTCGTTTAGACTCATTTAAATTCATTTAAAATTAAATATAACTTGAGTTTGAGTTCAAGTTCAAACAAAAATATTTAGGTTAGATTAAGAATTTGAAGTAAGGAATTTAAGATTTATTTAAATTTAAATAAGTTTGATTAAACTCATTTTTTAATCAAGTTTAAGCTCAAACTTGAACTTATTTAATATTACCGTGTTTGAGCTCAAGTTTAAACATGCAGATGCTCAACTCGACTTAACTCATTTGCATCTCTAGTCTTTCCATATATTTTATTGCAAAGAAAAGTTAGCAAAGCCACAAAATAAAGTAATTAATTGCTACAAATAAGCCTATTGCAATTATTGATTGTTGTCCTAGTCCATTAGTGAGAGGTAATGTATCACACATCCTATGCTGGGAAATATAGTATAAAATACAAGTAAATCATCTCATGTACATAATTTCCAGATAATTTTGACCTTAAATATACATAATGAATATTAATATGTCAAATACAACGAAAAACACTAGATGAGGCCATAATTTTGTAGAAGGTCTTAGCTATTTCTAAGATCCATTATATATACTTAAAAATTTGAAATTTTCTATACCTTTTTTCCTCCTTCACTTGTTTGATAAATCCTATTGTTCACCAAATATGCATAAAATTTATTTCCAAAGATGCTTGGACATAAAAAGAAACTGCCTTTTGTAGAAAAAAGGGTGCATATCAAATTCCTTGCCTTTAAAACCCTAAAACATTTTTAGTTTATAAAACATAAGGAAAGAAAGATATAAACCCATGCTATCAACAAAGGCAACCATGACGTCATTACATTGAATTGAAACCACACATAAGAATTCAAGGCAAAACTATAATAGTAATGGGGTTGTGACCATTAACTAATTAAGAAGTGTGAAGATGATTCTTAAACCAAGTAAATCAATAACAAATGCTAAATATTATACTAGCTAAGTTACCTTATCCTTAGCAAATACGAGAAGATGGAGAAGAATCTTAAGGGGCTCAGTGTCTACTATTGTGACAAAGAACTCAGAAATATCCTTGTTTAGAGTCTTTGTTGCTGAAATAAATAAAATATGTGATATACAGAATTGATAAGCTTATGTTAGCAATTAGATTAGTCCATTTAATTGCCTTTACAATTAAAGACTAAACCTAATATTTAGTCTTCATTTACGAAGATTTTTCAAATTTTATAATTAGTACTATTAGTTTTTTATTTTTTTAAAAATAAAATAAAAATATTAAGATTAATTATTAAATTTCACTTTAATAATACCAAATATATACTTATTTTTAATTATATTTTTTATTTTTATTATTTTTTCTATGCTTTTTGCTATTTATTTTAATATTAAGTGTGAAGTGAGGGATAAATATTTATAATAAAAATAAAAAATTAATAATATTAATTATAAAATTTAAACATATAATAATTATCTTTATAAATAAGCAATTAAATATTGTATTTATTAAAAATTAAAAAAAAATTAACTAAAATCCATTAAAAGTAAAACCAAACTTGATAGAGAGGGAAAGGACGCTAACAAAGGGACATAGTCATACCTTTGTTAGCACCTTTTTTGAACTGCTTGTAATTAGTAGCTTGTTGAACAAGATCTAGTATCATTATCGTGAGTTGGGCATTAGCCAAAAGGTACACTTTCGAATTCACTGCTTCTCCTATTTGTACATAAATTATGAACAAATCAATAATCATTCAATCAATATTAATGAACATTATATGCATGTAAGTAGAATTTGAAATTAGGTTTCAAACATAAATCAAGAATTTATAAGATAATAGAATAAATTTGTGAAGTTCAATTTAATAGATTTAAAATATTTAAAGCTTAAATTTCGGATCCACTTTTGGTATATATAACATTTTTGTTCAATAAATGATACAAAAATAGCATTTTTTTTCAATTGCAAGTAGAATGGAGGCTATTTTTTTCTTTCTTTTTTTAGGTGAGAATGAAAAAGGAGGAATGGAGAGTTAAAAGGTTTCAAACAACTTGTGATCTTTGTAATGTTTAAGTAAATTAAACAACTTAAAATTTAGTTTGTTTTAATTGTTAATTTATATGAATTAGTTTATATGGATTGAAATTTAAACAAATCAAATCAAATCAAATTGAACCAATTTAATAATTAATTTACAAATCGAATTACTTAAAATTTAATTTTTTTTTTGTACAAGCTTATACAACTCAATTTGTATAGATCAAAATTCACATGAAATAGTTTGATTTAGTCCATCTATTTGCTAACCCTATGGAGAGTTATATGGTTTAACCATTTAAAGTAAAGTATCTCACTACAAATATAAATAAGTTGAACTATTCGTCATCGGTTTGAGATTGATTGGCAAAAAGTTCAATTCAAATTTGACTTTAAACAAATTGAGCTTAAATGTGCTCGTTCAATTAATATATGAATCGAATTTGAGTTTTATACTATTTGGTTTGAATTATTCACAAGCTTAAATAAATATAATAAAAATATTTTTATTTTTATATTACATATAAATAATATAATGCATAAAAAGAATTCAATCATACTAATAATTGTTGAGATTGTATAAAAAGTATGATGTTTTAAAATAATTAGTTTTTTAGTACATGTTACTTTTTGTTAAATGTCATTGATATTATTATGTGAAAATTGTGTTAATATTTATAATATATTTGATAAGTATAGAAAAATTTATATTGAAAAAAAAATAGGACAAAAAAATAAGTGTTTGATTTATTTACGAAAAATAAAATTTCAAGTTTATGTGAAATAACAAATTATTCAGATTAGATTGTATAAACTCGAATTAGAATTCAAATATTTTAAATTTAATAATATTTTGAGTTTAATAAAAAAATTAAGGTCTAATAATATATTACTCGAATAAATTTGTATAAATTCATTTAAATTAATGTTCAAGTTAAACTCAAATTTGAATTCAAATTATTCAAGCTTAATAATATTTAGCTTAAATTCAAACTCATTTATTTTTAACCAATTCAAATTTAAATATATAAATATTCAACCTAATTCAGTTCATTTACAGCCTCTTATCTTTCTACACACTGAAGTGGAAGCAGATTCGTTGCTATTTGCATATGATGTTGTCAGTACATCTTTAAAAGAGGTTTATTTCCTGCATAATTATTTGTTACTTTGTGGTATTGAATTGATCATTCCATTTGCTTTGAATTAATCATATAAAAATGTTTTTCCAAATAGTAATTTAATACGAATACATAATTCATCTTGAATTTTTAACATTAATATAAAAATAAAATGTGCAAAATCATATGAATAGAGAATTCATAGAAACAAGTAAAATAAAAAGTAGAACATCGCTTTCCACTCAAAAATAGATACAAAACAAAAGTGTTTATTTTATAAGCATAATAATGGAAGCATACATAACATTGTCTAAAGTAATTTTTAACATAATTAATTTACTTTGATATATACTGGAATTTTTTTTAACTTTCTAAGAAATTTTAAAAGTCATAAATATATGCCAAAATAAACTTTAGACTTCCGGTGATGACATCAAAAATTAGCGATATATGTCTTGAATCTTTGAGAAATTGTTAAATGCGCACAAGTTTGGCTCTAATGATAGTTAAAACTTAGAAGAGACTAAGGAGATGATTGAACACAATACAGTTCAAATGAACCTCACAACAATTTTGCTCATTTAAAAATGCATTCAACATTGAGGGAAATAAACGTCCAATAATAGGGCAGGACTTCCGTCCCCCACCTATCATCTGAGGTTTATTAACCCTGGTCAAACTTAATAAAATTTACCAATAATTGGAAATTAGGCTAGAGAAATTGAACTTTACAATTTACTCCAGCAATAATTTATATTTCCTTGAAAGGTTCTTCACTTAATAGACGTTGCAAAGACTGAAAGTTGACAACCCATTCCAAAAATGGGAAGAACCTCTGTACACACCAAATTTCCTGCTAATCCACTCTTTTTAGCTTTGAGCACAGAGAACTCTAGCCAAGAAGAAGAAGAACAACGGAAGACCATGCAAACAATGAAACTAGGAGAATGGACGACGGACTGAGGAAGGTGAGAAGAAGAATCAAATGGAACAATGACGATAGTGTAGACTATCAAATGAGGAAGGTGAGAAGAAGAATCAGATGGAACGACGACGTTAAAAGAAGAATCAAATTTGAAAATTTAGGTCATTTATTCAAACTGTCATTATTGTAAACTATCAAATGTTTTTTTTCCCCTTTGTGCCAAAGCAATCAAAGAAAAGACGGAGAATGTTAAAAACTATTTTTCCATGGCGGCAGGGGTCACATTGTAAATATACCTTCCCTTTGCACTGATGTGAAAATTTCGATGAATGACCAAATGCTTCAGGTGGCCCATGGCCTTTCCATAATTAATGTCATTTTCTTGTTTTAGTTTTTCTGGCCTTCAATGGAACACATCTCCGGAATTAATAAACCCTGGACACTAGATGGGGAAGTCCCGTCCCCAACAACAGCCAACAAACTTGTACTTACAAAATACAACTAAAAAAAAATAGAATCCTCTTCTCACCGTTCTCAGTTGCTTCAGTCTATCATATGATGTTAAAGTGGTTAACATAGGACTCCTGAGCAATTCTCGCCAATGGCATGGAGTGGGGTTTGCCATGTCATGGAGCAGTAATAGTCCGGTAGAGTTAGTGAAGTGAATACTGTCTGGCAGTATGTGGAGTGGCATAGTATGCTCAGAATCCTTGAGGGAAGGGGCAAAATAACTTGAGAAGCCTGATCCGAGGTACATTAAAGTCAATAATGCAGAACGTATCCAGTTAAGACCTAAAATTGTTTAAAAGGTAGATCAACATTGTTAGAAAAAACTAAGATGGCTAGAAAAAAGTATTATGCAGAACATATCCAGTTAACAATTTTTCTACGTTCTGCAAACTAAAGAGTACAGGACTAGGATGATACCCTTGCAACTATCATCCCTCGAAATTCCAAAACATTCTTTTTGATAAAACATCATGGAATTACCTAACCAAAACCCTCTACATTCTTCCATGCTATTGTAGTGCTAAGCGTTGATTACACCCAGTTGCAGCACTAGAACCACCAAAAGTACAGAAGATGTTATTCATCTGTATCAAATTGGCCACAACTCTCTTAAAATAGATGTCAATATAATCCATATTGAATCATATATGTAGTGGCATGTAGAGAATAAATGCAACGTAAGTAGCCAAACTCAAATGAAAATACATAAATCAAAGTTAACCATCACAGCGTTGCTGCCAAGGTAGCCCTTGATTCATGCATAAATAACATGGCCAACATAAAATAAAATCGTAGACACAATCGAGTCATCAGGCCTACACACTATTAGGCACAATACCAAATAATAGTTAGTGATACCTAAGATAGACAGCTTCTTCATAGCTCTGGTATTCTGGTATTATATGCTTCTAACAAGGAAAAACAAGATCTACTGTAATCATAGGTATTAGACGAAATCTGGGTGCTAAAAATCGGCACCAAGCGACTTATTATGAACTGCTTCACTAATATTCAAGTGAAAACTTAATAAATAGTACATTCTCCATAGTCATCACAAGTCAGTCAAGTTTAGAGCAAAAGATAAGAAAACGAAAATTGGACCTCGATTCCACTCATCACTTCACTGACTCAAATTTCCGGAGCAGGTCACAGTGCGGTGTTTCCTGGATATATCCCCACTGTCGACGCTGCAACTCAAGCCTACAGTTCTGTGCAAGAATGCTGAAGTATTCCTTCTCAACTCTATCTTCAATACTTGTGCGTTCAGGGCTATTTGGTGGGTAATCTTCAGCAAACTTATCGGATTTGACATAATAATTGACACCCTTTGGCGTGGTAAACCGGTGTTCATATGGATAGGACCGAGTGAGTACATATATCGGATCTGAAGATGGCAGAAAGTTCAAAAGGAGAATAAAAAAGAACTGGAAGCAACTGAATCAGAACACGAAGATTGAAGCCCTCAGACCCATGGTCACCCTGCCTAGGACCCATTCCTGGCCCAAAACTGAATCCACCAAAAGGAGTTGTAGCCGGAGCCATTCCACCAAAGAAGAAATTCCTGAATATTTCCTCTGCATCAACGTCAGCTTCATAATATCCATATCCATTATATGCTCGTGTCCCTGGTCTTGTTGCACGTCTCTCATAAATGGCTTCATCTTCTCCAGCAAGATCGTACTTTTTCTTACTCTCTTCATTACTAAGACACTGAAATGACTTGGAAACAGCCTTAAATGCTTCTTCAGCACCAGGAGCTTTGTTTTTATCAGGGTGAACCTTCAAGGACAATTTCCTGTACGCTTTTCTCACATCCTCGACTGTGCAATTCTTCTCCAACCCCAAAATCTCATAATAATTCTTCTTCCTCCTAATCTCTCTGACTATCGTAATTTGCTCCTCTGTATACGCAACCGATGATGAAGACGAGGAAGACCCAGTTGACGGAAACCTCTGCCGAAGAGAAGGTTGATCGGAGGACTTGGGTGAAGAAGTCACAGATGGTCCGTTGGAGGTAGGCGATGCCGGTTGCTCACACGTATCATTCTCTATCGTCGACAATAAATCTTCCACCGGCAACGACGGATCAAGACGGCGAGCTTTAGTGACGAACTTCAGAGCACGGGTTCGATCCCCAGCCTCTAATGCCTCTTTCCCAATTCTCAAGCATTTCAACGCATCATCCTTGTTCCCATCCATTTCGGACTACAAACCCTAATGGAAATCAGAACAAATTGCTAGAGTCCTAGCAAAACAAAAAATAAGCAGTAATCAATTCATAACGTAAGATCAGTATAGATGATTCCGGAATAAAATGAACAAGGATGATCAAAATTCAAAAACTAAATGGCGAAATTTAAGAAATCAGTTTGATTTATCAGATGAACAAAAAGTGAAGGGTCTCGGGCAATTGAACTTACAGTTACAGATGACCAGAAGACAAGCATCGAAATCGAACAGCACGACCAGTTGAAATTATCAATTATGGTTCACGCGGGATGAATTAGAGATCATTTTTCCTGCCACGGAGTTGAAAATTGCACACAACGCTGCATTCGCGCTGAACGCTTTGTATGCGCTGTCATACTCGCGCTAGGTGGTAGTAACAAATTGTTTGAAGAATTAAAAAAATATATATTTATTTAATTTAGCTCTATTTAATATAAAGCTATTTATTTAAAAAGTGCAAATTTATACGTACAATGGTGTGACTGATTTACAAGTATGAACTATAAATTGAATAAATTAATTGAATCAGAAATTTTTTTCTTTTTTGATATAAACGAAGGATACTGAACAGCAGAACAGAGAAACAAACTATCCGGCTTCCCTGGGATAAAACAGTAGCCATAATATCAATAACTCATGGTTTGTTTGGGTTTGAGTGAAAAGATAAAGGGCGGAAATGGAGGTGAAAGAAAATGAAAGACAGAGAAATTTTACCTAAATTGTTTGGAATAGGTAAAAATGGGAAGATGTGGAAATAGGAGTGAAATTAATTTTTGTTATTTGTAATGAGTGAAATTGGTTAAGAGGAAATGAAATTGAATAAAATTATTATAATATCCTTGAATATATTATTAATTTTTGTAATAATATTAAATTTTTATTAAAATATTAAACATGTTTTCTAATCTTATTTTAATTAATAAATATTTTATTATTTTATATTTTCAAACTATCTACATTTATTCCATCATATTTTTTTATTTTTAATTATTGTAAATTTTATATGTAAAGAATAATTTCACATTTTAATTTTATTTTAAAAGAGAAACTAAAATTTATTTAAGAATTGTTCTTAATAAAATATAAATAAAAAATTTATGTCAAATTTTACACTTATTATTTCTATATTTGCATTTAAAATTTAAAATTTTAAATATTTAATAAAATTTTAAAACTTTGCACTATAATTTTAAAATATCTTTTGGGAAAACAGAATATTATTAATTCCACATCTACATTTACTTTTTATTTAGAGTTTTCTTATCAAAACTACCTACATATGGCCTTCCCATATTATTCAACTTCTAATCAAGATAAATGTACCATTAAATGAGGTTAATCACACCATTGTAAACTCTCCAAATAACTTCATTTCAATCATGCATTACAACCCTGTCAATATCTACAATTACATTTCCTCCTCTCAATAATAATATGCTAGTTCATGAATTAAAATATAGTACCAAAAAACAGTATGGTGTAAATATAACACTTTATATTTATACAAGTCTTACCTGAATTTCAGTAGACCTAGTACACAACGATAATATGACATATTAAGAGAATCATATAACACATAAATATAATACTATCATTTGTCAAGTCTCGCTCCATATTATCTTCAAAATTCTACTAATTATACACAAATATTATAGATGACATTATACATATTATCTAATCACATGCTATAGTATCATGAATATAAAAAGTCATCATCAAATGCAATACTCCAATCCTATTAATGACCAATACAGATCAAAAACATATTCATAAAGTCTTGGAGCAAAAGTACCTACAACATTTAGAAAATATTATTAGAATCCATCATTCTGCCAATTGCAAAATCAATTATTATGATAACAATGAATGAATATTAATATATGCAATGTCAAAATAAGTATCAAGAAATGTTTCACACAAATTGTTTAACAACAAACAAGTTCATAAGAGAACAATAGCTACTCACATTACCAATCTTTCATCCAAAAAAGGATCATTTGGTTGCACTACCATTGTCTCAGTCAACTCCTGCACTCACCATGAGTTGATACAAGACCTGGAGCCGTACATTCGGTGGAACACCAAAAAATTACCTCCTGACCTTTTCATTTTTGCATAAGAACGTGTACCACTTCAACTGAAAATTCTAGGGAACTCCTAGGTTTTCCAGCTCTTGCCAAACTTCTACCTCATTATAATAGCGAGGTTTACTACTCTGGAGGAATGACAGATTTCCTTCAGCTATATCGGCATGTCTTTTTGCCACCTCTTTCATCACATTCGTCAATTTGTTTATCCCTATGTCTAGCCTTTCATACCTTTCTTGAATCACATTAACCATGGGCGCCTTTTTTTTAGAACTTTTTGAGGATGAGGTCCCTTGTGATTGAGTTGAAGGATTTGAAGGAGTATACTCCTGAGAGTGATTTAAGGGAGCACTCTGAGGACTAAATACATTATCATGTTATGTGAAATTCGAAGCCTCACTTCCCTATGTCACATCGAAATCAGAGTTAAATTCAAAGTTGTCATTAAGGTCCAAGCCTTTTCTCTCCCATCTACAAACTTTGTCAATCGAAGTCTCAGCACGTGCACCCGTTGCCCTATCCCTAGCAAAGAGCTCTAACAACTTGTCATAGAGTGATGGGAGTGCATTTCCATTTTTGAGCTTCTGGCTTCTCCTGAAAATATACTTTCTGTTAGATAAACATTGAATTGGAATTATAAGATGCAATGCCCTTCTACATTTAATACTAAATAAAATAATTCTTTCAACCATATAGCAAATAAAATCAGAGAGTTATGACAATTAACATGCAAAAATGGTGTACACTATTTTCCTATGTCTGAATGGTATATCATGTTATATGACTTTTTAAGCAACTTTACAAGTAACTGATAACCTTCAAAAGTTTTATGTTATAGAATAGAAATTTAACATAAAATACGTGCTTATATAAACATATAAGGAAGTCAAGGAGTACATCATCATATACATATGTCACATCAGCCAATTATGAATCTATACGTATCCTGTAACAACATAAATAAAATTTAGGATCACACGTATTATTTAGGGTACTTGATTTATTATGGAACAAATCTTGTTCCAAACTTCCTACTTAGCTTCAAGCATATTGGTCATTGGATTCTATGTAATCTCACTTCACCTGTGAAATAAGTCGTAGCACTCGTTAAAGTGTTCTTTCAATATTCGCATCCTGTTTTTTAAATGATGCCTCTGAAGTAATGGACTAATTGATTGATTAAGCTCCACTACGACGGTGGCATAAGTCATGGAAGTGAAAGTGCCGTCTGGACAATTTCCTTTGTGTACCTCTTCTAACAATGCATCCAGTAATGCTGAATCCATCTTTGTTGTCCATCGTAAGGTGTCCTTTAATGATCCCTCTCCTCGGCTGTTGGATTTCCTACTTTTTGGTATTATTAAATTGCAAATTATCATACAATCAAGCAATATGAATTAGTATAGAGGATCGTCAAATGTATATCACAATAAGAAGTTAATTCATAATTCACAACAATAATTGCATGACAAATTTAAGTTATACTTTAGAACTACACTTATGTCACAATGATCGTATCCATCACCTTACAAGGTACTCAAGCTAACTAAAAAGAAAAATTTTGTGCATGATAAATATATAACACATTTATGGAAGCAAATTTCAATTCATAATAACACCCTACACACATATATATGACAGTCACTTTTAGCATATATAACCATTATATTAGGTCTATGTTATACATAGGATCACTCAATTGACACCTTCACAAGTGATACAACTCGTTCATTCTAAACATATGTTACAAGGATAAGATCCTGTTTCAGTCATAAAGGTCACATCCATCACATCACAGTTAATACAAAGCTTTAAAAAATAGAATAAACTATTTAAGACAAGCTCTGTTCATAGTCATTCCACATATGGGTGGCTATATGTTCCTTAAGAATGTGTCCTTCCCTGTAATCTTCCTTGGTATTTTGTGTTTCATGCTCCCTAGTGTCTTTTATTTCACTCTGCAATAACTCATGATCCACTTTATCCATCAACCATGAATCGGGATCAACATCTATCAAAAAATTATGCAGTATACAACATGCAATGGTGATGTCTGTCATTGTCGCAAAAGGGTAATAAGGTTCTGTTCCATTAGCTATGATAGGAAAACTCTTTTTAAGGACAGTAAATGCTTTTTCAATTACATTTCTCAATGAAACATGTCGATGATTAAATATCTCTTTTGTATTCTGGGGACCACATATAGTGTATTCCTTTAAGTGATAACAAACACCTCTATACAGTGAAAGAAGTCCTGCTTTCAAAGGATAACCTGCATCTCCTAACCAGAATTTTTCTAGAATATATAGCAATCATGCAAACAACCATCACAACGTCAGTGTCATTATAAGAAGAACTGTGCGTAAATGATTGTTATATTATCTTTCAAGCGAATGCCATATTACAATATATCTTACCTCTAGGAATTTTCAATTTATCTCCTTTTTTATTCAGTGCATGTTTAAGAACCCTAAAATCTGATGCAGTTCCTTCCCACCCAGATAAAACATATGTGAATTTCATATCGAATGAACAAACTGTTAACATATTTTGTGTAGGATAATCTTTTCTTCCTCATAAATGAGAGGCATTTTCTTTTGGTACATTGACTCATATATGAGTGTCATCTAAAGCTCCAACACAATCTTGTATTCATTAATTTTTGAACATTGGGTTATACAAAGACTATGTATTGTCGACTATAAATGAGAATTATACATTGGGTTAAACATATATAACTAATTACATTACCTTGAAATAAGGATAAAACCTATTATTATTGAATATCTGAGAAGGAATCTTTGAACCTGGAGGTTGCACAAGATACTCATCCCTAAGCATTACAATAGCTTATAAGACATTATGGAAGTGACGACTAATTATCTCCCAAGATCGATGGAAGAAAAAAGATATAGTCCTATTCTTAACGCTATATGCTAATATGTGTAAAAATTGAGCAACTTGTTCCTCCACTGTTAAATATATGGAATCTCTCACCCTACCTGTTGCTTTTAACTTTTCACACAATTGATGGAAAGCATAGGGACTCATGCACAACAAATTATGACATTTATCAAGTTCTAATAAGTTATGTAACAGTTGTTGTCGCATTTGATCTTTTGAGCCAGTGTCATCATCAATATGTTTCTATATACTGGATGCTCCCAATTATAACAGTTGCATATATTAAGCAGTATAGCATGTCATGTAACTAACACACATTTGACACATTCTTTCACATTCTTCCTTTGTATCAACACTAATTAAATTATGTTCTTCCTCTTTCTCTTCGTACACATCATTCTCATTATCGTCCATTGTCACTTGTAAAATACTCCTAATGTGCAATTAATAAATATATAAACTTGATTAATATAATAGCAATGAAACTATATATCCTACCTAACTATATATCATACATATCTCAAACTAATAGCTACCACAAATTTTCACAACATTTTATATTACTGATGAAATCATTGCAAAGCCTAAGCTAACAATGAATTTCATTAAACACTACAATGAGACAATAGATTGATGTTCAAATAACAATCAAGCACATATCTAACCATATTGATGGAGATAACATGTGGAATGGATGCAAGTTTACCTTTTATAATGGGGAGCAAAAACTTCGAATCTAGTCTCCAATATACTTGGATAGAATTCTTGCCGTTCTGTGTGAAATTTAGATTCCCTGCAAAAGAAATAACAGACATAAAACTAAAATGAGTAAATCTAATAAAGGCACTTATTTATGGGTTTATTATTTTCTGCCGTTTATAATTAATTATTAATCCCAGACACCATAGTAAAATAGTTTCTTCTTTATATGAGGAGAAAATTCACATACTTTTCAGGATGCTACATCAGTAACATCATAATATGTCATTCAGAAATGGGCAATGTTACTTAAGGGTTTTGTTAATTTTTTCATGTTTACTCATATAATTAAAAATTCAAATGATAATATTATATTATGATATAATATAAAATGATTTTAGTCCATACAAAATAAACACATTAAAATATATAATTATGTTAGGAAAATAAAATTTTTAAAAATTTAAAAACCTTTATTTAATTCATTTTCAACCTATTACAAAATTTGAAAAATAAATTAAAAAAAGTGTATAGATTGTTGAAGATTTTATATTCTATATAATGTCATCAATTAGAATTTTATTACTCATTAACATATTCTTTTTCTTCTATTTAATAATGTTATGCTTTTATGATTAGTTTAGCACATAAAATTTAAATACACTAATTTAAAAGATATTTTTTAGTTGCACTATTAAGCATATCTTATTATCTTTTTGAAGAAAATTTAGGTGATATTTCACAAGTTTTTATTATAAAATTTTTAAATATAATTTTATATGTATATTATTTTTCAATTCAATAATTATTATTAATTAATTACTTAATTTAATAATCATAAAAAATTAATTATATAAATTTTAAAAATTAATACAAAATTATTGGAGAGTGAACAAAAGGTTATACTTCATTATTTTTTTAGCTTTTTCTTGATCCTTTAAACATTGAATTCATATTCATATTGATATTTTATGATGTTTTATATGATAGAGTAAAAAAATCTGATAATGCACGAATTTTCTTTATAACAATTCAAATAGATGTCCTGTAAAATGATAAACTTATTATAACTATTTTTAAAATGATTGATCTTCTATACAATTATTATTTATTATTAATATTTATTAAATACTTAAAATTCGATTAAAGTGATATTTATACATATATTACATGACATCAAGTGCTACGTATGTCACCACCAATTTTATATGATAAACTAATTGTAAAAAGAAGAAATGTGAATATGAAGAACAATACACTTCCATTTCAGTCAAAATTCAGAATTTGGAACATATATCTAGCCAGTATAAATATCAATGGAAAGAAAGAAAGAGAAATAATTGAGACTAATTTTATCAATCTAAAAAAAATTATTTAATTATAATAATCAAGAACAAATTTATTTAAAAAAATCACTATTTATGTGCTAGGTCGGCTTCCTATCCTGATCTCGAGTTGAGCCCAACCTGGGCTGACCCGACCTGAATCGAGAGGTTCTCGAATCATCGTAGCTGCACCCGCCGCTCGAGGTCAGAGTCCAACCCAGTCCATTGTTCAACCGCCGACTAGCATGGATCTAAGCTGTTATTCACCCATACAGGAAACCAAACAAACTCCAAAGGTCAGATTCCCACCATGATTGACCATTCTCCGCCGCGATGCAATCGGCACCACCCTTGCAACAATCAGCTAGCAACATAAAACAATGGGCAAATATCGCAGGTTTTCAACTAAGTATACTTGTTTTCAGATCTCCAAGGGACACGCTAGCACAGAGGGATGGAATCCAGTGGCTAAAGCAGGAGAAGAGCAGATTCTTGTAGAAAATTGTATAAGATGAAAATATTGAAAGCAATTTGAAAAAAGAGAAGAACTGCAATGCAGATCGGACACTGAAAGCTTACCTGATGTCAGATGTGAGCCAATTGCGAGCAGTGGAAACGATGTTGATCTGGTGGCCAGGTTAGCGGTGGTCTCAATTATCGAACGCAATTTAGGAGCTTAACAGTTCTTCAACAAAAAGGGCAATAAAGGAATGCAGGGAAAATTGACCATTACATTTCATTTTCACCTCATATCGGGGGGAAATATTACCAATGGACCCTACCATTATTTTCACTTCTATTTACACCCCTTAAATTTCACCCCTTGTCCAAACAGTCGAAATCGTAAATTTCACTTTCATTTATGCCCCTTCTTTTACCCCCTCCCACTTACGCCCGTTCCAAATGATGGCTAACCGAGATTTTAAATTCTTAAAAGGACTACAAAATACTTACAATGGAGATTGATCACACATTTCTTTTTTTGCAAGAACATCCACACAAGAGTTTACTTCTCTATAGATATGTATGATCTGCTTATAAATTTTTTTTGAGAGATTCCTACATTCAATCGAAAAAAGATTAATTAAGTTATTTTCATTTTGATTATTTGATACAACTTTAACCACTATATCTATATCAAGTTGAATATATAGTTTTATAATATTTAATTGAATAGCTAATTTCAAGCCTTCAATCAATGCCCATAATTTTGCAATAACAAAAATTATCCTTTCAAGACCTTTCGAGAAATCTATGATCCATCTACTGTATAGTCCTTTATGAAGTCACTAACACCAAGCAACCCTATTATAGTAGAAGAAGCCCCATCCATATTGAGACAAAACTAATCATTTTAAGGAGCTCGCCATTTCACCCTTATTGTAACTTTGTGGATATTATTAGTAGTCTTACTGTTACATAGAAATTTATAAGTTTCTAATACTTGGTCTTTAATTTGTTGAGTCAGAGACAAAGCAGTAGCATTATTCAATAAATCCTACCATTGTTCATAACAACCTTGTTCCAAAAGATCCAAATACATCATAAAGCAATGCCAAAGATTTATTCTAAGGCACATTTAAATAAGAATAGGCAGATGAACTTTTACAATTTGAAAGTGTCCAATCATGTAGATTTGAATCAAAGAAACAATGTATACATAGAGGCATATTTAGTTGACATCAAACTATCTTTGTAATCAATCTCTAAACAAATGTAGCTGAGTTTCCTTATCAGTCTAACAAAGAGAACATGTAAGATCAATATTCAATCCTTAGTGGCTCAACATAGAAAAGGTTAGCAAACTATCATGTAGCATGAGCTATATTAGAGTTTGATTTAAAAGAGGTAAACTTAATTTCTAGATCCATGTTACATTAAATTTTCCTTCATTCAGCATATTTTCGGGATATGATCTAATTGTTGAATAAGCTAAATTCAAGAAAAATTGACCATTTTGAGTTAATCCCTATACTAATTCATCATTTCTTTCATTCTCGAGATTAACATATATAGCATTAATAGAAGTAATAACATCCTTTTCAAAAAAATTAGATAACATATTAGTACTCCAAATTTTTACACCAATCAAAAGGTCACATACATTCCAATTTCCTTGAGTTCTATCAAGAGGGCCCTAGAAAAATTTTCTAAGAGGTCCCAATCTTGTCCAATTATCATCCCAAAAAGTAGTATTTTTCCCATTATATGTGATCCATCTAATTCCTTTCAAAAGAAACTTGTGAGTTTGTCTCATTACTTGCCAAATTGGTTAAGAGAAACTTCTAGGTTTATTTCTATTATGAACATATCGATGATAAAGATATTGGAATCAAGGTTTTGATCTATCTTTTAAGAATCTCGAGCTAAGTTTGGTGATTTAGGCTAAATTTTTGTAGTAGATCTTTTGAAGACCTAGCCATCCTTCATTTAAAGGTTTTATAACCTTGTCCTAACCCACTAAATGCATTTTCCTTTTATCATTAGTTGAATCCTATAAGAAATTTTTTGAGATATTCTTAATTCTATTACAAACCTTTTCAGGCAATAAAGCACATTAAAGAAAATGACTAGGAATAGCTTGTATGACAAGTTTGATAAGAACCTATTTACCTGCCAAATTCAAAAATTTTATCTTCCACTTGCTTAATTTGGATTTCAATTTATCTATAATATGATCATAATAACTACCTCTAACTTTAAATTGAAATGGAATTCCAAAATACTTCCCTGATTCCTCAATACTTTCAAGATTAAGAGTAGTAGATACATATTGCTCAGTGAACTCAATAGTATTCAGGAAAAATAAATTTTTGACTTGATATGATTTACATCAAGTCCGGAAGCATTTGAAAAACATTCTAGCATATTTTGAATAGAAATAGCTTTTCTAATATTTGCTTTTACAATCAGAATAACATCATCAACAAAGAAGAAATGAGAGAAAGCTAATCCTATTTTTTATGTAGCTAGAGGAGACCAATTGGTAGCTCCTACCTCTTTGTTAATAGAAAATCAAGGAATCTTATACATAAGATAAAGAAATATGGAAAAATCAAATCTCCTTGCCTAATGCCTCTTGAAGGGGAAAAAAACATATAATTTGCCTCTATTAAACAAGATTGATATGTTAGAGGAGGAAATATAACTCGTAATGAGTTATTTGAGTTTGGGTAGGAACTTATAATTCTTTCAACTTAGTTTCACTCAATTTTATCATAAACTTTTTTGAAATCTATTTTTATTATCATGAAACCTTTTTTACACTTCTTCTTTTTAATAACATGGTATAATACTTGAATAATAACAATATTGTCATTTGCTTGCCTTCGAGGAACAAAAGCCCTTTGAAAGGAAGAAACAAGCTCATCTAAGTAGGCTTTAATTAACTCAAAAAAAAATTTCATAAAATTTTATAAATTATAGTGCATAAACTTATAGGTCTAAATTGATTAAAAAATTCTAGTCTTTTAACCTTGGGAATCAAAACAAGCAGAGTTTTATTTAAATAATCAAGAACTTGACCAATTATAAAGATTTGTTGAATAATTTTGATAATAGTTCCTTTAGTAATTTAACAAAATTTTTAAAAAAAATCATGGATGGAGACTATCAACACCTAGAGATTTCCTTGGTTTTTATGAAAAGATAGCCTCCATTACTTCCCTTTCTTCAAAGATAACAATAAAGTTATATTCAATATAACTAGGAATAACACCTGACCAATCAACACTAATTTAAAAAGGTGAAAATTGAACCTGATTTGAAGAAGTATAAATATTGACAAAAAAAACTTTGAATTATATCCATGATTAAAGGAAGGTCAACAATCCAACTATTATCATTATTTTTCCTTTTTATCAATGTAGTTATATAAAAGAAATATGTATTTCTATCTCCTACCACATACCATTCCATCTTAGATTTCATTCTCCAAAATTCTTCTTCCATAGAAAGTAAATGCTGATATTCTTCTCCTAGAGACTTTTTAAGTTGGCTAAGATACAATGAAGGCCTTTCAACTAATTTTATCTCTGCCCCTATAATCTAGCCAATGTATGTTTCTTTCTATTAAAGATATAATTAAAAACATTTTTGTTCTAAATTTTCATAAACTTAACAAAATTATTAGTTATAATTTGTAAATAATTTATATCATTATCCTAGCATAATCTAACTATTTAAGAAAAAGGAGGGTGGGAATACAACATTGGTTCCATTCAAAAAGGTCAAAAAAGTCCACTAACTTAAACTAAATTAAGGTTAATCAAAATAGGATAGTGATCTAAATAAGTATAAGTAAGATGTGAAATAGCATAATTTGGGAACTCAAGAAGCCAATCTACATTTGCATAAACTTTATCAAGTCAGCTTGTATAGTGTTTAGGGCTTCACGCGAGTTGGACCAAATGAAAGGTGGTTTAAAGAATCTCAAATCTATCATATTACAATTATCTAAACAATTTATCATAACCATAGCCTTTTGATTATCTATAGGCTTCCCACCAAAATTTTCAAAACTAAAGATAACATCATTAAGATCACCCATTAAACACTAAGGCATAGAATGTAAGTTAGCAATATGCATCAGATTATCCTATAGTCTTATACTATTATAGATAGCACTAAATAACCATGGAGGATGATTACGAACTTGGATCACTAGATGAATCTCTTGTTCAGTAGAATTCAAAGCTTAACATTCCATATTATCATCTTTCCAAAGAACCTAAATTCCACTAGCTAGTCCAATAGTTTTTGAAATAGCATAATGGTTAAATGGTAAGTCAACACACACACTTCTGGCTCTATCACCAAACAGCTTTATTTCTGTCAAAATTAACATGTTTGGACTATATTAAGAAAGTAAATCTCTAAAAGCTTTACAAAAATTAGGGTTTCTTGCTCTCCTACAATTCCACAATGAAATTCTCATCTTAAAATCATAGGGAAGAAAACAATTTATAATAGTTCTTTCAAGAATTGGTTAAGGTCCCTTTCATGGCTATTCCTCTGTTGACATCTATGGATTGTTTAGCATTCGAGTTTCTGATGGCTCAAATGCTATTTTGTGACTAATAAGGTTTAATGCTAGCACTATTTTTGATATCATATTTAGGTTGAATGTTAAAGTGGATTTTGCTACCATTAATACCTAAGCTGTAATATCCTTAAAGTAATATTTAAAATTTAAATATTATTATTATTATGATTTTCTTATCTAATGGAGATGTCATTTAAATTTATTTGGATTTTCAAGATTTTAGAAGGGGAAGTTTATAGAATATAAATACCAATTTTGCTGAATGATTTTGGTTCATTTAATTTATAATATTTAAAGATTATTGGAAGGTAAGATTTGGATTTTTTTTCTTATGTGAGTAGGAAGGAGTCTTATGAAATTAAATTTCTTTCTAAATGAATAAAGGGTCAAGATTCATTAAGTTAGAAAATGAAAGGGTGAGATTAAAGAAGAAGATATGACCTCATAGGTGTGAGAAGCACCAAATCAGAGCCCAAAGCTCTTTTAATTTTATTTTTCCCTTTCTCTCCCCTTTAATCAGCCATTCCTATTTCTCTCTCTCCGTCCTTACGCTCTTTCTCTCTCTTCTTCTCCCCCTTTCTTCCAAGTTGTGATCACTATTCTTCAACATGTCACTGCCAGAAACTGTTGTTGCTAGTTATTTTATCTCCTCATGTGTGCGTTCCTATTTCTCTTTTCTTTTTGTTGTTATGAGTTACAGTGAGAGAAAGATGCAAGAATCGAGAGACACTAGTGATACCATGTGTGCTCCAGCCATTTCTCCTACTATCGCATAGTTTAAGCTTCCTTCTCTAGCTTAGTTCTGGCTAACTATAGCTCGTGGGAGACAAGAAAGATGTTAAAGTTGAGGGAGACAATAGCTAGGTGTCAGACTTCTTGATTTTCGATAAGATTCACCATTTTCCGACAACGTGAGCTACTAGTAGTTTCCTCTGGTGATAGTGAATTGATTTGCATTATAAAGTTTTAATTTTTTATGTTATTTTGTTGATTAATCCAAGATATTTGTTTTATACATATTTGCAATACATGATGAAGCATGATAAAAATATGATTTTAGTATTATAAGATACTGATATAGGCTAGATATATATATATATATATATATATATATATATATATATATATGTATATATATATATGTATATATATGGAGCTTTTGCATCTAAAAAATGAAATCTTTATGTTATAGAAAGCTGAAACATCACATTTACAATACTAATTTTAGATTTGGGATTGCTCTAGAGATATTATTTATGTTTAATCGAGATAATTGATAATAGTTTAGAAAGTTATAGTTTTTACATCATAAAGTGACTAAATAATGTAAATGAGATCATCTTCAGGTATTATATGATATTATTTCCAATAATAATTGTGATTGTGAGCAAGTTTAATTGTATGATTGTGGCCTTGCAAAATAAAAATTCTATGATATAAATTTTTAGAATACTATGATTAAGGTAATGACAAGGTCTTATATTTTCACATTTTGAGGGATTCCATGTTGATTTAAGAAAACCCTTGTTTTATATTATTTGGGTACTTGGTATAGTATTTATCAAAAAAAGAAATTAAATGATTTAAATAGCTAGTATATTGTAGATGCAAATTAAGATTTGAGATTATTGGAAGGAATGTTGATTTATTCATAAATCATTCTCGTAAATTATTAATAGGAAGAAGAGAGCAAAGCTGAACTTAGATACTTCAAGAATAAATGAAATGGGTGAATTCTATTAGGTGAGTATATATCCTACTATAATTTAATGTTTTAATGATAAAGTGTTTAAATGCTATCAACCATTATTCCTCTTATAACTGATATGGATCGTATATCTATTCACCTATGAATCCTAAATAATAAAATTATGGATTATGATATATAGCATGAAATCAATCACGTGGGTACGTATGATAAAAATTTAGGAAAGATACTTATGATAAGTTAGTAATTGTCTATTTGAGAAATGTTGTTTAGACAGCCTTGTGAGATAGGGTGATCATCATCATCGATCATTGATTAACTAAGGCTAAAATGTGATGGTAATGATATCCATGATATGATTAGAAATGTACTGTTACATGTATGTGGGAAATTTTATCGTGATTAGTAGTGTGAGATGAGTGATTATTGTGATTGGACATATAATGTCACTTGTTAATGCTTACCAAAATAGTAGATTATGAAAGTGTATGATGTTAATGGAATATGGATTAATTCTTATGGCCATGCAAGAGAGCATAGTGGTGCTAATATATATTGTGTTATGTATTCTAATTTGTCCCGTGAGAATAGAATGATTGCCTATATTAATATTACATTGAATCTTGTGATTTGTAAAGCTAAGCTCTATTGTACATTATTATAATGTGAAATGTGCCATGAGTGACAATTGAAATGAGAAATATGACAGGGACGATGACATGAAAATTGGATGGATATTTCTGATAAAAAGGTGGGTAGGGTATAAGATTGGTTCGAGAGGAAAAGGATGGATAGCTTATAGAAGGTAAAAGGATGACCCCAAAGACAAAAGATAGATACATGTAATTTTACTATGATTGATATGTATTGTGATGTGACATAAAAACTTATTTATAATTGAATATTTTTTTATGAGATCGTGATGATGTGATTGTGATTGAGCCATTATAGCTATTTGTGCATGTGATAATCTCCCGGAATGGGTGTGCATGATATGATAATAATACTGTGTATCGATGAATGGTTGAGATATTTTGACTTGTGATGATAATTATAAAGTTTAAGCTATATGCAGGGCTCGATTCTTTATATCTCAGAACTTAGGGAGTACATATTGCATTTATCTTATTTTTAAATACTTAATTAGCATGTAAAGTTTTAAAATATAATTGAATTGAGGTTTAGTAGCAGATATATGCTCATTGAGTTCTCGTGACTCATTCCTTTTATTCTTTTTCAATACTTTCAGGTTAAGATAAGAGTACTAGATGCCTTGCTATATTCATGGAGAATCAAAGACGATTTGGTTGAAGGATTTTGACAGTTGGATTAAAATCAAAGTTAGATTAGGATTAGAATTAGCATTGAATTAAAATCAGAATATGAATATAAAGCATAGGTTGATTCAACACATGATATGTTGAATCGTTTATTTGTGTATAATTATATACAGTGAGGTTATGTGGTATTATGCATATTATTGAGGCTGTCGCACTTGAAGTATATACAAGTTTTGTAACTTAAGGCAAGTGGCCCTCCGGAGGTTCGGAATATAAGGGAAACTTTGTCTATTTTTCTATAAAATTTGTAATATAATTTAAGTTCCAATGGAAATAGATAGATTTCCATTGGTAGAATTAATAAAATTAGTGATGAAACTAGTGGATACTAGGTATCAGAATCTACACCGATTACGATCGAGTTCAAGTCATGACATAAGCTCTTTTCCAATTACTCAGGATTTCCATTATTATCAAAAAATGAAGAAGATTGATTCTTTCAATTACCAATAGAAGATAATTCCTTTGTCTAATTGTTAGAGATTCTGCCAAAGCTTGCACATGTTATAGCATTGATGTTGGCCTTATCCTTAAGTGCATTATATTTTGTGTTTCCTATCATGGCTTGTTAACTCAGAACATATATTACTATGCCTACTACAATTAGAAGTGGAAGATCATCTAGTTTAACTTTTGCTACAATTAAGATTGGATTGGTCTATGCATTTTTTAGCTTTTAGTCTATCCATAATGGAAAGTTTAGTAAATTTAGTGGGCTTTCCCCCATTAGATTTGGGTTTATTAACATTATATGTCCTTTATAAATAATGCCCTAACTTTCCACTAGATGTTGATAGGAGCCGAATGCTAAAAGTTTGAATGTTCTTAAATGTTCCTTGATCTCCATGCATTCCTATTCCTATTAAGCTATTGCTTGAGCTCCATGCTGAGATTTGAATAATTGCTCCTCCGAGGGAAATTGGATGACATATTTGGTAATAAAATTTAGAGGAACATAGTTTTTTATGATATCTAAATGAACATTACTTAAAGGAAAAATTTTTGGCACCATATCAATTGAACACTCATTTACTTTAAAAGAGTTCTCTATTGGACTTCTTGTTGAGTCACCAATATTTTTATTATCATACACTACCAATTATATATTTGATTGAATTGGGACTATACTTTTTTTTTTTTGTAGTGTATTTAATTTAGGGTTCCTAGATGGTGATTCTCTAGAAGATATATGATGTTTAAAGATAGCTACCCTATCTTGAGACTTTTGACCTAAGTACCCTTATTAGGATTTCGAAGTTAACCAATTTTTATCTTAACTTTCATAATGCCCAAGGAATTTTCAATTTATTTTTATACATTATCATCTTGTGACATTATTTTTTTACCATTTTTTACTGTAAGCTTTGTATGAAGGACTATTAACCATCCTCTTGTTCTATCGAAAGCTTAGATTAGGACAAGGTTTTTTTAGTTGCTTTAGAGTCTAAAGTAATAGGCTTTTAGTATAAAGATATGGAATATAGGTATAGCCAAACTTGTTGTTTAATTTTTCCACATGATTGATAAAAGTAATTTAATCCTTCATATTCAATAATTTATTTAAGACTATTAATTCTAAGTTTTCTAGGTAGGGGTTTTCCTAAATCAACTTGGATACAAAGTCTAGCATACCTACCACACAATTCCAGGGCCATGATTGCATAAATATGTAGCATTGGTCCTATCATGCTAGCAATTTCCTTTAGGGCTACAAGATCATAATACTTAACTAGAAGACCTAAAAGTCTAATCCATATTGCTATGGATTGGAAAGAGGCTGAAGAAATTAAAAAGTTTAGAGCCCATTTCCTGATGATAAGAAAATGGCTTGCTATTAATCATGGACTTTCTTTTAAAATAGTCTGTAAATCTTCATTTATAGAAAATCTTGTAATAAAATAACCTCGTTCTAGATCAATAATATCCATCTTACCATTGGGTTTCCATAAATTTTACAATTTCCATTTTAAATAATGAAAACCCATAATTTTACCAAATACTTTAATAATTAAATATTTATACCATTGTTGGTGAATCTAATTCTTCAAGTCAGCTAATAAAGATACTTTGATTTCATGATCCTCCAAAAGTTCTTTTTTTACTCCATTGTCTGACACTAAATTTTAATCCATTTTGAGTCTTCAATGAACGCTCTCTAATACGTATCGGGAATAGATCCAATAAGAGAATCTTTGTATGATTTTGGATTTCTAGTTTGTCCAATTAGCATAGTTGAAATTTGATTGAAAATTGCCTTGTTCTCCTCTTTATATTTATGAGAGTTTTTGATTTTTTTTGTTTCTTTGTTGAAGAATATTTTCTTCCTTAATAGAACACTTCGACATGGTTATTGTACACAAGTTTTTAGAGAAATCTCCAATTGAATTAGAAATACAAGCTATTAATAATTGTAATTTTTAAAGTTAAATCAAATTCAAGTTCCAGTTATAGAGATGATGAAAATATAAAATTTTTCTATTAATAAAATTTTATTTCAAATAATCTTAAAAAATTTAATATTAAATAATATTTAATAGAATATTTGTTACTTAGACCAATTTACTTTCTATCTAAATTTAATATATTATAATTATTTAATTTTTTATATTCTTTAAATAAATAAATAAATTTATAATTTATTAATAAACTATATTTAACATTTATTTTAAAATTTTTATAATTATTTATTTTTATTTAAATATATTGTATAATTTTAATAAATTATTTGTATATGTCCATATAGTAATCATATATTTACTATTATTATAATTTATATTATCTATTTATGTATTTATTTAAAACTCTTCCACCTATAAATTTCTCTCACAAAACAAAAAAATTCCCCTCCATAAACAACTTTCAAAAAAATTAATGTGAAAAGTATTTAATGGAATGTTTATTATTTTCATATTTGATTGGGCTAATTTATTTTATTTTTAAATATAATAAATTACAATTATTTAATATTCAATACTCTTTTAAATAAAATTTTTTTTTACAATCTACTAATAATTCATATTTAATTTTAACTTAAAAATCTTGTAATTATTCATTTTTAATTTAAAGATATTTTATATTCTTAATGAATTATTTATATATGTTAAATCATTATAATAATTTTGTATATTTATCTAATGTTATTGTAATCTAAATTATCTTTTTCTATAACTCTCTCACCTATAAATTTCTCTTCCAAAACAAAAAAAAAAAATTGCTCTTAAAATAACCTAAAAAAAATCATGTGAAAGAGCATTTAATGGAATGCCTATCACTTTAATATTTTATTGAACTAATTTAGCTTTTTTAAATTTAATATATTATAATTATTTAATTTTCAATTATCTTTTTTAAATAAATAAATTTTTTTCATAATCTACTAATAAATTATATTTAATATTTATCTTGAAAATTTTATAATTATTTATTTTTTATTTAAATACATTTTATATTCTTAATAAATTATTTATATATGCTCATATTATGAATCGTTATAGTGTTCTTGTATGTTTACCTAATATTATTATAATTATAATACTTATATATGTATATATTTTACATTTACTACCACTTTATTTTTATAAAATTAATTTAATTCATAGGAAATATACATTTGAATTTTATATTATAAATATATTGTTAAAATACTTTATTTAAAATATTATCCTTATATGCTATCATTTAAATTTAATAACTATTACAATAAACTTTTTAGTTCATTTTAAATTACATTGAACTTTAATTTGTCAATTTTATATTTTAACTAATATTTTTATTAGTTAACATTTGAAATGCACCGAATTTAAAATCATTTCTATATAGAATATTTACGTAATGTAAAATAATTATTTTTTATTTAAATATGTTTTATATTCTTAATAAATTATTTGTATATACTCATATTATAAATTATTATAGTACCAATGCATAATAAGTTACAATATATTTATTGGTAAAAGGAGTGATTATTATACTTTTAAACTAATTTTAAAATATATAAATTTGATGGGATTGAATATCTGATTTCTCAGAGTTTAATTTTTTTTATTTGATTACTAATTCTAATATCCTTATTAATTTTTTCATAAAATAAAATATTTTTATAGAAAATTTAAAGAAAGAGAATAATGTGTGTATTTACGTCAATATATATATATATATATATATATATATATATATATATATATATATATATATATATCTTTACATTTCTAATTGTGATTATTTAATTGTACAAATTATACTAACCTTATAATAATTTTTTGATAACATTTATTTATGATATATGAAATGTCTATATATATATTTATTTATTTATTTTGACTAAAAAATAATTTTATACATTGCATAGAAGTTGAGCTAGTAAATATTAGAAGAGTTTACCTCTACGTTGAATCTAGTCCAACTCAATTCCAAATTACTTTGTAGCCTAATAAAAATGCTGGATATCAGGATTCTTGGGGAAGAGGGGAAAAAAAACTTAAGCCATCCGATCCAATTTGATTCTTGTAGCCTACTAAAAATGCCAGATATTAGGATGGCTGAAAAAAAAAAAAAAACGTTAAGCCAAATTTGGAATATCTCCCTTTGTACCAAGTTCGTGTCATTTGGAATTCTAGATGCACAATCTTTCGCCATGATAATGAAAAATAGAGACACCAGTGTTTAATAGTTGTCCTAATTTTTAGGGAAAGCTATTTTGTTCTCTCTTAATTTTAAAAAATTATATGAATATCCTCTTGAATGTTAAAATTTACACATATTTATTTTATACTACATTTAAATTTAAATTTAAATTTGAATATTCAATCAATAAAATATTGAAGAAGATGATTATTCATTCAAATTAAATAATATAAAATGTTTTATGGTTCAATGTATGATTTATTAAGTTTAAAGGGTTAAAAATATTTATATCTAAATTAAAATTAATTTTTCATCAATTATAATTTAATCATTTAAATTTTATCAACACATTTTTTTGCATAAAATACTTTGAAAATATGATATTATTAGATTTCAATTCTTTGATCATCTTTTCGCATTATTTGTAGTGAAAATTTTAAATTTAAATTTTAGTATAACTTTTTTATTTCAAAGAAAATTTTTGTGGATTTTAAAACTAAAAAATTTGTATAATTTCATTAAAATTCAGATAAAGTCAAAATAGTTTTTAAAAATTTTTAAGTTGAAGTTAGCTAGATTTAGCTTCTTACAAGAAGCTAGACATTGTGTCATATAATAATAGATAAATATTAAATAAAGAAATACATAAAATATTTTCATAATTCACCAAGGTCATGGCCAATGTGAAACTTGTGGCTTAGTCTTCACAAGCCTACTTAAATTTATTACTTCATATCAAATACATGATTTATTGATAGTTTAAGATTTCATATGTAATAGATCAAATATTTACAAATAAGTCTACATGTATACTACTAATAAAGTAGGGAAGTTAAATCTGTTTACTTGTCTCAACAATTTAGATTTAAACTAACTTAACTATTAACTAACCTGTGAAGTATTTTTACTATTCCAAATTTAATTATACGCTATAAAGTCCAAGAAAGTATTTTTATTTACAAATGTTATAACTATCTTATACAAAATAAGTCATAGAGAGTTTACTCCTATGATGCTTGTGGTAGAGGAACTTCTATAATGATATTTATAAAATTAAATAAATAAAAGAGTGAGTCTAAGACTAAGTAAATAATTTACTTAGTATTATATATGGAAGAATATTCACAATACTTTTTTCGTTTGGGTCTTTTTTTAATACACAAAAGTATACTCAGCTTCCATTTGAATAAGTAATAATGAATAAATAAAGTAGGAAAGCATGTAAATTTTCTTATGATTCCTAGTTGGACTTATCCTTTCATGAACCTAACCTTATTCTTTTAAATTCTACTTTATCTCTTCATAAATGATTTTCAGATCTAGTTTTATATCTTAAGAATTCATCTCCCTTTTTCACGTTTTTCATCACAATCATATCCTATCCTAAGATTTTAGCATAAGATATCTAATAAAATTGCATTAATATGCTAAATATGTAAATACATGAATATATTATTACATCATCATCATAAAAATTTCATAAAATATATAAAATGGAAAGTAGTAGGATAATAGTCAACTATATAATCCATTACAAGAGTCTGAGGATGAAAACTAGCCCTATAATCCATTATATGCATTTAGAGAGCATACTTTTTAAGATAGTCGACTATCTAATCGACTATAAGTCCTTTAAGAGTAATTCTCAAGGTTATAATTGACTATAAGTTCGAATTTTACATATATTCTGCACTTTTGTGATTCACTTGGTGTTGTTCCTTCAAGTTTCTAACACACAACATCTCCAACCTAATTTTATACACCAAAAGGCTTTAACTCAAACTTAACAAGTAAATCATGCTTCAAACTAGAATTTTCAGCAATTAATTACCAAATGGTTAATATTCATCAATTTAATTATAACTAAATTAAAATTATACAAAATTATTTAATCTAAGTAAATTGCTTACTTTCCTAAGTATAAAGGAGAAAATCAAAAATTGGATGTTTAATTCTAAATTAAAGGACTAGTGTTAAGAATGCTAAAATTCTTAATTTTCTTCATCTAGAGCTAGGTTATGTAAACCAACAGACCAAAAATCTTGAATTAAAAGGAATTACCTTTATCTAACTAAGAATACTTGATGAAAGCTTGAGTTCTTGGTTGGATCTTGTTGAATCTACTTAAGCATGAAGAAGTTGAATGGGAGAAAGGGAGTTAGGAGAAGAAGATGATGAGAAAAATGTAACATATGGAAGTTGTAGGAATATTTAAAGGGGAAAAATGGCAATTTAGTAATTAATTGATTAGGCTAAGAGTAATAAAAGAAATCAAGGATTTAAATCTACTCCATATATATTTACTCACTTCTAACTGCACACTAGTTTCTAATTATTTTATTTCCTCCTATTCTTACTATTTTACTCTTTCTTTGTCACAAATATCCTATTATTTTTTTTATAAAATTCTCATTATAAAAATAATTAACATAATTAAATATCTGTTTTCATACACAAAAATTATTCTAATTATTTTTAATTTTCTAAGGGGTGTAGCAAATATAAAGGTTAAATTAAATTTTTAATTTCATCTATTATTAATGTAAAATATGTTACACTATTGACATATGAGAAGATGAGACATCATTAAAAAGATAATAGTGATTAAGAATTTTTAATAATAAAAAAAATTAATATTTTTTATTAACACAATAATATATGAGTAAATAATAATATAAAATTATTTTTATATTGTGATCACTCTAACTTAAAAAAATTTAAATTACTCTTAGTTATGTTTTGAGTTTTAAAGGAAAGAAAAAGAAAAAAAGATGAGCAGAGGAATGAGAAAAAGACAATGGAATAAAAAAAGGATAAAAGAAGGGATGTTACTCAAAGAATTAAAAATATACTTTATTATATTTTATCTTGAAAAAGGATTCTTAAATAGAGATTGCATATAAAACAACCACCCACTGAACTTAACCTATACCTAAAATTATTAAATAAGTGTATCTATAATATTACCATTTTCTCTTATTTGAAGTAGTATCTTATTGAATATGAAAAAAAAATGGTAATGAGTAATTTAAAATATTTTTAAATTTTAGGATGGCTAAAAGATGCTTTTCTTTTGCAACGAAGAAGGTAAGTTTTTCCTATTCACAAATATACATGTTTATACAAAAACTAAATCTCTTGAGACTAAAGCCACCCCAAGCAAATACTAGGCTTCACCTCTGCTCACCTAGCAGCGGATCTAAAAATTTGTCTTGAAGAGTTCTCTCTCTCTCTCTCTCTCTCTCTCTCTCTATATATATATATATATTAATTTTACAAGGCTCACATATATAATAAAACGCGCACACAGTGATATGTAGAAATGACAAAATTACATGCATAGATTATCTATCCCCCTCTCTTTGCAAAATTCTCACCCTTCTTTCAGATTCCCCCATTTTGGTTTCTTACATTTTTTCTATACTTACCTCTATTTTTGTAACTTCTAATTTTTTTCTATTTATGATTTGTTTAGGAGTAGAAGAAACGGAGGGAAAACAAAGAAATGGAGGATTACTTTTCCACTTTTAGTTCATTCTGTGAAGAAAAACATTTCCTTTCCTTCTCTTTTCTCCCATTCTTTTCCATCCAAACGTATTGTCGGGTAAGATGTGGTGATTGTGGAGCATTGTTTACAGAAAAGGCACTCTAATTAGTGCAAGCTATCGCAAATGGTCTCTTCAATGTAGATGGACCGCCTGTGAAGTTGCCTCCACCTCTCAAAATTGCCTAGAGAGAAGAATGTAAGTTCTTCAATTTGTTTTTCTTTTTCTTTTTAGTTTGGAAACAACATCAACCTTCTAGTGCTTTTCTATGTAACAATTGCTCGTTGAAGTTATGTAATGATTCCAGCTGCTGAAGCCAAACCTCCAACAAAATGGAAGATTTTTGCCCAAAAGAAAAAACATGTGGAAATCAGGCATTTTCACAGCGCAATGAACTTTATTAGTCATCGGAATTCTGCTTTTATGCTTTGACACTGTTCAGGCATAAACTTAAAGAAACACAAGAAAGACGAGTTTGTGTATAATGAACAATCCAGGACCTGGAAATGGAAATATGGATTTGATCATGCAAATAACGAAGGTATATCTGTTATTGAGGCAAAATTAACTTAAGGTATATGATTTACTCTTGCTTTCTTGTGAAGGAGTTTTTTAAAATTTCTGCTGCTTCAAATTCTCGAGAGCCAGTAGAAAAAAATAGATACCCTTGTTTCCTTTGTCAATGTAGGGCGCTGCAGACAAACTACATATGTTAGAATAATGATTAATTTTTCATAAGCATGGCAAACAAGCTTACCATATTTTGAAAAATCTGCAATTAGAGCGTTGTCGTGGGCTTTCAATGTTTTTGAGGGATGCATAGCATAGATTTATGATGGAGATCGTGTTAATTGGATGTTGCTGAGTTGATACGTAGATATTGTCAATCAATTGTAGGGATTCCCTTTGATTGTTGATGCTAAGGATTTCATTATATTTTGTGTCATATTTTCCATGTCCATTCATGAATGCATGCATTTCTGTGCAATTGTGGTGCATAGCTCAAATTTACGATTATGAATTTCATGCACCAATGAAAGCTACAATGACGTTATATCACTAATAAATATTGAATTTTGCCGACTAGGGGACTGACTCCTTTTTCAAAAGAAGAGAAAGTACGAACAAAATTGAAAAGCAGAAGAAAATTTGGCTACAAAACTTGAAACAAGCTGCCATAGTCGGTGCTTTGCCAAGCCATCTCTCTCTCTCTCTCCCTCTTTCACACACACAGACACCCTTCCTTTAGTTATTGAGGTTTGGAAACGGAGAAGTTAGAATCAAACATTCCTTTTATTGTGCTTAACTTTGCTGAATGTAGTCACTTCTAAGTCTAACCTTCATTCTATCTTCCTTTATACCTGGCTATACTATTCCAGGAATTTAAGCAGCATTCAAGAGAGTTAGCAAGGATGAACTTGGAAATGTAGCTGGTTAGCAGCAACTGTAACAGCCAGTGGAGGGAATTTTGACAAGAAATTGCCCAGAAGAAGTCTGCACAACAACGTAAAGGAAAAATATTGGAAGGTTGTGTACTCATCCACTTGGAGTAATCAATTTGTCTGCTGCATTGTAATTTTTCTATGCAGAAATTCCTTTCTTTTATTAAAAATAGATAATTAGTTCCCTCTGTTTCGTTTTCATCTGATTCCTTCCGGTCATGGAAGGCATGGAAGGAAAAGGGACGGGATCACAGGAAAAGTAGCATACTGACAAAGTGTTGAACAAGATTGTCTCTGAGAACACACATTAAATACTTAATGCCGGCAAGGTCTTAGTCATTGGCTAACCTCAGCTCTAATTTTTTTTCCCCACCAAAATTTTGCTAATATTTTTAATTTGTATTATCTGGATGCTAGTCTGTTAAAATGTACCATGTGATGAGAGGGGGGAAAATGATTCATAAAGGAAAGATTCAGCAATCGAAAGCAAATCGAAACCTCAGAAGAAGTCCCTGAAAAAAGGGATGTTCCAAATAGGCAAGGCAAAAGGAAATTAGTTGTTGGTTTTAAGAGAAACTTGTGGGGATTCTATCAAAATTTTGTTAATCCGAGATGTTAAATTTTCAAGCAAGACAGGTTAAGTTTCTTTCACTTATTTTAGCTTATATCTGCCTGTCTACTCTCTTTGCATGCAGTGTTTACAATGTCATACGACTTCTAGCAAAAGGTCCAGGCTACCTTATCTACTGTAACCCTACCCAAAAAATTGTATATCTCTTGTCGTTGTGTAGAGACGTGGAGATCGGTTATGTTTTGAAAATATCCCATTCATCCGATTCTTGTGGCCATTAAATAAGTATGACTTAACCTAACGATAACTCAACGGGTACATTTATCTGACAAGTACACGAACAAACGGACGATTCTAATTCTTTAAGAAAAAAGATTTATCACCGAACACTCTTTGTATTTTTTGTTCTGTCAAAAGAGTAAAAGAGTTTCACCATGATTTTGAAGCAGAACAATTTATCCTACTTCTAAACTTTTTATCAATCAAATAAAAAATAGAGGAAAAGAATGTGAGTACACCATTTGAGGTGGGATTTCTCGAACCAGTAATGTGAGATGTCCCAGTGAATGCCTTACTAAAATGGTGGCTTTCCACCGGCACAATCCGACAGCTTTATAGACAAGCGTTTCCATGAGCAAACAGGTACTTTTGACGTCTGAAATCCTTTTCAAAGGGCTGGATTTTAAAGCTTCCGCCCCCAGGAATTCTTATCAGAATCAAGAGACGGCAAGTACCATTATGATCAGAGCACTATACAAAATAATACAGTAGGCTTTCAGCAGAAAGCATAATCTAAGATAGCCGAAAGAAAATTAAGAACGATCTAAAAGAACATCACCCTCCGCATATTTGGCACAACAGAAACTGGAAGTTATAAGATAACAAAACTGAATATCTTGTCCATTTTGTTTCTCAGCCTCAATATGGATTATCTAAGCTAGCAAACACTACAAGATCACATTGCTTAACATGCATCATTGCTGTAGACTTCAAACAGGCCAAACCAGATACTGACATCAATCCCTTCTCAACTTTGTTCTTCATCTAAAACATCCCTTTCCTCTGCATCAGTTGCCATTAATTCATCAAACTTTTCAGTCTTCCCAAGCAGGATCTCGATCTGAAGTTAAAAAGAAAAATCTGTATAAATCAATCTATTATGAACCTTCAAGGCAGTAGGCAAAAAGCATTAACAATTAATGACTGGAAACAATAACTGAGAAGTTCGCAAACAGAATCTTAAGAGGTAAATTCAGCATCATGAATTTCAGCACATAAAATGCAAATTGGCAGCAGATGCCAGTGTAATAGCTTATGTTACAATAAGATAGGAAACGAAATCCAAGAGGTAGAGTGTCCCCTTACAAGCTATTTCTCCATCAGTATAGCACTTGTTAACGTCAAGCCATGATGAATAATGTTGTACTAAGAACTTCCGAAATGATCAATCATGGACTAAAGAGATATAGCATTTATAGGAGCTTCTCATTCAAGAAATGCTGCTTATAATACACATTTTGTTTTAATATGGCATATATTAAAGAAACTTGCCAATTTTCCGTGCCATTTACCTTGGCCTTTTGGACAGGTCGCCCTCTTGAGTCATCCTTGATGTCAACAGTCGAGGTCATGATCTCTGCACATGTTTAACGGCAACCTTGAATATACATAGTAGTTGATAGGTTTTCAAATATGAATAACAAGTGACTGTTGATATTCTTACTCTTCTCAACAGCCAATCCATTATTTTTGAGAATTTCAGCAACAGTCACCACCGTTGCAATAGCTACGACAAGAAAAGAAAATATGACAGTCATGATGAGAAATCAACGATAAAGAACACTGGTAAGTCATTCCTCAGATGTTGGTGGACACCAACGTCTAACCCTCACCCAACAATGACACTGCAGCTGTGCAGCATACACATGGAATAAATTCCACCATTCATATAAGACAGGCATACTTTGCTTATTTGAAATCAATTTCCTGCACAATTGGTGAACTAAAAATACATGTGTTAAACAAAACAAAAAGAATAAATTAATTTGAAATGTCAAACATAATGGAAGTTTTTTTAGACAAAAATATGTAGGGTATTTACTAGCAACTGCATCGTAAGGGGCAAGCAGGAATTACAAGGAAGCAGAAAATCTAGGCCCCCAAAAGAAAGTGAACAGAACATCAATCTATCGAAAGATTCAAAACATCCTTTGAACCTAGGGACATTCCTGAGGTAAAATAATCTCTACAATAATTTCTCTCAGAAAAAAATGTTATTTGTAAAATCGCTAAAATACAAAACAGTTTACTAAGTGCTGATCAAGTATCTGTATAAATAATCATAACATCCCAAAAAAAAATTAGAAAAAAAAAAGCACTTCCAGATAAATATAATGTGAATGTAGCCCCGAATAGAGCATAAAATGAGAAATTAAATAACTCAAAATTCTTAGTAAATAAAAAACAAATAGGCAATAGGCATTTTCGTGTGGTTTTTTTTATGGAGTGATAGAATAATTACCCATTCCAAGGGCAGAGAGTTCCACTTCATTATGCTGTTGCATGTATCTCTGCATTAACAAGTAAGTAAACTCACTGCGAGTTCCCAGATCGAAGGATTTGGAGGAGAAGGAAGACAGAGAGATACAAGAGAAAGTAAACCTTGGCGAGATTAACGTAGAAGAATAAAGGCTTCTTGGTGTTAGATACTTGAATCCGATTCTTCTTTTGAGAATCTCCACTCACGTTCATGGTGCTCACTCCCTCCGTAATTTCTTCCATTGGATTGCGGGATGAACCCTAACCCTCAAAGTGATCCCTTCTTCTCTTAGTCTCTCGCCCTCCTTCCGTTGGATCGGAAACTGTTATAGGGGAATAAGGCAGAAACAGAAAGGAGAGTTACAATAAAATATAAGTTTTTAGCTCCCTTCAAGCTCGGTTGTGGTGTGGGGTAGCATCGGTAGTTTCCATTTATTATAAAAATGCTAAAAAAGATGACTAGATATCCCCAAAAAACAATTTATTCTCTTTATGGTAAGAGGCAAAAATATCCATATCGGATTCTATCCAAATTTTAGTGAGCTTCCACCGTACATCATTATAACTTTGATAATAAAAAAGTGCGCTTTTTTCACGATAATTTCCAGTTAGTGGACGGTTTTGTGAGCCTTACTCCAAAAGACACACTTTTTAAGTTAGAATTTAACGGATAAGGGAGAATAACAAGTAAAACACGAAAAAAAAATTGTATAATTAACATTTTCAGTGGGGATAAACCTTATTATGAATTACTTAAATTTTTTTTTGCTAGGATACGTACTTGTTACTCTGGAAAGTTTCAAAGACAATTTACAACAATTGTAATTTGGTGTATATAATTTTCTTGTAGCAACGCATTAAAAATTATAATTCAATAGATGAAAATTATATTATTAAAATTTATGAAAAAAATAATTTTTTTAGGAAAGAAAAAATATGAAAAAATACACTTTAACTTTGTTTGATAATTAATTCATTATATTAACAATTAACTAATTAATTATTAACTAACAACTAATTGTATTAATTAATTTAATCAACTGATTATATTAATTATTTGAATAAAAATATTTGATAAAATTAACTGTTTATAATTAAATATTTGTATATAAAATGATACATAAGAATATAAATATATTTTATGAATTATTTAAACTATTCTTTCATTTTTAATAATATTTTAATATTTTAAATTTTATATATTATTTAGTAAATTAAATTTTCTTGTAAATAATATATCATTATAATTTATTATATATCAAATATTTTTTAAAATTAAATTAATATAATTTTTATAATTATTAAATTTATTTTTAAGAAATTAATAATTATAATTATTTAATTTTTATATAAAAATAAATATCATAATCTTTTATAAATTGATAGTGGGAGAAATGGGAAGATTTATTGGTAAGTTTTTTTTTAGAAAGACAAAATGGAAAATATAAAAATTTAATTTTCATATAAAAATAAATATTATATATTTGTAGGTTTTTTGAAAAGAGAAAATAAAAAATATGAAAATTAATTAAGGGTAATTTAATCTTTTTTCGAATTAACTAGTTTTAAAATACTACTTTTTTTAGTTTTTTGAAAATGATGGTTTAAAAGGTAATTAACTGATATAATCAGCTGATTGACTATCAGTTAATAAGTCAATCAGTTGATTTTGGCCAAATTAGTTAAAAATCACCTAAATAGCCAACTCTCAAATATCTCCTTTTTTTCACGTGATTTAATCCTATTTATAATATGTATACATATGATTTAAAATATATAAAAAAAATCATTTGTAATTTGAACTATTAAAAATATATTCATATATGTTTATTTTTCCTCTAAACATAATGAAATTTGATACATGTCTTTGATGTACTCTTCTTTCTCATCTATTAAATTAAAATAAAAATTTAAAATTTAATTTATACCATTAATTTCTCTTTTTCTTTTTTAATTTCAAACCCTACCATATCAATTTCAAAAGAATAAATTCAAAATAATGGATAAAACTAGTAATTTGAACTATTGGCAATATACTCATATGTGCTTATTTTTCCTCTAAATATAATGAAATCTAATACATGTCTTTGATGTACTCTTCTTTCTCATCTATTAAACAAAAATAAAATTTTAAAAATTTAATTTATATCATCAATTTTTCTATTTCTTCTTTAATCTCAAACTCCAACATCTTAATCTGAAAAGAATAAATTGAAAATAATGAATAAAACTAGTAATAAATTAGGATAAAATCACATCAAATTAGGGGCAATAAAGGAGCAAATGACTTATACAAAATATTTTTTATTAACTTTAGACAAAAACATAGCATAAGAGGGAAAAGTGTTAAAATGGCAAATCATAAATTGTCTCTTTTTAACATTTAAACTACAAGTAGATAAAATTGCAACGAAACTTATACCATAAGTGTGTAAAGTGTATTTAAAAAAGAAGAAGAATATCTCACATAATTTAGAAGAAAACATACCGGAATAAATCTTTCTAAGTATATATTGAAGATACCCTTTAAAAAAAAGACTAAAAGTGGATAAGATAATTTTCTCTCCATTAAAATTTAAAAGTATGAAGCTTAGCCGAAAACATTAGAAATTTGATAATTAATTTTTCTAAAAAAAAAATTATCCTCCCACTAAATTGTAAGAATATTGAACATTTAACTTATGTTGGCAGAAAACATATCCTATAAGAATATAATCATCAAATATTAATATAATGAAAAATATTTTATATATTTAATATTAAATACAAAAAAATTGATGAAAAATAAACTTTTATTCCTAAAAAATTATTTTCTCCTACTATCATAATTATATATATTAATTATAGACACAGATGCTACATGTTACTCCTTAAGCAAATGAAACTTTTCTATGGAAAAGCTCTTCCACAAAACAGACAGAACAACAATAATTTTTGAAAAAAAAAAAAGATACTTATTAAACTTTTTAAAAGATCACTCTCTTGTAATATACAGTAAATTTTAAAAAATTGTGAATTCATAATCTGTGACCCAAAAAAATAAAAAAAGAGAGAGCATTAATTAAAAAACCTAGAGTGAGAACAACGTCACCCTTTTTGAAACATGTATAAACATTTTGAGGGTGTAATATACAAATTCATTCCGGTGCATGTCATTGGCAAGATTCTAAAAGGTGGGGTAACACTGACACATTTTAACATTAAACCAAGATTTTTGTCATATCAAAGGAGATAAAGGCATGCGCATTGCATAGAGCTCTACTTTTAGAGACCTGTCTTCTTTTAATTTTTGTATCCATTGGGAAAGGAAAGACTATAGGATTCATAAAATTGATACTATCTTTTTCAGCATTATTATGAGTCTGCAAGGTAGAAGGCAGTCCTTATAATTTCATACATCCACAACTCTTCTAATACCTCTGGTAATACCAGTACACATGGCACAACTTAATTCAAGCTTCGAGAAAGAGCCAGTTTGATTTAAATTGTGCCTTGTGTATAATTTGTCAATAAGAAATGAGAACGACAGTACAACTATCATTTTCCCAAGACACTTCAGATTCTGTCCTAGATTTTTTCTGAACCTCAGTATTCAGTTTTACCAAACCCTTCATGAAATTCATGAGTAATATCTTCCATAGGAAGTATATAACTAACAGATTCCAGCCTGAGCCCACAAACATCATAAAGACTTGAAGCAACGGTTTCTGTCTCCTCCACCAACCAATTCCCCCAGCAAGTCACTTTTATAACAGAGACATTGCTTGCAACACACTGACACAAGCCAAATCATAAACCATGCGACCCCCAAAATGATTTACCCAATTTTGGACATGTAACAACTATGTATAAATTATCTGTAACACTGTGATTACTGCTGTGGTAAGCTTAGTGCTAGCTTCGAGCAAGCAAAAGACCGTTTGGATGAGATGTAAGTCATAACTGAAGTTCGTAATCGATTCTGCAGCACTATACAACCCCTAAGCTTGAAGAACCTGACAGTGAACTATGTGACTTTTGAGTCGGTTTCGCCCGGCAAGGCTAGACCACAGATTTGTGACAAAAGTCTTAAATTGTCCTTTTCCTTCAATAGTTTCCCATAGATGTTCAGCAGAAGATCCTCGCAAATCTTCAAATTTTGAAACATCAACCAGAGAAATGCTCATATTGTTCCGGATGATACACAGTTTCCCATTGAGGGGAACAAGAGCAGCTGCCTCCAAAGCCCGAGAATTCCCCAGATGCATGTTACCATCAATATGCTTGCCCCAGGAATCACTCGCCTCATCGTAAACCCTAAGTTTGCAGCCATCCTTGCAGTCTAAGGCATAGAGCTTTCCGTTAAGGGTGGTGCTTGGGTTCCTCCAGCCAGCAACCATTCCATCATAAACAGGGTACCAGCTATCATTCTCTGGCTGATAGACGTCACTTAGGACCTGCCTATGAGAACCAAGTCCTTTCAGATACCACTTTCCCTGGTAGACAACTCCAATAAAAGGAACCATTGCGGTGCTCATATCTGAAATGAAGGACCATCGGTTCTTGTTGGGATCATAGACTTCAGCCGATCTCAGGGAGCGTTGCACACCCTCATTCTCTCCACCAGCCACGTATAAGCAATTGTTTATGACACAGCAGCCAAAAAAGTGTCGTCTACGAAGCATATCTGGGGCACGGTGCCATTTATTTGTCCTAGCACTATAAAAAATGACACGTCTCATAGATCCCTTTAGCGGGTCCTTTCCACCAAACAAGTAGAGGTGGCAGCCGCTTAGAACAGCACAACCAAAACCAAGGGCTCCAGAATACTCTTTAGGAATGGGAGGAAGGGGCTGCCAAAGTTGGTAAACAGGATCAAAAGCATGCCATGAGATTTTCCCATCTCGGTCTCTCTTGATGACATATATCCATTCTTCTGCAATTCCAAGGCTCTTTCGAAGTGAGTAAAAGAAATTACCAGCCAGAAGACGATACCATCTTTTGCAGACTAGCCGGAGTTTACGGTGTTCAACTCTTGGCACTCGAATTAGGCAAGCAATAGCTAGATCATCAGGAAGTCCTGGAAGTAGAGGGGATTGATTGCGGCTGCGATCACTGCGTGATGTCTTGCTTCTAGTTGGGTGAATGGAAGGTTTAATGTCAGGCTGAAGACAAAGCCTTGTTCCAGGGACATACTTCTTTGCTCCCGCCACAGTCCTTAGACCAGTATCTACTCTACATAAACAAGCTGTCGTATCAACCTACAAATAGTTATGAAAAAGAATATTTTTAAGCTTCTCTCCCTTAAAATGAAAACAATTTAAACACCTTCTTTGGTATACTATATACAGATGAACTTAATATCAACAAACTGTTGTTTCTTAGCACTTACCCCGTCAGATACAAACAACAACAAGAGATAGAGCATCTTGATTACCCATATTCCAAACATCAGTACATGATACCATTCTAGACCCTAAACCCGTATGTACTATACATTTAATTGCGTGCATTTGTTAAAGTTGTGATTTGTATGACCAAAAACATAAGCAACTTATCCCCGACAATCAAAGATGAGGACAACTAGATAACTTGTAGTTGAACCATCCTTTCAGGAAGGTTCAACCAATGGTTCAACCAAATTACCAAAGGCAACAGATAAGAGGTTGATTGAAGAAATGTTCAATAAGTAATATAAATGCCATTAAAAAAACGAGATCTTAACTTCTAAACACAACCAGAATCTTTAAATTGATTCCTTAAGTCTTCCCCTAATCCCCAGAATTCCCTGAATAAAAGTCAATTTTGTGAAGCTCCCATAGAAATGGCAAATTAGGTCGGATTTTAAGAAAACTAGTCACTGATGTCGACACATTGAATTTAGACCTGACTAAACCCGGAAAAAAAAAAATCAGTTCCTTCCGATGAAACGACCATGCAATGTAAATCTCAATCAATTTCCGATGATTTACCTCAAACTAAAAGATTGATACGGCAAAAATTAGAGTAGGAAAACAGAAGAGTTTATTATAATCAAATTACCAAAGGAGGTTGAATAACTCTATCCATCTTTCTGCGCTCAAATTCTTCACAGGAGAAGATTATAACAGTCCCACCTAATCAAGCTTTTATACCTTAAACTTCAGCCCCAACACAGTATTCCAGAGAACCCCGTCACCATAACTGTTTTGCTCAGCTCACTTTAGAAAAAACTGGAAGTTCACTCGGAATTGTGGACCATATATATAGAAAATGCTCTTTCGATCTTCCCAGATGCCCCAGAAGGACGAAATAACCTTGTACGGAATCGGACCAGTCGAAACAACAGTCTATACTTGTAAATACACTAACTCAGCAAACCGCAGAGAAGGACTCCGGAGGCACGCATTCGACGATCATGCGAAGCCAGCATTACTGACCACTATCAACGAAACGAAACCCCACTGCGACAAATCTCAAAAATCACCAGCCATACCTGAGAAATTAATACCCTAAATCTTATTTTCAAAACGAAAAGAAACCAGAAACCTAAATGCAAGACAGCGCGAAATTGGGGGCAAAGGGAAGCACTGAAAGAGGGAAAGAGACCCCTCTATCACCATTAAACTTTCAGTGGAGTTTAGGGCCCATCACCCAACGGCACAACCTACCAAGCATAAGAGTGTGCTCAATAAGGGAGGGTGAGAAAGAGAGAGAAAGGAGGAAAAAGCAAACCTAAACCATTAAAGGAAGAGAGAAGGAATGATGACACATTGGTGGTTGTTGGCCATTGGAGAAAAAAGGACCAAAATTTTCACAATTTGGGTTGGAATTGGAAGATAGCCTTTGTTTTTGAGACTTTGGAGGGTTTACGGCAAAGTCAAAACTCTTAAAAATGGAACTTGAGTTACTTAGACCTGTTCTTATTGCTTTCATTTGAAACAGCCGAGTATGGACAAAGATTCAAAAATAAAAAATTTCACATGGACCCCGCTCAGAAAACTCCCCCACCAAATTCCATTAAAATATTCATGTAAGATTTTCTAAGATGTGTTGACCCACTGCATGATCATACTATTCCTACTTCACAAAGGGTAATCTGGTCATTCTATGTTAGATGGTGTCTTTTCATCCTCTGCAGATACTTAGAATGGCCCATGGAGGGTGGGATGAGTGGCTCCTCCCATGGTGCACTCGAATGACTGTAATTGGATTATGATAACTTGGCTTAACACATTCTTTGGTGAAGTGATAAAGCTACTAGCCTACTACTACACATGCTTTTCCTTTTTCTACATATTATAATAATACTAAGATGCTTGATGGTTTAATCTTTTTTTCCTCTTTTGTTGGTGGTCCATGCTAACATAACTGAGAACTCTCATTGATGTTTGTGGTTGGAATCTAAGCACTGCTCTGTAGCATGCACGATGACCATAAATGAAGTGTGTTGTTCACTTCCATTATAGAAGACTGAGCGGTGCTATTTGAATTTTCATTCTTCCGTAACATTTTTTGCATATTGCCTCTGATAGGAAGTTCAAATGGAATAATTTTTTCTTTTCATTCCTTTATTTTTACGTCTTATCCACCCTCTTTTACATACAAATATTACTCAGAATAATTTATTCACATGTGAAAAAGTATAAATGAGAAACTAAAAATAAGAATGTGTGGTACAAATACAATTTATCTAAGATATCTTATATCATAAGAAGGTATAGTAACAATCACATCAGCTTAATTTTTTTTTTTTTTTGGTCATCCTCTCAATAATAGCTTTGTGAAACTTTCTTGATTTAAAGAGTCCTCAAAGGGTTCCTTATAAATGATAACTTAGACCGCAAGATTCAAATTTATGATGTCAAGAATTCGATCAAGTGGTGCATAATGTTTTGATCCTGACATAAAAAATTATAATCATCTAGATTATAAACCCTAAACTCAAATTAGAACCATTAGCATATTTTCTCAAAAACTTTCTGTATATCCAGCTCCACCTGCCTCTTCAATGATCTCCCTATCTCCTTAAGCAATATCTTTGAATTTCCAATGGGCAATTCACTTCCCTTCAAAACTACTAACATGCCCATCATTTAAACTCTTATTGACACAGTTTTTGAGATTAATTTTACAATCAAATTCAAAAAATTGCCAATATGATACACTGCATATGATATACATGCACCTCAAGAACTGTATAGAAGTCTGAAAATGGGGAATCAGTAAACCAGTTTGTGCAATTCTTTGTCCAAAAGGGTAAATGGCAACCAAATGTCATGTCCTTGGAATTAAAGCCATAATATCAGCCACAGTTGTTTAGTTATGGAGGGGGCATTAATTTGGCATGGAAGGAACAAGTTAGCATAATCAAAGGGTATTTTATTTGTAATGTGTCATTTTTTTCCACAGATTGGGATTTCATTCCTAATGTTAGATCCAGAGCTGATACTTGACATAAAATGGCTTTTCCAGCTGGATAGTCCAAATGATCTGTTTTAGCTCTTTTAGGCTTTAGCTACTTAGAAGTATAAGCTTTCATTTCAACTTTCATATTCACCATTAAGCAGACAATTTCCACTTTTAAATATTCCCCCATTTGCAGCAATAATTCAAATTACGTGACACAATTGAATGGACCCCCCACCGACTTACCTTTCGTTCTGCGCAAAGCTTTTGCAGTCTGGGAAAAAAAATGAAAGAGTTTTAGAGAGATCGGCAGCCACTGGAATATGAAACATTAAACCCAACTTTATGTGACGAGGTTGTTCTGCAAGAATGCTGATTGGCAGTGATTAATAATATAGTAGACCTCTTTACCTCTACTCCTTGGATCTTCCATTGTTATCATGAAACTTTAGATTTTGACTCGTGATTGGTTCATCATTTTATCGAACAAGATTTGGCGCTTCACAAATTATTATCTTTTGCATTATTTATAACACGAATTTTCTTTTGAATGTGCAAGATCTTCTTTTGTTACTATTCATTATTATATAACTTTATATATAACATAGAAAAATTCTATGCTATACCATTGATATAATTATATATATCAGTACATTACCAAATTTAATTATTGATATGTTATTGTATAACATATAAAATCTAATTTTTGAAAAATGTAAATTTGATATACAATTAAATCTGATAATATTAATACATCACTACATCAGTTGTATATCAGAAATCTCTCCCATAACACAGCAATTACAAAAACTTTATATACAACATAGTTTGAGCTAAATTACACTTTCTTATTTCAAATTAATTCCTTGAACAAGGGGTGCATGCCAAGAAAAAAAAGATGTTTTCATTTTTGGATAATTTATTTTATATTGAGATTAATGTTTCTATAACAAAAATTTAACCTAGATTGTGTTATGTGAGCACCGTGAAAATAAATATGAATGCAAGTGTCACTGTTGTTGGCGATGGAGGGAGATGGGAAGGGTAGGGTCTTTGACATCCAAAAATCTCCATATCTTTATTTTTATGTATAGTAATTTTAAATTGTTCTAAAAAATTTTAAAATTATATACCTACTACAAAAATTCTGCATAATTAATCTCGATGAGTTAAAAATCCTAGCTCCGCGTTTACTGTAGCAGAAGTTGAAAGAAAGAGAGCACCAATGACATAACACCACTAAACAAATAATGAATTGGTTTAACAGCCTAGCCGATCAGATTCAAGATGGCGTACGTACAAATAAGAAAATGAAACCCAATTTGTCCATTTCATTTGTAACTTAGCAGTGGGATTACAAAGTGAAGAACACAGCCAAAGTAAGGCCATGTGCATATATATCCTTCAAAGACAAAGCCAAATCCAATCTTATAGTTGTTGAGCTGATTATGTCATCTATCTATTCGCCAAAAAGAAAGATTTGTGACAGAGAAGGCCAAGTGAGCTGATGAAGAAGAAGCGGTCATAATCATATTTTGCTCTAATCTCATTTCAAACGAGGAGTCATTGTCTGTGCCTCACTAAAGTCTCAAGACAAACAGTTTTACATATTCCATTTTCCTTTATATTTTTAAGTTTGCTTTCGAAATTCAGTGTATTGGAACAACGACATGCAAAAATCAGCAGAGCACTAGAGGATGAGAATGAGCATGAAACCACTTTTACTTTACTTAGGGAGATGTTGATGTTTTGAAACATGTCTTTCTCAACTCCGGGGGACAAGAAATGTTTGAGGTCTTTAGTGGGGCGTTTCATAAAGCTATTTCTGTGGGGCTTTGGCATCAAAAGAATAACTTTCTCATTCACACACATTCCCGTGGAAATTAAATCCCCCTTCTTTTCTTCTCATCCATCTGGTCAGTATATTGTAGCGGAAACAACATAGAGTACCCAGTCGCAACCGGACATCTGTATTCATTAATTTTTTAAAAATCCCATGAATAATTATAATAATTATATGTGTCATTTAAAATATTCTTATTAATTTTCAAATCACACTCCTATTGAAATATTGAAATGTATTTAGCACCCTCAGAGTTTTGGCTTTACCATTAAAAGGAGGGTAATATGCCGTGTCTCTAAGTATTCAGAATGACAAATGCTATTTTGGGTCGGAGATTGACGATGACGGTGAGTATGACTTGTAGTCATTATTGAACCCAAAATGGCTTAAACCAATGGCCACGCGATGCAAAATGACTAGTTGCTTAGTTCTATTTCGGTTGAACCAAGCATAGAGGGCATCAGGATCATGATTGAGAATGGCAACCAAATTAAGGTGTTAGAAGAGAATGAGTGATAAGCAAATCTCTTGAAGAAAGCTAAAACACATTTTCAGTTGCTTGTAGATGCTTCTAATTAACGTGAATGAGCATAAATTAGACTTGAATTATGATCCGAGACTCAGAATTATTCTAAAATTCCCCATGCATTGGTAATGCCCTAATGGTACTACTTCCTCGGTTGGCACTAAAAACTTGGGTCTTATAGGTTACTTAACTACAATACACTTTTACAGATGGCATAATTAAAGCTAACCTTGATTATTTTTATTATTAAATCATTTTTTTCGAATTTCAAAATAAATAAATTAAAATTTTCAATGGTAAAAAATATTTAAGTAGAATTCTTCATATCCCATGTGTATGTGTGATATATAAAACAAAACGTGTTAGTCGCGCAAATGTGTGATATGAAAAAAGAAATGTTGCTTAGAACATGCATCACATGGCACCCCGCTGCTTGTAAAAAGAGTCCGAGAATCGAAATATTCTGTGAATGTAATCATGCTTTCATCCTAGTTTTGTAATTCCGTGATTACCTGTTCTCCAGTCTTCCTATGATAACCCCTCTCTTCGTATGTTTTATTGGACCGTGGCTTTGCATTGTCAGTTTGCAACTTGCCCATTGACCCAAGAAAGAAAAAAAATGGATTTGTGTAACCACGCTCCTTCTCAATACTGAGAGGAAGAGAAAGCCCAATGACAATGGTTCTTGTTAAGGTTAAAATTTTATTTTAATCTCAAAAATAAGTATTTAATTTATATTAATTTCATTTTTAAAATAAAACTTATATTAATTTCATTTCTAAAATTTTAAATCTCAAATAAAATTTTAATCCCTCTAACAAATATTAATCATTTACAACATGAATTAAAATTTTATTTAAATTTAATATTTCATAAGTCAAATTGATATAAATCTTACTTTAAAATGAAATTAATACAAATCAAATACTTTAAAGTCTAAAATAAAATTTTAGTCTTTTGTTAAATGGTAAACGACCGAGACCCGTAGGTTTGTGTGACCATACCACAGTGCCTTGTTCAGAAATTCAACACCGCAGTGCACGGTTTAAGCTGTGACCACCCAAACTTGTGTTTCAATATTTTGTGGCCAGCCTCCTTTTTTCCACCTTTTCTTTTCTATCTCCTGTAATGAGGCTGCCAACCCAAACATAGAGTTTGGTGTAAGGAGGTAGCACCGGGTCCAGTATGCTTTACAACAATTATGTGTGAAAAAAAGAAATTGAAATAGAGGAGCAGATGAAACCAAAAAAGTTGTAATAAATGGACAGAAATAATGACATCCTCTCCTGAAAGAGATGCATCCATTCAGAAAGAATAGGGATAGGATTGAAGAGTGAGCAACCAGGGACTATCAACTATAAAGACGTGCAAAACCAAAGCACCATTCCCTGGCCTCAACAGAAGTAAAATCTTTTCCCTCAATAGTCCCATGTCTCTGGCAGTAGCAATTGACATCATCAGCTATATCATGATTCTAAGGTGATGCGGTTGCAAGATATATATGATTTTTTCAGCTCTTTTTGTTGGCATTAATTTTCGGAAAATATGGCAAGAGATACATCACACTAGTCAAAGACAAAACTTCAATCTGCATTGCCACTGCCACCAAATGTCAACCTGTGTGTAAGAAACTCTTCAACTAAGTCAGTAATATTCCTCACTTGAATCATATGAGGCTTAGTCTGTACGTAACTCATCATCACATTGAGGCCGCAATATCCCAAAAATGAGGTAAGGTATTATCACCATGTAAGCCATGAAGAGCGTAAACTGCACAACGTAAGAGCAATAAGGTAGTTAGTACAGCCTTTCCTCAAGGTGGAAATCAAAATGAGCAGGTAGAATAAACATATCAACTGTTGAGAAACAAAACCGTTTTTATACCAGAAGAGGAAGCGTCAAGAAACTCCAAATTGGCCACAAAGCAAAGGTGAGCCTGGAAAGGGTAAGGATAGGAACTCAGCAATGCAATAGCATACTGAAACATACCATGCAAGAAAAATAGAGATTTGAGTCCTTACAAGCAAAAGGAGATGAGTCCAGATATGGTAACAACTGGCAAAGCAGAGATACTTGTTATTTCCCATTTCTTTAGTCCCCATTTTTCATCAAACCTCCTGACACTCCATGCCAAGATACTAGCATAAATGAATATCAATGCGTTCAAACCAATTCCCATCAAACCAAGGTATAGAGGCAGTCTGCAAGAAAACCAAGCAGTAACCATGAAAATTGCAACAATTTAACAAAAATTGTATCTATCAAAATTATAGCAGCTTAGAAGATTGCAGTAACCTTCAAACAGGCATAACCAGAATCATCTTTTATATCATCTTAAATTGTACTAGTTCTGGTTGGAGAGAAAATCCAGTTAATTGTCATACCAAGTGAAACAATTGATTGCATAGCATCTACATAGAAATTCAACTTTTCTTTCATAATTAAGATTATAGCATTTTAAAAGCATGAAACTTGGCTGACAAAAAACTCATTGATGCCCGAACTGATGGATAGAACACAATGTAGGAAACAAGACTAGGCACAGAGACAAGAAATGTAAGCAAAGGTTTCGTTGAGACTTGAACATAATTGTAATTAATTACCTACGGACATTATACTGTACATATTCCCAGCCAAATCTCATCAAACCCTACTTGCTAACTTGTATAACGAAACCAAAACCATTTTGACCTATATTATCCTTGTCACTAAGAAGAACAAAAATTTTAACAGGCAGATTAATGAGTAAAAGATGATAACCGAGACTAGAGTTTTTCCAGCAAGAGGACATTAATCTCATCTCTTAATCATTATTCCTTGAACATGTGAAAAAAGGTTAAACCTGCATCATACACCCTTTAAACAATGTGATTTCCATAACCATTGCCATCCAAACAGACAATAAATATTATTTCAGATAGTTTACAATTCAAGATTGAAGATGCAAGAACAGGTAATCAATTGATGTAGGATCATCATGAAAAATTAACATCAGCAATACTCCTACTTCTATGTTCAACACAGATGACATTAACAAAAGCTCACTGCTCAGTAAGTAAAGTTTTGCAGCTACAAGTCTTCTATCATATTTAAAGTACATTCAAAGATTCCCAACCCTATATTATTCAGAATTTCAACACATTCATGAACTCCAGAATTATTGCGACATCACAATGGAACAGAAAATTGAAGGTCTAAATATATTATAAATACTCGACACTAATGCAAAAGAATAATGGTTATAAAAGTGGTGATAACTGATAACTTTTAGCACAGTAAAAGAAGGGTGTTTCCCGATGTTCCTTCAGTAAGCCAAACGGATTGTAATCAAAACCTTTTAACTATACTTTCTATTGCAATGATATGGGAAATTAGAGAGCAAGACACAAGACAAACACTGATCACAAAAAATGAACATGCAGTGGGAAAAAATGCCGAGTTCAGATAAAGAAAGCTGTTACCTTTTGATTCGGTCATCATGCCAAAGAAGATATATCAAATTGGAATGCTTATCACCAAAATATACTATGAAAGCCGCTGAACCAATCCAAAGGATATTTTCAATAATTTCGATCCAAGTCCTCCCTCCGGAAGTTGGAGGCGTAGAAGGACGCACCCTGGAGCACGCATCATCCTCGAGATCATCACCACTGCTCGCATAGCCCTGGCTGTGTCTCTGCCTCATATATCCACCTCCCCCTCTTGGCGTTCCTCCAGACATTGTTACTTTTAACGAAGATCACACAATCAAATTGCAGTTCGAAGAAGGACCTCCCCAGCTTAATCTTTTAATTTCGAAGAATGACTGAATAATTACGCGAAGACAATAACTTTAAGCAGGTCAAAGAAAACCTCGCAATATCCGAACGCCGCTGAGGAAATTTAATTTCTCCAACAACCCTTCTACTGACCTTGACTTCCTGATTTCCAACTACGAACTAATCATGTGCGAAATGAGATTCAAAAGATTAAGTTCCGGGAGGAACAGAAACAATCAAAGGAATGACAATAAACCGAAGAAAGAAAACACTCATTCGACAAAATGAATCACAGACACCTCCAAAACTCACGAAATAGAAGAAAATTTTCCAGCAAATAATCATATTTCATCTAACAAAACCCAAGAACCACTACAAGAAAAATTACAACTTGCAAGAATCTCATTTGCAGTTTTGCACACACTGGAAGTCAAAAACCCTGATTCTTCACCGAAGAAACTTGAAGACCAACAAAGCAATCGCCTTGGTTTCTGAGAACCCCAAAAAGGGCATCGCAGTCCTTTCTTTGACTGCGTGAATGCGTATTTTATGGTTTTGTTCAGCTAACAGTGATGAGATGACAAGGTAGATATTCGTGTTACGGAATTCTTATGAACCATAAAAAGGATTTGATGGGGGAGAAGGAGGCGAGATTCGTTTCGTGAACCTGTTTGGAATATAGCCTTCCAAAGCTTCGAACCTTCCCTACATTTTTGTGATTTTTAATATCCATTTTAATATTACGAAAAAAAGGAAAATTTTTTATCTTTTTTAGAAAAAAATAGAGGATATTTAAAAAAGAAAGGGAAAAACATATTGAATTGAAGTATTGAAGCAAGAGCGATGACAATGAGAACATTGGCTCTAGTTGGTCATGATTGGGGTGCGTCCAAAAGAGCGAGCTGGGAACAGGGGAAACGGTCAAAATTCTTTCTTTGTCAATTGAATTATTTTGCTCCAAAAGAAATGTCCAATTCTGGTTTCTGGATAGAGCTCAGCTAGTGCAGTTACACGAGTGTTTGTTGGATAAGGGCAATGAGCATTTCTTGCTTATCACTCAAGTGCCCAATCAAGTTCCAGCAAATGCTTATCCAAAAGAATGTGGCTTTTTCCTTATGGCGGGATGCGTCTCTTAAATTGATATTTGGTGCTCTGATCATGAGAAGATACATTATGGCGGAAATAGTTAGTTTATACAATAATGGAATGGAATTTATCATCCCCACACGGCTAATAAGGGGGGCTGTTATTATGTTGCAAAAGCTGCTTCTGCAAGGCATAGCCTACCTGTGCAGTAAGTTCTCAATGTTGATGTTTGCAAGGCCTAAAAGGAAAAAGTTGACACACTCGATAATTCAGTGGCACTTGATATTTGTTTGAGGTTTTTCCTCGTAGTCTTATATTTGAACTTAGCACCCTATATTCCACACCACTTTCTTTTTTCTCGCATTATTTGGAATTGTTTCCTTTTTTTTTCCCTTATAAAGTAAGGGATACATGTCACCAAAAACACATACCTGCAACACAGAGAAACTAAACCCAGTACTAAAGATACCTATTTAGTAAAATTAAATAAAATTAACAGTTTCATCCCTAAAATTATGAGAATTTTATTAAATGATTTTTAAATTATATAAAATTATAATTTTATTTTTAAATAATAATTTGTGTAAACAATTTCATTTTCATGCAAATAATTTTGCCTATGAATTATTATACAAATAGATGAAATTATATATATAAACTATTATTTAAAAATAAAATTATAATTTTAAGGGTGAAATTATTAATTTTCAATTAAAACTATCTTCTAGAGGCTGACCATGCTCCATAGTATGTTGGCTGCTCCTATTGAACTTAAAAAGTTGCAATGCACCCGCTTCTAATCCAACAAGTTACTGTAGCAACTAAATTTCCATTATATTTCCTTGATCAAGTAGTTTGCTTCATACTCCTTTACTTAAAAACTTGTATTCATCTTCTTGAAATGCTGGATGCTTCTTGATCTTGGTGGGGGTAATTCACATATTTTTACCACTACTTCATAAATATTAATAGTGGGAGAGGGTCCTATCAACAATCATTGTTGTGATTTTCACTAAGTTTACATCCGGAAAATGTCCTTGTTGAGAATCTAACTTCTACACAGATAACTGCAAACAAATAGAAGTTGATTGTGCCATAATAGGTGGTGCCACTAGAGAGCCACAACTATGAAGTCCGCACTTATCATGAAGAGAGGGTTCCAAAGGACTTCAAATATAAAGTTGAGTAAGAACTCGTTTGATTCGCAGCAACTATGTGGGAAATTGGAGTTCCCAAGAAATAACCGACTATCGAGTTGTTTGGTTGCGCAAATGGGAGGAAATGGATCTTCCCGGGAACTTGTATTTCCCATAAAACGCAGGAGGTCACTTACCCACCCCTTTGGTAAGTTTTATTGCCTACGTTTTTAATTAATTTATAGACAAAAATGACCCTATTAGAATTACTTAATACCAATTTTACCCTTATTATTTGAATATCAGGGTTCACTTCTTCGTGTATGCTGTTGTTTCTCAAGTATCTCCCGTCGCTTCTCAACCCTAGCAGCAGTCTCCAGCAACGGTACTGGCATTTTCTGGTTCTCGAGCTTCTGTCATCTCCTCTAAACCCTAGCAACAGTTCTCGGCAACGGCACTACGAATACAAGTAAGCCTTGATGACCTTGCTCATTATATTTCCTCTTTTTGTATTAAGTAAGCCTTGATGACCTTGCTCATACAGTTATGGCTCGCTTACCGTTGAGTAAAAAGAAGAAGATTGCTACTACATGTATTGTGTTATACACACAGATGATGCTCATGTTTTTGGAGGCTATTTCTAAATTCTTGTATCTTCTATCCTTTTTGAACATTAGATTGCCTACCCCTATATCCTATATATTTGACAGTTGTGCTGAAGAAAGGTATTATGCTAGGCTTTTGAATCTCAGGCCAATGATTCAAGAAAGTGACTTAGCATGCTTGGACAACCTTAGGATGAATAGAACCTATTTTTCTAAGTTATGTGATATGCTTAGAGATGTCGGTAAGTTACAAGGAAATAGGAATACTAGTTTAAAGGAGATGGTTGCTTTATTTCTATTCACACTTTCTCATGACACAAAAAATCGAAGAACTCAATTGTATTTTAGGAGAAGTGGTGAGACAATATCTAGGCACTTCAATTCAGTTCTCCTCGCTGTCCTTAGATGCCATGATATTCTACTAAAGAAACCTGAGCCAGTGACTGAGAATTACCAAGATGAGAGGTGGAAATGGTTTAAGGTAATACCATATTTTTAGGAAGATTAGATGAATGTGTAAATATTTATAAATATATACAGTATCTGTTAACAAGTTATATATATATACACACTGCAGAATTGCTTAGGTGCTTTGAATGGAAGTCATATTAAGGTTCGTGTTAGGGATAAAGATAAAGCTAGATTCAGGAATAGAAAAGGAGAACTCACCACTAATGTGTTAGCTGCTTGCACGCGGGATTTGCAATTTATTTATATATTGCCTGGTTGGGAGGGGTCCGCACATGACAATAGAGTGCTTCGAGATACACTTTCTAGAAAAAATGCTTTGACAGTTCCACAAGGTAACACCATAAGTACTTTGACATTGCTCAATCTTAACCAAGGAGCTTATTTGAGATGAAAGTACTTAACACTTATGTTGGTTAATTATAAGTAACTACTATTTGTGTGATGCCGGATACATGAATTGTGAGGGTTTTCTAACACCATTTAGAGGCTAGAGATATCATCTAAGTGTGTGGAAGAGTTGTGCTCAACTAGTATCTGCTGAGGAATATTTTAATATGAAACATTCTCAAGTAAGAAATATTATCGAGAGGTGTTTTGGATTGTTAAAAATGAGATGGGGTGTTTTATATATTACCTGGTTGGGAGGGGTCCACACATGACAATAAAGTGCTTTGAGATACACTTTCTAGAAAAAATGCTTTGACAGTTCCACAAGGTAACACCATAGGTACCTTGACATTGCTCAATCTTAACCAAGGAGCTTATTTGAGATGAAAGTACTTAACACTTATGTTGGTTAATTATAGGTAACTACTATTTGTGGGGTATTCTAAGATGTACAACTTGGTGCCCTAGGAGAACCATGGGTAGAATTATCTTGGCTTGCGCATTGATGCATAATTTCATTCGAACATACATGAGTGTGGATCCCATGGAGCCCTTGCTTGTGGATGGTGAGGAAGAAGACAATGGTGAACTTAATATTGGAATTATGGAATCTAGTACTGCATGGACTACCTTTAGACATGAGCTTGCCAATGAGATGTACAATGCATGGTTACATGACACCACATCATTGAACAGGGTTTAGCAAAAACTATGTAGCATGTTTTCACTTGTATTGCATTTACGGATTATCAGATAATATACACTTTATTCTTGTATTATTTTTATCTGAATTTATAATAAGACGGGAGTAATGACTTCGTTTTTTATTAACCTAGTAGTATGATCATCCTAAATTGCTAAATCATGAGCAGAATGCCGCTCTAACGAATTCCTATGTTTCCTCTCTCTCTATCTTTCCTTCTTCACAGATGAGTCAACTAAAAGCTCAAAGAAATGCCAACCAAGGTGGTGAGGGTGCGAACCCATCTAGAGGATGCACAAGATGGGGAAGCGCTGAGGATCGTGCACTAATTAGTACAATGATGGATCTTGTGGAGCTGGGTGGTTGGAAAACGGACAATGGCCAGTTCAAGAATGGTACTTATAACAGGTTGGAACAACTTATGGATCAGAAGATTCCTGGGTGTGGTATGAAGGCTAAACCACACATCGAGTCCCGTATCAAGTATTTGAGGAATCAATATAATGCTATTGCGGAGATGCTTGGTGCAGCTGCCAGCGGATTTGGATGGAATGATGAAGAGAAGTTCGTAACTTGCTCAAAATCAGTCTGGGATGAATGGGTGAAGGTAATATTTTATATTTTGCTTTTTCTTCTATGCACATAAGTGTGTCTGTTTTTATTTCTATTTATTGGTGACAGCTTTTAAAGTTTTACCTTTTCTTATTATGTTTTCCTTTCTTTTATGCTAGAGCTATAAAAATGCTGTGGGGTTAAGAAACAAGCCATTTCCATTTTTTGATGATTTAGCCAAAATATTTGGGAAGGATAGAGCTATTGGAGACGAGGCTGTAAATCCACAAGATGCATTAGAGGGAATAGAAGACGAAGTCAGGGATAGAGAAGAAGAAGAGCAAGAGGAAAATGTTCCTGCCTTTTCCGTTAAGGACACTTACCCAGTCCCTCCATGTGCCCTAATGGGAACTTCTTCCTCAACCACCCAGTAAACCGTAGGTCAAAGAAGGCAAAGATAGATAATTTAGAAGTTCTGAGAGAATTCTCTTCTAGATTTACACGAATGAGTGATGTGATGGAGGATGCAAGTAAATATATAGGCCGCTTGGCTTCTTATTTCCAACATGAATCTGATTCTGCAGGGAGAAGGATGCAAGTGACTAGTGAGATTATGAAGATTGATGGGTTAACTCCTACCCAAGTTATGAATGTGACAAGAAAAATTGCTCTCAACCCTCTAGAAGTTGATTTCTTTTTTAGCCTTCCAGAAGAGTTCAGAGCTGCTTATGTGCATGGTTTGTTACTTCCAGATCAATGAAGTTCTAGGAAAACTAGTAGTCAATAGGAGCCAACACACTCACTAAACTCATGCTATGTTGTTGAACTTCTGTATGTGCACCTATTTTTTGGTGGAATATAACAATACATTCTTTTTTTTTTCTCATGGCAATTCCATTGATACTCCTGTAGTATAGCTCAGTCCATTTCGTGCATCATCGAACGCTCATGATTACAAATTATCTTGAATGTTACTGTTTTGGACGAAAACAGTAACACGAAGAATGCAACCCATTGTAGTGTGAGAGAAACATGTTTATAGCTGGGGGTCTGCGCATTGTTAAGTGGTCACTTCGTCTGAGAAAAGTAGGCTAACCATCTGTATGTTACTGTTTTGGTCGAAAACAGTAACACCTAAGAATGTGGCTGGAACGTAGATCTGGTTAGTTAACTATGTAACTTGGCGCGTTCATCTCTGGATAAGATCCAACATCTGCCACTTTGTGGGATGTTACTGTTTTGTTGGGAAATAGTAACATCATCGGGGATGCTTAGTGCTGGGTCCTGGGGGTTATGGTTGGCTGGAGTTCGGTTATGGTTGGTTATTGACGTCACTTGAAAGGTTCTTATCCGGATTATATCCAAGAAACGTCTTCGTATGCGATGTTACTGTTTTGTTGGGAAACAATAACATCATCGAGGATGCCTAATGCTGGGTCCTGGAGGTTATAGTTGGCTGAAGTTTGATTATGGTTAGTTATTAACGTCACTTGAAAGGTTCCTATCCGGATTATATCCAAAAAACGTCTTCGTATGCGATGTTACTGTTTTGTTGGGAAACAGTAACATCATCGGGGATGCTTAGTGCTGGGTCCTAGGGGTTATGGTTGGCTAGAGTTCGGTTATGGTTGGTTATTGACGTCACTTGAAAGGTTCCTATCCGGATTATATCCAAGAAACGTCTTCATATGCGATGTTACTGTTTTGTTGGGAAACAGTAACATCATCGGGGATGCTTAGTCCTGGGTCCTGGGGGATATGGTTGGATGGAGTTCGGTTATGGGTGGTTATTGACGTCACTTCAAAGGTTCCTATCCGGATTATATCCAAGAAACGTCTTCGTATGAGATGTTACTGTTTTGTTGGGAAATAGTAACATCATCGGGGATGCTTAGTCCTGAGTTTGAGTGGTTATTTATATCACTTGAAAAGTCCCTCTCAGGATAAGCAGCAAGAAAATACTATTTATGTGATGTTACTATTTTGGTGGAAAACAGTAACATCATCGGGGATGCTTAGTCCTGGGTCCTGGGGGTTATGGTTGGCTGGAGGTCGGGTCTGGGTGGATATTCATGTCACTTGACAGGTTTCTATCCTGATTATATCCAATAAACTTCTTCATATGTGATGTTACTGTTTTGGTCGAAAACAGTAACATCATCCAGCCTGCTGGGTATTGAGCCTTGGAGGTTATGGTTGGCTGGAGGTCGGGTCTGGGTGGGTATTCATGTCACTTGACAGGTTTCTATCCTGATTATATCCAATAAACTTCTTCATATGTGATGTTACTGTTTTGGTCGAAAACAGTAACATCATCCAGCCTGCTGGGTATTGAGCTCTGGAGGTTATGGTTGGCTGGAGGTCGGGTATGGGTGGTTATTCATGAAACTTGATAGTTTCCTGTCCGGATTATATCCAAGAAACGTCTTTATATGGGATGTTACTGTTTTGGACGATAATAGTAACATAATCGAGGCTGCTTACTCATGAGTCTGAGTGGTTGTTTATGTAACTTGACAAGTTCCTCTCAGAATAAAAATCAAGAAAATACAATTTATGTGATGTTACTGTTTTAGTCGGAAACAGTAACACCCAGGTAACTGGCCCGTGTGCGTATGAGAGGTGCATGTCCAATCGATGATGACTGTTTCAAAGATTGTCCTTTGTTCATACTAACATTGGTGGTAGGTCTTACGAATAGTACCTGCACAACTGGATGTTGCTGCATCCATTAAAAAGGAGTAACATCAATACAGGTATTCGTAATTCATATTACAACCTGATGTCTGAGTGCTAACATAAGCTGGATATAAGATTAAACTGTACAGAAGAATTACATTTACAATTGAGTTATATATTCTCTAGGAAAAACTTCAGCTAGGAACACTGAGAAGAATTACATTTACAACTATACAGAAGAATTGCATTTACAGAAGAATTGCATTTACAATTGAGTTATACATTTACAATTACATAATCTGGATATGTATGTGCAAATTAATCAACTTCAGCTAGGAACACTGAAATCCTGGAGGAATTTAGTAACTAATTTTGCTCTGTATTTTCTCACTTCCTCCAACGGAAATTGTTCCTGAAATTCTTTATTGTTGAATATATTCTCCATATGGAAGTATATGAAAATCCCGCAGTCTTGCTTGGAAAAGAGTAACGAGTTAGTTTGGTACCTACTAGACATGTTAACATTGGATAAGAAAAGAACTTGCTGCTTACGACGCTTCTTCCTGTTAAAGAGATCGTTCGTATGATATTATCTCGAAAGGTGGACCTGCGGTGGCTGGCTCCACCCTCCTATCTAATCCACCCTGTGCAAGGACTTCACTCATCTTTTTCTTGTAATAGTCCTTCTGTTGTTACATACGAGAGTTAACAACGTTGTCTTTTGTGAGTATGATATGTTATTGTGTCTGATGGAAAGAGTAACGTCAATAAGATAATAAGGTATTTAAGATCACTCACCACCATCGTGGCATCATGAAAGTAAGGATCTGGTGTCCCCTCTCTTCTCAGCCGCATCGAGTTATAGTGTGTCCATCTGCGCTCTTTATTATCTAGGACGAGAAGTGTGAAGTGGTTAGGGTTTGTTAAGTCATTCACGCTCATGGAGTTCACTGGAAAGATAACAACATCAGCAGCCATTGCCTCTTCCATATGTACATCGAATTTGTATTGCCTGGCTTCTGCAGTAACTTGACGTCGCTCACAATGTAAGATTGTCAATATAGTTTTAACCTAAGTCAGAATCAATGCTGCCTTTTGTGATACATATATGGGAAATGGATTCAGAATCTTGCCTAGCAACAGCTGTCGAATACAAATATCTTCCTTTTGCTGTTCGTGGAAGCTAAGCTCAGAGTGTAGGCATGACCATCTATGATCTGCATTGATTGTTTAGTTTTTGTTAGATGATTGATAAGGGTGGCATCTCTATTCCTGTTACTGTTTAGTGAAGAAACAGTAACAGGAATAGAGATGTGATTAAAGATAAAACAACAGTCCGTTTAAACGATCAGATGATACATACATTGTTCGTGATTGACATGTCCTTCATGACTCCCACCAAATCCTCAAATGTTATGAACAAACCCTGCTCGGGGATTGACCAGACAAAGATACTGCATATGGTGATTTGGCAAAGGGATTAGATTGGTGATAGGCAAAACTTTCTAGTAAATGCAAAGCATTCAGAAGAAAATAGGACATGACTTACTGTGGATCTCCTGCCAATTTTAATTGCACCATCTTACTCCTGACATCTTGGGTCAGGTATTTTGTAGTTGGAAACTTTGTAGTATTCGGTGCCTTTAGTGTCTGCTTTTTCTTTGTTTTATCTGTTGGTGTGTCATCTTCAATTATAATAGGGGCCTCTTTGCTCTGCCTGTAAACCTCCTCAGCAGTTGCTGTATGTTGACGTGCACACGTTTGTCTCGTTCATTTTTTCAACGGACCCGAGTACGTGAACTCCTCGTCCCGTTTTATTTTTCTTGATTTTTTTTATATTCGTTATCATGGAGCGCTGTTTTGCCTCGTCCATACATTGCTCATCAGCTCTAGTAGTTTCTACTTCATCTTGTTCAACCACCTGCACAATTTGTTCTGACAACTGTGCATTGAACTATTTATTATGATTTTCCAAACTCTTGTTGAGCGCTCTGAGGTTTTCTGCCTCACTTGTTGCTGTGGACAATTGCTCCTGTAGCTGGGCGTTATCGTGTTTCAGTTTAGCTATTGTCCCTGCGTTTTCTTCTATCCGTTGTTCTGACTCTTGAAGTTTCTTAGCGAGGGACGTCAACTCATCCTTCAGTTTGAGTATTTTTATGTTTGCACTAAAGAGTTGATCCCTAAGCCGTAGGAGTTCATCGTTGTTTTATTGTTGTTGCTCTTTCTGGGACAGTGCAATATCAGCAAATTGGTCCAGCTTTGTTGCCCGAGGTTGGATCACGTACTGGGCCGATGTTGTCTCAGTATCGCCCTCCGAATCCTCTGATTGGGAGGGCGTGTCATCTGATTTTATTTTTTCAACAAATTCAATTAAACGTAAATTTGTTTCTTTTGTATATAGGAGGTCGTATTCATGTACAGTGGGCTCAATTTCTCTGTTTACGACCTGAAGCATAACATTATTTCCTCTGTTAGTGTGGGAAATGGGCATGTTACTGTTTTGCTGAGAAACAGAAACATGAAAATAAAGGACAAAGTTTCAGCGTAACAATAAGTATGGGAGCATGTTACGTGGAAACCCTAACACAATGTCAATGAAGGGAAAAAAATTGACAAATTGAATATTACTGACTGTTAAAACCGATGAAGGGAGCATGTTACTGTTTTCAGAAAATATAGTAACATGTTGCATTGTGACTATGGCATGCTTGTGTTTGTTACGAAACAGCAACAACATGCATAAAAAAAAGTAAATTGATGGAATGGGTATCAAAATAACAATAGCAACTTGGAGTATCGAACATGTTACTGTTTTCAGAAAATACAGTAACATGTTGCATTGTGACTATGGCATGCTTGTGTTTGTTACGAAACAACAACACCATGCATAAAACAAAGTAAATTGATGGGATGGGTATCAAAATAACAGTAGCAACCTAGAGAATCAAACTTGTTACTGTTTTCAGACAATACAGTAACATGTTGCATTGTGACTAAGGCATGCTTGTGTTTGTTACGAAACAATAACACCATGCATAAAACAAAGTAAATTGATGAAATGGGTATCAAAATAATAGTAGAAACCTGGAGAATCGAACATGTTACTGTTTTCAGAAAATACAGTAACATGTTGCATTGTGACTATGGCATGCTTGTGTTTGTTACGAAACAGTAACACCATGCATAAAACAAAGTAAATTGATGGAATGGGTATCAAAATAACAGTAGAAACTTGGAGAATCGAACATGTTACTGTTTCACGTATAAACAGTAATATATTCGATGTTACTGTTTCTCATGACAGTAACATATTTTCTTGTACTGACATGTATCGGTCTTCATAGTAAGTTGATATTTTCAGACTGTTACCTGAAGCTGGCTGATAAGTTGATCCCTCAGTTGACGTGTGAGGAGCTTCAGGTCCCACTTGAGGCATCTTGGAACTCTTTCGATGTGATGCCCACTCAGCACGCTTGTAATCTCACACAACTAATATTGTCGACAATAAAACGTACACTTTGTCACGTTAATTTCCTTAGGAGGGTGCATCCAAGACGGAGTAACATAAAGAGCAAGAATAACTGGAGGTAAACAAGTTATTCTTGTACGCAGTCATGAACATGAACCAAAAACTCACAAATAACTGTTAAATGAAATCACATTAACAATCGAAATGTCATAAAACTTTGGGTGACCATTCACAGACAAAGCAGGGACTTGTTATTGTTTTAATCTAAAACAGTAACATGAGTCAAGACTTGCGACAAACATACAATAAGGAGACAGGAACATTCACTCAAATGAATAGAGATGAATGAAGGCAATGTAAACGATACGGACACGAAGTAAAAAGCAGTTTTGACATCTTTAACTTACTGGCAATAGCATGACACAGCCGGTTACATTGGGGGTGCTGTCCTTTTTGAGAGAATTCATTAGTTGGTCGTGAATGTGTTGTGACCACCCATACTGTGCTATTGCATCTACATCCTCTACATATTTGATATATGACCAGCCCAATGTGTGAGCCCTGTTTGGTACAAAGAAGGTAATTAGAAGCATCAACGTCATGAGGCGGGAGACATCATGCACATCAGTCTCCGATGTTCCTCGCACTGCTCTTTCCAGTGCGTTGAATATTATTGGTTTACTCATCCGTGCTTTGCCACGGAAACACCTTATGTCAAAGTCTGACAGTGTCCTCTTACCAGATGTTGTCTGGATGGGCTGGTCTCCATCTCTTATTCCAAAGATCAGCTTCACTGATGTTAGTGTTATTCTGAGATGTTCGCCCTCGATATTGAAATGATTATTCTTTTCTGAGAAGGTAGCAATTATGGACTAAATTTCAACATTGCTCTTCCGACACATGTTGCGATTCAGTTCCTTTGTTATTATTGCATTAATTAGGACCCAAAATGGGTTGTGTCGTAGCACCGTCGTGTGCCTGTCATCCAATTGAAGCTGGTCAACATGCCTAATGCACGCCAACAGATTCGACCTATATTGCTGAAATTTTTGGGTTTCTTCATCAGAATCATCTGCTTGTGTGAGTACTTTAGCGTCTTTCTGCTAAGGTAAACGTCAAATCAAGCGTTAAATCAAGCATAAATAGACAAAACGAGGTATGATTAATAATGCAACATCTAATTCTTTCTAGTATGTTACTGTTTCAGCAAGAAAAAGTAACACAATATAAAAAATGAAATATAAATGTTTAACAAAACTCTATTGAACAAACAACGAGAAAAAACATGAACGACATTGCAACATCGTGGGTAAGTGCTACTCTGTGAGGTATGAATAATAATGCAACATTGTGTCAATGGTGTGTTACTGTTTCACAGAGAAATAGTAACATGAGCCAATAACTGAAATATAATTGTCTTACGGATCTCCACTGCGTTGATAACGAGCAATAGGGACATAAGTAGAGAAGGTGAGGTGTAATCAACAGTGAAGCTTCCAAGGAAACATGTGATACTGTTTCACTAAGAAACAGCAACATGAGCCAGAAACAGTAGATATGTGAGTTTGACATCAATATACTACGTTGACATCAATCTACTACGTTGTCAACATGAGCCATAAATGTTTTACGAATCACAGGGAATGTAAGTTGTCAAGGTGAGGCATGATTAATAGAGGAGTTTTGAAGAAATTATGTGTTACTGTTTCACCAAGAAACAGTAACATGAGCCAGAAAAGCGAGATATGCGAGTTTGACAGCACTCTGCTATATTGAAAAAGAATCAAAACATGCACAAGTAGTTTCCATGAGGTCTGACTAACAATGCAACCTCGTGCTAGATTTTTGTTGTTGTTTCACCGAGAAACAGTAACATTAGCCAGGATTTGAGAAATAACCATTTTACGAATCTCTACTGCGTTGATAACGAGGAGAAGGAACATAAGTTGACAAAGTGATGTATGATTGACAGTGTAACTTACGAGAAATAATGTGTGACTGTTCCACAACGAAACCGTAACACGAATAAAAAATAAAAGATGCATGTTTAACAAAAACTCTCCGGTGTTTACAACGATAAAAACAACCATGAGCAGGCAAAATGCTGCATAAGTGACAACGAAACCTTGTGGTAGTGGTGTATTGTTGTTTCACCGAGAAACAGTAACATAAGCTAAGAACTGAAACATAACTGTTTTATGAACCTCTACCGTGGTGACGTGGTAGTGTTTGGCCCGCAAACAGAGATGCCAGCAGAAAAAATACAGGATATAGACAAGATGATTCGTGACTAAACGGAAAACCTAGACAAAACCAACGTGATTACCCTATCAAAGACTAATGAAACAAGATGTTATTGTTTCCCTGAGAATAGTAACACCCACCACATTGTGGTGTTAAGCTTACAAATCAAACGTGATTAAAGGCAATGCCGATGGAAAAGCAAACAGATATTATGTAGAGTGACAGTAACATGCAACAAAATATTTGGCATGTTGTGGTTGTACTAACTTCTAGGGTTTCCCATCAACTTACATAGGAACACAAATCCAAGGAAACTGTAACATTTTCGTTGCACTTATAACTGAAGTATAATGCCTGTATTAGAGTCAATACTATAAAGAGGAGGTGGGTTTACCTGTGGACGACCCATTTATGCGAGTTACTGTTTGATCTTGTTTTAGGCGTCCGATATCGATAAATGATGTTACCCGATTGTTCACAGTCGTTTGGTGTCTTTTCTTGCTGTATTTGGCGATGATTTGCACGGTATCTTCCTGCATCTTGAGATCACTGGTATTGAGCTTTGAGATGGAATGCGAAGTGTTGTTACTGTTTCGGCCTTTTTATGCCCGTCGAAACGCCAATCGCGTGCATTGTTTCGTATTCAGGCCATTGCGTTTTGTCACTTCGATGTCGTGTCCTTTCATTTTCCTGCCTCAGAGAACAGTTTTTTTCACATAAAAAAATTGAAATCAATTAATATCTGTTAATGTATTATTTTGGAGGATATTGTGATCATTTCATTGTTATATCGTAGAAAATATAGAGTTGAACTAAACAAAAACATAGGAAGTTCTTTAGTGGGAAATGGAACTTGCTGCATGTCAACCAAACAAAATTTGAGATATCCCAGGAAGTTCGTACAGGAAATCAACTTCCTATGAAATGGAATTTCCCATGAGAACTTAGTTACCGTATGAACCAAACGAGTCCTAAAATTTTATGCATACTCAACTTGTCACATCATTTAAGTAATGTTCGATTCATGGAATCATTCTTATATTCGTAAAAATATTTTAAGAGAACGTAAAATTCTTATATTTTGTTTAAATTTTAGATTAATATTCCTAGGAATGTAAATATTTTTAACTCAATATTTTTCCTAAAATATTTTCATGAGGAGGTGAGTATTCTAAATTTCTATAACATCAAAGTGTTTAATTGATATAAAAGAAAAACTATTTTACCTACTCACCGTAATCAACCACCATCTACCATTATATAATATCGATGATCTTACCTATCACCATCTATTTTTTTGTGACTATTGTTAACCATCACCCATTACTAGTAATCACCGTCCATTATCACTCACCGTCAATGATTACTGCCAATTACCATCCATTGTTCATGACAATTATTGATTATCACTTACCACCGGTAACTATCATTCACCATTACCCACTACTAATTACCATTGGTCACCATTCGTTGTCAGTGACTACCATTAGTTGTTTATTATCAGTAAACATCACCAATCATCATCTATAATTGATGACTACTACTGACTACCACCTATCATTTGTGATTATCATTCACCACTACTAGCACCATCATTTATTATTGGTAACCATTATCAACCTCCACATATCATTGATAATCATTTAATTTTTAATGAGAATTATTAGTGACTATCATTAGTTATTATTTATCATTAGTGAACATTGTCAATCATCATCCATAATTGATGACCACCACTTTTCATTTGTAACTATCATTCACTACTACTAGCACCATTATTGACTATTGGTAATATTATCAACCTCTACACATCATTAGTAATCATTTAATTTTTAATGAAAATATTTTCGTTAATCAAATAATATTTTTAAAAAATATTTAAAATAATAAAAATATAACATTATAATATTTTTAAAATAATTTGTAATTAAATCAAATATGAAAATATCTTATTCCCATGAATTAAATTTTTAGAAATCATGTTTTTAAAAATATTAAAATTTTCAAAAATGTTTAATTTCACAAATTAAAATGCCACTTCAGTGTATATATTTTGTAATATGTAAAATATACAAAAAGAGTGAGAGATTTAAGTGTGAATATAATATTATCCTATAAAATCAATGCAAGAGTATAAGGTATGCAATTGGAAACCTTCAAAATATCCCGCTAAATAGTCACCAAAACCGGCCACGCCACCTATCCAAGTGGCATCAAAGCAAAAACCAGATTCGCCACTAATGGCTATGGAGCTTAAGTGAAAGAAGGTGAAAATGAGGGAGCTCGGATACTGCGATGGGGGACCATGGATCTTAAGGCATATAAACAGGGATTACCTTGGTCCAGAATATAGCTCAGGAAGGGTGGCTGTGAAAATTGGATCCCTCAACATACGCAACCGCCCAAAGATATAATTTCCCTCTAGTCATCGAACGCATTTTCCACTTCCCCCTTGTGAGGGGAACCTGAAACGGTGCTTAACAATGCTTGATGGTGTAGCCAATGTCGTTCCCCCCCCCCCCCAACACACACAACGTTACACATTTTTCATCTACAAGAGAATTTCAATGTTGATGTGGCAATGACAGAATTGCATGCACTTCGGAATAATAAATCCCGACCGTATGAGTAGTTTTGACTAGAGGAAAGCCAAACTTCCAAATCTAATCACCTGCTGCTCTATTTGCACACACTAAGCAGCATAATTTTATAATTTAAGAAACCTAGCTTTCAAAGAAGCATGCCGAATTGCGAAGCATCGTCTCATCTGAAAACGTGATGCTGCACGTCCCCACTCAAATGTCAACAAGCAAACCGTCCAAGATGACTATAGTTTATTTAAAAATTGAAAAGACGATTGCACTCCTTTTTTTCAAAATTTTTTGGTATGTGACATGGCAAAAATCAGCAACAGAAATAACCCTAAAGTCTAATTAGTTCCATTTGACTACTGTTTAATCCTGCTATTTATTGACTTGAAACTGTTCGGGACTGCCTTCTGGAAAAACAATAGGATCATATTACCGCATTGACAGGCTGATAAATCATGTGCCTGCTTGTAAAAGTCGGCTTGATTTCTCGCCCTTTTTTTTTTTTCTTATCAACACTGCCCCTCTTACGGACAGAAAAAGTCATTCTCTCTGCATTAGTGACAACTAAGGATTAGCATAATCACAACTTAATCGCAGCTAGGAAGAGGGAAGCGGGACAATAAATGTACGTACATCCATCAAATCAACGTAGTTGACTAAGAGACACCACAAGTCTCTAGCGTGTGTATGTGAGCAGGAAAGCATACTATTTGCCCCCGCCGCCACTGCCGCACAAACTAACCAAGTCCATCACGGTCGAATATAACAAATCAAGGGACAGGTGACCTAGGAACTTCCTATATTCAGACGCGCCATCACTAAAGTCCATATGAAGCTTTTTATCCTCTGCAAAACTGTCCTCCATAACCAACCACCAGGAGATACACCCTTCAATATCTTCTGGATCCACATGTGCAACTAGGTTTAGTGTTTCACCCTGCTCCAGCTCAAAAGATAAGCATAAGAAGTCTCGATTTGCCTTTATCCCAACTGTCAGAGCTTCCTGATATAGCCAATTAATAATTTGGCTTGCAACCTGTATAATATCAATTACAAGTAATAAGTCGCACATGATTCCGAGCAATGAAAGTTTACACATGAATTTTGATATCAATCATAAACGGAAGTTTTAGAGATTTACCTGCTGCAATATTACCACAGGAAGATCTGCCAAGTTACAGTCATATCTGTGCATTGAATGAGTGTCCTCAGATTTTCCCCTAAACAGGCCTACAACCTTAGGAGCGCCTTCCCCTTCAACATTGATATAATCATCCTTTACCACAACCTTAGTCCAAAAACTAGACTTTGCAGCATTTTTCTCACAATGGAAATCTGATATATTGGTTTGGCAACCTGCATGAAGGATAGATTGAGGAACCTTCATGAAGAGTGTCCATGACGATGTCCGAGAATGCCATGTGGGATTAGAAATCAGCTGGAGATAAGGAACCCTGCAAACCTGCAGATTGTGGATCTTAAATAAACATAAGTCTATTTCACAAGCAACATAAATCAAATTTGAAAAGAGAAATACCATATTTTCTAGCTCTGCAAGGACTTTAATTGAAAAGATCCTATGGGCCAAAGACATACAAAAATGACCAAGCAGACGAGATCCATCCTTTGCAGCTAAACTGAATAACCGACTACCAGCAGAATCTGATTTTTCACTACCCTTTCCAAATATATGTTCATGAAAAATCTGTTGAATGTAAATTTCATAGCTGGCAGAATTTGGAAACTGCCATTTCTTCTTCTTAAAAGTGTTGTGTTTTGTATCATGCAATCTTGTACCGTCCAATGAGTCCAGGGGCAAATTTGCATTTTCTACATTATCAGAGATTGCACCTTCAACTGTTTGCTCATCTTGATCAGATGGCACTAATGATAAGAACACACATGTTCCTTGACCTAGGCTCAACTGCAAATAATTTTCACGTATCCCAGTCACACTGACCCCTGAAGATGTGTTAAATGCTTCACGATTCACTAGGTCAAACACCTGAAGGCAGAAGAAAAGGTAGTAAACTAACAAAACCATGTGTGAAGTATGAAAAATTTCAGTGGGAACTAAACAAAGAAAACCAATAACAAGAAGTAAACAATGAAGATGATTAAAAAAAAAAAATCAAAAGAACATATCTACCTGCTCGTCAAAAATAGCTTGATGTAATTCACGAAGGAGTAAATGTGTTTTCCTAACACAATCTTCATCACTTGAAGACTCTTTGCCACCTTCCAAGTTATTCACACCTGAAAAGTGGGATTTGCTTTCACTAGATTTCCTTGTGATGCCATCTGATTGTGCACCAACTAAACCAAATTGGAGAGAATGACAGGAATTGGAAGATACATTTATTGCAAGCATGCCAGCTGCATCATGATCAACACGAACAGTAGACAAAGAAGATGACCGGCTTATTGCTGTTGGATCATATGAGTTATCAAAGAGATCAAAGGTGAAGCCTTCACTTCCTGGAGCTATAGCTGCCTGACGCTGCCGTTTAACTTTCCAATTTTGCTGCAACCTGTATGGTATTCAGAACAAAATGGACAGAGCTGGAAAGTAAGCTAGCATGATAACATTATTATTGCAATGAGATTTTTCTAACCATTGTGAAATATAATAGATAAGTAATGAGTAATTTAAGAACAGCTTAAGACAATAAAATGTCATTTAACATCTAAAACCCATTTTATGTTTTTTAGGCAGTCCCTACCACACTCAAATAAATAAATAAATTTAACACACACACACACACACACAGACATGGTCACCTGATTAGAGCACCATAAAACCTTGCCTCCCTAGCAACCTGCTGTTCAAAAGCTTTGGCTGACTGCTTGAAATATTTACCAACATGCTGCAGAGAGAACCAAACTTTCATAAACACATCATAAAATATTCCCATAAAAAGGTTGAACTGTTCTGGTTGTCAAGGACAGAGTATGTTTTTGGTCAACTGAAGTAAATTACTTTTGAGAGAGAGAGAGAGGCTGCTATGCTCCGCTTATAACTATAAACTGGAAATAGGCTCCGTCAGTCAAAGAGAATAAGAGAAAGAATAATATGCACCCGATAGCACTGTAGCTTGGTTGCTGCAGATACAGCCAGATCAGACAATGCTTCATTTGGTAATGATTTGGGCCTCGTCATACCAGCCACAGTCACTGCATCATTATCTTCCACCTAAACACAGTAATTTTAACCAAATTATTACATTCATACTGTCTGTTTGCTTATAACTTTCACTACAAACAATACTGTTTAAAGAGTTCATGCTGGTATTTACAAACAAATTTGCAACCAAAATGTGAAAAGCTATCCAAAATCCTGAAGGTCAACTGAGACAAGCTGTGAATTATGCAATAATAATTAGCTCCTCTGCTATTGTAATTTGACATTCATACATTCATAAAAATTATCCCTCCCTGGTTTTAATTCCACCCCCCACCCCCCGGCGGACGCAAATATGGTATTATTCCATGGAACCATCAAACAGAACTAGATGGTTTACTTTTAAAGCATGCTGCTCCCAATTTCAAACATATTTTTCACTTGTGAGGCCCTTAAGAAATTAAATAGCTTCAAATATAACCGTTGAATTCTATCTAGTTAATTCAAATAATTATATATGCAAAAAAAATTCATGAAAGAATCCTGAATTGTTTAAGTAATAAGTTTTACACACAGTTTTGATGAGATCTATAATGACTGAAAGCTCCAGATGAGCCGACTGCAAATTCTCCACCATGCTCTGCCATTGCCATGGTGTTGCAGTCTCCTTTGAACTCTTCTTCTGCTTCTTCTTCTCATCATCCTTTTCAACAGCCCAGGCAAAGTCAATTCGCCTTATTAGAGAGAGTCGTTTTTCATCATAATCCACATCTCTGCATAACACAGATAAATTAAGAGAGGAGCTATGACACATAAATGTGTATTGATATTCTTATCATTATCTTTAAATGCCACTCACGTAAGATACTTGTGAGCAACGTCAATCTACAGATATGCAAAAATTAACATAAATTACAATATAATCAGCACATAATTCAGAATTCTGTTCAACAGACAAGAAAACTAATGGTACAAGGACAGGATCACATGATTCATGTCCCAGATATGAGCTCGCTTTAAGTTGTTGGAAATTAATTGAACAAGAAGAGATTATAAGAAAAAGCTCACGATGCTGGGAATCTTTCAAGTCCATTTTCTTCAATGGTATCCAATCGCTTGATGGGAAGCTTGTCAAGGGAGACCAGGATATTTTCCTCCATTTCCCAGACAATGTTTTCAGGGAATATTTTGACAGACCCCAGAACAGTTGCAGTGAGCCAGCAGTTTATTCAGCAGAATATCAACAGTAGCAATGCAGTGGCATCAAAATGGGCTTAAGAACCCATTTTCACTCCATCCTTTAGGCCCAGCTCAATTGAGAAAACAAAATTAAACAAAAATATCATATACACACAAACACAAGAGTGCCTTGCCTTATACAGTATGACAGGACCTGCATTTGCAAACAAGGAAGCATAAAAGAAATCAGCAAAAAAGCAAAAAATTAAGAATAAAAGTTCTCAAGCATTGTTACATAACAACATGAAACCAATTGCAAGTAAAGAAAATACATACTGAATGAAATTGTCATATTCAATGGCTTTGGATTATAATGGAAACCAAGGTAGAAAAAATGATATACCCCTAACAGAAAATTATAATGTAAAACCAGGCAGAAAACAAGGTAAAAACACCATCTAAGCAAACAATAGTCAGTCTCCCTGCATATGAGACATTGCTGCATGTTATGCTCCAATGAAAAATGAGATATGACTGCATATTATCCTCCAATGATAGTCAGTCATAAAAGAGCAAAATCTATTGCATCATGCTTTTCATTTGTCTCTAAAAGCATCATCAAGAGGATATGAAAGAAGAGTGAACCATGCAGTGTTTCCAATCATAGTGCAGATGATTTGAAAACATAAGGAAAAGCCCTTCAGTTATGTCATCCATCAAGAAAATGCCTTGAATATTATAGCAACTCAAACAGTGAGCAATTGGCCTTCAAGAGTCTAGCATACTCATACAAACAACAAAAAAGGCAGTACCATGAATCCGTGATTAAGATTTAACATTTTTAATCAACAGCAACAACAAATATCAGCAATTTCAAAGTAAAAGAAATTGTATGTGGACCATTTCAATTTTAGAAACTGTAAAAGAGTGCTGTGCTCTGACTTTAATATTTCACCTCCAGAATGATCCTTTCGAATGAGGGGGCTTATGAATGAATATTACATAGAGGCATCGGTTTGAAAATCAGTGAACAACAATCTACCATTACTTATCCACATCACATAGTCTTCAGTTACTGCACTACATAATTTGCCAAAAACGAACACAAATTGAATAGATGATTAGATATTTTCTGCAAACACATAACCCAACTTACAAATAAAAAATCCGCAGCAACAAAAAGACCTAAAGCTATACTGACATAAACTGCAGCAACAGTTGGTATCAGAAATCCATAGAAAAGACTAAATTTAAAACACCCAAAATTCCGGTATGACACCTAGAATAATGTTATGATTCTTCATAGCTTCTAAGACTTTAAATAAATTCGAACAACTTCACCAGTAGCTATCCCTCGAATCTTGTGTGGAATTGTTCATTTAAATGGTAAAATCTAAATCATCAAAGCTTCTGTCTATACCAAAGACATGGTTTATAATCTAAGAAAACAATAACAACATCAACAACAACAAAATCTTATCTCACTAAGGGAGGTCAGCTACAAGTGAAAGAATTCACGTAGGACTCTGCGTTTGGACTTGAGAAATTGAATCAATAAAAAAGAGGAAAGTACTTAGAAGACAGTAAGTACGGGGAATGAAAGGTCATGCATTACCACAAAAGCTATAGTAATAAGCCATTTTAAGATTTGAAGAATTACACCATACTTAAAATGTAAAAAAACGTCGGAAGAAATAATACGACCACATGATATCAAGTATGAAATATGTACAATAATAATATCCCAGCTTGCTAACAAGATAAGAAGAAAGTCGAAACAAACAAAGAGAAAAAAAACAAAGAGGGGTACTTTATCTAGTCAATGGAGATTATATAAATAAAAGAATGGAAGCCGAGGCTGAATCTACTAAACACTTCGAATTTCCAAGAGGGAAATGTTAATGTTAAAAAATAGTACACACACAAAGTGTCCAATTGGCAGCACTTAATAAACACATTATGGCGGGCGGGCGGCTCAAGTTTCATTTGCCAGACCCATGTAATGGTAACTGTGCGTGCAACACCGATAGCCGAAGTAGGGCATTATTAGCGTTAAATCATGAAAGAAACAAAACCAACAAAGTGCTAAGTGCAACAATAAATTAAACCAACAACCGATACAAAAAGAAGAGCATTATTAGCGGCTTAAGTTTCATTTTACAGACTCATTTATTGCATGCAGTGACAGAAAAAATGCAAATCGCAACCCTAAAAATGTGAAAACCATTTAAAGACGATGACGGAGTCGGAAGCACACAGCGACGAAAACAAGGCGAGAACAGAAAAATAAACTCCCATCAAAAATATAGAAAATCATGGAAAGATACCTTGATTAAAGGAAAAGTTGCATCAGCAAAAAGCACATTCAATGTCAACTGCGGTCGCACTAATGGAGTAAGTTTTCAGACGCCGAACCAAGACGACGGAAGAATGAAGTTTCGGGTCTGTTTCTTCTTTCTCGATGAAACCCGGGTATAACCTGGCATTGGCCCAAGATCATCAAGCCCAAGCCCAAGACCAAGTTAAACTCTTAGATAAATGGGAAAGGCCTAAATTGAACTAGACCCCATCTACACAAAAAAAAAACATAATGATAATAGCAAAATCGGTGTTTTTTTTTTCTGGGTCAGCCTCATCGAAAAGAAAAGGAGCTGCTATGCCCAGGTCCAAAACTTGGACGTGGGCTTAGACTCACTTTCTTGAAACTAAAAAGACGATTTTGGACGTATGTATGATCGAAGAACATTTTTTATAAAAAAATATTATATATATTAATGCAGAAATGATATATCTTTTAATTAATGATTAAAAAAATAATACATAAAAATATGATAATGAAAGAAAACAAATTTCTTCTTAAATAGAGAAAAGATATGTTTAATAATACTGAAATGTTTAACGTTGAAATTAAATATTGAATTTTAAGTACTAAATCTATTAAGTGTTAAGTTTATAATATTTAAATAATTCCATACGTTAATTTTTAAATTCAATTAATAATTTAAAATTTTATTCCCAAAATATTTATTTTTTGCATAATTTTAAAATTATCTTCAATTGTAATTTTAAAAATTTTATGCATCACATCTTTAATGTTGAATCTAAAATTTTAAATAAATATATATAATTATTAAGTATTGAAATTAAATACTAAATTTAAGTGCTAAATTTATTAAATTCAAAATTTATAATATTTGAATTTTAAGCATTAATTGTAGAGAAAATTTTATCACAAAATATTCAAATTTTATACTACCTCAAAATTAAATTAATGATATTAATTATGATTTTAAAAATTTTACATACCAAATTTCTAAATGATGTAATATACGCATATATGTATCTATTTATTATAAGAACAAAGATAATATTGAACATCTTTATCTAATAAAATTTTATCAAAACAGAAGTAGTTGCTAAATTCATTCAACAAGATAATTGCTACTAAATAGATTAAGGTTCTGTTTTGAGTAGTAAATAAACTGACTTATAATTAAAATTTTATCAATTTTTAGTTTTTAGAGATATTTTTCGCACTAATTTATTAAAAAAATAGACTCTCATTTTATAAGTTATTTAAAATAATTTATAATTTGTAAGTTACTATCTTTTTATATTCTTTCTAAATCTATTCTTATTTTTTAATTAATTTACAATCCATGCCCTTTATAATATAAATTTAAATATTTTTACAAAATATAATTAATTTCATTTTAACATAATTATATCACAATTTTAAAGTATAAATATATAAAAATATATATATAAATAAATGATATCATAAAGTATAATTAATTATATTTTAAGTAATTATAATTTTATTATAAATAATAATAAAATAAAAATTATGTAAGTAAATAAATATACAAATTTATAAAATATAATTAATTAAATATTAAATATTATATTTTTATTTTAAACTTCTAATTAATTATGTTAATATAATTTAATTTTTTAGATAAATATAAATTATTTTAATATTATATTTATTTCTATCAATATGTCTTCTTATGTCATTTTGTGATTTTAGCTAGTTTAACGAATAATTTTATGAAATACTTTAATTATCATATTAGTTATCAATTATTAGTTATCAATAAAGTTATCAACTACTAATTAACTTATTAGTTATTAATTAATTTATTAATTATTTACACCAAAAGGAGCCTAAGTAGATTTTCACTAAATTTAGTATTTATTTGTAATAAATCAATCAAATTAAAAATAATCTAAAATCTGAATTTATTTAATCAATTATTGAATTAATATTTTTCAGGTATTTTGAACGTAAATTTTTGCTTGATTCAATATTCAATGTAAATAAATTAAATAAGTAAAATATAATTTTAAATTTAAATCTAGTAATTTAAATGTCAAATTATTATTTTTAAACATATTTAAAATTATTTTTAAAATGTTATATTTAATATTAAATAAATAAAATATTTTTATTTTAAAATTTTATAAAAATATATTGTTATTAATATAAATAAATATTTGCTATACATATTATTAATTTTTTGAAATGGGAGAAGTTGTTTGGATTATTAAACCTTTTTTGGTCTATTTCGAGCGCACGAAACTTGATACTAATAGCAATTTTTTATTGCACGTATTATTGTTGTCCGAACCGACTTTGTTATGTCCCCCCACGCGAAAGGGATTCCGAGACAATCCAATGCGAAAAGACAGCGGGTAATCTATATTATTATCTATAGAAAACAAGGTTTTCGTCCTCCTTTTTTTATTATTTTTTTAATGAGGTGTCACTTCCTCGTATCATTTTCCCTCTCAAACTTCTCTTTCTATTTTTTATTTATTTATTTATTTCCCTTTGTACAACTTCTTTTTCCAATTTATTTTACTATTTCATGAAATTATATATATTATTTTTTATTTATTTTACTATATGTTTTTATGCATATTGCTATTACTTATAATTCTAATACTAATATCATTAAGTAAAATAAATATAATATAATATATTTTATTTTTATTATAAAAATATTTATATAAATTAAATAACTAATTTATTTGAATTGCCTAACGGCATGTTCTATTTTTTATCTTTTATATCATTGTACAACTCACTTACTGTTTCTCTTATTTATTTATTTTGTTACATGTCTTTCCTTTTTTTCTCTTTCTTTTTGTATCTAAAAGTTATTGTTTAAAACTTAAAAACTAACATCACCAGAAAATATATATACTTTTTATTATAAAAATATTTAAACTAAATTAAAATATTTTATTGAATCAAATTACTTAATTATATATTTTACTTTTACTTTTATATTATTTTACAACTTATTCATTATTTTTTATTTACACTACCATATGTTTTTCTTCTGTTTTATTTTTCATATCTATTATTATTTTTTATTTACATCATAATATTTTTAATTTTATTATAAATATATTTTAAATAAGTTAAAATTATGATATAAATTTTATTAATTAAAATAATTAATTGTATATTATATATTTTAATCAAAATATCTAAAATATAAAACTAATTTATTTGTTTAATTTTGAAAATACTATCTTGATATTAATTTTTAAAGATATTATTGCAAATTAAATATATATTAATTAAAATTTTATCAACACTTTATAATACATGCATGATTTGGTTTTCTTTTATCAATTTCATTATATATTTTTTACTCACTTTTTTATTTATAATTTAGAAGGTAATACTTCTGGTGTAAATATAATATATTAATATCATTAAATAATATAGATATAAAATATATATATTTTTATAATAAAAATATTTTGCATATATTCAAATATAATTCAATTATATATTTTATTTTTAGCTTTTGAGTAGTGTCTTTTCTCTTTATTTACTTTATCATTTTAAAAGTTAATTACTCATATTATTTATACCTTATCAATTATATAATATTTTTTTAAAATTTTTTTAAAATTTTAAAATTAAATTTATTTATTTTAATTTTATAAATATTTTCTTCATATGAATTTTTAATTTTCATATTTTAAATTAATTATAAATCAATTGAGATTTTGCCAGGATTTATAACTCATGCATTGTTTTATTTTTTTATTTATTTCATTATATATATATTTTTTCATATTTACTGCTATTATTATATATCACTCATATACTAATATTATTTAGTAGTGAAGATATAAGATAACATATTTTTTATTATAAAAATATCTCATATAAGTTAAAATTTTAATTAAATTATTTAAATACATATTTTATTTTTAGTTTCTATATTATTTTACTATTTACTAATCATTTTTTATTAAATCGATCATTGCATTTTTTTTCTTCTTCGTTTCCTTCTCGTTGTTTATAAATCATACACTAATTTAACAAACAATTATATATACAATAAAATATATTTTATTTTTGTTATAAAATTATTTTAAATAAGTTAAAGATGTAATTTAATTATTTTTTATCTTTAACTCTTATATTACTTTATGATTCACCAATTAATTTTCTACTTTTTTCTTTGTTCCATTCTATATTTTTTGACTTTTTTTATTTTACAACATAGGTGATAATATTATTAAGTAATATAGATACTATATATATACATATATTTAATTTTATTATAAAAATATTTTAAATAAGTTAAAACATAAATACAAAGCATTAATTGAAATAGTTAATTACTTATTCTATTATTCAATAAAAAATGTAAAAATTAAAATCAAACCTTTTTATTTAAATTTTGCCAATAAGTCTTTAATATCCAATTTTTAGTACTATTTTCTAAATTAAATATATATTAATTGAAAATTTTTCAAACCTTTACAAATTGTGTCCCATTCTATTTTTTATTTATTTTATTTTATACTATTCTTTTGACATTTACTTCCATTAGTTATAGTTTAGGTGTTAACAATATAGATATAATATAATATATTTTACTTGTATTATAAAAATATTTTAAATAACATAAAATTTTGATTTAGTTAATTTTTTAACTATATATTTTATTTTTAAATCTTATTTTACTTTCTTTGTCATTTAATATTACTTTTCAAATTTTGAAAAAAAAATTATCCTCTTTTTATTTGTTATTTTTAAAGTTTAATGAAGCATTTTTTTTTCGACTTTGCACTTCTTTTTCACTAATAAATACTTTATTATTTTATACATTATCTTAAAATATCTCAATAAATTTATTCTATCATATTTCTCACTTTTATGTCAATATCAATATCCTTACTACTAAAACAACCTATTGTTTCTCCAATGCACATAACACATGTCATGCTCTCCTTTCTTTATTATTTCATTTTCCCACCCAAGTTTTTTTTTTTTTTCATTTTATTACCTGCAAATCTTTATTTCATACCCAAATTCTCTTTTTTACTTCATTTCATTTATTCTATTACTCTACTACATTATATACGTATATATATATTATTGTATTTTTTTTTTATGTTTATTCCAATTAGTTACATCTTGAATGCCAATGTTACCAAATAGATATAGCATAATATATTTTATTTTTATTATAAAAATATTTTAAATAAGTAAAAAACTTAATTTAATCAAATTTATTTTTTATTTTTATTACTTTTAAATTATTACATATTTTTTATTTTTTATTTGCTCTATTATTTATTAAATTATGTACATATTATTTTTAATTTAATTTATTATTTTTTATATGTTCACCCATCTTATTTGCAACGCATTTTGAATTTTGTATGTTTTTTAAGTTATAGATTTAGTTGTAATTGAATTATTTAAGTAGATGTTTACAGCTTACTATTTATTTCTCTTCTTTTTATTTAATCCATGGTATTTTTTTCTTTTTTTCATATCTACTTTTTTATTCATAATTTATAAGCTAATTTCACAAATAGGTATACATATAAAAATGTATATTTTATTTTTATTATTATAAAATTATTTTAAATAATTCAAAAAATAATTTAATTGGATTATATGTTCTATTTTAATTCTTTTTTATTACTTTGCAACTCACCAATTATTTCTCTTCCTACACTCTAATTTTTTGCTCTTTTACAATTTAGATGCTAATATCACTAAGTATATAAATATAATATTATATTTTTAATTTTATCATAAAGATATTTTAAATATGTTAAAAAATTAACATAAAGGATATTAATTGAAACCATTAATTACATATTTATTAATTATAAAATATTTGAAAATTAAAATAAAGTTATTTTTAAAATTTTTCAATGAGTTCTTAATTTTAATTTTTGAGTATAATATTTTAAATTAAATATGCATTAATTAAAATTTTTTAACGCTTTAAAAATCTCATGATGTTGTACTTCTTTTTATCCATTTTATTGCATATTTTTCCTTTTTTAATATTTACTCATATATATATATATATATATATATATATATATATATATATATATATATATATATATATATATTATCTTATTGCATATTTTTATATTTATTTTTATTAATTATATCTTATGCGTCAATATTGCTGAATAGTTTATATATAACATAATATATTTTTTTATTATAAAAATATTTAAACAAATACAAGATTTTATTTAATTTGATTTTTTATAACTTTATTTTTTATATTATTTGCTCTATTGCCCATTAAATTATTTATATATTATTTTGTAATCTAATTTATTAAATTCCTATATGTTCACTCATGGTATTTGCAACTCATATTAAATTATGTATTTTTTTAAGGTATAGATTTAATTTTTAATATAATTATTTAGGTAGATATTCTATTTTTTTATACCTTACTATTTGTTTCTCTTCTTTTTATTTGGTTTGCAACATGTTTTTCTTCTTTTCTTTTTTCAATTTTGTTCCTATTATTTATAACTCACACACTAATTTCACAAACAAGTATATATTTGAAAGGATATATTTTATTTTTATTATAAAATTATTTTAAATAAGTTAAAATTCTAATTTAATTAAATTATATATTCTATTTTAACTTTTTTTATTACTTCACAACTCATTAATTATTTCTTTTTTGTTTATTTGTTACATTTCAATTTTCTCTTTAACAAATCATATCTTATTTATATATCTAAAATAACATTTCTCTTCTCCATTTTATATTATTATTTCCTGTTAAATGTTAAGCTGTTAGGTCTTGTAATTTTTTCATTTCCTACTTAGGCTGTATGTAATGTTGATTGTTAGCTTGCTACTGTTGATAATGGGTTTCTTCCTACCACAAAAACGAGGCAACTTTTGCAAAAATTAATAGTCCAATTTGTTAGTCTTATTTTCACATAAGCTAAGTTAAGGAGGAAAAAAAAGGTTAGCTATAGCAATGTTTTTTCTTCCTAAGATAGCTACTTTTTTTAGGCAATCAAAGTGTCCTAAATAAATAGATATTCAATCTCAACTTATAATACCATTAATGTATTAAAATTTTCTCACTTAATAGATGTTTAAAGACATTTACCCCCAATTGAAGAACAGAGATTTAATGTTCACTCTTCTTTACTTTTATGATTTGAACTACTTCTTCGAATGAATGACATCTTTCATTTCAGCCATTTCTTCAAACGATTACAAGATAGATTCTGCTAATGGGCTACTACTTGGAGTGATAAGAAAATGAAAAAATTTTGTTTTTATTACTTGAAGGTATGGATTTTGCTTCTGCAATTGCAAGATGATGGAGGTTTGCATGATTTATGATTTCCAAGCTTTATTTCTAACATTTTGATGGGTAACTTTTGCATTTTGTATTCAAATTTTCTTCTCTAAAAATTTTACATGTTTGCTTAAATTTATGATCTTTTATTTCATGACAAGAACATCAGAGTATTGACAATTAGGTATGAACAAAATTGAAGCAAAATATGGAATGTCTATCTGATCGGTCAATTGGGTTGAAGCATTGAAGATGATTAAAAAAAGTTTAAAATTTTCAATTAATTCATTAGTGCTTCATTGTCGTTTTTTCTTTTTCCCGCTACTTTTATTGTTGATATAATTATATTATATTATATTATTATAAGAAATTTTTTTGATTATATAGAATGAATTTTTATTTTTATTATTTCAATTATTTCATGACTATCACTTCTATTTTATATTGTGTGGATACTTGAATTTAGTCTATGAGATAGATAAGTTGTGATCACTGAAGCATAGATGTCCACTTCTATGTGTTGACTGCTAATTGTAACTCTATTTTGTTCATTTTCTTTAGACTAATACATTGCCCTTTTGACTACTTTTAGGTACTAGTATATGTTTATAGGTATTGTGAATGCATAAAAGCACTAATGTGTTTATTTTAGAGTGTCTAAGTACATATTAATTCGGTGGGTATTAATTTGTACTTAGTTTCTAGAAACTAAAATTAATACATAGTGAATTGGTGATAAAAGTGTTATTTATGAGTTTTATTTTTTATTACTTTTTACCTCTGTAAATTTTAAAGCTCTATACTTACTTCGACCAAGTTGCTCCAACTCAAGTGATGAACTTTTTGCCTATTAAAGTGTGTTATTTCTTCTTTATGATACATAATAATAAATTGGTATTTGTTAAATATATTTTTCTTATAACTTATAATAAGTATATTCAATCATGTTACTAATTTAGCAATTATGTGCATAGTGGGGGCTCAAAACGAGTTTACTGCTATTGGATACTTGGGCAAGAGGGTTATGCTTGCTTAAAAATTGTTTTTCTAACTCTTTTTTATATGTTAAGCAAAATGATTAACAAAAATAAATTCGCAGAAAATCTATCTTCTATCTATATATCAAGGCTCAGTTTTGTACTATTTCTATTTTTTTAATGTTAGTTGCCACGCGTCCTTGGTATTGCTTCCCTGTTTCATTTATTAATTATTATTTCATCAATAGCCATTAGTTTCTCTGATAGACTGTCCATTACACATCTCACGCGTTGTTGCTGTTTCATTTCTCCTAAATTGAAATACTTCTGAAAGTTTTTAATTCTTATTTTCTAATAAAAAATTCTATATTTATATGCAAAATTTTTATATTTATATTTATATTATCTTATAACTCACTCACTTTATGCCACATTTTTATTTCTTTTTTATATTTATTTTTATTATTTATATTTTAAATATTAATATCATCAAAAAATATACATACATAATATAATATGATATATTTTATTTTATTTTAAAAATTATTAAATAAATCAAAATTTTGATTTAATTAAATTAATAAATTAAAATTATATTCATAAATTTTATATTAATTTATAATTCACTCATTATTTATCATTTTTATTTATTTTTTTCTTTTTTATGTCTATTGCATTTATTTTCAATTTAGAAGCTAATGTTATAAAGCAAATTTTGATATAAATTATTTTATATAATTTACGAAATTCAATATAAAAATCCTTAATCGAAATAATCATAAGAAAATATATTCTATTATTTAATAAAAACATTTAAAAATTAATATCAGATTTATTTACCTTAATTTTGTCAAAATTGTCTTTATACTAATTTTTTAAGTGTTATATTTTAAATTAATACTAAATTAATTTTAATCAAAACTTTATTTATAATTCATGTAATATTTTATTTTTGTTTATTTTAACATATATCTTTTTATGTTTATATTTATTATTTATTGCACAAATACTAATACTATTAAATAATATATACAATAAAAATATTTTAGTATAAAATATTTTTAATAAATTAAATTTATAATTTAATTTAATTGCTTAAAAATATATTCTATTCTCAACTTTCGTATTCCTTGGCATTAGAAGATGACTTTATCTGTTTTTTTATATTTGTTTCATGATTACATTTTTTTTTCATTTTCATATTGATTTTAGTTATTAATGGCTTAAATGTTGATATCAATAAAAAAATGTTAACAAAATATAATGTATTATTATTTCTATTTGAAATAAATTAAAATTTTAATTTGAATAAATTATTTAATTACATATTTCTTTTTAAATCTTATATTACTTTACAACTCACTCATTATTTTTTTTAATTTGTTCAATTGTATAATTTTCTATTTCTCTCATTTTCAGGTCCATTATTATTGTTTACAACTTAAATCTTAATATTACTAAGTACTATACATGCGACACGATATATTTAATTGAATATAGAAATGTTTTAAATAGGTTAAAAATTTATAGATTGTATTAATCCGATTATATAATCACCCAATATATTTTTAATAAAAATATTTGAACAAAACTTTACAACTTATAAACTATTTCTATTTTGTTACATATTTTTTTATATTTCTACTTATTGTAATTATTTACAAATTACATGTTTATAAAGTAATATATATATATATATATAATATGATATATATAATTTTAATATAAAAATATTTTAAATAGTTTACAAATATAATATAAAAAGCATTAATTAAAATAATTATTTATATATTTTATTTCTAATAAAATATTTAAATTTTAAAATTAAATAAAATATATAATTACATAAATTAGGTATTTCTTTTATTTACTTTATGACATTTTTTCAACAAGTAATTGTGTGAAGACTTTGACCTTCCAAGAATGCAAGTATTTTTTGTTGAAATAATTTTTCGACATGTTTTCTTTACTTAATCAAAGTAGTCCTAATCTACATTAGTTTAGTTGTTTTATTTCTAGAGAATATATTTTTTTGTGATAATAAAAATGGTCAAATTACTAAATGTACATATACAAAGATCAAAAATCGAACCCTAAATACAGCGAAATGTGCAAAGTATTCTTGTTTCTTATATCCTAGCAAGAGTCTTAATATATTAGTGCATGGTTTTTCGCTTATTTTGTTATGTATCTGCCTATATAACAGGCTTCCAAAAGTAATGAATAAATGAAGAGAAAATGTATATTCTATTTTTTGTTGTCCTTTTCTATTTAGCAAATATTTTCAGTCTTAGATTGTTTTATGCATTTGATAATATCTAAAATTTCTTTTGAACAAACTTTACAAGTTTTTTTTTTTTATAAATTAGCAACATTTAGAATTTGAATGTTGGAATAAAAAAATTAGTTTTGAAAAAATTTTGAAAAATGATTTTATCCTAAAACTTATAATTCCACTGTATCAATTTCATGTGTTTTAATTTATTGAAATATTTTAGTAATTATTATGAAAAATTAACAAATTAAAATTCTTTATCATATGTTTTAATATGTCGTCTATTTCAATTATTTAATAATTATTTAACTTATTTCATAATAAAATTTAAATCCTAAAAGTTATCAAGCAATGCTATAGATATAATACAATATATTTATTTGATTATAATTACATAATTTTATTTTTTTAAATTACTATTATTTACAACTTGAATATTAATTTTACTAAAGTATATATATATATAATACAATACATTTATCTAATTATAAAAATATTTTGAATAAATTAAAATTTTAATATAAATTATATTAATGCATTTTATAATTGCATAATATGTTTTTAAATAAAATATTTAAATATAAAAAAATTTACTTAATTTTTGTATAATTTTTATTTAAATTTTTTCAATATTTTTTATTTCAATTTTTAAATATTAGACTTAAATTAAATATATATTGATTAAAATTTTTCAAAACTTTATAACTTACAAACCATTTTTATTTAATACATATTTTTTGTTTCTATTGTTTACAACTGAAACCCTATATCACTAAATTGTATGAACATAATATAAATTACTTCTGTGATATAAAGGAAATGCCTTAAATTAATCAAAATTTTAAAATAATATAATTATTTAATTACATATTTTATTTTTATTTTTATACTATATTTACAAATTTTATTACTTATAATTTAAACATATAATTCTAAAATAAACGTGATAATTAAAATTAAATATTTATTAATTTTCTTTTATTATATACCAATGTTTTTATTAATAAAAATGTAATAGGTACCCATGTAGAACCGGGAAAAATTCTTGCCATATATAAGAGCCAGGGGCTATGATCGTTTAAATCCGCCTTGGAAATTTAAAAAATTTAGCCTACATTAAAATCAGATTTTAATTTCAGAAATTAAAATATTTTTTATATAAATTCTTAATAAATTTTATTTCAACTCCTACACTTATATATCCTCACTTCGCCCTTGATGATACTGTATTTCTGAAAGAAAGTAACTTAAAAAAAAAAAAATTACTTCTCCAACTCACTATATATTACTAGTCTCATTTTTCATCTTATTTTTCTCTTTGTACACTTTTTTTACTTTCCTTGCCCTTCGTATTCTTTGCTTTACTTCCTCTCCTTTTAAAAAGGATATGAATCCTTTTATTTTTCTTTTGTTCTTTTTTTATTATTTTTATAAAGATTAGTAAATAATTTTTATTGAAGGATCTATTATTTTTTATATTGAAATTGAGACATTTCAACATCGACAAATATATATTTATATCTCTTTTAAAATTATATTTTCATTCTTTTATAAAAAAAAGAGGATCCTAATTCCTCTAAAATTTTTATCTATACTCTATACCTTCATCTAAAATTTTTTTATTTGTAAATTTTTCTACCAAAATGAAAAATTTTTCCTCCCAAAACAATCTAAAAAAATTCATGTTAAAGAGCATTTAATACAATGCCTATCATTTTTATATTTTATTAAACTAATTTATTTTCTTTATGAATTTAATATATTATAATTATTTAATTTTCTATCCTCTTTTAAATAAATGAAATTTTTTACAATTCACTAATAAATTATATTTAATATTTATTTTAAAATTTCATATCTCCCTCTATAACTCTTCCACCTATGAATTTCATTCATATAAAAGAGTATTTAATGTAATATCTATCATTTTTATATTTTATTACATTAATTTATTTTTTAAAATTTAATATATTACAACTACTTAATTTTCTATTCTCTTTTAAATAAATGAAATTTTTTTGCAATCCACTAATAAACTATATTTAATATTTATCTTAAAAATATGAAAAGAAAAAATATGGATAGAAAATGAAATAGGAAGGAAATTAATGATATATCACTTTATATTTTTTTGAATAGTTTATATTTTATATCTATATCTTTCTTTAACTATATATCTTTCTTTAAAATTCTTTCACTTGCAAATTTTCTTCCAAAACAACTTACAAAACATTTGTATAATTATATACATTTAATTAATTCATAAAATATATGTAAAAGAATAAAACTACCCTCAATTTGTATAATTATATACATTTATTATTATGTTTAAAATATTAGAGAGTTGAATCCCAAATTTTAAGATTTAAAAAAAAAAGAGCTCAACCACCACTACTTTTAATTATATGTGTACCAATTTAATATATGTTAAAATATAATAATTCTTCTTAAATAATAAATAATTATTTAACTTTTTATTAATTAAATATACATTATAAAATTAATATACATTAATAAAATAAATATTACACTATGTTAAGGTTTGTGTTAGAAAATTATTTAATAAATTTAGATTCTTCTCACATTAAAAGAATAAATTAATAAATTAATTTATATACATATATAGTACATATATACTATACATGTACATAGGCTAGCTTTTGAATTTCGAGTTAGGCTTTTCATGTATAATTACATGAAAAATAAAGCTCGAGTTTGGTACGGCTGTTTACTTTAAAGAAAAAATTGACACAACTTCACTTGAATAATTTAATACACGGCCCAAGACTTGATTTAAAAGTTTGATTGTTTTATTTTAATTATTATTTTAAGTAAAAAATAATTTTTAATATAAAAATAATATTTAAAATATAATAAATATTTAAACATATAATTGTATTAAATTATTTTTTATTAAAAATAATTAAATATAATTATTTTTATAATATAAAATTATATTATTAAAAATAAATAAATATAATCAAGCTCGGTTAGATCAGCTCATTATCATAATTTGAGCTTGACCCAATAAATAATTAGGTAATAAAAAAAAGGTCCAACAGTTTGTAAAATAGAAGTTCAAACTCTATATTTTTTTGAGCTGAATGAGTGTACAACTATAATATATACACAATAATTTTTAAAAAAAAATTTTAGTCTAATTTTTAAAATATTATTTAAATAAAAATGTATCATTCAAAGTACAAAATATTATAAAAAATTATTTTTCATTAAGTTATGTTATTCTTAAGAAATGTGACTGATAAAGTATATATATAAATAGTAAAATATTATAATATATATAAGTAGTATATTGAAAAATTGATATAAAATAATATAAAATTGAAAATAAACACCTACATATATCTATTTTAAAAATAAAATTAAATAATTATAATTTTTAAAGAAAATTTTAACAAGCATAATAATTTATTTTTTAAGAATAATTTAATAAATAATAAATTATAATAATTTATCTTTTAGAAGAAATTTTAATTTAACAAATACTATGCAAAATTCAAAATACTATTAAAATAGAATAATATATTTAAATAAATTTTAAAATATATTTATATCCTTATATGTCATTTTATATATAAACAGGCAAATTTACTAAATTTTTTATTTAAACGTTAATATTATCTATTTTTTAAATCAGTTAATATAATTAATTATTAATTAATAGTTAATTAAATTATTTAACCATTAATGTAATAAGTTAATTATTAAATAAAACCTTTAGCTGATTTAACTCCTTTTAACTGATTGACTTGACTAAACAAGCATTTCAAGTGATTGATGAATGGCTAGTTTTGGTAGCTAATTGATTCTCAATTAATTAATTTAAAAATACTAGAAGCTTAACATTTTTCAACTAACTGATTCACTCCAAATAAGCAAAAAGACATTTTACCTTTAAATTATATCTTTATTTTTACATATGTCATTAATTAAAAAAAACTAAACCCTACGACTTAAAGTTAAACAAAGGCATCATTCTAATTTCATTAAAAATTCTAATTAAACAAAGAGTTATTTATACGTATTGGATGTATATCACTAATACATTGTGCAATAATAATGTATTCAAACCTTTCATAAACAATTTGATTAACGATCCTAATTTTGGGAGTATTATGTATAGAGAAATAAGATTTTGATTTTAATAACTATTGGAATTTATCAAATAATTACACTATTGATATCAAGAAAATTTTGATTTTAATAATTATTGATAATTAGATTTTTCTATTATTAAAAGAATAAAACATATTACGTAATATTAACATAGTCTTATAATATGCAATAATCAAAAATAAATTTTTTATTTTTCAATTTTATCCTTTTAGCCTCTAAACATTGATAATCAAAACTTATAGTTGACTATTATCCTATTTCATTAAAGCATCCTATGTTTTATGGTTTTATATAGTATTGGATCACTATAAAAATGTCGGCTGAGAACAAATGATTTTAAATACAAATAATGAAAAATACTAAAAGTGACTAATCAAGTATTATGCTTCCAAGGTAAATGAAGAGTGTAGATTTTGATGTTGCAAATTCCTGTAACTTAGAGAGGTTAAATTTTCTATCTTGGTTGGCTAGGGTAAGTCACGTGAGGTCTTACCATATGTGTATGTGTGTGATTTTATTATGAATATAGTGTCATGGACATGAATTCACGTATTGTTACTTATAGTGTAATTTAGGAAAATTGTGACAATATCAAATTATGATTTTACTTGTTTATATGAATGCTTAAGTACCATCATGACCATGAAGTGTTTGAAGAGCACTTGTTATCTTGATTATTTTATGATTGATGAGATTAATGATATTGAGGGTGATGAGATACATGTTATGGTTACTTACATTAAATTTGGATGCCCTATTTGTGAAGGGATAAAGTAGAACTTGGAGAAACAAGATTGGGTTTATAAAAGGATAAGGATAATCAGAAATCACAAGAAAATTTGCATATTTTTTTCTTTATTTTTATCAAATGATATTGTTATTGTGGTATGATCACAATGTGAAACTATAATCATAAAAGTAATTGCAACATGATGAAACTCCTCCTTGTGAATAGGGTTAAGGTCAAGTGAAAGAAAAAGTAATAAACAAATAAGTGAGTTATGTTTGATCATGACGCAATGAAATGTAGGTTTATTTTTATTCTCTTGTTAGACAGATTAGTTTCAAGGATTCCCTTTTTTTGTCCTTGATAAAGGTGTGAGAACACAAATAGTCATTAAGTATAACCTAATTACTTCTGATAAATTATGCTTACACATCTATGAATTAGATGATATGGTATATGTTAGTTTTTATTTAATTTTAAATCCTTGGTTATTTACTCGCTAGTTTTATAAAAACTTAATCCTTTCTTTATTTTTTTTCTTTTTTTTTAAAGATTATCTCTCTTTATATGCCTAATTGCTATCAAAAAAATTTAAAGTGGAACCATTTAAAACCTTTTGCGCCAAGGTAAGTATTAGAATAGTTGGAGTGGTGTTGCATGTTAATTTATCATTACATTTTTGAAAACTATATATATTCTTTCAAAAAAAAAAGGCATGTTGCATATGAACACTACATTAGATATTATTAGTGAAAGGTTAGTAAGTTGTCGCTTGAAATGACTCCCTATATTAATTACATGCCTTGAAATGGATCATGACATATGTCTACAAACCTTTTTCTCCACTTACAAGATGCCGAATCAATTTCATTAAATAACTTTCATTTATCAATTTTAAGTTACAAAAACTTAGTCCTCTTGCCCTTTTAAGCCTTAGAAAAACTTCCCACACAATAGTATATAACTTATTTTTTGGAAAAATGATGCCCTCATATGAAAGAGCACCAAAGTCTTTCTATTTCATTCAGAGTGATAGATGGAATGGTCATAACATGCATAGTACACATCATTAATGCTCATATGGTTGATTTTGAAAGAACTACCTTCACAAATCATGGATAAACATTTCATTTTCTATCCTGTAAGCCTATCCTGCACTTTTTCACAATATAAGAATAAGTATATCTAGTTATCCTTTTATGAATTAGTGGAACTCCTAAATACATTCCTAAATCAATTGAATTAGAGAGGCCACATTTTTGAAAAATTTGCTATCATAAATCATCATTAACATTTTTGAAGAAGAAAATATTAGTTTTAACTTGATTAACTTTCTAATCAAATCTTTTTGAGAAAATATTAAGACTTTCCATAACTATTAGAAGTTTCTTCAAATAAAAGTAGATCATCTATGAACATAAAATGAGAGATACACAATACAATTCTCCCAACCTTTAATGAAATCTATTTTTTGGTTTCCACTACTTCAAAAATAATGTAAGAAAGCTTGCCTATACAAAGGATAAACAAAGAAAGAGGTAGGAGATTGTCTTGTCTTATTCCACTAAATAGGAAAAAATCTTCAACTTTATATCTATTCCACAGTACATTCAAAGTTAAAGATTGAACATATCTCATAATCTAGTCAACCATATCTCCAACCATATTTGTTTGAAAGAGGATAGGTTTTTTCTTAATGATATTTGATAACATTTTTAAGAGGTTTTTTATGAATATAATTCATTTTTAAGTTGTAATTTTGTTATATCACCATTCTTTTAAAAATATTTTTAAGCAATAGTTCACTTAAATTTTTGAACATTCATGAAAATTTTATAATGGAATCCAACAGACCTATCTTTAGTTTACAATTTAGAAAAATTTACTTAAGATTTAAACATTTCCAATGTTTATAACATAATAACTTTACAAAATACTTTCATAAAAAGGTAAATATCCTCTATTTTCATAATATATGAACATATTTTAATAATATAAGAAATTATATTTTTTATCTACCATTGCATTGATACTTGCTATTTCTGTTGTCACCATGTAACATCATTTCACCATGAAATTAATTAACTTTTCAGCATTAACCGGCCAATTTTTCAATATTTACATTAGTTAATTAGTTTCTATCCATAGCAAAATTTTCAACAAACGTATATCTTTCTAAAAGAAAAACAAGAATTTTGATTATATATAACCTAATTAAAATATAATACATTGTAATATTTTTAAAAGATTTTCTAATTAAATTAAATACAATAACATGACATTTTTTAAAATAATGTTTTAAAAAATATTATACGTTTTTAAAATATTCGATTTCGTGTACTAACCTAAATGGAAAGCATTATTTTTTTAAACAAAAGTTAAGCACGTATTATTGTTGTCCCCATTATTTTTTTAACCAATTTTAAAGTGAAATGATAAAATACATCTTGTTATCTTGAAGTGATTGTGGCTTGTCATCTATGAACATTGTAACTAGTTATTCCACTTTTAAAAATTGAAAGGCAGAAACACATTGATAATAATTATTATAGTAAAATTAGATTAAAATAAAATAAATTAAATTGAAATTGTAATTAAATTAATATGTTATATTTAATAGTATAGATCATAATATTTTATTTCAATTTAATTGAATTAATTTAATATTTTTTAATTTGATTTTATTTAATTTAAATAGTATAAATAAAATGTGCCAATGGTGGTAGTAATAAAAAAAACATAATCCATATGAAAAAATGAATACTCCTAAAATAACTATATAAATGTATATACATAGAAATAAAAAATTGTATGTACATAATTTATATAAATGTGTATACAAGAAAATAAAAAACCTATATATACATGGTCATCTATGGGGAAAGGAAGTATAGATATCCAGATGTATTGTCATTCGTGCCAGGACTGTCATTATCATTATCCTGACGATATGAATGATACATTGGAGGTGGTACTTGGGTGGGACTGGGTGATTGGATGAGGAGTGTTGGTGCAAATCTACTCAGTTTAGGCTGTGCAGAAGTAAACGAAGGTACAGATAATGTAAGCCTTTATTGTTTAAGTAGGGAGGTAAACTCCATAAAGTAAGTCCCCCCACTACTACTATTGTTGCTTTTAAATCAACCAATAGCTCTGCTCAAACTGCTCTTAGCTCTGCTCAAGTTGTTGTCAATTCTACTATAACTACTCCTGCAACTTACCCACCTGGAAAATGTATTGAGAACTAGCTCCAAAGCCTGAAATGCCCATTGAACGATGCAACTAGCTAGCTAGCATAGGATTGACTCCCTTCTTGTACCCTCAACGAGTGCCAAGCACTTCATTGGCAATGGCAGCCTTATCCATTTGTATAGGAGTGCTAAGCGAGTCACTGGATGATATATTGGACTACACCTATACCTGTTGAGTCACTAGCTCAGTCATCCTTTCCTTGAATTATGAAAATAAAAATCAATTATAAAGATGATAATATTTATTAATAAAATTTCTATTATTAAAATATAAGGTTTAGCTAACTTACATATTGCTCCTCGGCCCAAGAAGGTAAGCTAACTTACATACTGTTCTGCTTAGGTTGTGTAAAAGTAAAAGGAAGCATAGGTAGCATAAGCCCCTATTATCTGAGTACGAGGTAAGCTCCGTGAAATAAGTCCTTCACTGCTACTACTGTTGTTACTCCTGAATTAACTGGTAGCTTTGCTCAAGTTGCTCTTAGCTCTGTTTAAGTTGCTATTGAGCAACTCACTCACCTGGGAGACGTACTAATTATAAGATCTATTAATAAAATTTCTGTCACTAAAATATATGATTTAACTAACTTACATACTACTCCTTGGCCTAGGGAGGTAAGTTAACTTACATATTGCTTGGCCCAAGCTATGCAGAAGTAAATGAAAGCATAGGTAGTGTAAGCCTTTATTGTTTGAGTAGAAAGGTAAGCTTCATGAAGTAAGTCCCTTACTACTATTGCTATTACTCTTAAATCAATTAGTGACTTTGCTTAAACTGCCCTCGATTTTACTTAAGTTGCTATCGATTTTGCTGTAGCTACACCTACAATTTACCTACCTGGGAGACATACTGAGAACAAATCTTAAAGCCCAAAATGCTTGTTAAATGATACGATTAACTAGCCAGGATACAATTGACTACCTTCTTATACCCTTGATGAGTGCTAAGCACCTTATTAGTGATGGTAGCCTTGTTGATCTACACAAGAGTGCCAGGTGAGCCAGTAAATGATACACTAGATTGCACTTATGCCTACTGAGTCGCTAGCCTAGTCATCCTCACCCTGAATTATCAAAATAAAAATCAATTATAAAGAATATAAGATCTATTAATAAAATTTCTATTATTAAAATATAAAGTTTAGCTAACTTACATATTACTTCTCAGGAGTTGGATGCACCTATTCCTCTATCTTATATGTGTGTCGATCCTTGAAGTTATCTAGCACTAACCACAACTCGCCCATATCCCTATTTTTCTATTCATGTTTTATGAGAAAAAAGGATGAACATAATTATTAAGTTGGCTAATAGATATACATTTAAATCATGAATAATAAGTTAAATTACCTTATCATAATGATATACAGTAATGGATTTCGATCTATGTCAATTATTCACCACCTTCTTCACCCTATTCTTTACATTCCTCATAGATAACTCTTGCAAATCAAGAAATAACCATACAAAACTGTTATGTTTAAGAGTGACAACTAAAATACAATTTAGATGTATGAAATAATCGCATAAATTTATTAAATATCATACTTGCCATATAAGGGCCGTTGTTAAAGAACTCTATACCTCTGCTACGTCTGGGACAAGACAGATTATGGCATACAGCACCCAGTACAATGCAGGTGAAAATCTTGCTCCTGATTACCTTTGTGCTGTAAAAAGTTCCTATTCAACTTGTACTTTCAGTCGCTATAAAGTTAGTAGCAATCCACATTAAACCATTGAGCACTCTATCCAAGTTAGTGTAAAAAATTCCCTAAAACTCAAAATAAGACTGCAAAAAAATATTTAACAATTAGTGAGTGCCATATCCAATAATTTCAATATGAAATATAAATAAGTTAAGATAGGGAGGAGATTGATACTTCACAAACCTCTTCCATATCAAACTATTGAGCACTCTATCCAACTTAGTGTCAGAAATACCCTGGAACTCGAAGTGGGACTGTAAAAAAATATTTAACAAATGTGTGAGTGCCATATCCAATAATTTTAATATGAAATATAAATAAGTTAAGATAGAGAGGAGATTGATATTTACGCAAACCTCTTGTATAATTTTATCTCGCAATTGCTGAGGCACTAACCATTATGATTTATAATAGGGCGGGACACGGGCTTGAATAATACTACCTATATCGTGGGGGAGATGGCTAGTATTCTCCCCAACTATATTCTATATGCTAGTCATATCAAACTGTACAGGCACCAATCTCTCCCTTTTTCTCAGAGTTATAACTTTGATAGATAAGAGAAAATATCAATATCATAAATTTATATTTAATACATAATTAACTTAAGTGTGCACAATAAGAAAAAATGCATGATCCCTCACATTGTGATGGAATGTGGGTAAGTCGATGTGGAAGGTCCCCTTCAGCACTATCTTTATGGTATCATGCCTTCACATCTGTCATGACTAGGATAATACACATTTTGCAAGTATTTAAGAGAAAAGTTCACAATTGAACTAATTAATGATAAGATATAAATGATTGTATTCATATAATGAAATTATAATTACTTTTATATAATTATGAGTTATAATACAAAAAAATGCTATTTCCCTAATTTGAATCAGTGTTGGTGAACATAACGGATTTATCCTCATGCTCATCAATTTCTCTATCATCATTAAACTGTAGAAGCCCTTCCTGTGTATAATCTTCAATCATTTCGTCTTCCAAACTATCTTTATTGTTAATGAAGACGTCTATTCCTTCTCCAGCATCACCTTTATAATATTGTGCCTCAACATTCGCCATGACTAGGATAATACATATTTTGCAAGTATTTAAGAGAAAAGTTCATAATTAAACTAATTGACAATAAGATATAAATGATTGTATTCATATAATGAAATTATACAATTACTTTTATATAATTATGAGTTATAATACAAAAAAATGTTATTTCCTAACCTGAATTAATGTTGGTAACCATAACGAATTTATCCTTATGCTCATCAATTTCTCCATCATCATCAGACTATAAAAGCCCCTCCTTTATATAATCTTCAATCATTTCATTTTTCAAACTATCTTTATTATTGATGAAGACATTCACTCCTTCTATAGTTGAACCAATATTCCTGGAAGATGAAACAATTAAAGGATCTTTTTTTATCTTTCAAGTTTATTAAGTGGAAATCTCCAAGGTTAATCATAAGGTTGAAATTGGAGGAGTTATTTTTTTGCAATTACTTTTATATAATTATGAGTTGTAATATAACAAAATGTTACTTCCCTAATTTGAATTAGTGTTAGTGAACATAATAGATTTGTCCTCATGCTTATCAATTTCTCTATCATCATCAGACTATAGAAGCCCTTCCTCTATATAATCTTCAATCATTTCATCTTCCAAACTATCTTTATTATTAATGAAGACATCCACTCCTTTTGTGGTTGAACCAATATTCTTGAAAGATGAAACAATTAAAATATCATTTTTCTGATCTCTTAAATTTACTAAGTAGAAATCTCCAAGGTCAATCGTGAGGTTGAAATTGGAAGAGCTATTTTTCTATAAGAATGATAAGTCTTATGCACTCACATCATTATCAGGTAGATATTATATATCGCGATGCATAACATTATGGCCAACCTTTCAATTTAGTTAATTAAGAAGATCTTTGATGTAAAAGACTTATTTTGCTTAAGTTGCAGGTATATAAGGGTTCTTTTTGTACCATTGCCAATTGATGGAAATGCTTGTAATGTTCTTGTCAATACAAAGCTTCTTCTTTGCTGAATCTGTGTCATACCATTTACACTTGAATAAAGTCACATTGTATTTATTTAAATAAGTTAACTTTATGATGTCCCCAAATACACCATAAAACATGTTATTATCAATTCTCGAAATAAAAATGTCATTATTCTATGCTTTATGCTTCACATCCTGAGTTTCAACTATAAAATGCATTCCATTTATAATACATGTTAAGTATACCATAATAGTAAATCTAGGATCACAAGTTAATGATAGTAGCACTTCAATGGCTTCTAGGGAACCACTTCTATGTAAACGGTACATCTATGAAAATAGCATTTGTATGAAGAGTTAAATTAAAGAAAAGGTATAAGCAAATAACAATATTTACATGATTGGTATAACATGGTTGGAAAGAACAAGCTTTTACCTTAGAGTAAAACCATATGGGAATTTTGTTTTGTGTAATTGATCAATGTTTTCAACACCACTTCATTCAAGCTCTTATTGATGTTCACTATACAATAAATATATTTTAATCTGTTATAGTTAATTAGGATAAAAGTATGAATGGTTATAAAGACTTACTGGAGATGCTTTTTAATCTTGGCACAGTTATTCAAGATATACCATATGACAACATCATGATCTCTCCTATCGAAGTGAGAAATGATCTTTTTCCCTATTGGTTGACATTGAGGTCTAAACACTAATAATGCCTTTTTTATGTCTTTGAATGTTATATCTTAATTTCGATTAGGCTGATTAAATCTAGTTTTCACCCCTTCTAGGTACGTAAAATAAAATGTTAACACCTTATTAATAACATATTCTTTTACAATTGAACCCTCAAGTCATGTATGATTCCTAACATAATCCTTCAAATTTTTTATATATATATTGAATGTGTACATCTAACGACAATGAACAAAATTGCCCTACAATGCTTTATCAAGCAAATACATCACTAAGTCAACCATTATGTCAAAAAATATCAAACGGTATATCCTTTTAAGCTTGTATTAAATGAAAATAATGTCTTACTTAGCTTGCAAGACATCCCTCTTGTTGAGATTTTTTAGCACATATTTGGTTAAAGAAGTTACACAACTTAATAATCAGACATGGTAGTTCTTTCAACAAAAATGCTCAGATCGAAGCTTTTAACAATTTCTGCATGATAACATGACAATCATGTGATTTTAACCCCTTCAACTTGCATAAAATGAAGATAATGTGTTACTTGGCTTGTAGGGCATCCCTTCTATTGAGAATCCTAACATATATTTAGTTGAAGAAGTTGCACAATTCAACAATTAGACATGATAGTCCCTTTAAGAAAAATAATTAGATCAAAAGTCCTAATTATTGAATATTTACTTTAAAGGATGAGGATGATTGTATTATATTTTATAGGCCAAGGTTTTGTTCCAATATTTATTCAAACAAATGATATGGTGATTTTTTTTAGTATTTTTAATTTTATCAAGTTATTGCAAATATGTATAGAAACATTAAGGGAAGGATAAAAATAATTAAATCAACATTTCAGATAAAATTAGAAATAAGTTTTGAAATAAATTAATGACTGAGATTGGTTGATTTAAAAGTGAAGGTCAAGATTTCATAAGAGAAACAAGTTCGCTTAGTGTGAAAAGCATAGGATAACCACCTATTGCTAAAAAAAATAGGGGAGGTTAGTTCTTTCTTTTCTTTTTCTTCCCATTCTTACAATCAATTCCCTTTTTCTGTCGTTTCTTCACCTTTCTCTTATCTTTCTTAGGCTTTTTGTCGTTGTTATTTTTGATAGGTTCGTCGCTGGTGCTACTAGCCATGGTTGTGGATAGCTTTAGCTTTTCATTTAATCCCGAGCTAGGTTCTATTGCGTAGGAAAGCCAGGGCTGTGTAGTATCACTGCCCTTTCTCCTTTTTCATCTTCTCACCGGTAACTTAGGTGGATGGAGGTATCACCATTAACTGCTTCAATTCGCGGCTAACCATCATTATTGGTGGCATGAAGAGCAATGAAAAACCCAGCAATAATGTGAGTGAACAAGGCTGAATAGAAACTCTTATTGCTTATAGGTGATATACTATTTCTCCAATGCTGGTGAGCTATTAGCCACTCCTACCGACTACTTTGAGCAATTCTATATTATAATATTTTTATATTTTTCCTTGTTTGAAGCTGAATCTAAGAAAGATCTATTTTAGCATATTTGAGAAATACAAACATGAATATGAAAATGAAATTTTTTTATGTTATAATATGTTAGAATATCATATTTATGATATTTCTAAAATACTACACTTTCTGATTTCAGATGATCTAGAACAAATCTAGAAAAGCCATTTGGGTATTCTAACTTATATGATGATATATATATTATATAAGTCTTATGCTATAAAAGGGTAAGATAGAAGGATTAAATCCAATATTATGGTGATTCATGCAAAAATAATTAAATAAATAATTTTATACTATAGATTTGTTAAATCATCATATTGGTGCTATTCCTAAAATATTACCTCTTATGAATTTAAAAATTTGAAATTGAGCTAGAAAACCTATTTATGTATAATTGAAATAACAACAAATTAGAAAGTTATGGTTCTTACATCATAAAATGATTAAGTAACATGAATGAGATCATTTTAGAATATTGAATAATAATGTTTTCAATAGTAGCTATACATGTATTTCTAGAAAGCTCATGATGTGAACAAATTTGAATACATAGAATTCTTAGGATACTGAGATGATGAGATTTGAGTAATTTTAGAGTATTTACATGGTATAAAATTTTGATATCTTAACTATTTCATGCTTAGTTTAGAAAGATTCTAACTTAGGCATAACAAAATAATAATGTTATGCTTTAGCTTGTTAATATATTATGATTTGGTTGTGAAGTAGTAATGTTTGAGTAATACTCTTATGCTTATAATCTACTATCATGAATAATGAATAAGAAGAAAATAAGAAGCTATAAATGGTCAGAGGATCTTTAAAGTGGGCGAATACCATTAGGTGAGTATATATCCTATTTCAAATTTTTGTCTTAATGATAACATGTTTAATGTATTGTTTTATAATCCTCCTTATAAGTGGTACTGATCATGTGTCCATTTAATGGTAAATTTCTAATAGCATAACTGTGATGTGTAACATATTATGAAATTGATCTCGTGACTATATATGAGTAACTTAAGAATGATACATATGATTGAGTTGTAATGGTAAATGATACTTATATCATACTTAGGACTATATTGTTATTTGTATACTAATAACTATTGTGTGATCTGTATCAAGATGTGAATAAGTGTTGTGGCCATACGAGAGGACGTGGTAGTGTTATGTTTATATAGTGTGTTATATGCTCTGATTTGCCTCGTGATGATAGAATGATTGCTATATGTTGACAATGCATTAAATCTTATGAATTTGTAGAGCTGAGCTCTACTGTACATATCATAATGTGAAATATATCATAAGTAACATTTAAAATAAGAAATGTGATAGGGGTAATAATATAAAAGTTGGATGGGAAATTCTCAACAACAACTTATAAAAGGTACAAGGCAAACCTTGGAAGGATAAGGATGGATAGCTTATAGAGGGTGTAAGGTTAACCCGAGAGTCAAAAGGTGAATACATGTGTTTTTATTATGAGTGATATGCATTTATGATGTGATATGAAAATTATTTGTGATTGAATATCTTTAAATGATGTGATTATGATGATTGGATGTAATTGAGCGTTACTAACTCTTTATGAACATAATATTCACCTAAAATGAGTGCACATGATTTAATAATAATATTGTGTACCAGTGGATAGTTGAGATTGTTGTGACCTGTAATATAAAATGCAAAGTCTGAGTCATGTGCAGGTAAACATTCAATTTGAAACTCCATTTCATATGTTTTAGGAATCCAAGGAGTTTTGATTATATTTATTTCCTTAATTAAACACTTAATTGTTAAGTAATTATCTAATATAATTGAATTAAGATTTAATAATGGAAAATATATGCTCATTGAGTTCTCGTAACATATTCTATTTATTTTTCAATGTTTTTAGGTTGAGATAAAAGTATTGGAGCTTTGTTGCATCCATAGAGAATTAAAGATAACCTGGATGAAGGATTTTGATAGTTGGATTAAAATTAAAATTGGATTTGAATTGAAATATGAATATAAAGTATAGGTTGGTTCAACACTTAATGTGTTGAATCATTTATCTATGTAAATATATATATATATATATAGTGAGATTATGTAGTATCGTGCATGTTAATAAGGCTGTTGTATCTGTAAAGAGTACAATTTTGCGATTTACGATGAGTGGCCTTTAGAGAGGTCTAAAAAATAAGGGAAATTATCTATTTCTTCCTAAGAATTTATAGTATGATTTGAGTTTATATAAAAATAGGTAGACTTCTATTAGGTAAAATTAGTGGAATTAGTGGTAAGATTGGTGGATACTAGGTATCAAGATCTATACCGATCACGATCGAGTTCAGATCATGATAAAAATGATATCAAAGCATGGTCTAAGTTCTTAATGTTGAATAAGCTAGAGTAATCCAATTATCAAATCTGAGTAGGCAAGTTAGATTCGTGGTGTAATGTCCTGAATTTTTAATTCTATCATTTGAATTTCTAAATTCTAAGGTCGTAGAAACGAAGAGCACGTTTGAATTAGCTTGGTGGGTGAATTTTAAGTTGAAAGGAATTAAGTGTAAGTGTAATCGAAATTTTGAAAGAAAAAGGGATAGTAGGAAAAGAATTTATTTTCCTAAACAGTATAAATGATTAGAGGAGGTTAGAAAACCTTAAAATGGGGAGTTGTCTAAGTCTGACAATGTAAAGAAATTTAAACAGACAGAAACCCTATGAATTAAATTACAAAAGTGCAAAATCGGGTGTGGTTAAAGTGTAAATAATCAAGAATTTGAGATCTAGTATGAATAACCAAGAATTTAGGGTGTAATATGTGATTTTATTTAATGTGACCAATAGACACATGACAAGTGTCATTATTAGAGAAAAATGGCAAGAATAGCCTTACTAATTGGTGAAAAAGGACTAAAATACCCTTAAAATTTTTAAAAAGGACCAAAATACCCTTGAAGCTTCATGAAAGATCTTCTTCCTTCTCCATTCTTCTCCAAGCTGTAGAATACCTCCATGAAAGCACAAAAAATGTGCAAGAGAGAGAAGGAAGAGAGAGAAAACTTCTTTTGACTTTTTCACCCAAATATAGTGAGAATTAGGCTTAGTTGTAGAAGGAAAAATTGCTCCTCTCATCAAGCTCTATCTATTGGTGTGTTTAGATTGAAGAAAGCTCAAGTTTGATCAAGTTTGGTGAGCTCTGAGTGAGGATTTTCAAGTTGCAACAAGAGGTAAAAATGTTTTCCTCTAAAAGCTCTTTAATGTACTCTTCTTAGTTTCTTGAAATGTTGATATTGGTGTAGTCAAAGGTGGTTGACCATGGAGTTTTGGATGAATTGAACATGTCTAATGGTGTTTTGGATGTTGTTATGTTGATCTATGGCTTTGTTTTGGTGTAAAAACAACAAGAAACCATGATGTACACAATAGCGTTTTAGAGGCATAATGATGCATGTATGGATTTGGCATGATTTGTTTGGAATTTAGCTAAATTGATGAAATTAAGATAAAATTTTGAATTATGAAAGTGTGTATGAAACTTCCCTTTTGAGAAGCCAAAACCATGAATGTGGAAAAGAAGGAAGGAAGGAGATTTAACCATTTAAATTATATTTTTGGAAGATTGAAAATGTACACGGGGTATAACACGTCCCGTGTTGTACCCCGTGTTCTTCATCGAAGGCTGATCAGTATGTTACACGAGGTGCGACACTCCCTGTGTTTACCTCAGAACTGAAGGGCAGTAAGATACACGGGGTATGACACGGTCCGTGTTTACCCCCGTGTTCTTCTCTGAGTTATCCAGTGAAGCCTCGAAGTAATTCAGAAAGAAACACGGCCCTAAACACGGGGTTCCCATACCCCGTGTTCTTTGTCAATTGAATAATTTGGTTTTGATTCTTCACGATTTGCACGGTTTTGCCTCCGGATCCTTTTCTAATGCATATATGTGTCATTTCAAAGCCTGAAAATAGAATATAGAGCATCTAAAATGATGAAACACATAGAACTTAAGTGCATTTATCAATGTGGAGGAAGTGAAGAATACATGAGGTTTAAGGAAAATGATGATGTTCTAATAAGAACTATGATGTGTATTTATGTAGACTAAGAAGTTACAAGGTAGGAAGGTAAAGGGAATTGTAAAGAAGTTTTTAAGTGAGGGCAAAGGAAACATCACTATTGGAAGCTTATAAAAGGTAGCTAGCTTTATCCTTAAGCTCTGTTTTCTATTTACATGATTTTCTGTATATTATGCCATTGTATGAAATGTGTATGAAATAGCTGTGTGTACATCCCGGGAAGACAGTAAAAAGCTGTGTGTGAGGCTTATGGCCCGAGTTCCCTGAGATGATAATGAAATTGCTGTGTGCGGTACCTATGGCCCGAATACCTCGGGAAGACAGTGAAATGCTGTATGTGAGGCCTTTGGCCCGAGTACCCCGGGAAGACAGTGAAATTCCTGTGCATGAGGCCTAGGTACGATTATTTGTGATGGCCATCTAGATATCTATATGAGTCCTTGAATGAGTTTGATGATTGCTATGTGTGATGCACATTTCTTACAACGGTACGGACGGAGATGATAAATGATTAATTGATTTTGAAATGTACGTTTTATTTGCTTAAGGATCTGGAATGGCTTGATATTTTTTTTATAGTAATGGCTAGCTATTGGGAAACTCTGTTTCTTATGTTTTTGTATTGTTACTAACCATTCCAGGTGATGCTTCTAGAGACCCTCTTGACAAAGGAGAATAAAGTTGTGAAGTTGTATTAAAAATGATTATATAGTTGGTGATATTGTAAGTTGAACTTTTGGCATAATTACATGACCCTTGCCTATATTGTATGAAATACAGAAATTTGAGGTATTGTGAACTAGCTTAGAGTAGAAGGCAAATTAGTATGCATTAATTACCTATTTAATGAGGATTAAGGTGTTAATGAGTAAGGGAGTTTACACATGGTAATGCGGTTAATAGCATTGGTCATGAACAAGAGCACATTTGATTATATCTTGAGGCTCGTCTTTGAAGATCTCCATGGATTTCCTATTATATATGTATTAGCTATTGTTTGTTATTCTATTGAATTTAATTATAGTTTTTCTTGTGAGATGAACTATTTCCTTGGCGAGTTATTTTTAGTTTAAATATTGAAAGTATGTGATGGTTTGAAATATGTGAATGAATGCTTGAATTGTGTGTAAAGAAATTGAGTTGTGATTTGTGATTAATGCTGACAAGGCAACATTTCTTCCTTGTTGATCAAGAAAATAAATGTTCTTGAGATTGTATGACAAATTATATAATTCATTGATGTCGAGATTTTTCTAATTAGCCTATGAAGGCCAGATCCTCACATTGGAATGTGAAGGATAGGACTAGTTTATCCTTTTAATTAGTTAGATAAAAAGTTATTTTTTGAAATTGTAGAATGAAACTTAAATTAGGTTGAGGAACTTGTTTGTATTTGACTTGCCTAAATGTGTTTAGTATATAAGTGAGCATATTAACTTAAGTCTAGTAATTTCCTGAATTGTTAAAGTATTGAAGATTTTTTAACTATATTTAAATTAGATAGCACATAGAATTAAGAAGTTAGATCCAAAATTCTCATGAAACCAAAAAGTTTAACTCCGGAATTGAGTGTGCAATCGACTCTAGCAATCTAGAAGCAAATCTAGAGCTAGGGAATCGATTGAACAATTGATTCCATGGGTTCAAAAGTGAGACCTAGACCTAGGAATTGATTGTATAATCGATTCTAGTTATCCAAAGCTAATAACACCACCTAATCGATTCCACAATTAATTTCTTCATACCTTATTTTATGTAATAAGGTTGCACTCTATCTAAATGGTTTCCTAATGTAACTTAAAACATAGTAGTAAGGGATAGATATCTTGTTAAGATTCATCTATGCTTATGTATGGTCATTGTGTCATGAATTATGATAAAAGTGAAGATAACAATTTTTAGGAAGTGAGATCTAAAGTTTGCTACAAAATATTAAAATGATTATGTTTTCCATAATGTCCATAAATCATCATATCAAGATTAGCAATGTGATTAATGCTATTATATATATGTTTATATACACTATTGCTAGTTTAACAAGGGGGAATGAATAAGAGGAGCCTTGGGCACTTAGACTAGAACTTAAAAATGTATTTTTATTAGTTCATAACAATGTATTCCTATTTTATTATCGTAATTAGGAATTCGAGGATGAATTCTTTTAAGGGAGGAATATTGTAATACCCCAAAGGAATATTTAAATTTTATTCTATTTTAAGCGTTATCGAATATTTATTTTAAAGGATGAAGATGATTGTGTTATATTTTGTAGGCTAAGGTTTTGTTCCAATATTTATTTGAATAAATAATGTTGTGATATTTTTTTAGTATTTTTAATTTTATCAAGTTATTACAAATATGTATAGGAATATTGAGGGAAGGATAAAAATAATTAAGTTAATATTTTAGATAAAATTAGAAATAAGTTTTGAAATAAATTAATGGCTGATATTGGTTGAATTAAAAGTGAAGGTTAAAATTTCGTAAGAGAAAGAAGCTCGCTTGGTGCAAAAAGCATAAGATAACCACTTATTGCTTAAAAAAAAAAAGGGAAGGGGAGGTCGGTTCTTCCTTTTCTCTCTTTTCCTACTATCATAATTGGTTCCTTTTTTCTCTCATTTCTTTGCATCTCTCTTATCTTTCTATAGCTTTATTGTTGTTGCTATTCCTGATAGGTTCATCGTTGACACTACTAGCCATGACTATGGATAGCTTCTGCTTTTCATTTAGTCCCAAGCTGGGTTCTATTGCATGGGGAAGCTAGGGTTGTGTACCATCACTACCTTTTCTCGTCTTTCATTTTCTCACTAGCAACCTGGGTGGATGGAAGCATCATCATTAATTGCTTTTATTCACGGCCAACCATTGCTATTGGTAGCACGAAGAGCAATGAAAAACCTAGTAGCAATATAAGTAAACGGAACTGAATGAAAACTTTTATTGTTTACTTGTGATCTGCTGCTTCTCTAGCATCGACGAGTTGCTAACCACTTTTATGGGCTACTTTGAGCAGTTCTACATCATAATGTTTTTATATTATTACTTATTTGAACCTAAATCTAAGAAAGATTTATTTTAGCATATTTGAGAAATATGAGCATGGATATGAAAATGAAATCTTTTTTTTATGTTATAATATGTTGGAATATCAAATTTATGGTATTTCTAAAATACTACACTTTCTGATTTCAGATGATCTAGAACAAATCTAGACAAGCCATTTAGGTATTCTAACTTATATGATGATATATATATATATATATATATATATATATATATATATATATATAATACGAAGTCTTATGCTATAAAAGGGTGAGATAGAAAGATTAAAATGTAAATAGGACATCTTGTTCTAGTATTATGGTGATTTATGCAAAAATAATTAAATAAATAAATAGTTTTATGCTACAGATTTGTTAAATCATCATATTAGTGGTATTCCAAAAATATTACCTCTTGTAAATTTAAAGAATTCGAAATTGAGCTAGAATACCTATTTATGTATAACTGAAATAATTACAAATCAGAAAGTTATGGTTCTTACGTCATAAAGTGATCAAGTAACATGAATGAGATTATTTTAGAATATTGCATAATAATGTTTTCAATAGTGGCTATACATGTATTTCTAGAAAGCTCATGATGTAAATAAATTTGAATGCATAATAATAGTTCTTAGGATACTGAGATGACGAGATTTAAGTAATTTTAGAGTATTTGCATGGTATAAAATTTTAATATCTTAACTATTTCATGCTTAGTTTAGAAAGGTTCTAACTTAGGCACAACAAAGTAATAATCTTATGCTTTAGCTTGTTAATATATTGTGATTTGGTTGTGGAGTTGTAATGTTTGGGTAATACTTTTATGCTTATAATCTACCATCATGAATAGTGAATAGGAAGAAAGTAAAAAGTTATGAATGGTTAGAGGATCTTTAAAATGGGTGGACATTATCAGGTGAGTATATATCCTACTCTAAATTTATGTCCTAATGATAACATGTTTAATGTATTGTTTTATCATCATCCTCATAAGTGGTATTGATCTTGTGTCCATCCAACGGTAAATTTCTAATAACGTAATTGTGAAGCGTAGCATATTATGAAATCGATCTTGTGACTATATATAAGTAACTTAAGGACGATACATATGATTGAGTTGTGATGGTAAATGATACTTATATCATGCTTGGGACTATATTATTATTTGTATACTAATAATTGTTATGTGATCTACGTTGGGATGTGAATAAGTGTTGTGACCATGCAAAAGGACATAGTGGTGCTATTGTTTATCTATTATGTTATATGCTCTGATTTACCCTATGATGATAGAATGATTACTATATGTTAATAATGCATTAAATCTTGTGAATTTGTAGAGCTAAGCTTTATTGTGCATATCATGATGTGAAATATGCCATTAGTGGCATTTGAAATGAAAATATGATGGGGGTGATGATGTGAGAATTAAATGGGAAATTTTCGACAACATTTTGTGGTGGGTATAAAGCAGACCCTAGAGGGACAAGGATGGATACCTTGTGGAGGATATAAGGTTAACCCAAGAGTTAAAAGATAGATGTATGTATTTTCATTATGAGTGATATGCATTTATGATGTGATATAGAAATTTGTTTGTGATTGAATATCTTTGAATAATGTGATTATGATGATTGGATGTGATTGAACTTTATTAGCTATTTATGAATGTAATAATCACCAAAATGGGTATGTGTGATTTGATAATGATATTATGAGCTACTTAATGGTTGAGATTGTTGTGACTGTAATATGAAATGCAAAGTTTAAGTCATGTGCAGGTAAACATCCAATCCAAAACTTGGTTTTGCATGTTTCAAGAATCTAAGGAGTTTTGATTATATTTATTTCATTAATTAAACACTTAATTATTAAGTGATCATCTAATATAATTGAATTAAGATTTAATAGTGAAAGATATATGCTCACTGAATTCTCGTAACTCATTCTGTTTATTTTTTAATGTTTTCAGGTTAAGATAAGAGTATTTGAGCTTTGTTAAATTCATGGAGAATTAAAGACGGCCTAGATGAAGGGTTTTGACGATTAGATTAAAATTAGAATTGGATTAGGATCAGAATATAAATATAAAGTACAGGTTAGTTTAACATTTGATATGTTGAATTGTTTATCTGTATAAATATATATATAGTGAGATTATATAGTATTGTGCACATTAATAAGGCTGTTGTACTTATAAAAAGTACAAGTTTTGTGATTTAGGATGAGTAATCCTTGGAAAGGTCTGAAAAATAAGGAAAACTATGTTTGTTTCTCCATAAAAATCTAGAGTATGATTTGAGTTCCCATAAAAATAGGTGGACTTCCATTTGGGTAGATTAGTGAAATTAGTGGTGAGGCTAGTGGATATTGGGTATTAAGATCCATGTAGGTCACAATTGGGTTTAGGTCGTGACAGAAAAGTTACCATTCTCCTCATATCGATGTAAGTCTAACTTTATCTTCATGTCTACTAGATTTTGTCTCACATTGTTTGTATATTTTATTTTGTGCTTAATGTCTAATAATGTACCCAATACACTGTCACATATTTTTCTCAACATGCATTACATCAATATTGTGTCTCGGGTTCATTGTCGGCCAATATGGAAGGTTGAAAAATATACTCTTCTTACTTTAATTAAGTTTACCAGCATTTCTCTTCTATTTTAAACTATCAAACTAAGCATGTTTTTCTAGGAAGTCTCTAAGCCACTTTACCTAGTTGGTCCATGATAATTTTATTGATAAGAGTATGAAGAGGGGTTTTCCTTTCCAACCTTTCATTGAATTCCTTCTTGTTTCTTTATATGTGACTTCTTGGAAGCTAGTGACAATTACCAACATAAGCTATTTTCCCCTAACTCAAATTAATAAGACATTGTCATTGCATATAAGGCATGCTTTATGGCCTTGTCCACTCCACCCAAAAAGACTACTTCGTGCAAGATAATCATTCACAGTCCATAATAATGCCGCTCGCATGTTGAGTATTGTATTTGTATTGGCATCTCAAGTCTCAACCCCCTTCTCCCAAACAAGTCTTAACTCTTTTACAACTAATCTTCAAGAGACATTAATGTCCTCACCTAATAACTATGGCCATGGTAGTAATAGGATTCATGTGGAAAAGGATTGATTCATACAAATCCAGAATAACAAGTTATAGGTAATCATCATTATTGGCCACATGTTATAAGATAAGTTTTTATCATCAAAATGATTAAATACATCTATACTTAAACTTAACCTAACATTTTGTGGATTTGTAGAGAAATCGAGATGTCTCTTATTGAATTCCTGCCAAGCTTCTCCATTAATAAGATGTTGCATTATCCCATCCTTTGATGATCTCCTAGTATAATGCCATATCGTATCCTTTGTAGTGTGCCTTAACTTATACAAGTGGAAAGGAACCTTTTTTCCTTTCATATTTTTGTCTATCCATCAGCTCTTTCCACAAATTAGATAGTTATCCTTTAAAGCATATTCTTTCCAAAAATGTGCATAGTCGTGCTTACACACATAGATTGACTTATACTCCAATCCCAATTTATTGAGTCATTTCTTTGTACCATAGTGTGATTCTGGTAATTTATTATCCTTTGGAAGTATCTCTTTCAACAACTTTAAAAGAATATCAAATGACTTGTTAGTCCACTTATGTAGCACATTTAAGAGCATAAGTTTCACTAAAAAGTTTAAGGCTAAAAAAGTTGTGGATCATAGATACAATTCTGTTTCCACTTGTTCAAAAAGGTTATTACAACTACTATAATTCGATTCGATGTCCCCCTTAATGCACCCTTATTTCCTTCCCCTTCATCTCAAATTATTTCTTTAGTTACACGAGGGCCAATGAAATCATGTATAATGTCTACCATTTCATCCCTATCATTAGGAGATACATTCTCATCTTTTTAGAAGTTGAACCATCCGCCTTACCATAATGTACCCAATTCATATATAATGGATGAAACCCATTATATATAATATGTGCCTCCAATGTTGCCAATTTTTGAAATAATAGATTTTTGCACTTCTTGCTTAGGCATCTCACCAAACCCTTTTAATCGATGAAGTTTTTAGCTCTCTCAATAATGCTAACGCACCATTCTAATACTCATCTCACAAGCAATTTCATAGTTGTATCTAGTTGTTATCTATAAATATCGTATGACTAAATAGGAAAAAGATAGCTTCTTACGGAATTAAGTATTATGATTAATGTTTGTTGTATGCTCTAAATCCATCATATCACTCCGATTCTAAAAGGTAAGGCCCTATCTATTCGAAATATTTTTATAGTTATAATTCCCCAAGTGTGTAAACTATACATCAGTATAATTTACACCCAAAGAACAATGAGAATGCCAAGAAATTTCTACAATATCAAATGAGAAGTAGATAAATTACTAATAATAACTACAAGATATATCTCAAACTATCTAACTTTATGGGATAATTTAAGAGCTAGTTAATATATAAAAATTAACTAATCCTTAAATGGGTCTAAGCTCAAAATACAAATACAATTTTATTTAAAATTATTATAAAAATATATTTATAATAATTTTAAACTTATATTACGATATTTTATTAGAGATGACAACGGGGCAGGACAATGATAAATTGGCAGTATGTTGCCTCACCCCGTAGTTACGGTGATTTGCCTCATCCCTACCCCGACCCCGATCGCAAGACAAATTGGTGCCTTGTTCCCATGATCTACGGGGTAACAATGATTAGTGGATAAATTTGAAAAATTAAAAAAAAAATTTAAAATTTATAAATTTTAAATGCATACATAATTAATATTTAATATTTAACATAATGTAATAATATTAATTTAAAATCACACATAATTTATCTAAATAATTTTAAATTTAAAATAAAATTATTAAAATAAATATTAATTAAAATAAAATAATTAATATAAATATTTTTAATTATAAAATTAGTAAAATAAATTTATAATAATATATAATTTTTAGTATAATATAAAAAATAAAAATAATAATTTATTATTTTGGAAAAAGTTGAGCACTGCAGAGCAATATTATCTTACCCCATGTAATTACTTTGGATTAAAAATTTATCTTGCAAAGTAAAAATTTATACTAAATCTACACCCCGCAAGGTAAAATTTGAAACTTATTTTTTTGCCATCCCTACATTTTATGAGTATCGTTATTTAAGTGTATTATTCTCTGCATTATTGAATTTTTTAAATATCCATATAAATTGTTATGTTCAACATTTTGGAACCTACTCTACAGCATTCATAAGATGAATAATTTAACTCGTTTGATGAGATGTATATTTTATGAGTACCAGTAAATTTTCAAGCATTTAAAGTTTTCAAATTTCTATAATTATACAATCATTAAATTGATATAAATTATACTTTGTGTGAAAATTCTTAGTGATGTAAAAATTTAAATTCATGCACTATTTAAAAATTTTCTATTTATATTATCATAATATTTTTACTAAATACATTTGTAAGATTCAGATTTTCTTATATTTTAATTAAAATATAGTTACCAAGTTATATTTTTCAAATTATATTTTTATGTTAACAAGGATTATGTAAAATATATCAAAATACTCATTGTATTTTGTCATGATATCTTTATGATTTTTAATTTTTTTAAAATATATAATCATATGTAATCCTATTGTTACTACTTTGTGTGTGATTTGCATGTTAATAAGGACTATGTAAAATATGTCAAATAATCATTATATTTTGTCATGATATCTTTATGATTTTTAATTTTCTTAAAATATATAATCATATGTAATCTTATTGTTACTACTTCGTGGATGATTTGTATGTATTTTTCTTATTCTTATTATTTATTTATTCAATATCTAACATTATTGTTGAATATATAAAAATTTTAATTTTCAATTATTTAAAATTCCTTATTTATATATTCAACATATAATTATTCAGATATATTTTTATAATTTAAATTTTTTATGTTAACATATTTGCATTAATATGTATTTATTACCTTATATTAACCTAAATGTGATTTTCATTTTCAAAACTTAACATTCATATAAATATATTATTTCAAATATATTTATGTAATCGTTACATTTTTATAAGGCATATTTACATTTGTATAATCATTATTATTGTTTATGTCTATAATATTTGCTTTTATCCATCATTGTACAAAAATATTGACTTTTGCAATCTATTAAAATGATTTACTTATATATTTAATATTTTTTACATCTTTTTTTTTAATATCTCAATATTTTCTAGCTTATTTAATATATAATTTTATTCTTTACATATATAATTATTCTAAAATTTTAAATCTTTCAAAATATCTTATTCATATATTCATAATATTTTTATTAAACATATTTATAACATTTGATTTTTTTATTATACATTTTCATTGAAATATTTTTACTAAGTTATATTGAAAAAATTTAAATATGTACCCAAAAGTTTACTCTTATATCAATATATGTTTTAAAATATATTTATATAATCATTTTAATTTCATACTTTATATTACTTTAGTGTAACTAAAAGTTTTGTACTTCAAATTGTATCATAAACTCTAAAATTTGTAAATAAATCATCATAACAACTTCATCTCATACTAAACTAATTAAATATTTTACATATATATTGTATTATGCAAAATTATAATTTTATTCGGTAACATAATAATAACAAAATTTACATTTATAAATTGTATATTAAAACAAAACTATATAAACACATTTAATATTTATAATATATAAAGCCAAATAGGATTTATTTTAAATTAACATAATCATATCATCGAAGTAAATAAATTTATTTCATATTATTCAACTCATAAATTACATATTCATATATCTAAATGGAATAAATCTACTGATTAAGTATTTTTCAAACGCCAAACATGAACAATAATAAATAGCAATAATAATTAACAATTCAAAAATATATACATGAGAAATTATATTACATTACAAAAATATATAAATAAAAAAATATTACATTATAAAAAAATTAAAAAACTCACTCACCTCTCACTTTGCTGCTTCCCTCTTTTCCACGCGAAATAAGCTTCAAATAGCGCTCAAGGAATATTTATAGATAGACTCTTCAGTGGCATGAAAATTTATGCCCAGCTTTTCAGCGGTGACTTTTGTGATCATTGAAAGCATCAGCTTTTACCAACAACAAATATCATCGTTGAAAAGTTAGGCATAATTTTCTATATAACTCTTTAGCGATAACATTTATTATTGGTGAAGGCCCACCTTTTAACAATAACAAAATCATTGTTGAAAATTAAATTTTCCTGCTAGTATTTGATTGTAGCTTACATCGACGATATTTGTCATTGGTAAAGTTTTTGAACTTTTACTGATGACTTTTATCGCAGTTGAAGGGTGTATTTATCTTGCCAAAATTTTTTCCATCCAGAAAAATTGGCGCCCATTAGATTTTATGGCATCATTGACAATTATATCATTGGTAAAAGTCTCGGCATGAATCACTAACAATAGAATTTTTGTCATTGTAAAAAGTATTGTCGGTGTTGTTGTTATTTCTTGTAATGTTTTATGGTATAACATAGTAAAAGAAATTTATTAAGAAATTATGAAAAGATTACAAATGATTTAATTACTTTTGAATTTATATTCCAAATATACTTGAACACTTCACAATTTTTCTTTCATTGATAGTGCATTTTCTCACTATAAATATATATATGCTTTTCTCACTTAGTGTAAATAATTTTACGAGAAAAGTAAGAGCCAATAAATTATGAAATTTTATGTAATCTCGTAAGATTTATAAAAACAAATGTTATTTCTTGTAGTGTTTTATGGTATAAGATAGTAAAAGAAATTTATTAAGAAATTATAAAAAATTACAAATGATTTAATTATTTTGAATTTATATTCCAAATATACTTGAATACTTCACAATTTTTCTTTAATTGATAGTACATTTTCTCACTATAAATATATATACTTTTCACTCTTAATGTAAATAATTTTATGAAAAAAGTAAGAGCCAATAAATTATAAAATTTTATGTAATCTCATAAGATTTACAAAAACAAATTTTTTTGACCTTCATCCAATGAAAATTCTACAATACACAAACATTTATATATCAAAAACTTGTTACGAACTAATCACAATTTAATAATCAGGTCATATCCTAACAATTAGATATATAGCTACCATAAACGTTGAGGCCCATTTTTTCAAATTAAGCTTTGAGATTATATGCAGGGATATTAGCATATTTAGTATCTTTTTTATTTTAAGTTATGAGCTAAAATTTGGGTGAAAGAAAAAGCAATAAGCAGTAGCAGCTTCACCCATCGAAAATTTTAATCCAGGATCAATTGGAAAAAGAAAAAAAGGAAAGAAAAAAGTGATACCAAACACACCGACACCCAACCTGCAATGTTGTGATCCTTAAGCACTCCAACACGCCTTTAACTGTTACTGCCTGTCTTAATTTTCTCAATTTCAATTTTCATCCTTTTAGTTCAACCTGCACGCTTTAACAGCATAAGCTCAAACACACATACGTTAAGTTTATTGACTGCAAACAATGGATTAGCCAATTTACAATGCTTACTCACATCTGCAGAAACCAAGAAAGAAGTAAACCGCCGACACCTTAGTGATACAATTGCATCCATTATTACGTTAGAGGTTTTACTCCTTGTCTTGTCTAAATACGTAACTACCACTAGTGCTAATAACCCAAGAAAATAAAAAGAAAGAATCAAACCATAATTTGGATATATATGCTAGAGGACTGATTGTAGCAGAACTTAACTGGCTACAATGGTGGATTTTCCCAAAGGATGCCCGGCTTCATTGCATTATTCCCGGAGAAACAAATGCATTTTAGCAGTAATTAGTCTAAAATCACACCAAGACCTAACTTAATTACATCTAAACAGCCGAACTTACAGGTATGCGTAGTCTTCAAACTTCAAGGCAACAGTTATCAATGAATGGCAAGAAAAGAACTGTAAATTCTAGAACTGAGAAAGAAGAAGATTGAACAAGAGGAAACTGAAGAACTAGGAGCTCCCTTCAGTCCAAAACGGCAACAAAGTTCTCAACTCACTGTTTTGGGCTGCAAGGAACTCCCATTTCTGCAACTTCCACAATCTGAAAACCACCTTAAAGAGTTCTAGTTTGGCTGCTACATGAATATATAGCTTCATTTATATGAACTCTAGTTAGCTCAATCTAACTTATTTTTCCATCTTCCAAAGGACTAGTATAAAATTATAATTATAAATATAAAATAAATAGAGATTCATGTATAACTGAAGTTACAGTTATAAACTATTTTTAATAACAAAACCAAAGTGCCTTCTTTTTTACTATTTGTGCCTTTACTTATCCCTTAAGGGAGGTTTTAGCCATGGAAGGAGCACCTAGCTAGGGTAGGCATAGCTCCAAAATGGTTCAATTCCTCCAACTACCAAAGCATAACATAAATACTTGACAGCAACATTGTAGTTATACACATAGTAGAAAACATATAAAAAGGTCAAAAGCATTACTATGTTTACTGTATGACAAGAATTAACAGCATTCTTATATAGGAATAGGAATTAAAACGCTTATGATAAGTTTTGGAAGTGTGTAATTTCTTTTCATTTGCGGCAGTAAGTGGTTATGCTCTGGCAAGAATCTCTTTGTTGTGGTCCCTTCTATACTGCTATAAGAATAGTTCTTGTGCGCATACATATCTTCTAGTTTGTACAATGATTCTCAAAATCTCTTTAATCTGATGAAAGTTGATGTTTTTTACCTTTGTTTCCCATCAAGGAATACGGATGGGATTGCATTCCTACCATGATTCTTTTTTAAGCCATATGATAGGAACTGCATTTTCTTTTCAACCGAACATTTATATATATCGATCACTTTCCTTTGCCATTTCAATGACTTTGATTCCCCCTAATCTCTATGAATTGTTCAGGATGTGAATTTTGATTCTTGTTCACTGTAACTTTTAAAGAACAATGGTTCATATGCACATTTTTCTCACACTACACGTAACTTTTTTCGCTTTGCATGTCACCGTCTGAGTTAATTTGATTGAATAAAAGCAAGATCAATTGGATGAAACTGTATCAAACGTATAAATATGAGAAATAGTGTAGATGAGATATTTGTAACGAGAACTTCTTAAATACTCTTAACTATAATACTTATGCTTAATCCCACTCAATAAATTAAAGATTATCAATTTTATTTTCTATTTGTTAATTTTATGGGATTTATATTTATTAAAAATTTATTTTTTTCTCAACTTTTAAGATATTAAAAATTGCAAAGATGACATTAGCTTTTGTTTATTAAGGCTAAAGACAAATGACATATTGAGGACTCTCTCATATCTAAATTACTCCTTTTTGAACGCTTTAGGCTAAAACAATGCAAAAAAGTTGTATATACACCTATAGATATAATACAAGAAATACAAGTAATGTCATTTACATACCATTTTATCTCTTTACACTACTTCTTATGTATTATATTTATATATTAATATAAATTACTACTTCCCAGTAGTCGTTCTTTTATATTACGCGCGAGTAAAAAATAGCGAGGTATAAAAATATTGTGCAAAAACAAGTGCGCAAGTATCACTTGAAATTAATTAAATTTTACTGAAGAAAAAAAGGTAAATAGTTGCTTGGGTATTTAAATTTTTTACACTTCCAAATCAAATTAGTTTTCCCTTGCACTCTTCTCTTCCTAACAATTATGGTCAGTAGCTGTGCTTTCTTGTCTCCACAAGAATCATCTAAACAAGGTTAGTGAGGGAGTGGTTACGCCATTATTCCTGGTCTAAGTAGTGGCTAGAATCCAAAAACCATGCATCCATATATCAATGTCTTCTCTAACAAACATGTCCTGACCCCCACAAGTTGTCATATTTATTTGGAAAAAGATGTTGTAGTAACCCATGTTTTATATTTCACAGTTCTATATCTGGTCTTTATTAATACCAGTAACATAGACGGGGTAGATTCTTGCTTGTTTTAATTAATTAATCACCTCATGCGACATGCAGTGCAACCACAAAGTCATAAACATTAAAAGCTTTTATACAAGTTCTTAACAAATTGTTTTTCTACCCCTTCAACTTCTTGTGCATGGCTGCTTTACAAGCATACCGTAAATATTGTGATCATAAGTAACATAACTCTTCTCTGCAATGACTTATCAATAATATATTGACATAAACCAAAAAAATAAAATGGTAATAATAGAAGACATATAAATTTGTATATGATGTAACAAACTAACGACAATGATGATCCTATTTTAGGAAGTTCATTAGCTAGAAACCGTAACTTAGTTGGACCCTACCCATTCTAATTTCTTGTAGGGGCCTGAAGAACAGAACTTGCATTCGAGAACTTTGCTTGAGTTTTTATCCTCATTTTTCTTCTGTATGTTAAATTAGCTGTATCCGTGCAGATTCATTAAAATGGTAGGGCCATGGACCAAGAAGAAAAAGACAAATTGACAGCATCACTGCTATTAACTAAATTCGCACCACAAAAAAAAGGGCCAAGATAAATAAACTGATCCTTAAGTTATTAAACGTTGAACTAGCTTAGTTCTGATTGAAGCTGTTCTTCCAATACTCGTCTCAGAGTAGAGTCCGAAAACTTCTTTCAAGTCATGCGTTTTGATAAGGCAAAGGAATTGGAGGATACAATGGAGATGGTGACCCTTTTGTGGGGTACCCAACAAAGCGGGCGGCCGAGACGTAGGGGTCCTTCTATGTTGGCTGTCCAGAAGCAGGGCATTGCCAGACAAATATGCCCCATATACCCTAATCATAAGTCTCTTCTACCACATGTATATTTATATATTATATAATTGGAGTAACCTTACCAACACTATAGCTACTATAAGTAAATATAACCGCTTCGAAGTAATATGTCGACATATTACACTGACAGAGAGTAACAACAAGAACACTGATTGATATTTTAGGATTGACATATAATCACACACACTGCGTATATATATATGTGGGTAAATTACACTAAACTCCTTTAAAAAATTTACTTAATTACATTTAATTCTTTTTATTTTTCAAAATTATACACTCTCACATCTTAAAATGCTTTAATTATTATGAAATACAATGAGGTTAAGCTTTAAGCTGCAGAATTTTTTAATATTGTTCCTTATAGTTGAAAGATCATTTTCTTATATTTTATGTACTGGTATGCTCTTTTTTAGAAAATAAACATAATCTTTTCTTTTTTTTCTTTTATATATAAATGTTTTATAATGTATTTATATAAAAATATAAGGAATGATATACCACTCATAAGGAATAACATTATAGTTAGGATGTAATTAATATCATCTTATTTCATAATAATGAAAATGTTTTAAAAATAAAAGCATATAATTTATGTGTGATCGAGCCAAATTTTACGGAGAAGTGAACGCAATATATATGTTTTTATTAATATGAGTCATCCTTATATATATATATATATATATATATATATATATATATATATATATATATATATATAAGTTATAATCAATGCCACTTGTTATCCTTGATGAGAGGCAATAACACATGGGTTTGCTTTAGCAATAAACATGTCGCCTTCTTCCTAACAAACATTATTTAATGGTTCTTCTCTTTTGCTCGTGATTCCAAGCACTTCCATTTTCAAAAGTTCATATGAATTTTCTGTGTGATCTGGGCTCTAATTGGTTCCAGTATTCATAGGGTATACATCCACAGAAATGGCCGACCAAGATAAGCAGCAGAAAAGAGGGTTCATGTACATTTACAAATCGAGCACAAGAAACCAAAAAAGGAAGGAGCTTATTAATTCTTCCATTGAGTTGGACGACAAGAAGCCTAAGTCACGCAGTTGGCTATCAAGGATATCAAAAACTCAAACTTCGAATGTCCACAGTGGCGGCCGGAGAGGCTCACCACCGGCGGCGGCAGCGGCAGGAGGATTTGTTCAGGCAAGAAAATCAACATCGTTCTTGGAGTTAATATCAGCAGACGGATTTACGGAGGGAAGAAATTCTGCATCATCTTTAGAGGCAGAAGGACGGAAAGGAAGAATAGTTGAGGGAAGAAAGTCTGCGTCCCACATGGAAAGAAACTTCGCAGCAGGAGAAAAGGGAGCAGTTGAGGGAAGGAAGTCTGTGTCCCAAATCGAAACGTTGTCGTCTGTGGGTTCATTACATCCTGAGGTGAAGGTTTTGGTGACAGACATGCCGAGTTTCATGCAAGTGCATGCCTTTGGGTGTGCAAGAAGGACTTTTGATAGCTTGGAGCAGTTTAGCTCCAAACACATTGCTTACAACTTAAAGAAGGTCAGATAGCTTTTCAAAAGTACTTAAAATACATTTTATCAGCTTCTTGGTTCCTGAAATAGTTCATTCTCTGCATTGCTAATATGCTTAAGTCAGAAAAATGCATGTATGTGATGCTAAATAATTGTTCTTTTGATGTTGATTCTTGAACTGGCAATTATCCTTTGTGATGCCTTTGTGTTTACACCAAGACTTTTGTACTTAAATATTTTATAAACTATTAGATATATACACGTAAAAACTTAGATTGTAACCTGAATGTAGGAGCAATTATGAAGCTTTTAAAATATATCAAATGTAATTTGAACCATGTTTTCGGTGCTTATAAATTTAGCATAATAGATTAATATATATATATATATATATATATATATATATATATATATATATATATATATTATGTTATGCATATCCATACTTCTATAATTATTAAAAGGTGATGATACATGTATTGATTTAATTGGTTATACAAAAATTTAAATAAAATTTTTGTGACACCATACTCACAAGTTTAAATTCTCTTCTTCGCTGGTCGTTATATTGGACTGGCAATCCTTTTTAGTAAAAAATTAATTATACATTGCTGAGGAAAATTCAAACTGAACTGGTGAAAAGTGAATCTTTCAACATTTTGACCTTTTATGTATTCGTCAATTAAATTGAGACAGTATTCATGATAAAAAAAATAAAGATCATTAATCGTAAAATTCCAACATCCCATGTGATAAAAAAAAATAAAGAGACAGATTTATCATCTGGATCATGTAATTTATATTATACAGAATCTCAACCCATGTGCAGAGCAGAAACAGGATTTATTTAGCTTTGGTCAGCAAGATTTATATATATTACACTGTTTCTGGAGTTTTGATAACTAAGTTTACTACGTTGAATTCATGTGCAGGAGTTTGACAAAGCGTATGGTCCTGCTTGGCATTGCATTGTGGGCTCAAATTTTGGCTCCTTTGTGACACATTCAACGGGCTGTTTCCTTTATTTTTCAATGGAAAAACTCTGTATTTTACTGTTTAAGACAAAAGTTAAAAAGGTTTTGGATTGAGTACAAATTATTATTATGCAGTATAGGATTTTTAACTTGGTATTTTATGCTGGCAAAATATGTATTTGTACCCGAAAATTCCGGAAGAAAAATAGAATAAAATGCCCTAGTCAATTCATGTCAGTTTCTGTGGCCTTGCTAATATATTATCAAGAAGTTCCAATTGAGTCTAGCGTCGTTCTGCACATGCTGTTTTTTCTCTTGCAAGCCCAGCTTACTTCAAATATAAAAAACTCTCCTAGTGTGGAAAGAATGCAAAAATACATGTGAAGAAAAAGGTGGTTGGTATTTTCAGAAGTGGTCATTTTTTTATAAGGACATTTTTTTTTCCCCATATCTTGAATTTAAATGTAGTATCTTATTATGTGTGTGATATAATTAAATGACTCGTCACTGGTATTAAAAGAAGCAGCATCACCCCAAGACGAGTGGGATTTTGTAACTGGCTTTTATCATAAATCGATCTCAAAGATAAAAAAAAGAACCGATTTTGTCATGCTAATATTTTTTGAACGACCCGCTTTGCCAATGGTTTGGCCCTTATCACGGGCTTGTTGGTGCAGCAGTTCATATTCTCTTTCATTTATGCCCCGTTTGATTTAGGCTAGGTTTATTTGATTGAAAAGTATTTTTCTTTTTTATAGAAAATCATTTACATGTATATCGCTAAAGAAATGATATACAATATATAACTTGTGTCAAGAAAAATAATGAAGAAAAGTAAATTTTTTTAAATAAAAAATTATCTTTCTTAAATTCTTTGTATTTAATATTGAGTAAATAAAATATTTTATCTCATCTAAACATTTTATAATTATATTTTATAAAAAATATTTTTCATTATTGAAACAAATGGAGAGTAGAAAATATTTTTTTAAAAATATAATTATAAATTATTAAGGTAATAAAAAATATTATACATATTCAATATTAAAAGAAGAAGGTTTTAATGGAAGAAAATTTATTCTTTTTTTTAAAAAGTTATTTTTATCCCTTACTGTATTTCTAGAGATCAATTTTTTTAAAAAAATAATAAAGTATAAAGCGAATATGGCAATTTACCAAGAACTTAAAGAAATATTCCTTTAAAGAAATATCTCCCGTAAACAAATCAGGCCTTGATGTATATGATTCGGGCTTTAATTAAATACTACTTTTAGTTTCTTGATAACATGCATTATCATGGAAGTATTTACTAGAGTTGAACAAATATATATATATATATATATATATATATATATATATATATATATATTTGTTCAACTCTAGTAAATACTTCCATGATAATGCATGTTATATATATATATATGTATACACACACACATTTTAGCCGATTTTAATGAAAAATTTTCTACAATATGATCTAACATAAAATTATCTATTTTTGACAAAAAAATCAACTATTTTTTTAAAAAATAAATTGTTAAGATAAAAAAATAATACACTTGATAACATTTAAATGAAAATAATACTTAATTTTCAGTCTTGTAGCACTAGAAATTTTTCCTAACTTAATCCATAAAAACTGGCGTTTACTTTATAGGATTTTAATTAAAATGAAACTATTGTCTCTAGTATTTGTTCTAATGAAAATTTATTTTGCTCAAGTTATCTTCTCAATTTTACTTGTGTGCTGCATTAAAGAGATTATAATTTAACTTTCAAGTTTTATATAAAATAAAATAATTAAGGGAAACAATAGTTAAAAAAGGTTAAAATAAATTAAGATTTTATAATTACGTATTAAGATTTTCTCTGTTCTGTAAATGAAAGTTACGTATTAAGATTTTTCACAATTTGCTGTTGAAACTTTAAATAAATCATATTTTAATTAAAAAATTATACTAATAATGAGAATTGGTAATTAAATAATATAAAAAGTAAGCTTAAAGAAAAGAGTCATCAAATTCAATTCTAATAATTTTAAATAACTAAATGGTGGATTAGTAACGAAGAATTTTGATAGTGTTGGAGATTTTAAACTCGAATCTCCCTTGCCTTATATCATAATAAAATAATAATAAAAAATTAATATTAAAATAGTTTTTAATATTAAATTAATATTAATATCTCTTTAATTTTTGAAGTATCAATTAGAGTAATTTATAAATGTTTTCTTTCCTTGAATCCTGTTCTTCGTACCCATTTGCTTCCATTAAGGTTAAGGAAAAGAAACAGTAATAAAGTTCAATGATTAAGCATGCTCATAAGAATATTTATTTTTAAGGCTTTTTAATTCTGCCTTCAAATTAGTGAACTTTTACGATGTAAAAATAATAAACAAATGTTAATTTTATGATGTTTATAAAATTTAAAATAATATAATAATTTTAAAAATTATTATATTAAATATATTTAATTATATTTATTGAAAAATTAATAATTATATTTAAATAATTTTAATTTAATAATTTTTAAATTTATCTCATCATTTGAGATTTGAAATGCAAAGATAGCGAGCACCGGCGGTAAACAAAAAAGGAGAACAACTATAATACCAACAGATTATTTAAACATACACACTTAAAAACACAATCAAACAAATATAAGAGACATTGTAATTGGCCGGAGATTTCCCAAATGATTAATGAAGATCATATTGAGCTCTAATTCATGGACATTTCTTAAACCCAAAAAATAAAATAAAATGAGTGCCTACACTATGTGTACAACGTTCCCATATTAAGAAATAAAGAAATTATGGATCTTAGCTATATACGACATCCATATTTCATTTTTAGTATATAAAAATTGTGAGTTTACGATACTTAATTATCTCTTAAATCAAATTGAAGACACTTCGTCCGCGCCCGACCACTTCATTAAAAAAATTATATTATTATTATATAAAAATGGTATATATATCAAAAATAAAATTTGAAATTGAATTTTGAATCTTTTATTTCTATTAGATTAAGTTTATAAATTTTTTCTTATCATTTTATATTAATAATAGCTCTTAATTTATATTTAGAATCCATTTTTGAATTTTTTAATATAAATAACATTATTAATTATTACAACATAATATTAACAATGTACTTTTGATTTGATGTATGAGAACATAAATAAATAAAATCAAACAAAGAGGAATAAAAAAGTTAATATTTTTTAACCGATTTGCTCGAGGAACAAAATCACATTGTTTTTATTCTCCTTTTTATTGTTTAATTTATTAGTAAAGTAAGATCAGGTGAGGTTGACACTAGGGACAGGAAATTAAACCGCCCTAAAGGATGCGGTATTTTTAGCGGTATCAACCTCAGCAGTAGCAATTCTTGATGCTAATTTCTAAAATACAAGGACATATTTTTTTTCCTTTTTAAGTTCTTTCTGCACATAGAACCAGGACTTTGTATAAAATATTGCATCTGTTTTTTTAATCAGAAATTCACATATTAAAAAAATTAAGGACTTGAAAATTTCCGACGGATACTTCGAACCATTGGATTAAATGATCAGTCCTCAATTTGGTCCATCCCTCCATTTCATTCTTTCTTTTTCCCTTTGGCTTAGAGATATTTCATTTCATTCAACCGTGATTATGAATCAAATTTTATCTCTCCAAATCATATAAACCAAGAAAAAGAAGTCACAAATTCAGGCTATAATGATCTATCACAGGCTATTATCCTTAATTCAGCTCTGTAGGGCAAACACGCCTACTGAAACCGTATAATAATCCCAAAATAAAACATAAAATTGAAAAGAAGGATCAAAAGTACTCCTGCACAACTTAGGAAAATAAAAATCCCCTACGTTTTTTCGTCTTGGATTTTGACTTTCGAGCAGTAGCAGCAGATGATTTCCCAAATAAATCACATAGTCCACAGGTAGCTACTTTGGGAGAAGGTGGATCGTTCAACGGCGGTGCAACCGTCACCGTCCGATACGGCCGCGCTCCAACCGATTTGCTGCGCTCCGACAAGCCAATCACCGATCCACCACTCAGAGATTGTTCAGGTTCAACGACCTTTTCAATATCTTGTTGGTTAGTCCTCGTTTGGTTGGAATCTCCGATAGCAGATATAAGCTTGTCATCCCAAACCAAGCCCGAAGAACCTTGTCTCCTGAAAGATGTTACTGACCTCTGAAGCTGCTCAGCCATATTTGGCTGTCTGTCTCTTTGATACGGTCTGGTTTAAGAGCAGATGTTAGAGGATGATGGAGAGTTGTTAGAACAGAGCTCGGGGGCTATTAAAATTTTGGATTATGTGATTGGTTAAACGGAGATAGATAGAGATTGGGGGGTGGGGGGCGGAATTGGGAAAATGACAAATAAAAGAATAGAAGAAGATCACGAGGGGAATCTACCGTTTGGGGTTTGGTTAGTTCTGCCAATTCGTAATTAGCTGGAGTTTCGGTCATATTAATACCTCACACTCTTTATCATGTCGGGGTGTTGGAGTAACCACTCAGGCAATTTACATGTTGTTCTAAGAAAAACTTTCACATAAGTTTCACCTTTTCTATATATAAAATCTTGGAACTTTTGTGGATACGTGTAATACGTGTAACAAGTATTTTTTTTAGAAACAGTTTGTGACTTTTCTTCCATCTTAATAAAAAGAACTAAAATTATATTTTAATTTATGAAATATTCAATTTGTATCAATTTTATTTTTAAAATAAAATTTGTATCAATTTAATTTCTAAAATTTTAAGTTCAAATAAAATTTTAATCCTTCTGTCAAATATTAACCATTTAGGAAAGAGACTACAATTTTACTTAAGTTTAAAATTTTACAAACTAAATTAATACAAATTGAATACTTTGAAAACTAAAATAAGGATTTTGTCTAATAAAAATCATACAAACTCTTTTTTCTAATTTAAAAAATGGATTTAAATCTGATGCTTTTCCTAAAAAATGAATGGATGAATTTTAGAGAGAGATAGAAAAGATTTTTTTAATTTGAAATTGTGGGTCTCAATAAAAAAATAATAGATTCCAGAATAAAAATTATATCTTATCTCTTTAAAGATGATGGAAAGATGATAGAAGAAAAAGGAGATGATTCAGATCCTTTAAAAATATAATCAAAACTTTCTTAAAAAATAGAAATTATTGCATTTAAATTATAATTAGAAAGTTTCATTGGAAAAAAAAAAGATGACTACCAAGTTTATGCCAAATAATATGAAATATTTTGAATATTTTATTTTGAGGGTAAATTTGACTAAGATCAAATGGCTATAATTAATAAAAAATCTAAATTATTACCTAAAAATTAAAAATCTATATTTATATTAAACTATAATTTTTTTATTTTTCTTCATTTTTCAAATACAATTTTAGAAATCTTAACATTGTTAGGAAAGTAATTAGTAGGAATTTTATATTACTTTATGTAGCACAATTTCCTAGATTTTCATGAATATTACAATAATTTTTAAATTAATTTATATATGTTTTAAATATTTCTTAATTATAAAAATACAAATATTAAAAATTAGATTGTCAATGTTGAAAAATTAATCAACCAATGTCAAAAAGTTGACCGATTAATAATGATTAGCAAAATCAATAGCAAAGGTAGCAGTAGATGGTGGTCAATAATGATAAAGAAAAATGGGCAATAATTAGTTATAGTAAGTATTGATGGTAGACTGGATCAATGGAAGTAGATTATTTTAAATGATAACCAATAGAGGTAAATGATAATGAATAATAATCAATATTAAGGAATGAGGATGGATAGCAATAAAAGTAGTCAAATGTAATAAGTAATGATTGGTTAAAATAATAATAATGGTAAAGATTTAATTGAAGGATGGGTAATGAAATATATTTGTGTCATGGAAACGTAAGATATTCACTTCTCATTAAGAATATTTTGAGAAAATATTTGGTTAAAAATATTTTCATCTTTTGATAATTTTTTCTTAATTATGAATTAGATATGAGCATATAACATTTTCTTGAAATATTGTTAGGAATATATAACATTTTAAGTTTTAAAAATACGAAGAAATTAATGTAGATTTTTACATTACTTGAGCTGGATGTAATTTCATTAATTAAATTCTAAAATAAGTTAATATGTGTTTCTCCTTTTTTTTTCTGGTACAAAAATAGAATATAAAGGTGCAGTAATTATCTAAAAATCTATAACTCCATTGACAAAAATTAGATAATGAAATTTATTAGGATTTACAATTTTTTATAACATAATCTATGAAAAGTCATAAAATTATATATAAAAATTGATTTACGGAAATTATAATGAAACCATAGATATATAAAGGAGCTAAATTCGAAATTATACGCAAGGGAAGTCAAGATTTGTTGTATCACCGAGCTATATGAGTGGGAGCCACCTTTTGTGCCCGCCAATGGATATCCAAACCTGATGCCAATTATGGTGATCGTATCTATGTCTTAATGGGATTGCCTATTAAACATTGGAAAGTTTATAAAAATAATGCTGATTCAGTCTGAGAATGAAATTGACCTAACAACATAATCCAAGCTTCGAAATAATGATGGAAAGTGGGTCACGCTTTGCTTGAAGGCACTAGTGGTAAGAGAGAAGGTTAAAAAAAGGCCACATCAAGAAATGTAAATGAGGTGACACCAAAAATACTCGAACGGACTATTCGTGAGTAATCTGGCATTATGTCCGAACGGATAAAATACACGTCACGCACTTAATTGTACGGACTTCGTCATTATCAACATCCGATCGACCATATTTTCAATATCTGTAAAGATAAAAAGGGACATTTTTTATAGCATAGTTACCTTGTTATATATGTAGCTTGTCTCCATTCATCAAGAATGTAGTTGTAATAGATTTGTCTGCCCTATTTACAAATTGATTTGTGCAAACTAATCATAAATAAAACGGGTCAGATTAGACATATGAAAATTGCCCCGTGGATTTTTCTTTTTTTTTTAAAAAAATAATTTTGAATATTTTAAAATAATTAAATCTAAAATGATAATTATAAATTTAAAATTACATATTTAATACATTTTTAACCCATACCAATAATTTAAAATTAAATAAATTATAATGAAAATTAGTTAACTTTAAAATTTTTAATTTAGAAATAAAATTATTAATTTAAAAATAATTCATTTAAGTTAGGTTAATTTAAAAAATAAGGACTTCAATTTGAGAGTGAGTATTGAAATGATTATATAAATATTTGTATGATGTATTAATTTAATTTAAGAATAAATATATATATATAAAAAAGAAAAGGATGAACATCTGTAGATTGGATGGTTTTAAAATCGTATTCAAACAAATTTATTTTTTTACAAATTTTAATCTATATTCCTTTTTATAACTTTTAAATCCAAATTCATATCAAAGACTCTAATTGAGAATCACATTAGAATCATACCACTTCGAATCTCGCAAGGACCCACATATTTTAGATCCCACAACAAGGGCCATACATCACACTTCTTAATTGAGAGCATTATCTTACAAATAGGCTCATCCCCTACCCGTCGCCCTCCATGTAAACTGAACTTCTGCTCAAATAGTACACCAGGGTCTTCAATCCTTTCAGACTTTGTCAAAAGGATACAGAGAACTTGGACAATAAGAGGACTCGCAAGGAAAATCTGTCCTATGATTGTATTTGGATTCCTTAGCCTTATCTTTGTCTCTTCCTTTTCTGTTTATATAAGCATGTTATTGTAACCAAAGAGAGATTGGATTTCAGAGGCTGAAACTGGATGCGAGAGGTCATGTGGTAAACACAGAGATAGTATTTAGTAAATAGCTTTTTCATCGATTTTTAATTAATTGATTTGGCCAATTTTCTATTTTCGGTATTTAATAAATAATTAATTCAATTAATTTATTGATCTTTAATAAAGTTTTTAGCTCTTAATATTTACAAACAACTGATTTGTTAAATACTTATAGAAAATAAAAAATGACATCAAGTTACATAACAATAATAAAACTTTTCATTCATTATTTTATGACGAGTACTAATGAGAAAAGTTCAAACCATGTTCATTAATATATTAATATATAATGCCTTGTACTTCACTATTATTTCATTATGTCCTCTTAATTATATTTGTACTAATTTAATATATACTAGAATAAAATAGTTCTTTATAAATAATAAGTAATCATTTAAATTTTTATTATTTAAATTTATATATTAAAATTAATATTTTAATAATATAATTGTCATAATATGTTGAAAACATTGTTATATAATTATTTAATGAATTTAATTTTTTATATTAAAAATAAAAATGAATAAGATTATTTATACATATATATAATACATATATACATATACATATATGCTCAAATAAATTATAAAATATACTTATACTCTTATATTTCACTTTATATGTAAATAGATAATAAAAATAACTAATCTTATTAAACATCTTTATTTAAATAGCTAATATTATTAGATAGTCAAATTAGCTAATATGATAAGTTATTAGTTAACTATTAATTGAATTAATTAATCACTAATGTAATTAATTAATTGTCAAACAAGGCTATAATCAAAGGTGAAGGTGAATAGGGTGAAGGATATAAAAGCACATAGACTCCATCCATTAATTTCATCCTTATATACATATAGTCAATCACTATTATAAAATAGTTTATTGATGTCAAGTATTTAGAGGATTACAAGTCAAAAAGTGACTGACATGTAATCGACCATTATATTATACATGATTTTAATGTCAATTTGTAAATAACTATAAAATAGAATAATAATGTCAATTTTTATTTCGTGAAAATCAATGTCATTTATATTTTTATAATTTTGGAAAATAATATTAAATATTATTTATTTTCCAAAAATTGATGTATAATAACTAGAATACAACATTGATTTTTTTAAATAACCGATGTTGTATGTCCATCTAATCCACCCACTTGAACCCTAACTCCCAATTCCTTACTTTCTTTCATCACAAACCTTAATCCTATCCCCATGCCCCAACCCTTAGTTCTTTACTACTTTATCTCAAACCCTAACCTTATATCCATGTTCTTCATTCCTCTATCCTCCTTATTTCGTTTATATTCTTAAACAAATATAAAAAGTTAACATCTCTTATTATTTTAGAAAATTCAAATTTAAATAATTTTAAAGAATAAATTGAATAATAAAATATTAAAAATTGTAAAAGGTTTTATACAAAATCACGATCAAATATGAGTACTTCACTAAATTTGTTTTAATACCTATAACTCAATATACGAGATTTGTACTCTCTAAAAATTCCTTTTGAATACAATACCTACAAATGTTATAAGCATTCATGAAAATTGGTACATTGCACATTTTCATATGAAAACACAGAAGATAATACGACAAAATGCTAAAAAAGATAAACAAAATCAAATTTCTTACCTATGTAAACCTATAAAAGTTGCATCAAAATTATAAGTAACAAAGTAAGATCAAATAAAAAAAACTAAGAGTATGTTTATATATATTTTTATTTTTGTGTTTTTAAAAAATTATTTTCTTATTCTGAAAAATTATTTTCGTATTAAAGAAAAAAAAAGAATAAAGGGTGGTCAATGTTGCAAATAAGAAAAATAATTCATTTAATTACAAAACTAATATTCAGAATAAGAAAATAAATTTAGAAAATAACTTAAAGTTATTTTTATTTTTTGTTTTTAAGTTATATACTTAAAGTTATAGTTTTTAAAAATGGATTCTGGAAATATATTGACAAATAGGTTTTACTATTTTTTAAAAATTTTTAAAAAATAGTAAATTATTTTTTAAAAAAATAAACAAACAAATGCTGAATTACAAAAAAAAACACAAAAAAATCCTTATAATAACATTTGTACTTTTTTAATAAGTATTAAACCTCACATATTTAGCCACAAGTACTTTAATCCTATAAAATAATTAACAAGTAAAAATATAAAATCAAAAAGAATTATCTTAAGTTTAAAAGAAAAGTATACCTCATTGGATAAAAAAATAATTTTAAGGTTGAAAAAATGAATAATTTTAAGGTTAGAAAATTTTCAAAATGAAATTTGCAAATAATGTTATATTTTACTTTTTTTATTTTTAACCCATGCCATTTTTTTAACTTTTTTACTTTTCAATTTGTGCTCGTGGCCTAAGTTTCCACATTAATTTTTGAAATGAACTAATGTTTAAATTTAATATTAGACATCAATTTTATAAAAATATCATCATCTTTAATACAATGACATCATCTTATTAAATAATATTTACATTAGTTACTATACAAAAATTGACTTTATAATATATGAATGCCTTTTAATAAAAAAGAGTCTTCTTTTCTTTTGAATAATTTTTTCTATAATTATTTCAAAACAATCTCAAAACCTTTTCGAAATCATTTTAGAATGGCTAAATATAATAAACATGTATATATTACACTAAAACTGATTTAATTGTACACATCACATGCATTAATATTTATAATTCTTAGTTTGTATCATATATATATATATATATATATCAAACAAGAATCCGAGAACACAATTCCTATATATCACACATATGTATAGCTAATAACATTATATGTTTTAGGTTTAAATTTGTAAAGAATACCAACATTATTTTGTGAACTAATATTTTTTTTATTTGAGTTGCTTTAAGTAAATTGGTAGTATTAACATTCCTTTTTGCATTATAACATTTTTTACACAATTAAACCGATACAAATAACAATAGATTAAATATATGAAACATATAAGAAAAGAGCAACCTATTATGAAAATCAATTCTATAATTTTATTTATTTTTATATCAACACATGAACATTTACAAAGAAAAAAATTGTTATTTACAATGAACAATAGACTTTTCATTTATAATAAACATATACAGTATCCCTACATAAATTAAAAGGTAAAGTGGTTATTCTCTACTCATAATTTTTTTATATTGCTTAATTGCTTCTTTTGCTATGAGCCACTAATTTTTCTTATTTTTCTTATTTTTCAATATGAGGCCATTCTAGTCCTTAGTTCATATGCTATCTCAAATTTGATAATAAATGTCTTATTTATGCCATGCCAATTAGTTTTATATGTTCTCAAGCTATTATTCTAGCATCTTTCAAAGTTTAATGCATTAATATAGAATATGGTGGTGCAAAAATTATGAGTTAAAATTTAATACATTAATGTAGCATCTCTCAAAACTTATGCCTCTATGAACCGTATCTCTTATAATGGGTAAAAACAAGGTGCAGAAAGGTGTGAGTTTTAATGATCCATAATCTTATTTAACACATAATTTCTACACAATCATATTCTACATTTATACATAAAAGAAATTCTAGAACAATAACCCTATATCGAACAATACTAATTGGCAGAGCATAAATAAGACTTCTTTTATCAAGTTTGAGATAATACATAGAATAAGCAGCATTTCTCCAATTTTGCATTGAAACATATTGATAGTCAGAGGCACATAGTATATAAAGAAATTAAATGCCTCATTAGACACAAATTAATGGAATGAAGCACCTTAAAAACCTTTTTTTTATGGAAGGAGAGTTACCTTCATAGATTATTGATTTGTTTCAAATAAGTAAAAGAGCCCTATTTATAGGATAAGAAAAAATCACTAGATATTAGTTATTAGTTTAAAATTAATGTTATAAGTTTGGTCATTTCTACAGTTGCAATGACATAAAACATTGATTAAATGCTAAAATGGCGTGTAATCTATTAATGAATTGTCACGATAATTGAAAAGAACTTATATGATGATCATTAAAAATAAACTAATATTGTAATTTCAAGTTGATAAATTATCACAATGATTGAAATAGGCTTAACAACTGACATAATAAGTTCCTTCATTAATTCCATTAATAAAGTCATTTTCAGTTCCATTTATTTAGACTTGTTCAGTTTTATGCATTTAAATATCTTCATTAATTCATTTATTTAGATGTCTTCAATTTTACTTATTTAAACTTCTTCATAAATGACATTTATTTAGATGTTCTCATATTATAAAAAAATGTCATCATATTAAATGTTCGTTAATCCTAAAAATCAAATATGTTTGTCATTTCCTTTGCAAAGGCCTTTTGATTATTACATTTTTCTGTTATATAAATAACTAAATATAAAAAGAAATTTATTTTTGAACTAATTTAACATAAAACATTATATTTATTTCAGTATATCTTCTCTTTGTTAATCTATATAATTCAAATACTTATTATAAAATTTTAAGTAAAAAAAAAATATATAAATGATCAAAGAGAAACAATTCTACAAATTTAAAAAATTTTAATTGTTATTGGTCTATTCATAATGAAAGCATATGCAAATTTATATAAAATAAGCATACTAAATCTTCAATAAATAAAAACTACACATTTACATATTACTATATAAAAACCACTAAGAAAATCATGTATTAAAAGTTTTTATCCTCAATGTAAACTCTAGTATTATTGCTCAAATTTCTCTAATTTGTATATTATATTGGGAAATGGGAGGATATATAATAGGAGAGAATCAAATGTTAAGATTTTCCTATTATACACTCTTTTGATAAAAGAGGAATAACAGTTTAGCAGCTCTTTCATTTAAATTTTACTCTATAGGAAATGAAAAAGTATACAATGAGAGAGAAATGAACATTAAGGTTCTTCCATTATATACTCTCTCAATAAAAGTGGAGTTAGAAATAGTAACATTATGTATTAAACTCATTATACTTAAGAGCATATTAGAGCAAAGATTTTTAGGAAAAAAATAGATATCAATTATTAAAAAAAATCAACATCATATGATTTTGCAAATCTTAACAAGATTCCTTAAATGGCTTTTAGATGACGACTATTAACTAGGATCAACATCTTATACTTCTGCAATTTTCAATAAGACTTTTGATATGCCCTTTAGATGACTATTGTTGACTAAAATTAATATCCCATAATTTCGTAGTTTTCAATAAGATTTTTAAAATATATTTTAAATGACAACTGAGTATGAAATTAACATTGTAAGTTTCTATATAATATTTAGATGTTGGTTATATTCTTATTTATCATCTTAAGTTTTCATATAATTTTAAAAATTTCACCACATCAAAATAAATGTCAATTTTATTGTAAATCAACATCTATCAATAGATATAAATCAATGATTTCTATACTAGTGAATCAATGGATGGCAAGATATATTATTAAAATGAGGGTACAAATATTTATACAATATTTTTATTTTTTTATAGAAACTTAATATGAAAATTGTTTTAAATCTCATTATCAATTCACAATCATTAACATCTACACTATTTAGAATAACAATGAGCGGAAACACACCATGGATTGATGAGTCCCATTTTGAAGATTAAAGTATTAAATAATTTTTTGATCCAATAATGTTGTCTTTAGGATTTAAATTCCTATTGATTAACAGATAATATTTGCTTAATATCAATATACTTTTCATTGAAATAATATTTTAGGAGTCATTTGATTTACATCAATAATGTAAGAAATTTTATTTTTCAAAAAATAAAAAAATAAGTTATCTAATTGGACATTATCTAACAAATTAAGAAAAATAAAACTTCTTAAGAAGTTCTACTTCCTATAAAATATGAGAAATTACTTACCCACCTCCCTTAAGTAAATTCTACTTCTTATGTTTTCTATAGATACAAAGATAAAATTATTCTAACTAAATTTAATTAATGATAACTCTATCCTTTTGCTAACCCTTAATAATTGATTAACAATTTATTCCGTTTAACTTTTCACAATTATGGTGTATATGAGATACTTTTTCTTCAATATCTTATAATTTAAAAATTATTATACCATTTATATTTAGACTACTACATAATTTTTAAGCATAAAAGTATACTATTTAATAGTTTTAATATGTTCATTGTTATTATTTAAAAATTATTAATTTATAGTATAAAAGACAATATATAATTATAATTCCTACACAAAAAGATAATATATATATTAATAATTTAAAACTTTGAAACAAAATAAACTTAGTACTTACTAATTTATTATAAAAAATTTCGTTAAAAAAATCAATATTTATTAAATTTTGATAACACAAAATGTCAAAAGTAGTAATCTATGTAGCGTGCAGCGGGGATATGCTGTAGCCTCCGACTACTGCAAGGGCTGCAGCCAAATTCCATTTTTTTTTTAATTTTTACATATAGTATTTAATGACATTAAATTTTTTGTAGTAACAAGTATTATCCGTTAAAGTTATATTTAGTATTTAATAAGAACCAAACATCTTTAACGGGACAATTAATATTTTTTAAGAGAAAATATGACTGATATTAAACTATATAACATGTACAATATTATATGCAAATGAATGAAAAAAAATTGGATAAAAAAGTATATATGCATTTTCAAAGTAATATAGTTGTTCAAAATAAAAAAAATATAAAAATTATGAGTTATGAGTTGATTTAATTTTTTTTTTTACAAAAAATGCAAAATTATGAGTTAATAAAATTATGATGTAAAAGATACTACATACATGATTTTAAAGAAAAGAAACTAAAAAAATTAAAAATCTTTAATATGTATTATAATAATATTAAAGATATAATAATTATTTTATTAATATTTCACAAAAAAATTAAAATTAAATTAAACAAAATATTAGAAAATATTTTCTATAAAGTGTAACTTTCTAAATATCAACTAAATAATTTTAAGCATTTTCTAAGAAAGAAAAGTTCACATAACATATTACATCATGAAAAATTCAACTTCCTAATAACGTGCAATGCTCTTCATTATAAAAGTATATGAAAGTACCTATTTCATATTTTATCATAGATATGTTAACTTAAAAGGTATAATTGAAAAAACATATATTATGAAAATAATAATGTTATTCATCGTTGACAACAATATTCATTTTCCAAACATGTAAGCATTAAATAATTAAATCAATTATAGCATCACAATAAATAATACTAATAATTTAATTTGAAAAATCTTAAATTATAAAAAAAAATCATGAAAAAGAAAACATCTATTTCATTATTAAAGATTATAGGCATGCAAAAATTTTCATCCATAACCTAATAATTTCTTAATTATTATTTTTATATCTTTCTCAATTCTTTATAATGATTATCACATAATTCCTGTAAATACACACTTCATACTTTAAATAAAAAAATTTGCAATAAAAAATAATTAATAATTAATAATAATGAAAATTTAAGCCAGATTCAAACGTTAAGTCCGTTATTCTTACCCCCCGTGAACACCGAAGTCCGAAAATTTTACGCTTCCGGTGATTGAAAATGAAGAAGGGCCACAGTTTCATTCACACGTTTCGCTCGCACTGAGGAACCGACGTGACACTATTGTCAGCCTCCCTCCGTGAACTAACATTACTCTTGCGGACGGTGGCAGAGGCAGGGGAGCTAGGATGGCCCCGGCCCCCTTGCCTTAAAATTTTAATTATAATATGTATTATCAAAATTAACATGGCCCCCCTAAATGTTATGATATTTTAGTTTGACCCCCACTTTATAATTTTTGCCTCTGCCACTGCTTGCGGAAATTCCGAATACCTGAAACATAGGCATCAAAAGATGCCGCTCAGCCCCCAATCATCGTTAACAAAAGTTGCAATTTGGAAAATCTAAAATACATAAAGCATTGATCCGGTTTTTAGTATGGAAAATTCTATGATACATACGCTACCAAATTTGACCATTAATTAAATATACAGAATTTTACTTTTTAAAAAAATAAATGTAATTAACAATTAAATTTAATGATATACTGGTATACCACTGAATAATAACATACCACAATCTTTTCCTTTTAATATTCATAAGTAGCTCTATAAAAAAAAATGCAAATAAGCTTCCATTTTTTGTCATTGATTTTGACAAGGATCAAAAGTACTTCTATATAGCTTACAAAAATAAAAGCTCTTCTACTCTTTTTCTGAAAAAAATTATGGTACACTTAAAAATTAGTGCATCACTACACCATTAAATTTAATTATTAATATATCATTATGTGATATATGAAATCTAATTTTTGCAAAAAGTAAATTTGATATATAATTAAATTTAATAATATAATGACTCACGGTTGATACAAAATCTCTCCTTATTTTATCTTTAATTTTGACTAACAAGTAATGGCCAAATAAATCATATAGTCCAAAGGTAGCTACCTTAGAAGAAGGTGGATAGTTCAATGGATGTGCAATTATCACTGCCTGATACAATCATACTTCAACTTGAGGAATTAAATGAAAAATAAATTAAATTTGTTAAATTATAAAAGTATTTTAACTACAACATATAATTTAGAAATTAGACTTATTGGTTTTGTCATTTATCCAACTTATTTGAGTACAAATCTTATAAAATATGAGTTTCAAATCCTCAAATACTTTGAATGGACTTTGGGCCATTGAATTTCTATATTTTCAAAGCCTAATTGGCTTTATAAAAATATATTTCTTATGTGATAAAATTATTTTAGAAATTTTCATTTATTTTTATTTTGGAAAAACTATACTTGTCTTCTAAAAAATTATCTTGTTGACTACAATTTAATATTTATTTATTAAATAAAAATGATTAAATCTAATAGTTAATATTGGATAGTCACTATGAACCTTTGCATGTTAAAAAGAGGAAAATTCAAAATATGAGAGAATTTCAAATTCAAGATTATCTAACATATGCTAAAATTAATAAGAAATAATATGAAGTTAAGACACCTATTTTATAGTGGGAAGAATAGTTTCAAATAATATATGCGTAATAGAAGCCAGTTAGACCAAAATTCTAGAAGAAAATTCACTTTTAATAAAATAGCAACTCGATTACTATCTCAAGTGAAATTCAGAATTAAGTGAAAAAATAGTTTATCCTTATCTCCTATGATACATACAAGGTATATGTAGCACATGAGACAATTAGAAAACTTCTTAAGCAAGCTAAAATTTTTATAGAGCCATTTTTGAAATCCCAAACTTGGAGCTAAAAATTCAAATTTTAAACTTAGAGTTAAAGACTCTTAAAGCCAAAGTAAAGGCTACTTAGAGTCAAAGAAAGGATGATTTGAAACAAAACTTAATTTATCAAATATGCACTATAAATAGGTTGCATGCCTTTGAAAATAAGAACAACAAGTATTGCATTATAACTTGTAAATTTTCTTTAACTCTCATCTGGAAAAAATTGAAGCTCACTTTCTTTCTCACTCTAGAACTAAAACTTGTATATCCATTCTAAAAGTGTTATTAAGTAAAATCTTATAAAGAAATTGTGAGGAAAAAAAATTCTTGAATCTTGTTAAAATCTTAATATGGATGAGTGACTCTTGTAAAGTTAGATAATAATTGAAATCCTAATGGAGATTGGAAAGATCTTGTAAAGTTAGGTGGTGGAAATCCTAATGAAAATTGGGATAATTTTATAAAGTTAGGTATTCTAATTTGATAAAAGTTGGTAGATACTTCAATTGGTACTTGATAACCTGAAAAGAAAAGAATAAATCTAAAGGATATTCCTTTTATACCATTGAACCTCTATAAAAATTATTAGTGTTCATTCTCTCTCTATACTCATTTTTAATATTTTTCTTGTTTCAAATATTTAAGTTATTCAAGAAAATAAAATTATATGGTTTTTACTCCTATTTTTCTTGAAAAAATTCTTTTAATTTAAAAGAAGTATATTTAAATTATTTTCAAATCTTAATATGTTATTTCATATTTTTTAAATAATATATTCATCAAAATATTAAGAATTTTCTTATTACACTTCATGGTTTTATTATAAAGTTTTATCACAAAATTAAATTTGTTAATTTTTTTAAAAGTCAATTCAACCTACTCTTGATCTATAAGTTCTATCACAATTCATTTGGTGTGCTCCAACAAGCCAATTGTCGATCCACCACTCTAAGATTGCCTTTGTTGTTCAGGGTCAATAACCTTTTCATTATCTTCTTAGGTAGGTGTCATATGTTGGCAGTTGTGATAAGTTTAATAGGTAAACATGTTCGATTTTAAACAATACTTGGCAAATAAATTAAGTATATTATGGAAGTTTTATGGCAAAAATTTATGATCAATTTGACTTATAAATTATTTTTCTCATTATTCCCAAGTTTGGGAGTATTTTGGTAATTTTGACATGATTGGAGAATTCAAAGAGGTTCAACAAGCTAATATTTGTGATTTTCACATTTTTATTTTTATACTGATGCATTATAGTACCGATTAGACACCTGAAGCATCAGAAAAAAAAAGGTTTAGGTGATTAAAAAAAATGTCTACTTTTATTAGGTGAACTTTTATTCAAAATACTCTCTAAGGATAAAGTGTTGGGAAAGTCCAGCAGGATGCCTTAGCACTGGTCTTAGGACTTAGGTGTGTTAGCTTATGATCAATCCTTATACATTTAAAACTATCGAACAAGACATATACCAACTAATTAGAGTGTTTCTTTCCCTATTCAAATTTGTCTTTTTTTACAATTGTGCTTGGAAGCTCCTCGTAAAGGATAATCTTGTAGCTTGGCATACATAGGTGTTTCAGTGATATTCAATTATAACTTACGGATTTGTGAGTTTTGTTATTTATTTCAAGTGTGCCACAGCATGTTCATCATGAACGGAAAGCATGCATCACACATTTTCACTTAAAAAGCTACCAACCCATAAAATTAGACCTTGTTTGCTTGGAATTTCCAACAGTAGATATAAGCTTGTCATCCTAAACTAAGCTCGAAGAGCCTTGTCTCTTGAAAAATGTTACTGACCTATGAAGTTGCTCAGCCATATTTGGCTATCCATCTCTTTGATATGATCTACTTTAAGAGCAGATGTTAGAAGATGATGGAGAGTTGTTAAAATAGAGCTAGATGGCTATTAGAATTTGGATTATGTGATTGGTTGGTCGCACAAAGAAAGATAGAAATTGGAGGGAAAATGAGTGTTGGATCATAGATCTAAATTGCCTAAAATGGGTCAATAACTTAACCTATAACTTGGTTTATAAAATGCCTATAAACCTACAACCTGGTTTATAAAATGCCTATAAATAGATAGAAGAAAAGAAGTTAAAAATTAGTTAACAAAATATTCATCAAAATTATTAAAAAAACTCTCTTTTTCTCTCTTTTCTTTGAATAAAAAGGAGATTTAAGTCATGAACAAATTATCTTTCCGTGTGATTGCTAATAGGACCAATAAAAGCAAACATTGGATCTTGAATTATGTATGAATCCAATTCATATCATTTTATATTTTCAAACATTGGTATTAGAGGTAGGTTGTTTATTTTTCTAGTATCCTATGCATTATATGTCTTGAAATGCCTTCAGAGTTTCTATTTGATTATCATTTGATCTCTTTCATTTCGATATGGATTTGAAAACTATGAAATTATATGGAATCATTTTTTTTATGTGATCGGAGTTTTATAATTGTTTATGCATTTCGATTGGTGCCGATTATATGTTTATCAAGTAAACTAACAACATTAAACACAAAAATATAGGATTGGATGCACATTGATAGGATCGTTAGGTAAATTATACAATATGTGTTCCTAATAAATTTGAAAATTGCATTCTTTATGTTAGTTGCAATCAAGATTACCAGTCAGAGCCTCAACCATACATATGCCTTTATTTTCCTTTAAAACATACATTTTCAATGAGAATTTATATTACTTATACAATATCTGAAATTCAATGAAAAAGTTCAAATTTTCATGAAAAAGTTTGTGGTTAGTATTTACTAATGTCTAAGCTTGAAATTGGAAGGTTGAATTCTCTTAAAAAGATTAATCTCTAGATATATATAAATATTTTATCTCTACACTACAAAATTTAGTCAATATAGGGCAATTTCGCATCCTAGATTAAGGTGATTATTTTATTTATGAGTTTTTTGAATTTTTAAAACAAATATGAAAAAGATAGCTAAAAAATTATCAAAAGGCAATTAAAAAAGTCAAAACTATAAAAAGACTATTAAAAAAATGTTAAAAAATTGTTATATGAAAAAATTGTTGAAATTATTCAAAAAAAATTGTGAAAAGGTAGTTAAAAAATTAAAAAAGAAAATGATTGAAAACTTTGGAAAAACGGTTGAAAACTTTAAAAAAAATTTCAAGAATAAGATTCAAACTCATGCCATTTGGACTAGTACCTAAAATTGGCGCCATAAACCAATTCAGCCATCTTGACTACCATGTTATGATATACTATATTGGCATAATAAAATTCAAAATGACAAAATTCTTTTGTCATATGCAAGATTCAAACCCTACCTCCAAAGTTAATGAACCTCGCCTCAGACCATTAGGCTAAAGTCTCTGTGATGTTATAGGTTCCCCCAATAATCTTGATATATCATACTAGCATATGGCAAAAAAAAAATTTTCATGCCTTGAACTATTTTTTCCCATAATTTTTGTAAGAAATTTGTTTACACACTATTTACATAATGTACAAATTTTTTTAGGCAAAAAGTTTTGATGGACACTTTTTTAAATAATTTTTTGTGAAAATTATTACCTTAGAGATCTAATTGAATTCTTTTTTTTTTCTATATATGTTATAGAAAATTATAGTGAGACTCATATGTGTACTAAGAGTCATACAGACTGTAGCACAAAGACAAGAAGTCAATAAGTTAACTATTGAACTCAAAAATCTTTAAACTGACCTAGAAGTTTATAAAAAAAAATTTATACATTTATTAAATCATATCATCAAATTTCATAAAAAAGTTCAAAACTTGATATGGATTTTAAGGATGAATTGGAATTCGAAGAAATTAAAGACATTACAAAAAACCTTACTTACCGATTACTAAAAGTAAATATTAAATTCTCTATTGAAAAGAAAAAAAGGATAAAAATAATATAATAATATTAGTCATAGATTTGTATTAGACTATTTAGAGTGTAAAAATCACAAACGTAGCTTAACTATTTACCAATACTATCAGCTAGATAAGAAACCTAGTACCAAAATCGAGTTTCCCTAAGAGTAATATGATAAGTTTATTAGCTTTTTTCCACATAGAATTAAATATTTGAAAACATTGTAACAATTGCAAACTTTAGGCACATGTTTAATATCTAATATTTTATTTAATTTTTTTATTCATTGATTTATTTATTTATTTATTTAAGTAATATATTATTGAAATATGTTTCAATTTATGTAATTTTTTAAATCAAAATTGTATATCTATAAATTCTTTTATTTAGTAACTTTGTTTAATTAATTATTTTAGCATTAGCCTCACATTAAGAATTTAAATGATAATTGAAAATATAGTGACCTTTCGAGTCTAAACCTTACATGTAAACAAGTCCTAACATAATTAATTAGAGCTAAAGTAAATATATATGCATAACTAGACATTAATTACGTACAATTTTATTTATATCTAGAACTTCGTATTTCTACAAACACAATGGCTATTGCTTCCAAAAACATTATCGCTCAACTCAATAAGAGTGAAAAATTGAATGGTGACAATTATGAAATTTGGAGTATGAAAATTCAATATATGTTAGAATAGTAGAAGGCTCTAGAAGTATTCAATATTATTTTAAAAGCGCTTGAGGCAAGAAATATAGCTCGACATAGGCGGGACTGAGAGGCTTATAAAGCCTAGAAAAGGAAAATTCTCTCATTCGCATTACATGATTGAGTAGCATAGAAAATAACATCATGCAAGAATTCAGTAATCAACTTGGCTAAGGACATGTGATCTGCTTTAAAAAATAAGTTAACGGAACATCTATGACTAAACTAAGTTCTCTTACGATTAAATTTGACACTTATAAAAAAAATTAAACATTCAATAAAAAATATTTACAAAAAATGTCAAATATAATCTATGAATTAAATGATGCAAGTCATATGTTAATCAACGAGCAACAAGTCCAAGTTATAATTTGCTCATTGCCTCATTCCTAAGAGCATATGAAGATGCATTTTACCTAAATGAAAACATCCAAATGATGTTATGTGCCACCTTAAGTTAGAAAAAGAAAAGCTTGAGGCTACTAAACCTAATACAAACATGTATATGGCTTTATCCAGCTCAAGAAGAGTTTTTGGATGAAAGCACAAACAAACATAAAGGTAGGTCCCAAGATGCAAGAAAGAAGGTGGCTTATTTCTATAAGAAATCAACAAATAACTAACATAGGAAAGGGAAACGTCCTTTCAAGAAGAAGAATATGACTAAGGTTAAGTGTTTCAATTGCAATAAGAAAAAGTATTTTGGTCGTGACTACCTTAAACCTAAGAAGGTATTAAGCTATACTTAAGTTAATGAACTTTGTGTAGTTAGTTCTGTTTTTCTAATAGATTTTCATCCCTTGTGAGTTGTAAACTCAAGGGCAACAGACCATGTAACAAAGGATCGACATACCTTTATGGAATTTCAGTAAATACCACATGAAACAAAATGGATCTATATGGGAAATAATGCACAAGTTACAATTTAAGAATAGGCACAACAAGTTAGTCTTACAAGGTAGCTGAACTCTACTCTTGTATTATATTTCATATGCACTTTAGATTTGCCAAAATTTAATCTCTGTGTTGGTTTTGTTAAAACTCAATTTTAATTTGTATCTTATTGATGATAAAATTGAATTATCTTTAGAAATAACTCATTATGGATTTGGTTATATAATAAATAATTTTATTATCATGGATACTGATCATTATGAATGTAATCTTGGTTATTCCATATTTACATCATTACATAATTATGAAATTGATGCGAATATTTGACATGCTTGACTTAGCCATATTAGTCAAAATCAAATGGATAGGCTAACTAAAGAAGGGTTATTGCCTAATTATGACAAAGTAAATCTATCTATTTGTGAGCATTACTTAAGTAGCAAAAGTACCAGAAAACCATTTAGAAAAAGAATCAATGTTGACTCTGCTTTGCAAGAGTCCATTCTAATATATGTGGTCCAATGAATGTAAAAGCTGGGCATGGAGCTTTCCATTTCACTACATTTATAGATGACTTCACTCAATTTGGAATTGTCTATTTGATAACACAAAAACATAAAGCATTGAGTTACTTCTAAAGCTATATGAGTTTAATTGAAAATTAATTAGAAAGAAAAATAAAAGCAAACAAATCATAGTTGTAAATATTTGTCTAATCAATTCAGACAACTATATGATGAAAAAGGGATTCAATATTAATTGACAAATCCATGCACTCTTCAATAAAATGGTGTTGCAAAGAGATGAAATTGAACACTCTTAGAAATAGTTAAGTTCATAATGGCACCAATAAATTTGCCTATCATTTACTACAGTGATGCATTTTTAACTGCTATATTTATCCTTAACTATGTACCTAACAAATCAATTCCCACTATATCATATGAGTTATAAATGAAGCGAGAACCTAACTTAAGTATTTTATGACCTTGGGGATGTGCGGCCTATATTCTAGATACCTCACACCCATATAGCAAATTAGGTGCTCGAGGAAAAAAATATATCTTTATCAGATATTCAGAACATTCAAAAGGCTATGCATTTATTAGTGAACATAATAGTAGAAGTCTCATAGAATTTGAATCATGAGACGTCATATTCTTAGAAAATAATTTTTCTAAATAGGGTGATATAAATTAAAACTCATCTTTATATAAAACCATGGATACAAGTGCCTAAGACTCATTTCTTTCGAGTATGAGAATTTTAAGAAATATATCTCTAATTCTGAGTGTGAATGATAGTAATCTTAATAAGCATAGGAATAATGCAAACAAGAATACCCAAATGAATAATGATTCTAGTATCAGTGGGAACAACTTGAGGATCCTTGAGAAATATGTTTCTCCAAAACCTTAATTGTGACATAGTGGTAGAAAAGGCATTCCTTGTCATCGTTTTGACATTAAAGGTGGTGAAATCTTTGTGGCCATTACATAAAATGAAAATGAGCTAAGAAATATTACAGAGGTTTTCTTTTGCCCTAATAAGAAAAATTGGACAATAGTAATGGAAGAAGAGATGAAGTCTATGAGATCAAATCAAATTTAAGAACTTATTGATCTTTTAAACACACGTAAGGCCATTAGGAACAAATATGTTCTCAAAATCAAGCACAAGCTGATGAGACTATTGAAAAATACAAAGTTAAACTAGTAACAAAAGGCTACACATAATAGAAAGGAATAAATTATAAGGAAACCTTTTTACCTGTTCTCAGATTCACCTCAATTCATTTGATACTAGCTATAATTGTTAATATAGACCTTGAATTATATCAAATGAATATAAAGATTGCATTTCTCAATAGAGATTTGCAAGAGGAAATTTACATGTAATAACTTATAGGTTTTATTAAAGAAGGTCAAGAAAATAAAATTTGTAGACTTTTGAAGTCTATATATAGCTTGAAACAGTCTTTAAGACAATGGTATATTCACTTCCATAATATGATTGTGTTAAATGATTTTATCATAATTGATAAAGATCATTGCATATATACAAAAAAGTCCAAGGATAAGTTTATAATTTTATTGTTATATATTGATAATATACTTATAGTTGAAAATAATAAGGAATATGCCAATGAAATTAAAGGATGATTATCATCTAATTTTGAAATGAAAGATATTTGTGAAACTGCATATATTCTTAGAGTTAAGATTTCAAGAAATCGTTCAAACAAATTATTGTCTTTATCACAAAAGCATTATACCAACAAAATTCTTAAACGATTCTAAATGCAACATTGTAAACTTATAGACACTCTTATTGCTAAAGGTGAAAGTCTAAGCCGAATAATGTGTCCTAAGATTTCATAAGAAAAACTGTATATGAGAAAATTTTCTTATGCAAGTGCAGTTGGATATTTACTGTACACAATGATGTATACAATATCAAATATTTATTTTGCTATTGATATAATAAGTCGATATCAGCCCAACCCAAGCCCAACATATTGGAAAGCAGTTAAAAGAATACTAAACTATCTAAAAGGTATTGTGACTATTCATTATATTATGAAGGAAATGGTTTGCAATTGAAAGGCTACAGTGATACTGATTAGGGAAGAGACTTAGATAAAAGGAAGTCTATCTCTAGGTACATCTTACTAAATAATGACATCATATCTTAGAGTAGTAAGAACTAATCATGCATGCTTATCTATAATGAAAGTTGAATTTGTAGCATTTTCAATAGCAGTACAAAAAGTAGTGTGGCTTAAAAGGTTTTTGGATCATTTAAGTGTATATGCTAACATTACTAATCTAGTTTTAGTAAACTATGATAATGAAGCAGTAATGGCATACATAAGGGATCTCAAATATTATTGTAAAACCAAGATATAAATACAAAGTACAACTTAGTAAGAGATATGGTTACACGTAAAAAAGTAAACATAAAATACATTTTTATGCGCGATATGATAACAGATCCCATGACTAAGCCTATTCCTATTCCTCAAGATGTATTCATAAAATATGTGAAATCCCAAAGATTACATAGATATTGGTACAATTATTGTAATTTTTTTATTTTAAAAATATTTTTAGAATATTAATGTTTGAATAATAAATATGTTTATTATAAGCCTACATATATAGATAAATAAATGTTTCCTAAAACATTATTAAGCTATTAAAAAGCATGTTAAACAGATAGAAGATTAACTTACTCACACGAGTAATCACCTTTTATCAATTTTTATAATTGGTAAGAGATGAAATAATTTTAAGCTTTTTATCTAAATGATAAGCTAAGCTTAAAATATAAATGTCACCTTGTTAACGAATAAGATAAGGTCATATGTAAGACCGTAACTTCATCTGTCTAAATTGCCAAATATGAGTTCTGATAGAAATGAGAAAAAGTATATTGGTGAACTTAGGTTAGACATTGAGTATGTCTGAAGCATTATCTGTATGGTATTAATACATTATATAAAGACATATACTCCATGGGAAAAAGAGACAATATCGTAACACATGTTTTATATCACGTATGCAAATTATAACTAATATAGATGATCAAAGTCTAAATCTCAGCTTTGATATGTGAGACCTTTGAGGGAATAATGACCTCATATTTTTTCCCTTATAACTCTATTCTATTTCTTAAATTTTAAATTTAATGATTGCTACTTTAATATGTTATCAAAGGACTATGAGAGATTCAGTCTAGTAGGGCATTACTAGAAAAGTAAATTAAATTAAAATTGTTAGATCTAAAAAAAGAGAAAAATCATTAAATGTATTACATTGTATTTGTATTCATCGGTATACTAATTATAGCGTGTCTATAATTATAAATACAATATCTAATGCATATGATACATATGAATGTGATCATTTAAGAAATTCAAATATGATAAAATGATCTAGGGTGTTGCATACTTAAAATCTACTCAAAATCCGTTATTTATCGAGAAGCTATATATATTCCTAATAGATGTATAGTAAAGAGCTCTTGAAGTATATTAGTTACAGAATTTATTTTCTTATGCAATTTGTTACATAATATAAAAGATAATATTCTTTTATAAAATGTTGAGAAAGTATGGATCCCATTATGTATGAATGGAAAATGTTGGATCATGGTTCCAAGTCACTCAAAATAGATCCATAACCCAACCCATAACTCAGTTCATGAAATGCTTATAAATAGGCAGAAAAAAAGAAGTTAAAGATTGGTTAACAAAACATTCATCAAAATTATTAAGAAACTCTCTCTCTTCTCTGAATAAAAAAGAGATTTAGACTATGAATAAATTATCTTTTCATGTGATTATCAATACAACTAGTAAAAATAAATGTTAGATCTTAAATCTTTCACTACAAACTTTTAATATTCTGATATGTATGAATTCGATTCATATCATTTTAAATTTTCCAACAATGAGAAATAAAAGAATATAAGAAGATCATGAAGGGGATCCACCATTTGGGATTTAGTTAATTCTGTTAATTAGTTTAAGTTTGGGTTATATTAACACCTCACACTCCTTATCATTTGTAAGTAACTAAGGCAATTTACATGTTTAAAAAAGTTTTTAAGGATATTGTAATGTTTTAATTAAATAAGTTTTTAAAAATATAACTTATATACCAAAAAAAGTTTACATCAGTATATGGTTGGTCACAGGAAAAATTAATCAATGTGGAAAGTTGACTTGTCAATGACGACAAGCAACAGTTAAAAGTATAGAGTGGTGGGGTAATGGATGACAATGGGCAATAATTAATAACGATAGAAAATGATGAGTATGATTAATAAATACGAATAATAATGGGTAATAATTAATAACAATAAATTATGATAGACAATAGTCAATAATAATAAATGAGAGCGGGTGATGTTGGAGTGGCAGATGACCATAAATAATAATTGATTAACATGATAATGGTGTTAAGATTTTAATAGAAGTATAAATAAACTAATTTATTTATATTATTGAAATATTTTTAAATATGAGAATGTTGGATATCCACTTTTTTTATAGAAATATTTTAAGAGAATACTAGTTAAAAATATTAATGAAAATATTTGCATTCTCTAATAAATTTTCTTAATTTTGAATCATGCATAAACATGAGAATTTAATATTTCCTTATACCACCATAGGAAATGTGAGGCTTTTGTAAAATTAAAAAATACAGAGTAGTAAGCATAGATTTTTAAATCATATGAGCATTTTGTGTAATTTTGTTAAATTCTAAAAGAAGTCCATAAGTCTTTCTCCCTTTTTCTGATACAAAATTTGAACAGAAGGGTGCAACAAGTACCTAAAAATTTATAACTCCATTGATAAAAATTACGAAATGAAAATTTGTTATGATTTACAATTTCTTATAAAATAATTTATGAAAAGTCATAAAATTATATATAAAAATTTGTTTACGGAATTTATAATAAAACCATGATATGTAAAGAAGCATAATTCGAAATTATGGTGTCACCAAGCTACATGAGTAGTAGCCACTTTTTATGCCAACCAGTGGATATCCATATCGGATGCCAATTATGGTGATCATATCTATGTCTTAATGCGATTACCTGTTAAGCATTGAAAAATTAAGAAAAATAAAACAATGCCAAATTTAGACTGAGAATGAGATTGGCCAAACTAACATAATACGAGCTTGGAAACAATGATGGAAATTGGGTAACATTTGATTTTAAGGTAATAGTAAAAGAAAAGGTTAAGAGGCCGCATTAAGAAGTGTTAATAAGGATGCACAAGGAAAATCTGTCCCCTGATTGTATTTGGATTCCTTAGCCTTATCTCTCCCCTTTCTGTTTATAAAAGCAAGTTATTGTGAGCAAAGAGAGACTGTACTTCAGAGGCTGAGATTGAACTTGAGAGGCCATGTGGTAAACAAAAAATCAAAGTTGAAAGTGAATTGGTCAAAGGATATCAAAGCACGTGGAGTCTGTCCATCAATATTATTCCCAAATTTAATTTAAGAGATATTTGATATTCCTTAAAGATTTTATGCATAACTCAATTCTTAATCCCTGCATATGCACATCTAATAATTTATTCACTCATTCTGTTATATATATATATATATATATATATATATATATCTCATCTTCTAGCCTATCAATGGATGGTAAAATGTATTATTGAATAAGAGTTCAAATATTTATGCAATTTTTTAAGTTTTCACAGAATATTAATATGAATGTTATTTTAAATTTTATTATCAATCCACAATTAATAACATTTGCACTAATTAGAGTAATAATGAATGAGAAAATATTAAGTATTAGTAAGTCTCATTCTAAATATTAGAACATTAAATAATTTTTCCTCCCCTCTCCCCCAACAATACCGTTCCCAAGATTCAAATTTCTATTGCTTAACAAGTAATGCTTAAATTCAATATATTTTTCACTGAGCCAACACAATCAATCCTTTGATTTGTGCAATTCTAATTTCATCATATTTCATGTTCAAATAAGGGAAAACATATGCAAATTGCAATCCTCTTAATTATATAATTAAGAATCTGAGAGCACTTATGTCATATTTTATCAGATATGTTAAGAAGGCATAATTGAAAAGACATATTTTATGAAAATAATGTTAATCTTGGATTATTCTTACCACCTAAAGACTCACAAAAAAGTTCGAAAATTTTATACTCCCAAGCCATGAGTCTCATGATAGAAAATGAAGGAGGGCCTACCATTTCATTCACATTTTATGAGACAGATGTGACACTGTTGATAGCCTCACCCTGAACTAACATTACTCTTGTGAGAATTCCAAATCAGATGCGTCATTAACTAAGTCACCTGAAACATAGGCGTCAAAAGATGCAACTCAGGCTTCCAATCATCATTAACAAAAGTTGTACACTGGAAAATCTGGGATACATAAAGCTTAGATCAAGTTTTTAGTATTCATAAGCAGCTCTATACAGCAAATAAGCCAAAAGTAAACACTCACCAAGCTCATGTAAATCAGAAGCCCACCCTAGTACTTGCGCGTCCAAATCAAAATATTCAACTACATGAGGTATCTTATCATGTCTAGCACTGATAATTCTCATCAGCTTTACTGGATGAAAACGGATCATTATCTATCAATGGCAAAAATGGGATTATTGCGTAGCACAGCAGAGGCTGTTAGAAAGCACATTCTCCAGCACGTGATCCTTGTTATCATCTATAAAATTATTAGTCTCTTGAAATTATACCATCTTCATGTATTTATTCAATTGTTGCAGGTATTACCTTAGCCCAGCCTCTTCATGTCCTCCAGGATTTCACTTAGGTTTGGGATCATGGAAATCAGCTGTATGCACTTTTAAGATGCCCATTTTCTTAAGCCACCTTCTTCTCTTTAATTTGTGCCAGGATCTTAGGTCCTGTAAATGCAGTTGACTCATGAATAGATCTCCTTTCCTTTGAAATCACCTTCGTGGCTTCAGATGAGAAAATTTGCCGCTTAACTATTTTTTCTCCGTAATGCTTCCTTGACCTATGTTGCTGAGCATGCCTGAATAACTGCTTGCAGAAATTGAAAGTGCGCCCTCAGCAATTGAGGATATAGGGCTTAATACCGTTTCTGATGTCAATCTTCTACTTAGAATCTGATCAATAGCCCGCCTTTGATGCATTTTCTCATTATGAACCATCGGAAAAGATGAGTCATCTCTTCTCAACAAGCCTACCAATAAATTCTTTACGTTTCCTCAAATGTTCACTGAGATCCATGTTCCAGTTACAAGCCGAAATTTGGTTGGGATGTGAATCCTTCTCTGGGACAGTATAGAATCTAAGATTACCCCTCTGGAATAAGTGGGGAGATTCCTCTCATCAGCAAGAGTATGCTCACCATCTAAACATCTGTAATTACCATATCTTTCTCGTTCACACAGAATATCAGCTTCTGGGCACATGGGGTCATATTCAAGTGGGTCATTAAATTCATACTCCATGTCTTGCTCATTCAGCTCCCTGCCTTCCACACCAAGCACTGGTCAATACTCAGAATTGCCAACATAACTCAAGTTTTCTGGTTCAACAAGAACATCAAATCCAGGGTAAGATTCCCATGGATCCTCAGGCTTTATGCAATTATTTACTTGCTTCTCAGAACTCTGCTCAATGCATGAACGAGATATGTTATAAATGAAACCTTCTGATGGATGCAAGGACTCTAACTGGGTCACAGTCAATTCTTTGTACTAGTAAGTAGGGGTCTCCAGGAAAACATTCTGCTGTTTAATGTTTTTGGGTACTGATTGCTGAAGATCCTGCTTAGGGAGTCGCTTAAAATCAGGGGAAGCTTTTGCTGCAGTGACAGATGGATCAAGCTGTGTTTCGGCAGGTTTTGATGCTACACCTGTCTTATTTCCAACTGATAATTTGTTTTCTAGAATGGGTGCGTCAGTGCTTCCTGAACCATTCTTCCCAGGCTTGACAGCATATACACTATCATCAGGCCCATGCAAAAATGAGCATCTGTCACCTTTATTGCAAAATCCATTCAAGACAAAATAACAGGGAACCATTGTCTTGTTAGCAGGTAAAGAAGAATTTTTTACGTTCAGATGGCATTCTAGTATGCCTATCCAGTGGCTGCAAAAAATGATAGATTAGAAAAAATTGCAAAGTGATGTAGTCAAAGAACAAAAACATGAAAGATTTCAAACCAAAACAAATATAAATAAATGCAGAACATGAACTTACAGGGTGTCTAAAAGCATATGTTGGATTAAGGCAACTCCCAGATAAGCGGTACCAGCAATCTCTTGGGTTTAGCCTTGCAATCTCATTATGCCGAAACTCACATTCTATCCCCTGAAAGATGAACAAAGAAAATAGTATAGAAGAGACGTTGACACCACAAAGTGTGATGCACATGAAATGAATGTTTAACGTTCCTAATTCATTAGTATCTGAATAAAAACATCAACATGACTAACTAACAACAGCTTAACAAAAGTTATGTAAGCTCGAGCATTTTTAAGTAAAGTAAAACAGTTACAGAATCTAATTCGATCCCGAAACAAATACGCAGTGTGAGAACGACCAGAGCACAGAAAACTGGCGATCTTTTCAAATGTAGGGTTAGAGCAAAACACATTCTGAAGCAGCAATTAAAGAAGCACAGAAAATTGGCAAGCCGCATACAGCATAACCGAATGTAGCAATTTAACGCAGAATGATAGGAAGGAAACCGAAAAAGGCGGAAAATTACGTCAAAAGGAAGAGGAAAGCGCATTGATTGTTGTGATTGGTACTATGACAAAACTTCTTGCAAGTGAAGGGAGAGACGCCGAAAAAAACACAATAGGTGCTGCGTTTAAGCAATTCTTCGTCCATCTTTTCCGAAAGCCAGTACCTTTGAAATTGAAGAGTGATCATCAGGACTTGGAAAGGGATAAACTCATAAACATCAACGATGTTCCATCAATGTTCGAACTCGCCTCATTACATTTTTTTTTTTTTTGGGGGCCATGGAACTCGCCTCATTACATTACAACTACAAGATGGTAAAGAATAGATCGCCCGGGAGGGATAGTAAGTATAGCATGCAACCTGTAGTTTTGTAATTTTAACAAAGAAAAATAATTTTCAGCGTTATGGGAATGGGACCCTCATTCTAATTTCAATGAAATTTAAGCCCGAGAAATTTTTTTGACAATAGTCATAGTACTTATCATAAAATGTCTCAACCAAAAGCGCCTTGAATTCACTCAAATAGGGAAATTCATATTTTGAATCAAACATATTTGACATTCAAATTTTGCATAATGAGCTCAAAAAATTAGTAACAAATAAATATCATTGTAAATCTTAAAAGGAATAACATACTATGATTTTCCTTTTAATGCTAAATGGGTCAAAAATTCTAGAAAAAGCACATTTAAAATTAACATCCTTTCCACTAATTCAATACCTGGTTAACATATTATAATTTTAAAATTAGTGAATTTGTCATTCTATTAAGCTTCTATTACACACATGCGTGCGCACACAAAGGTGTAAATAGAATTAGATTACATTGACATTCTTAACAAGATATTGGAGTGAATTTTATAGGATCTCGTTAATTTCAAAATCTGGATAACGTAGTGATTCTAAAAATTATCTAATTAAAATTATTTCATTATATTTATTAAAAATAGATAATTATAATTATATTTAATTTAATAATTTTAAAATTTATTACATCATTCTGAATTTCAAATATCTAAAAATACTATATCACGGACCCAGGATGTTGTTATGGAATGTGGTTTGATCATTAAGGTTTAATTATTGCCCCACATCGGCCAGGTCACAATAATTACATTTATTCACTTACTGAGATCGTGGAAACCATACTCAGAGAAGGAAAATAATCCTCAATTATACAAACAATGTTTGAATATTAAACGAGGCAGATAATAAGATCATTTGGACACTATTCAGGATTGATCCTATTGTTTTATAAAGATAATAGATTTAGATATACACTAAATATAAACCATAAGATAACATATGTTCATACATGGGCATTATTAGCACTTCAGTTTGCTCCAAATGACGACCTCGAGTTCTCAAATTATTGAGGTAGGTGAGGTTTGAATTAAAGTCATAAGTTCCACTATTAATACAACTCCTAAATGTAACCAAAACAAAAATTCAGGCATAAGCTTAGCCCCTTATTAACAAATAACAACAGCTTTATAACGCATAGACAAAGTTTTTTTTGTAATTGGAAAGACACTAGAAAACAATCAAGCATTATCAATTGCGGCCAATTCCAAAATTGTTCCATGTTCAGGAGTTTTTTATTTGCTGCTGCATCTTTGGTTTTTGAGAAAGCCATTTCATAATACAAATTCCGCAGCTAAGTGCCTGCTTCGGGTGCTAGAATCCTACATTTCTCAAAATTTGTAAACCATTTGCTCAGTGTACCCGAGCTCCTTCAGTATGCCAGTAAGCTGCAATAGAACAACCATGAAATGCACATATCACTTTTCTCATACCCTTGGTTCTTAGAGATTTAGGAACTAGTTCACATACACACACACTCCAACTGTCATACCTCTCCTTGAGACCGGTCCTCAGCCTTGTCACCAGATATATGTTGCATCATCCCAGGGGGACCACACACCTGAACAAGGCAAAATTTTAATCAATTGCATCTGTCTAGGAAAGCACAGCAATAATTGCGAGATCATGAGACAGTAACTTCTGCGCAAAACAGAAAGCTGTGGTTGCCAATCAATTGTAGTACCCCAAACAAGACGGTTTACAAGTGTAACATAAAAATTTTCAACCATCTCCCAGTATGGATATTGAAAGATATCCAGCAAACATAATGGAAACACTTATTTTGATGTCTGAAGAGGTTTGTAATTTGTACTACTTCAAACATTAAAACAGTAAACATATGAATTTATTGAGGTTGTATTAGCAAAAGCCAAACTTACAAGGATGAGAGTGTCATCACTTGGTTCAGGTAAGCCTTTCGAGGCCATATCCTTTGATATGTAACCTGCACCTCCTCTCCAACTTTTTGTTGGATTATCTACAGTGTAGAATACCTGAGGAGGATGTCAAAGAGAGAGAAATATTTTTCATTCATTGATGAAATTGACTTCAGACTAGCAATAGAAACTTCGTTCAAAAGATAATAATAATGCTACCTTGAAGTTTGGGTGGCTAGCTGCTAGAAAGTCGAGTTTCTGCTTAAGTAGTATGTCATCAGGGGAGACATTTGCATAGAGTAATGATATCTGTAGCGATAGAAGATCATTCTTATTAGACATAACATTCAAACTATATAAAAAGAAGGTTTAAAAAGAAATGGTTATCATGCTCCAACTGCCTGAGGTAAATGACCATAGTATTTCCCACCATGAACCAAATCTCCAAAATAAATTAGGATCAATTTTTTTTTTCTTTGTTTTTTTTTTTTTTTTTTTTTTTGGGGGGGGGGGGGAGAGGAGATTATCTTTGTGAAGCACGATTAAAAAAAGTCGAAAAAGATAGGCTGTATATCATGGAGTGAGGTTGCAAAAATAATAAGGCGACCTACCTGAGTGTTGTCATCAGGCTTTTTCAATATTGCCTCAATCACCTGAAGCATTGGTGTAATTCCTGTGCCACCAGCAATCTGAATGACACAATCAAAATGAATTTAAAAAAAAAAATTATGGAGCATTATATTGAAAAGGAAAACCTTGAACAAGCAGGTAAGCAGCAATAAGGTATATGCCACCAACTAATTAAATCACTTATATTCAAAATTGAACCCCAGATCTCAATCACAGCCGATGTCAGCCAGTGTCATTATGCAGCTATGCTTACCATGCCAATATGCCTCTTCATATTGGGGGTATACCTGAGCTTCTCAATAGGCCTGGAAAAAATGATGCCAATCAAATAAATATATGATACAATAAAAAGATTAACCAATTTTTGCCATGGTGTATGACTTACCCTTTCACTTCAACTACATCACCTGGTTTTAAGCTAGCAAATATGCTGACTCATTTTTCCTTCAGGGTACACCTGCAACAATTTGAAACGTAAATCGATATAACAAGACAAGACAAGTAATATCTAAATTGATAGTGAAATACCTTAATTAACAAATCAAAGTAACCCTTGGATTCTGGATCTGATATAGGAGTATACCTGGAGATTGAAACAAATGAACCTCTCTAGATTAACTACTACCTAAAGTCAATGGTAAGCAGGATAAGTATAAAAAAAAAAAATATCCGCTTTATAATAAAACTTACGGGCGTATGACATATTTTGGTTTTCCTTCAGCATCTTGTCCCAATGGAGCCCTAAGGTAGGACGGATACATAGAATCCAAATTATAAAGAAACACAATCTAAATTTATGAAAATGCAGCTAGCAAAAGCATATGAATGAGGAACAGTATACCAAACCTTGTAATGATGCAAGAAGCAACATCCAAACCCAACTTCTTGTCTGGATCAAATGAAAACCTGACATACAGAACAGAAAGATACAGTGACAAAAAACTGAAATGTACCAACAATGGCATTTCTAGTCAAGGACATTAAGATAGCACTTAGGGGCTTTGAGCACGTTTTGCTATTAACAGCACACATTTGATTATGCCACTTAATTAACACCATAACTTTGATAGACTAAAGGGGTGAGAGAATAGAAGCCTCGAAAAAACAAGTGAACTCAAATCTATAAAGGAACTTTTCTTCAGTTTTCATGCAGAATACAATATGCATTTCAGTTTTCCTGTTATAACTTTAGAATAACCAATAACAACCCAGAGTAACTTATATTTGAAGAATGATGTGATACGGACCAAAGCTGAAATACTACCATAGATATGATTATTTGTAATAAAGGTAGTATAAAGTGTCCAACAGAGACACTAGTTATTATAGTAGCCATTTTAAACAGATACAAATTCACAATTTGTCTTATAGGATATACCTGAATAATTGCGTATTGTGGCTCACCCTGGCAGCGTCCTGCAACTTAAATTCAGTCCATTTATTTGGATTGAGTGCTGAAAAGACAAGCGAAATGTACTAAGTCTTCTTTACCAGGCATTCAAAGTATAAGAAATTCAAATACAGTGGTAGAAAGGAACAGTTTCATTGAAAACCCAACCACTTCACCGCAATCTTCCCAAATTGTATCTTCACTTAAGCTCTCTATAACTCTATCCATTATAACTTGTTATAGTATCACTACACCTATAAAAGAACAGTTTTAAACAATTCTACTCAAGTTGGTCGGAGGTTTGTGCCTTGCTGCCCACCCAAGGACAATACTCACCAATGTTTTGACTTTTCTCTTCTTTTACTTCTTCTAAATGAGCCTGAAATAGACACCACATCAACTTTATTACTCGCTAATATAATATACTGTGAGCAAACAACAACTATTTAAATTAAAGGCAAATTTCAAAATGAAAACAGAAAACTATTTCTTGACAAGAAAGATATTCACTAAATTCTTGAACCAAATTTAAAGCAGGGGATATACATTACTATTAAAGGACATTGTTCCAAATAACTAAACACGTCTCAATACAAGCACTATCTAAGTTTCTAAACAGTCCGCACTTTTCTCCTCCTTGTGTTTACATCCTGTCCTCTCCCTCTTTTTTCCAATATTTAGTTGGGGAGGGATAACTTTCATCCCCAGAATATCGATTAATACATCTGATCAGAGGCCATTAAGTATTTCAGACCGACATACAGCTTCGAATCCTCAGTTCTATCTCATGCCACTGGTTTACTTAACATTAATGTGCAATACCAAGCAATACAGGAAAATAAGCAAACAGAGATCATCAACCCACATAAATGCCTATGTAAAAACGCTGCCAAATGACCGGAACACTAGATCAAGCCACAAAAAACTTGATAGAAGAAAAACAAATGCCCGTTGCAGTAACGTTCAGAGAGGACAAATTACAGAAAATGGAAACCTAGATAAAGGAATCATACCAGGTTGGGTGAGGAAAAGTAGTAGAAGTAGGAAACTCCACCGGAAATGGCGGCAATTGCACCAAATGGTAGCCTGAAATGACTGTTAGAGGACTTAGATTGGCCACCAAATGCATTGGTGAAAGCAATCGGAGTAGCTCTAGCTACCCTCCTGAAAAACGTAGCCATGAGGCAAGGCACAACCAGGGTTCAATTCAAGCTCAAGAGACTTCGACTTTGGGATCCCAGACAGTCTGATTAGACAAAAGATTCGACGGGGAGGGTTGGGCTGATATAAAAGGATCCGTCACGCGCCCGATTCTCCCGTTCGCGTTCCATCTTTGGGAGTTAGGGAGAGTCAGAGTGCAACAAATAAAAAACATATTTTGTATTTTGATTTTTAGTTTTTTTCGGTCATAGAATTTTGGAAAGCTACCATGGATCCGTTTGGTTGGGGTGGAATTCATTTTTCAACTTTTTTGTTTATTTGAACATTCAAAAATTTTGATTAACAGAAAAATAAATTCTAATCAATCAGAAAGTTATATGATTTTTAGAAAAGTAATTTTTTAAATTTTTTACCTTCTCATCTTATTACACAATTGATCACAAGTAAAATTTATTTTTATTTATTAAATATTTTCATGATAAATGCTCTATTTTTATTTTTATAAAATTTATTTTTATTTTTATAAAATTTATTTTTATTTATTAAAGTACAATGCACATTTTCATAAAATATTCATGAAAATATTCGCCATTTCTTCCTTGTGATAGATGTTGTATTATATAATAAAGAAAAATACACTGACTTCTCCTGAGATTTACAAAAATTACACTAACCCCCTTATAGTTTAAAAAAGCTATACTAACCTCCCCTAAAGTTTATAAAAACTATACTAACCTCCCTTCTAATTTAAAAAGTTACACTGACTTCCTTTGAGGTTTATAAAAATTATACTGACTTCCTTTCAAGTTATAAAACAAGTTACACATAAATCCAAATTAAAATTTTTTGTTAAATTATATTTATCTTAAAAATATTATTAGCTTTTGATCAATTAAGTTATTTAACTTGGTATTAACTAATTAAATAATTTAGTTGACTAAGGACTAATAATATTTTTAAAGGTAATTTAACAGAAAATTTTAATTTGGATTTATGTGTAACTTGTTTTATAACTTAAAGGGAGGTCAATGTAATTTTTGTAAATCTCAAGGGAAGTCAATGTAACTTTTTAAACTAGAAGGGAGGTTAGTATAGTTTTTATAAACTTTAAAGGAGGTCAGTGTAGCTTTTTTAATCTACAAGGGGGTTAGTATAATTTTTGTAAACCTCAGGGGAGGTCAGTGTATTTTTTTCTATATAATATTTTGCAACAATTAATTAAACTAATTATGTAAATTTATATATAAAATTTTATAATGCCTTTAATATATATTTTATTGTTGGAGACCAATTATCATTTAACTATTAGGCATCAAGAATAATAAAAAATTTATGAAAAATTCTTTTTTTAAAAGTACTTAAAATTATATTAATTTTGAAGTGAATTTACTTTAAATGAAATTAAATTTTCTTTATGCACCAACAACAGAAAATTAATTCATTTTTTAAAAATATATTTTCTTAAGAAAATATTTTCTAAAAATTTCATTTTCCCCTGAATCAAACGAACCTTAAAACTCATATATAAGCCATTTTTTTTTAGCATTCCATCTTAGGATGCTTAATTAAGTAGAATACAATAAATAAAAAATAATAGTGCTTGCTACGGTACTCCTAAGAATTTGGAACTCGAGGTGGTATGACAAAACATAGGTCACCGAATGAAATTATTAAAAATTTTACTAATTTTATCTAATGACCTGTATTTTATCATATTTTTTAATAATTTCATCCAATGATTTGTATTTTACCATATTACCCCAGGTTCAAACTCTTAAAGGTAACTTAGAATTCCCCAACTTATACATATTCCACTTTCTTTTGGTAATATACATATACTAATAAGTTATTAGATTAATAAAAAGTATATTAAACTTAGGCAAATTTTACCTATTCATAAATAGCCCAAATCCTAAATAGACTCCTAAGTTTCATTTCACATAATAAATAAATTAATTTATAACTTATTGACCAAGTCAATAAGTTATAAGTTAATATTTAAATGTATTTTTTGATCAATGACCTATATTTTATCATATTACCCTGGGTTCAAACTCTTAAGGATAACTTAGAATTCTCCAACTTATATATATGCCACTTTCTTTTGGTAATATACATATACTAATAAGTTATTAGATTAATAAAAAGTATATTAGACTTAGGCAAACTTTACCTATTTATAAATAGCCCAAATCCTAAATAGACTCTTAAGCTCCGTTTCACATAACAAATAAACTAACTTATAACTTATTAACTTGGTTAATAAGTTATAAGTTAACATTTAAAGGTATTTCTCGCACAAGCTTATAAGATATTTTAGGTAACTTATAAGTTTTGATTTAACTTATAGCTTATAAGTTACTCTAGGTAGAGTACTTATAATTCATAAGTTACTACTTTTTTAAATTCTTTTCAAACTTATCCTTATTTTTTTTATTAATTTACAATCCATACCCTTAATAATATAAATCTAAATAAATTTTATAAAATATAATTAATTTAATTTTAACATAATTATATCCTAATTTTAAATTATAAATATATAAAAATATATATGTAAATAAATAATATCATAAAATATAATTAATTATATTTTAAGTAATTATAATCTTATAATAAATAATAAAATAAAAATTATACAAATAAACATATATATGTTTATAAAATATGATTAATTAAATATTAAATATTTTATTTTATTTTAAATTTTTAATTACATTAATATAATTTAATTTTTAGATAAATATAAATTATTTTAATTATATATCTATTTTTATTAATATATTATTTTATATTATTTTACAATTTCAGTTAGTTTAACTACTAATTTTATGAAGTATTTTAACTAACTTTTCAGCTATCAGCTATTAGTTATAAGTTATTAACTAGTTTATTAACCATCAACTAACTTATTAACTACTTATATGAAATGGAGTTTTAATGGGAAGGAAAAATTTATTGATATTCTAATTTTTAAAATATGTACACGCTTGTATATATACCATTCTTAAGCAATTGTGCTTAGTTCATTCCACATTCCCTCTCTATCAGATGATAAAGATAGTAAGGGAACTTTAGGTGATTGCAAAGTTAAAGTCAAGTTCTCAAAAGAAGCTAAAGAACTAATTAGGAAAAAATGGAAAACCTTTCTTATCATCAAATTATTTGGCAAAAGTGTGAGCTACAACTACTTTGATCGGAAGTTAAAATCTCATTGAAAACCAAAAAAGTCCTTTGATATCATTGATTTAATATTTAGTTACTTTATAACTAGATTCTCCATAGAAGATGACTTGCAAAGTTTTTTAAGAGAAGGTCTTTAGTTCATTGCAAGTCATTATTTGACAATTTGCAAAATAGAGCCTAAATTTCATGATTTCCAATGTAACTTTTTGCTCTATAGCTATCTAGTTACATGTACATGGTTTACATGTAGAATATTATGACCTTTTTGTCCTAACAAAAATAACTATTAAGATAGGCCCTGTCTTGAGAATCAGTACTAACATTACTGCTAAAAGACATGGCAAGTATGCTTTTGTGTTTAGCTTGATCTAAATAAATAACTAACTGAAAGAATTAAAATGGGGAAATTAGTCAAGAGATACATTATGAAAGAATTAGCTCTTTTAGCAAAATTTATGGTAAAATTCGTGAAAAGGTTAGTTTCTATCCCAGTAAGGAGGTTCCTTCATAAAATAGTTCTAATTTTATTCATAAAACAACTTAACATTCTTCCTTTGTAAATGATAATAATGTCTAGAACTCATTTGTTAATAGGCAATCCTCAAAAGGATGGACTTTAGTTCTCCCTAAGAAAAATTGAAGAATTTGGAAAAATGTTAATACCAATAATAAGCCTAATCAAAATCACATTAAGTCAAATGATAAAGTGATTATTAAATTATAATCCCACATGAACCAAAACAAGGAAAGCTTGGAGCAATTAATTCTTCAATTAAAAAGAATCATGCTTCTACTATTGAAATGACTAATTATTATAATGACCATGAGAAGGATGCAATACAGATTAATAATAACTCCCTTCTTAAGCTTTCCTCTTGAAATTTGGATAAGCAAAACAAGATTACTTCAATGGTTATCTCTGTGAACCAACTTCAACTTACTAATCATTTTCCTTACCATGGTGCCTAAGTTCCCCAAGCAAACTAACTTATATATCTTTTAATGCTAACCAGTGAACTCAATTAAGCTAGGAAAGATAGTTATGAAGGTGATGTCAAAACCAAGAAAGCTTTTCTTATCAAAACTTGCTTCTTTCAAATGTTCTTCCTAAAGACTCACATGCAACACTTAAGAATCAAGGCATTCTTTATCAAGCTGGTTAATTTTAGTGGAGAAATGGATGTTAGGAAATGGTTAATTAAACCCATTTCATTATGCTTATTAGATAGATGCCAACCTCAAAGCTACTAGGATAATCCTAACCTTAGTAACAGTAGAGGAGGAATTGGAGCATTTTCCTCTATTCATGGTAAAAGACATGGCGAATTTTATTCTGAGGTTATAAGCATATAAAAAAAAGTTAAACTTTAATCTGGCTAAGTTTGAGACTATCCTTAATTTCATCATAAGTGTAAAACTTTAGCTTAATTTCTAACCTCAAAAGTAAAGCATAACCAATAAATTATGGTAAAGAAGTCAATCTCCTTTAATTCCCAACAAATCAAGTGATAATGGCATATTAAAGGCGAGCTTATGTACTGATGATAGCAAAAACAACCTTCACTTTCGATTTAGATCTTTCCACAAGTTACAAATAGAATATAGGCAAAACTCACCATAAAATAGTATATGATCCCCTGGAAATTAACACTTTGAATAATCCAAAGATGTTTAGCAAGGAATAAATAAAGGAAAGCCCTCTAGCAATATCTAATAGGGCTATGATTAACTATTTCCTTGCAAGTGATTTTAAAATGAAAATCTTGCTTTAGAACTATAAGGGTGTTGTAAACCAGAATTTTTTGAGAAATGTTCATGATCTTCTCCTACAATATACTCTTGACATGTTAATTCTAACTAAGACTAACCTTTTAAAAGATAAAGCTAATGCCATTTATGCCCAACTACTTTTTGAAATCCATGTTATCTCTTAAACCATTAGCCATTCTAGTGGCATATAAGTTCTCCAGTGTGTTAAAACTATGAAATGTTAATCTCTCAATACTTCAGAGCAGGAGATCTATCTTATCATTTAGGTAAGGGGTTTTAATACTTGTTGGCTTCTTTCTGCCACATATATTAGTCCTAGCTTTAATGAAAGACAATTTTTATGGAATAATTTGGTTGATATAGTTAGTCTGCATAATCTTTCATGGTATTTGTTAGAATTTTAATGAAGTCATTCTAAGTAGTGAAAAATCTGGTGGACGTCAAGTTAACCATTGATGTATGTCATAACATACCAAAATTAAATATTACAGGTTGATAAAATTTTTCTAATATAAGGTAACAACTAGGTCAAACCCCAAGTAATCCATTTGATATTGTCCTTTCTCATTGCTTTACTAACAAATAAAATGCAAATAAATACAAAAATAAAATAAAATGGGATATAAATAAAAGTGAAACAAGATAGAATATAGGAAAGCAAATAAGATACAATTAATAGAAATAGAATACAATTAGGGATTTTGAATCAAAATTAAATAAAACTAACAAAAATAGAATACTAAAGTAATGCAGAAAGATAAAAAATTATTATAGAAAAATAATTGATTTAAGGATTTGAAAGCTCATAATATAGATTAATCATAGGTTAAACATGTTTTTTACAATTTTAATTAATTTTTTAACTTTGAATTATCTAAAATCCTTGCAATAATTTATGAATCATACGTTAGATAACTATCTAGAATGTGATCAATTAAGATTAGAAGAATTAAACAATTCCTATAATCTTTGAAGTTAAATCAAAATTGATTTGAGAATAAAATTCAATTAAATTGAAGGATTAAACTAGAAACATCTAATTTAATCTTTCAATGCTCTACTCCTACATAGAAAATGGTGATTAACTAACCATAATTCAACATAAAATAACTAAAAATTAAGATTTAAAAGGTTGAATATAAATTATACCAAATAAGTACTTAACTTATGTAATTTTAAATAATTAGCATAAAGAATTAGGAAAAGAAGGAAATCAATTAGAAGAAGTCAATATTATAACTTAGGATCTCATAATCCAAATAAAAATGAGCTTTAAAATCTTTGAATTAACCAAAAATTTAGCCTTCTATGGTTGAAGAAAAAGAAACATGAAAAAAAAGAGAAAAATTATCTTGTATTTTTGCCAAAATTGTGTAATAATATTATTGCTTTTGAAGGCACAAACCTATATCTAATTTGCTATCTTCTAAAACCTAATGGACATGAATCATATATCTCTTAAGGTTATAAAAAATAAGATCTTTCTAATTTTAAAAATCCAAAACCTAATTTACAAAATAATACACCACAAGAGTTACTGTAATGAAATGTCATAGGTCTAACTTCTATCTAATGTAAGACCATTAAAATTATGCAATTTCACTAAGTTATAAACATGAAAGTTGTTAGTCTAGGTCTTAGAAAACTTTACTCCTAGTTTCACTTGATTGGACCTCTTGAGCTCTAAATTTAGCCTAAAAATTGAAATTAGTTTAGCTTGAATAAAAATAAAGTATTAACTTCACAACTAAATTTAACTTTTTAAATATCTAGACTATGTTTTAATCAAAATATCAAAGTTGTAGAACTTCTTTTAAACTTTCTAATGATATAAAGATCATCTAAATCTAATATCTAAAGCTTAAGATATAATTAAAAATCTAACATTAATCGAATAATTTTAAATCATTACAAAACTAACCCCAAATTAAATAACAAGATTAATTTTATAAAATTAAGCATATGTAATGCACTATAAAGTATAAAATAGGATGAAATAAAATATTTATATCAAATATCCATATGCTTAGTTGTTGCACAACCTCAGGCAAGATATAACTTTATTCAAGAACTAAAAACAAAAGACTTACTTTTCAAATTTTTAAAATCATAAATCTACAAGGAAGAAACAATTAAAGTTATCAAGAAATATAACACATCGTGAATAAAAACATCTTGACAAACTTGAAATTAACTAACATAGTAACTTTATTCAAAAAGAGTAGATCGACATGGTACATTCTCATAAAATTCACTCTCTAACTTTCAAGTATTTAGGGTAAGTATTTCACTCAAGTTTATTTTATAAAATTGCTTTATCATAAGCTTGTTAATCACCTAATCTCCATCACTCAAATCATATCCACAACATAAATTAAAAAAACTTTATTCAAGATTGTAATATGGCTAAGAAAAAAGAAAGGAAAAAAATTGAAGATATGAAAGGGTAAAAATTAAAGAAATTAATAAAGTACTTGAACAAAAAACACATGGGTCAATCATAAATAATTATAACCCAATACAACAATTGAACTTTAAATTCAAATATTCATTAACTTTTTTCTTTTTCCTTTCTTTATTTTCTTTTTTTTTCATTTTTTATTCTTTTTTATCATTTTTTATTTTTTATTGATTTTTTTCATTTTAACAAACCTTTAAACTTAAAGTTAATAAACTTTAATAACATACCTACACTACTTCAAAAACCCATCTCAAAATTTTTTTAATGATTTACTAATTCTTAAAGCTAGATAAAGATACTTATTTTTTATTTGAGGAAAAAAAAGTCCATGGGCTAATAAAAAAAAAGGTAATTAAACTCAAAGAGGCTAAAAAAAATAAAAATTCAAGGTTAGTTAATTGGTTCTAGCTTAAACAAATAAAAAGTACTTTTTATCATTTTTATACATGTAAATGTAAATATAATCTAAAAAAGAATCAAAACAAGTTCTAAAAAAATAAATTATAGAAGAAAATCACACTAGAAGGGAAGAGAATAGTATAAATAATTAACATAAGACTCAAAATCTCACAAAAAAGTCATACCATACTACTAAGTTCAATTCATTAATTCAAAATTCATCATTATCTTAATCAATTTCAAGAAGTAAAATTATTTATTCAATCATATTATGAATCCTGTCTAACTTCAATTGAATTCTACTTATGAAAAATACAAAATCTCCATTAATGGAAAGAAATTAATATTGGACTCAAACTTAAGTGAAAAACATACTTTTTTAATTTTATATTTTTCTATTTCTTAAAGCATTAAATGCAGATAAAAAATATAAAATAATACCCTAAAAGTCTTTCCCTCCATACTTAAATTTTATATTATTCTCAATGTAAAGCATATCAACATTAAAAAAGATAAGGATAAGTAAATTAAAAAAGAAAGGTAAAAGAAAGAAGCCTAGCTTGCCTCATAAAAAATGTCTTTCTCTGATATCTTTAATTAGACATGACTTTAGTTTCTTCACTTAGGATCTATATGATAATTAACTACCTTTATTGCTTCTAAATTATCAACCTTTAATTCATCCATCAAAGAGGTCCTTTACAAATTAGGATTATTTATCATAATTTCTTTAAATGATATCCTTAAATTATACTTTCTTAAAATTTTAAAATTATCTTGTATAATGAATTCAACATGATTGATAAGAAAGCACTCTTTTCCTTTTAAAATTTAAATTTGAAAGGATTAATAAAAAGTACTAAGTTAGTAGTAGAAATTACTTTTACAAATTGCATTTCTACATAATCATCAACTTTTACATATTTTGAAATAATAATATTCTTATCATTTATAAATGCTCAAATTTTTTCACAAATGGCACACCTAATATCACTATCATAGCAAGTGCACTCATAGGTATTAACATAATTCATAAATTTAGAAAGTTTAAGAAAGTTAGTTAGTATATTATCAATTATAGCTTCAACAAGTATATATACTATCATAAGAATGTGATAAAATATAAAAAAAATGATAGAAATCATAAAATGCAAGGATTACAAATGCAAGATGGACTAAACATTAACAAATGCAAAAATTTAATAGAATGCTTAAACAATTATGCAAATCATAGCTAGTAAAAGATAAAACAAGATAAATTCAAGTGGATCTTTTGCAACAATGCTAAAATTTTTAATAAATACCATAACACTAAAATTAGATATTACTGGTTAATAAAATTTTTCTAATATAGGGTAACAACCAAGGCAAACGCTTAGTGATTCACTTAATATTATCATTTCTCAATGATTTATTAATAAACAAAATGTAAATAAAATATAAATAGAATATAAAAATAAAATAAAACAAAACAAGATGTAAACTAAAGTGAAAAAAGATAAGATGCAAGAAAATAAATAAGAAGCAATTGATAGAGATAGAATGCAATTGGAGAAATTTTCAATCAAAATTAAATAAAACTAACAAAAATAGAATACAAAATAATGCAAAAAGATAAAAAAAATCAATATAGTAAAATAACTGATCTAAGGATTTGAGAGTCCTAGGATGCATTAATTACAAATCAAATATTTTCAAAAATTCTAACTAATTTTTCATACTTTAATTATTTAGAACCTTTATAATAATTAATGAATTCTATGCTAGATAATTATTTATAATTTAATCAATTAAAATTATCAAAATTAAACAACTATTATAATTCGTAAAGTTATATCGAAATTGATTTAAGAATAAAATCTTGTTGAATCAAGGATTAAATTAGAAACCTCTAGTTTAATCTTTCATCCCTCTATTCCCATATAGAAAATAGTGATTAACTGATTATAATTTAATATAAAAATAGCTAAAGATTAGAAGTCAAAAGATTGAACATAAATTATATCAAATTAGTATTCAACTTATGTAATTTCAAGCAATTAGCATAAAGAACTAAGAAAAGCAAAATCAATTAGAAAAAGTTAATATTATAACTTAAAATCCTATAATCCAAATAGATATAAGCCTTAAAATCTTTGAGTTAACAAAAAATTTTGCTTTTCATTACTAAAAAGAAAAAACTTGAAAAAAAAAAAGGAAAAGTTGTTTAATGTTTTTGCTGAAATTTTGTAATGTTCTTGAAAAAAAAAAGTTATTTAATGTTCTTGCTATTGGAAGCACAATCCTATATTTAATTTACTATCCTTTAAAACCTAATAGACTTAAATCATATGCCTTTTAGGATTGCAAAGAATAAGGCCTTGCTAATTTTAAAAGCCTAGAACCTAATTTAGAAAATAATGCACTATAAGAGTTACAGTAGTGAAATATGGTATGTTTAACTTCTATCCAATGTAAGACTACCAAAACTATGTAGTTTCATTAAAACTCCAAACATAAAAGCTGTTAGTTTAAGTCTTGGGAAAATTTAGGCATTGTTTCACCTTGATTGGTCCTAACTCTAGATATGAGCTAAAAATCAAAACTGATTCAACTTTAACAAAAATAAAGCATCAACTTCATGGTTAAATTCAACTTTTCAAGCTTTGACTAAAACATCAAAGTTATAGAGCTTTCTTTGAGCTTCTTAACAATATAAAAGTCACATAAATCCAATATCCAAAGCTCAAAATATAGTTGAAAATCTAAAATAGTATAAAAATTCAATATGAACCAAATAATTTTAAATTATTGTAAAACTAATCCTAAATTATATAACAAGACTAATTTTATAAAATTAAGATTTAAGCATATATAACACACTATGAGATATAAAATATGAAGACATAATATAAATAAAATATTGCATATCAACCATCATAGAGCTCAATTATTTAAAAGGTGTTTAAATGATAATGGTATGATAAACTTGAGCTTTATTGGTTCCTTATTTACTTGAAACAATTCCTAAGAGTCTACTTTTTTTATTCAATATAAGCTTGATTGTTGCTATACTAATGTTGACTGGATTTTTCTATATAAAAAATTTACTTGCCTCAATCTTACTCTAATTATTTTCTAGTCATATTAAATACAAATCATACCTTGTTGAACTTGCTTAAACCTTTTAAACTATAATCTATATGGCTTCTTCCTTCTTTTCCAAAGGTTATGAAAGATTACTGGAGTAATCTTCATCTTAATCTTTATTATACTTCACTATTATTTGTAGAAAAAGCCAAAGATAGAATAAAAAAAGTTTAGTAATGTTTTTTCATAAAAAATAAAGACTTCTTGCCCAGTTGAATGGTATTAAGATAGCTCTTCCTATTAATCTAAACGTCTTTTTCTTTAACCTTCAAAAGTAGCTAAAAGATAAATACCAAGATCTTTTGCATTGTGAAGAAGGATTTTGGTTTATTAAATCTCAGCTAAATTGATGGGTTAATGGTAATAGAAATACCAGATTTTTTTATGCCACTACCTTAATTAGATAAAAAGCTAATAGAATTATAGCTCTTAAAGATGAAGAGGGTAAGTGGTTTACTAATCAAGCCTTTCATATTATTATGATAAAATAGTTCTTCCTTAAACTCTATTCTTCTAATTATGTTATTTTTATTTTGTTGCTTGAGAATTTAAACTGTTGGCATGTCATCTTACCATCTTATACTTCACAATTACTATTGCTAATTCCTTCTAAGATTGGAATAAAGCATTGCCAATTCATGTGTAAAGTTAACAAATCCTCTAGTGAAAACAATTTAAATTTAGGTTTTTTTTTCAAAAAATTTTAGATTATCATTAAAGGTTATTTTATTAAAATTATTTAAGAAGTCCTTATAATAAGATCCATTTCTAACTTTTTGAATCATATTCTTCTTGTCTTTATTCATAAGTTTTGTAACCTTGAATCAATTAGGTAATTGAAACCAATTAGTTTATGTAACATTATTTATAAAATCCTATCCAAAGTCATTGTTAAGAGTTTAAGACCTTTTTTGAAGAACCTAATTTCTTCCTTTCAAGGAGCTTTTCTTCCTAATTGGCAAACCTCTAATAATATTGTCATTGCTCAAGAGTTATTTTCTTATGTTAAGTATACGAATGGTAAGGAAGGCATTATGATGCTTAAAATTGATTTATCTTGAGCCTTTCTTAGTTTTCTACTCATTTTAAAACTTTAATTTATAACTGTGTCCTTTACTTCAATCTTTTTATTGTTTAATGGTGGTAAAATGGACCCAATTAAGCCTTCCAAGGGCATAAGGCAAACTTTCCTCTTATCTCTTCATTCTTTGTATAAAATTTTTAGGCCATTTAATTTAATCTATTATGAACCAAGGGTCATTGCATCTTATATCTATTTATAAATATGATTTTACCTTTTCTCATCTATTTTTTTGCAAATAACATAATATTAACTGCTAAAACAATAGTTAAAATTGTTATAGTTATAAAAAAAATTAGATACTCTTCATTTTCTTTCTGGCCTTAAAGCTGTAATGATAAATCCATTATTTATTTATTTTTACTAATATTAGTAAGGTTGTCTAAGGAGCAATATTTGATGTTTTACATTTTAGTATTACTTAGGTAAATATTTAGGCTTCCACTCATATACTTCCTCCTGAGAATTTTTTTTTAATTTCATCATAGAAAAGCTAAACTCTAAACTAAATGGTTAGAAGACTTGTTTTTTGAACTTAGCTAAGCGTAAAGTCCTCATAAAATCTATTTGTGAAAGCCTTCTCATATACTTTATGCGAAGCTTTTATACACCTTTGGGTGTTTGTTAATGAATTAATGCTATTTCTAGATATTTTTTATAAGGCTTTATTAGCAAAAAAAGATGGATGCATCTACTTAGTTAGGACAAGTTTACTAGAAGTACCAGTGAAGGGCCTTGGTTTACAAAGAAAAAAAATCATATTCATAATTTAACCTTTTTGATTAAATTAAATTGGAGACTTTTTAATGAAAAGGATAAATTATTAGTTAAATGTTTATATCAAAAGTATATTTATAATAGAAATAGAGCAAAGACCTTTGTTTCTCCTACTTGGCAAAGGATAAGGAAGGTCAAGAATCTTACTAAAGTTGGATTGTGCTAGTTATTTGGTAATGACAAAGATCTTAGTTTTTGGGAGGATAATTAGATTAGGTTGGAATGTTTAAGAAGTATTTTCTATAGGCCTTTAAATAGAGATCAACTACATTAGAGATTTGCTAATTTACTTCCAAGTCTTGGAATTTGGAAAAATATAATTCTAGAAAGTTTTTTTTTTATAAGAGGGCTTTTTTAACTATCTAAAGTATTTATGTTAATCCTTCTTCCCCTGATAAGGATTCTCTAATACAAGGCCTCTTTAGAGATAGATACTTTAACACTTGTTTAACTTATAACTTTATTCAAAAGTATTTTGATAAAAATGCAGATTGAACTATTAATGATACTAAATGGATTCGGCATGTCCTTGTTCCCCTTAAAAATTAATTGCTTATATGGTTATTATATCATAACAATATTTATACTGGTAGTATATTGCATTATAAGAGTATTAATGTTAATCCCACATGTTACTTATGTTCTAAGCCTGAAAAAACTCAATAGCATTTGTTTTATGATTGTAAAGAAACTAAATAGATTTATTTAAATTATCTATATATTTTGGATTGTTATGCTCTTTTAACTCTAGCATAAAAGAATGGTTCAAGATAAATTGTATCTCTAATGTAAAAGTTTCTATTTTTAATCTTACCTAGTCTACAGTTTTTGCCACCACTTTATGGTGTATTTGGTTTACCCGTAATAGGATCGCTCATGATAAGAAAGCCTTTCAACAACATACTTCTCTTCTTTAATCCTTTCTTAAGTTTATTTTCCATAAGATAATTAAGACTATGACTTTCTCAAGCCATCATGCTTTTGTTGCTACTAGAAGACACCAAGTCTTATATATAAAATGGTGGCCTTTATTGCAAAATTGACACACTTTGAATATAGATGGTTTTTCTAAAGACAACATTAGTTTACCTAATACAGGAGGATTAATTAGGGATAGTAATGGTCAATGGATAATTAGTTATTATAAAGGCTTAAGACATGCTACTAATATTATAGCTAAGCTATGAGGCTTTTTAGAAAGGCTAAAGTTAGCTATCTCTTCACATATCAGTCATTTAAATATAAAACTTGGTGCTTTTCTAGGTATTAATATGTTGTAGCATGGTAATTGTTATAGTCTTTTACTAAAACTTTTATTCAATTAATACAGGATATTGATGGAACAAATTCCCATAAATCTATCAAGCATATCTATTAGGAAGCAAGCTATTATGTTGATTTTCTAGCAAAAAAAAGCTAGCATGAGCAATCAGCCCTTTCTATCCCCTATAGTCCTATTAAGGACATCAACTTTTGTTAAAGGATATGTCTAAGGTCATATATCCGAGGTTCATCTTTTATATTATTGATAATGATACCTATATTATTGATGTAAACATTCTTGTTTAGTATGTTAAAAAAAAATTCCCTCTCACATGTGCTTAAAATAATTCAATAATCATGAAAAAATGGAATAAGCAAAAGTAAAATTATGATATCTTTTTTGTTATAAGAAATAGTATAGAAAGTATAACTTTCTTAAAAATATTGAAAAATCTTTAAATTATTTGATTAGCTAAAAACTTCTATTTTTAACCATAGAAAATTACTTACTCACACTTTTCTTAGTCTCTATTTCATGCAATACATAAGTTATAAAACTTTTAAAAGTATTTGACACTTTAATTTATTTAACAAAAAGGTTAGATTTGATAAATTACCATGAATAATTTGTAACTTATAAGTTATTACCTCTTTAAATTTTTTAAATTTATCTTTATTTTTAATTAATTTATATTTCATACTTTTTATAATGTAAACCTAAATTTTTTTATAAAATATAATTAATTCAATTTAACATAATTATATGGTATTTTTAAACTAAAAATATATAATATATATATAAATAAATATATAATAATATAAAATATAATTAAATATATTTTAATTAATTATAATTTTATTATAAATAATGTTAAAATAAAATTTATGTAATTAAATAAATGTGTAAATTCATAAAATATAATTAACTAAATATTAGATATCATATTTTTATTTTGAATATATTAATTAAGTTAATATAATTTAATTTTTAAATAAATATGAATTATTTTAATAATATATTTATTTTTATTAATATATCCTTTTATATTATTTGATAATTTTAACTAATTTAACTTCTAATAATTTTATGAAATAGTCTTATATAACTAACTAACTTATCAATTATTAGTTATTAACTAACTTACCAACCACTCGTATGAAACAGAGCTTTTGTAAAAAGAATTTTCCATATCACTTATAAAAAATGCTATAGGTGTCCAAAAAATTAAATTTTGAATATTTTATATTTATTAAATTGAACTTTATAATTTTTCTCATTATCTTATATTTAATAACAGTCCTTAATTTACATTTAAAAACTAATTTCGTGTCTCATTTTTTTGCATGCAATATTATTGATCATTTATAAATAGTAACATAAAACTATCATTATTCAATTTAACTAATGGTCATTTCAATATTTTATCATCACTATGAGTTTGAAAAATATAATAAATATAATTTATTAATTTTAAATTATAAATACAATTATGTTATTAATTATATAATAAATAGAATAAATATTATATAAAATAAATATTAAATATTATATCATAAATATAAATTACAAATATAACTATAAATATAATATTAATAGAATTTAATTCTAAATATAATTATATTTATCATATGTCTATTATATTATTTTATTTGTTACTTTATATTTATTATATTTGTTATTTATTATTTTAATATTAAATTATAAAAATATATTTATTATCTATTTTATATATTTGATAAAATTAATTATTTAATTAACATTTTTATCTAAAGTATATTAAAATAATTCAAGATATATATTCATAAATAATATATTTTAATTTTTTTATAAAAGGTTTTTTATAGTAATTGAAAAATGAGAAATTACAAAAATTAGAAAAATTACAATAAAAAAGAAATTAGAAATATATAACTGAAGGTAAGTAAAAGTTATCGATATTTCTTATTTTTATATTATAATTTTAAATGGCATATTAATTATTTTTATAGTACTTTATACAAAGTTCAAAGTTAAATTAAATAAAAGACAAGAAGTTAATTTCTATGATAATAAATGAGTAGTATTGTTGAATTATGAATATGAAGTTCAATTATGCTTCATGTAGTACTAAATGAGTAGTATTGTTGAATTGCCTTTAAGTAAGTTTCCTTAGGAGCTAGATATGCTTGTGATTAAATTGACAAATGAGTATTTCATTATAATTTTACAAGTTTATATACCTTAAGTAGAATATTATCTTACTAAATTCCCAGATTTAATTTTTTTAGTGGTTTACATTTTCAAATACTTAGACTAAAATTCTATTACCACCTCCTCCATAGTAAATAAGATCATCACAGTGTGGATCCTTTATTTTTATGAACTAGGCAGTATTTATTATTATTTTTATTTATTATTTTTTTATGATGCAATCACTGGTAAAATATTTTGTTCAAACTTATCAATATAGGGTCATGGTAGTAAATAGCCTCAAAATTAGAATGCTACATAAAAAGCTATAGTTAGGTCAACTTATTTCTCTTTAGACTCTAAGCTTATAAATTAATCTAACTTCCTTTTTGAAGTAGCTTGGATGTATTTTGAGTTAATTTAAATGTATTACAAATGTCATCCAATTCCAAACTTATTTAAAGTAAATAGTAAATATAAAAGTTTTATCACCATAACATTTGACCAAATTGGAATTAATATTAAGGAATACTTGTGAGATTATTGATAATATTTCCGTGCTAGTCACAACCATAAGAGGGTTGTGCAACAACACTACCATACCTCTTTATATTGCCTTATTATAATACTTCAACCAAATTGATTTATTCAAAATTACACCAATCCTATTAAAATGCTTACTCACCACTTACAGGGAAGGCAATAGATGAAAGAAATGATGGTTTGATTGCTCCTTCTTTTTCAAAACCAAGAGTTGGAGATTAAGCTTTCAATGTGCTTTTTTTTTTTAATTTAGAATTCTCAACCATTCATAATCCAAATAGAAAAATAGAATATGAGTTTTACAAGAGTAGAGTGTGGAAATGATTATCTTACTTAGATTGAGGAGTATGGAAAGTTGATAAAGATTGATGCCCTTTCTTGCAACAACAATTATAACAAGAAGAAGAAGAATGGAAGAAGTAACAAGAAGAAGTTTGTGTGTGCTTTAGTGGAAAAATGAGGAATGTGACTAAAAATGAGAAAATAAGGAGGGTAAAAGCCCTAAAGGCAAAATGGGAAAATAATAAATATTTAAGTATAATTGTACTAAAATTCAAAAAAAAAAATAACGTAATTTAGCTGGTCAAAAAAGACTTCGAGGGGGAATAATGGTAGTGGAGAATGAAAAGTAAGCATCGTGTGTTTTTATTCCTAGTTTTAGGGTGAAACAACAAATGAAGACAAATTAACAATGACGAATGGACACAAAGAATGGGAGAAGGGGAAGCAACTTGAATGCGGAAGTAGTTTGAGAATCTGCATGGTAACAAATTACCATGCTTTCTCATTTGATACACAAAACCTCCCATTTTGAAAGATTTCCAACTTATCATCCACCTCTCTGCTAGGATACACAGATTTGTTTCCTGCAAATTTCTGGCTCATTCTTTAGAGTTGTCACTTTTTAGTCCTTTTAGCATGCATAAGAAAAAGACAATGAAGATAATAAATACCAGCTAACAATAAACACTTGCTCTGGAGTAAAATTTAACCAGACTATGGCCTGGCCTTATTGGGTTCAGAATATGTGCATTTGTAAAGTTGTTTGTGCATATCTAAAATCCAACCAAGAGCCTACAAAACTTCTTCGAAATAAGCTACTGACCCCTTTGAGGCTTTTGACCCACAAAAATGGCTTACTTTCATCAAACTGAGTACTAACAATTGAATATCTACATCCTACCTATCAAACAGGAAGAATGAATATCTATCAACTCACCAAGTAAAGAGAAACTAAAAATTGAAAAGAAGCAATAACAAATAGCTAGAACTTCCGATCAATTTAAGAGCTTGAACTTCAAAGTCAGCTTTCCACTATCTTGGCCAGTTGCTTAGAAGAGGCATATCATCAAGCCAATCACCATAAATCTGATTGATTTTCCTAGGCCTTCTCCACTTCGGTAAGCACTTCTTGCCCTGTTCTTCTACACGGGGAGCAGGTGGCACAACTGTTGCGGCAATAGTTGGAGATACGTCAGTGGCAGCATCTAATTCTGATATGACTTTTGGTGGAAGTGAAGTGAAGTCTGTAGCTTCCCCTTCAATGCGTCCGGCTGGCAATTGTAACTCTGGTTTGCAAGACAGGCAATTATTGGAGTCAGGAAATTAAGATGGCAAACAAAATTCTGTTGTCAATAGCTGAAACAAACTCTAAAATAAGACTATGTCCTTGTCTTTTGATAATTTTGGAGCCAATCCAACAGAAAACCCAAAGCAGAAACTTAGAATAAGATGAAACACAACATAATACCTGGTTATTCAGAATCGCACTAATGGATCAAGTCTGAACCATGTCATATATATTTTGGTTATGGGAAACGCTTTTGACAAGATATTTTACTGTTATGGGCTAAAAAGCATGGATACGATTCAAGATACAAATATGGCATGATAAATGTAAGGGGCTATGATAAATTTTTAAATATTTTAGGATAAAACACGGCAGCCATTTTAAAATTTAGTATGAATTTTATGTGGCATATATTTTAATATTCGATATATTGAAGGATGCTAATAATATTCTAACAGCTTTCTTACAATTCTTTCAATTTAATTGTGCTAAAAACGATATGAAAGACAAACATTGATAATAGTTTTTATGGAAATGAAAAATAGTTAAGGAATGTCTTAAAGAAGCATTCAAGATGTATCGGTATCCTATATATGTGGACGCAAATAGGCCAAGCAACAAGAAGCCTGTGTGCTTCTTAGCTTTTGGATCATGGCATATCCACGCTACTACAAAATCAATGTTTTTCTAAGAAAGGCGAGTCCAGTATTTGTTTTTCTAAGACAAAGTTTCAGAAAACAAGTTAATTGTTTACATTAGTACAAAATCCATTGAGAATTTAGTGATGAATAACACAGCATAAGTTGCATAATCGAATACAAAATACAAATCCAGAAAACACTTCATTGATGTTAAAATTAGAATGAGACTTTAAAATGGAGTAGCTTTAGTTATGCACCTGCTTGCCCATGAGCAAAGCGACATTCATCGCTAAAAGGGCATTGACCAGCTATCTCCCATTTGACACATAACTTAGTCTTCCAGTACGTAGACTTTGAATTTGCTCGGAGAACATCTAAGCATGTGTTGCTCGGAGGCCTATTATTATTGTCCAAATTATCAGGGCTATTCAAGTGAGACTTTGGTGATCCAATAGTGCTTCCAATTCTTGTTGTTGCGGCCTCCCTGAACCTCCCTGAATCATCCCTGAACTTTGCAGGGTCTTCATGAACAAAGTTGCACCTTTCACCATACGGGCAATGTTCTCCATTATAATACTTCTTGCAAAGCTTCATCTTTTGAATTATCTTTTGATCATCATCCCAATTTCCCGAGGACCGATTTACATCGCCTGAGCCAACCAGTTCCTGCCAATTTGGTGGCGGCTTTCTCAAATCTTCAATGCCATGCGCAAAGTTGCAGTTTCCACCATTCCGACACATACCGATTTTGAATTTTGCACACATTCTAGTCTTGAAGAAGAGATGGCTCGTTCCTTTGTTGACCGGAAGATTTGGTTGGGGGGGTTTCACAGGATTCATTGATGGGCGTGGTACGGCATTGAACTGGTTGCTTTCAGAAATTCTGGCCCTCTTGAATGCACGAGCCTCTTCGAATTGAGAATGTGGGTTGAATTGTTCATTATTCATTGGGAATTGAGGACGCGTACCCATAACCTCAGCGTGTGCATCAAAAGGATACAGCGGCGGGGATAGCATGAAGGGAGAGTGATGATCAGAAAAATCCATACTGAAAATTCTCAAGAGAATCCTATCAGATGGTAAAAGCAAGAGACTTTTATAGATAATCAATCTCAATCGGATCACAGTGAATTGAATTTAGAATCAATTGTGTTGTACGCAATCCGACCACGGAATTGACGCCTAAATAAAAGCACAAAAAACTTGCGATGTTCAACCCAATCAGGATTTACGCAACCTCAAAAGAACTGGGATTTGATTTGATGGAATAAGTAATTAGGTATTAGTTATCAAACACCAAAATTAAATTTGGGCGAACCAATTTCCGGATAGGTCGAAGGATCAAAACAAAGAAAATTAAAATAATCAGAAAAACCCGTATGAATCGTTATTCGTTAATTATATATAATAATCCTAGCCGCCTATCAGAATCCTTTAAATATTCCTATGTTTGAATATATTTTTATTTTTAAAAATTATTTTTAAATTATAAATAATATTTAATAAAATAAATAAATATAAATTTCATTTAATTATAAAATTATTTAACAAAAAATAAATTAAGAAATATCTAAATTTTATTTTTTAATTTTTAAAATAAAAATTTCAAAAACAGCTTTTAAAAATAAATTTTGAAAATAATTTCTCAAATAAAAAATTTTATTTTTAAAAAAATAAAAATAAAAAATTATTTTTAAAAATAATAAACAAACAATTTTTTGTAATTTATGAGTTTGAAAACTGTTAATAATGCTTAAAATTTTTTGTTCAAATTATTAGATAATATTAGCATCAGTATATTTGCTGATGGTTCTTTAAAGTTATCCATGGAGCAGCAATATTTTTTGTATATTAAAATCATTATTATTATCAAAGTTAAAAGTACAATGCTTTTAGTATCAAAATAATATATTTAATTTTAATGTGCTAATATTGTAAATATTAACTATCACTTATTCATATATAATTAAAAAAAGTTAAAACTCTTTAAATATAAATAAATTTCGAAAGTTTCTTTAATTATTTTATTTTTTTAATGATGTGATATTTAAAATTTTAATTACTTTTTAATAAAACGTCCTTTATCTACTTATAGTTAATATAACCAATAATGAATTAAATTAAAATAAATATATATTATTTGATAATTAATAATGTCTCCCACATTTGTGAGAGTTGTTTTTCCTCTCTAATACATTGAGGGTATTACAAGACTTCTAAGATGGAAAATCATATATAAACAACTAGAGCTTTGAAAGATTGCCAAGATTCTATTATTATTGTTGTGAAATTAAGCCATAAATTTGTAAGATATCCGATATCTAACTAATTTATTGAGTTTATAACTCATCAAAATTAATATTAATGAATCTATTTTTTTATACATTGATTGCGAGGAGGTTAAATTTAAAATTTCCGGCATATTTTCCAAATTATTCACCACTAACCAATCATCTAGTGGCCAATATTTACAAATTAAGGTTGTTGGTGATGACGTATCTATGTATATAGTTAAAAATTTGATTGTTCAACCCTTGTTTGAAATTAAAAAAATAGAATTTAATCCATTTGAAATTAAATTTACATATAAAGTTATTTAAGAGTCTAATTTTAAATGAAATAAATTCTAATTTTTTAATCTAATTTCTACTTCTAATGGGAGACAAAATATAAAATAAAATTTAAATAGTAAAGTAAATGAACATAATTATTATGAAAGACTTAAAGGTTATAAGTTTTTTTTCCGTCACTCATTTATAGTAATGTCTAGAAGTACAAGAGGAACCTACCAGGAAACTAATAACTTGCAAGCACAAACCAAAAGATAAGATTAAAAGCAAAAAACAAATTAAAAACCTATAAACTTCCTTGGTTGTTGGCTGTAGCCCGTGCATTCCCACATCAATTTCAATTGATGCCAATTTTTACGAACTACGAACTTGTCGTAATGATGCTAAATGAGAACAGAGGAGACAGAACTAGAGACATGTTGCCTTTTAAAGTTATTGTAGCCAAATCCAATGCCTAGAAAGAAACATCTCCAAATGCTTTGCGTTCAAGTTTTTAGAGCTCTCTGAAAGTTTATTTGAGGAACCGCTCGTGGCTTCTTCGAGGCATCATCTTCTATGTCTATAGTATGAAATAGGTGAAAATTCCACTCTATTTGTAAATGCAATTGACACTTATCAAATGTCGGCTGACGATGCTCTTGTGAACCATATTCTCCAGGAGTTTGAGTATCTAAATTAAGGAGAGCTGGGAAAGGCAAAACATCTACTTTAGGTTGATATATGGTAGTTTTATTAGTTCAAAAGTTATATGATGCAGGTCAAATCAGATTACTTAGTGGTCCTGTAGGACCATAATTTAATAAATAACACAATATTAAAATATAATTTTTAATTTTATAATTGCCTGTTTTTAGTTTTGATCTAAATAATTATGATTATTCATTATACCTTTTTAAAATATATATATTTTTAAATTTTTTAAAAATATATGTTACATTTTAACAAGGTTCAATTAACTATCAAAAGATTAAATTTTTTACTAACAAGAGTAATGGTGTCTGTATACTAAAAGAACTTATCAAACTAAATTTGGCTACTAAAAGTAAAAGACCTCATTAAAAATAATTGGATTGACTCATCAATTTTTCTCATTACAGGATTTATGCCTAATTCATCCATATTTAGGGCTTAAACACCACATATGACTTGATACAAATTATTATTTTATTTTCGGCTCACAAAATTAAAATTAACATTAATTATAATTTATTAAATTAATATGAAGCTCATATAAAAAATTTGTAACAAAATTGAGTTGAGTGCCATACATGTGAAAATTTTAAAACAAATTTCTTTGCCCTAATTCTCATTAATTGTCATGATAGCAAAAATTAACAAATCGTTGTGCATAGTAAGAAAATAGGTGTTTATGTCAAAAAATTTCTCTATGCATGGGAGTTGAAATTCGAAATTGGATTTTCAATCTAATATATTTATCAAATTATATTTTATAAATTTGTCTTATCATTTTCAATTGATAACCATTAATTTATATTTAAAATTTAATTTTAAATCTCACTTCCCATGTATTGATGTTTTTACAAAGGGAAGATATTATTCAATGCAACCAAGGAAATTTTTTTATTTATTTCTTTGCTCTTAAACAACTTATAATATGTTTAGTACGATGGAATGAAATGAAATGGTAAAATTTGTTTAATAGACACTATGAAAAAGAAATGCCCAAAGAATTACCATTCTATCAAATAGTGAAATCTCCATTAAATAACAAAAATGATAGAATAACTATTTCACCATTTGTGAAATGGATTTGTTACATTTTTATTCTTTACATTTTCCATATATTTTAATATTATTCTTTATTGATAAATAATAAAATAATATCTATTTTAAATATTATAATAATAAAATATTTTAATAATTATAATTTTAATAATAAAATTAAAATAAAATATTTTTATATTTTTAATAAACAAAAATTCAAATATTAAAAATTGATAAACTAAATTTTATGCCTTTATTATGAAAATTATTTTTTAATTATAATATTGATAACTATGATTTTTTATGTTCAATTATAAAAAAAAAATTCATAAATAAAAAATGACAATACCATCTTTCAAATAAATATGATTTCAATTTTATATTTTTTATTATTTTTAAGGATATTATTGTCATTGATATTATTTTTTTATTTTATTCCTACAATATTTATTATATTAAATGTTATTATCAAATAATTATTGTATTTGATTTTGTTTTATTCATTTGTGCCAAACGGAACATTAAATATTTCTTCCAAATCTAAGCTTCATATTTTTTTAATGCATTTTTTATTTAAAATGAAAATTCAATCAAACAAGAATGTGAAAATTTACCATAAATGATTCTAATCTTAAGTAAGATTACGTAATTAAATCAGTATTTCAGGCATAAAAAAAGCATTTACATTTTTTTATCATAAGCATAAATCAACTTTATACAATTGTTACTTTATTTTCAGCACACAAAATTAAAATTAACATTAATTATAATTTATTAAATTAATGTAAGGCTCACAATAAAAAATTATAACAAAATTGAGTTGAGTGCAATGCATATGAAAATTTTAAAACAAATTTCTTTGCCCTAATTTTGATTAATTGTCATGATAGCAAAAATCAACAAATCACTGTGCATAATAAGAAAATGGGTATTTATGTGAAAAAAATTGCTATATGCGTAGGAGTTGATATTGGAAATAGTATTTCCAATCTATTATATTCATCAAATTGTGTTTTATAAATTTATCTTATTATTTTATATTTAATTGACAATTATTAACTTGCATCATGTATCAGTTTAGGCAAATCTATTATATGGAAAATAAGAAATAAATAAATTAAAATTTTATAACCTTATTGATATTACCGAGAAAAAATTTTATATACTACATTACTAATTGAATTAACTCCTAAGGAATGTGAATTAATATACTTTCATTTGGTATTTTGGCTTAAATTCTTTAAATCCTCTATACTTAATTAAATATTCTTTTTTAAAAATGGAATGAAACCTTATAGTCCTATATTTAGTAATTCTTGAATTCTTTAAAACTTCCACATAATTTCCTTCAGATTGAGCTGACATTCGTTGCAGTTGTCATTCAGTTTAAAGAATTTTTGCTCTAGAACTGTACATGTAATTGATAATGAGAAAATAAAATCTAAATAAATACCAATACCTATTGTAGGTATAAGGATCAAAATCAAAATAAATAACTCTCTTTAATTTTAAATCTCACTTTCCATATATTGTTGTTTTTATGAACAAAGGGAAGACGTTATTCAATGAATCAATGTAACCAAGGAAACTCTTTTATTTATTTCTTTGCTCCTGAACACCTTATAGTATGTCTAATATGATGAAATGAATTGAAATAAAATGATAAAATTTGTTTAATAGACACAATGAAATAGAAATGTCCAAAGAATTACCATTCTATCAAATAATGGAATCTTTATTACATAATAAAAGTGATAAAATAACCACTTCACCATTTGTGAAATGGATTTGTTACATTTTTATTCCTTACATTTTTTTCATATATTTTAATATTATCCTTTATTAATAAATAATAAATTAATATCTATTTTAAATATTATAATATTAAAATATTTTAATAATTATATTTTTAATAATAAAAATTAAAATAAAATATTTTTATATTTTTAATAAATAAAAATTTTAATATAAAAATTGAAAAATTAAATTTTTATGCCTTTATTATAAAAATTATTTTTGAATTATAATATTGATAATTATAATTTTTTATGTTTAATCATAAGAAAATTACCATAAATAAAAAATGACAATGCCATCTTTCAAATAAATATGATTTCAATTTTATATTTTTTATTATTTTTAAGGAAATTATTGCCATTAATGTTATTTTTTATTTCATTTCTATAATATTTATCATATTAAATATTATTATCAAATAATTATTCTATTTCATTTTGTTTTATTACATTGTACCAAACACAACATTTCTATTTCTTCCAAATCCAAGCTTTAAATTTTTTAATGCTTTTGTTTTAAAATGCAAATTTAATCAAATAATAATATGAAAATTCACTATAAATGATTCTAATTCAAATAAGATTATTTAATTAATAAATCAGTAGTTCAGGCATAAAAGAAAGCATTTAAATCTGTTTCATTGTAAGTGTAAATTAATTTTATATTATTATTTTCTTATATATTATTATATTAATGAAAATTATTAAAATGTTATTATTACTATTAAAAATTATTAATTTTTAAGTGATATGTCATTTTTTTATAATAATTAAAAAATGGTATATTAAAAATAAATCAAATTTAAGCTAAAAAAGAAATTAACCTTATATGTACATAACCTGATAAAAGCAGCAACAAGACATGTAGGATGGGAACCACAATATTCAATCGACCTAATCAAGTTCAAATTAAAAATTGAGGGAATTCAGAAGGATCGTCATCTAATTTTATACTTATTTTAAAGAGTTACGAAAATACAAATGGACACAATTTTTTTTGGATAAACTACATGTAACCCTTCTATATTTTTATTGGTGTATAATTTATACATACAATATTAAAATATGCTACTTATTCTTTTGTACTTATTTAATAGTATATATGACCCTCATCTATTGATTCTTTATATGATATTCTAACCAATTTAATGTGTGATTATCATGTGCTTCAGTTTCCGTCCAATATTAATAAAATGATGCTAATTTTAGTTAGAAAAATCTCTTAATATTCTCTCTCTAATTCATTCATCATTTTAATTATCATTTTAAAACTTTCTCTTGAAGTAAAATTTTTTAACTTAATTATTTTACTTGGGATTAACAAGAGGGATTTTCACCATAACTTTTTTTTATTCTTGAACGGTATAATTTAGCTATTTTTCTCTTCATGTAACAATTTACCCTTTTTTCATTGTGAATTTGTATTATCTCACAAGAAATGCAAGTTGGGTGTGAAGGCAAGTTTCTTTTGCTTTAAACATAAAATTAAGTTAAAATAAGAGGACTTTATTTGCACTAATAGAGAAAAATGAATGTTAATCTTTGCAAGGGAAAAATCAAATATATGTTAGTCATATATAATATGATAAAAGAATTTTTGTATATAAATATTAAGGGACCACTTTTACAAGATGTTTCGTAGTGTAGTATAATTATTTCTATTTTGTTATTACTACAAATTACTGGCAATGAATGGATAACAATTTGATTATGGAGATATAATTTATGGACCAATTGTCAATGTCAAATTTGGGTGAGGAAAAGTTTATCTTTAAATCAAGAATGGTAACACTTATTTTATTAAAAATGATCGAGGGTATAGCTTGTAATTATTTAACTAATTTACAGATCATAATTTTCATTTGTGAATATTTTAAATCTAATGTATTGTTTATTTGGGATAATCAATGTTATGATGCTTTTCTATAATAAAAATTAATTTTTTAATATTCAAGAAAAACTAAGTCATATGAAAATTATATGTTAATTCTATTGAAACATCAAGTGAAGAATTAATAGATGAGAATTATGTACCCCATTAAATAAGTAGAGGATGATAAATAATACATTTTAAAAATATAAGAGACAAATCACACACCAAGAAATATAGAAGGTTTACATGTGATTTACCCTAAAAAAATTATGTCCACTCATATTTTTGTAACTCATTAAAATTTAAATATATTGAGTTGAAGGTTCTGTTTAATATAAGTAAATGATAAATTAGTTGATAAATGATAAGTTAACTATTTGTATTAGAATTTTTTTGTAAAAGTAATTATTGAACTAGTTAAAAAATGTAAAGTTATATAAAAGAATATATTAATATAAATAGATATATAAATTAAATTAATTTATATTTATTTTAAAATTAAATTATATTAATATAATTAAAATATTCGATAAAACCTTTTGGATTGGCTTAGCTATTAAAGTTTGTTATCTATGGCTACCCATGTCTTAAATTCACTTCTTGTTACCAATAATCTCAAAAGGTTACACAATTTATAAGTATCATTGTAAGCCAAAAAAGGTTGGTGGTAAATGGATCAACTTATCTTATGCTTAAACTTTTATTTATAAAAAAAAATTCAAAATAAGAATATTATTTTAAAAAATTTACTTATGATATTATATATTTATTTATTCACTTATTTTAAATTTATGTATATTAAATTAATAAGGAGATATTAAAAATTTATTTATATAATTAGAATATAAATTATTGTTTAATTAATAAATAAATAAATTTTAAAAAATTAAAAGACTATTAGCTTATAAGTTATAAACTATTTTGTAAAGTTTCTATCAAATAAGTTAGAATTTGTTTAGTACAGTGATAGAATTACAGTGATAAAAATAATTGATTATTAATAGATTTAAGTATATATCGTGATTTTATATTTGACACAATTCATGGTAATAATTGATTTATTTGAGAAAGAATTAATCTTAAATTTCTTTAGTGAGGAAAAAATCACAATTACATAATAAGTTACCTTTTGTGACTTATTTTTTTATCATGATTTTTCTCTCATTAACATTGTGATTCATTAGATGAAATTAAATGAGAATGAGAACGAAAAAGGAAATGAAAATAGAATTAAATAATTAATTCATAATTATGTTTGATACAATAAAGAATGGAATAAGCATTTCATTTTATTTTTACATTTGGTATGATAAAATTTGATGGAATGAAATGAAAAAAATATCAATGGCAATAATATGCTTAAATTAAGAATTAAAAAAAGTATAGAAACTAATATATTTTTACGTGAAAGATAATATTATTATTTTTATTTATTTATAACTTTTTTATGTTTGAACTTATAGATAATTGGCATTAAATGGATTAATTTATATATGTTAAATTATGAAAATGAATTTAATTTAAAATTATATAATATTCAATTAGAAAAGATACTGCAAATGAATGCATAACAGCACTGTTCTATATTGATTTGACTTGAAGTATTGTATACTTTTAATAAAAAAAAGAGTATATTGTAACCTTGTTAATCTATATTATATACAAAAAGATATTGTTGATGAATGTTTTTTATTTCTCATGCTGTTATATCCATCCATTTATTGATTTATAGTGTAATATTGCTTAAAGAATTATACATTTTTGGAAGAAAATATAAATAATTTTAAGTATATGTTATATTCAGTATTATACGTTGGTGAAAAAGTCAAATCCAATATATTTGACAAAAAATTTGAAACATTTTTACATTTATAATGAAAGCAATAAAAAAATGTAAAAGGCTTTAGGAAAGTTATGAAATTTTGAAAATTTTAATAAAGATAATATAGTCATAAGTCTAATCCATAAATAATGGAGTAAGTCATTCTATTATTTTTATTATGAAATAAATATTTTATCATTTAATAAAATAATTATGCCTTGTGTAATGAATATTCCTATTCGGTACTGTTTATTAAATATATTTTTGGATTATTCTCTTTCTCATTCCATTATTTCTATTCCATTTTATTTAATCAAATTCACTCTAAACATTTTTGCAGCAATTATCTTTTAAAAAAGTAATTATTATTAAAAATTATGCCATTAATAAAAAAATTACAATTATTACAAATTTTAATCAATTAATACTTTTTCAACTTCTTTTTAAGTGTCATTTTAAAAAAAATTATTTCTATTTATCTATTATTTTAAAAAATTAAAAATATATTTATTATCTTCTTTCAAATATTATATTTATAATTTAAATAAATGTTCAACAACGTTTACTTATTAATTGACTTTTAGTAGATGATATATTCACAAAATTATAACCCATATCCCCTAAAATTATGATCATTTGTCATCTTCCTTCATTTTTATATATTAACCTTAAATAACATAAAAAAACAAAAAATAATTAATTATTTCTATTGCTATACCAAACAATTGTGCTAAACCCCTTAATGATAGAGAGTAATTGGATTCATATAGAAAATAATATTTTATGGGAAGTCAATTTTTTAAAAAGTAACTTTTTATGTAAACTTTATAGAAAATGATCAAATCTATTTCATTGATATTAATGAAGTAAAATTTTTAACAAATAATTTTTTATATTTTGTTTGATTCAATTCTAAAATTTTAGAGAATTATTAATGAAATAAATATTATATTTTTAATATTATTATAATATAAATAAATAAATTTAATGAAAATAATTTTATTTTTATTTATATAAAGGATACAAAAAATAGAATTTAATTAGGAAGATAACGAGTAAATAATTTTTTATATTTTATAGAAATAAAAATTTTTGTAAAGTCTTATTGCTTTAATTTTTAAAATAATAATTAATTAAATAACTTATTATTTTTTTATTTTTCAAAAAATAGAACTTTGTATGTTTTTATTATCATCTGGGACAAGACTTCTATACCCTACCCCTTTTTCCGGCATCTAATTAAATGATACGTGTGCAATGATACCAACTCTACCTTCAATTCAATAACTCGTAATCAGTTCACAAATTTTGTAAAATTACATGACATAAGCACCCAATTTTCATTAGTTTCAAGAAAGTTTAACATTAGATAATCGTTGGCATGGTGCATGATCAGATCAATTTGAAAGACAATTATATGGCCAAGTTACTTATCTTTATTATTAACATAATTCTCTAATTCAATATAATAACTATATAATTTTAAGTTTCTCATTAAATTAATTAGATTTTAATATTAGTATCATATAAAATACAGAGTATATAATTATAAATTATATTATATTCTATTCTTTTGTAATATTAATATTTATCTTCAAAATATTATCATGGAAAAATTAATATTCAACTATTTAACTTATAAAAAATAAAGAACTTTCTTCATTTTCTTAATTTGATGCTAACTTTAAAAATTTTGAAAAATAAATTCTCAAAACTGGTTTGATTTTAAAATTTCCATCATATATACTATTTAAATTTTACACTATTTATACTAATATTGGTTTACAAAATTATATATTTTCAAGAATCTTAACATTTTAACATTTCTAGAAATATCATTCATAAGAATATAATTCTGAAGAATGGTATATTATCATATTTGGTTCAATAATAATATTACAAAAAATTTTATAATATTATATTTTAATTAATTAATTTTTTAAATATTTTTAAGTTACTAATAATATCCTTATAAAATATTAAGTACTTAACATTAAAAAAGTTAATTGTTCAATGTTAATAAGCAATAGTTGATCATAATAAGTGATAGTGAATAATGATTAATAATAATAATTAGTAGTCTATAATATAGGTTGCAATAAATGGTGATCAAGATCGATCATTAATGGCAAGTGATAATTAATGATAATAAATAATAGTAGATAATAGTCAATGATATTGAATAATGATAAATTATACTCAATGATGATGTGATAATGATGGATGGTAATTTATAATAGATAGTGGTAGTAAGAAGTTATTAACAATAATAAGTAATAACAAGTTATGATCATTGATGTCGAATAATGATGGACAATAATTAAAATAATGAATAGTGATGAGTGACAATTGGCAAGTAATGATGGATGGTCAATAATAAATGATAAACAATAACTAATAACAAATATTGTTAAAGGATGATAGGTGGTAATTGGTTGAGGTGATAATAATATCTAGATTTTAATAGAATACTACTTAGAATAATCATTTTAAATAACTAAAACATCTCTATCTTACAAAAATATAAGAGATCAACCTCTCTCTCTTTATAAGAATATTTGATTCAAAATAATTTTTAAGGATGTCAACCTTCTTCAAAAGTTTTTTCTTAGTTTTAGATTAAATAAAGCCCACTAAAACATTCTAAAAAAAATGAAATTTTTTTTGTAAATTAAACCCCATCTTGTTGACTTAAAACCTTTATTTATTTGATTTGTAGTTTTGATTATGAAACTTTTTTTCTATAAATGTTAAAATTAATTGTGTCAATAATTGCAATATCATAACGTGGAATATATGAAAGTATACTATCAAATAATTAATTTATATAAAGTAATACGAATTTATTATATAATTTATATTAAACAGATTATATAAATCCCTATGACTCTCACAAAAAGATCTCATATTTACAGGTTTTTTATTGAAATTCATAATTCATAATTTTATATAAAATGATAGAATTTAAAAAGATATTTTCATTCAACTTTAATTGATATAATATTAATTTTTATTTACATGTTATATGTAAACATTGTTAAGAATTAAAAGATTTTATATAATACACTATTCATTAAATAATTATTAACAAATTAATGATCATTTAAACCAAAACATAAGTTATACTGGATATTAATTTTTCCTATAATAATATTTAATTTATATTATTACTAGCATCCTTAAGATTTTGGTTCTGTCATAATAATTATCGTAATAAAATAATAAATTACCGATACTTAAGAATAATATTATATATTAATGACAGTAAATTATGATGTACATTTTGTTGATATGTGCGTTATTCATGGCCCAAAAAAAAAAAAGATATGTGCGCTATTCAAAAGCAGATGAGAGAATTTCAAGAAACCTGACTTCCAAGTGACAGGTGAAAGATCTAGACCCTTCAATTTTTTATTCTTATATTTAATTTAATGTCTACGATCGATATGTTGACACATGTGTGGGGTAATGCCTGCCCTGCTCATAGTTATAGTAGTCCTAGAGGATCAAACATCTTCAAATCGCTTTTAATTCATCAATTAAATTCGAACTTGACCGATTAGGAGTTATTAATATGTTATTATTAATTAAAAATAGAAAAAAATTATAAATTTCAAACAATCAGTTAATTATGAATATAAAATTTCTAACCATAATAAATTGATATTAATTGAAATATATGTTAATTTATTTGATTGAAAATTTATATTTAATGTTTCATTAATCACATTTATAACTTAATACTTGATTACTTCTTGTTATAAGTATATTAATAAAATTATGATATTGATATATATTTATAAATTAATTTTAATCATTAAATTAATTTATTTAAGTATTTTTAATTTTTTTTAAATTCCAAACTAACTGAAACGAAACAAAATTGATTGAAATCAAATTCATCGATTGAATTTAATTAAAGCTATGTAACTAATTGATTTCGACTGAAAAAACTACCCTCACAATTGAAAGAGATTAATTAAAAAAATAATTTTAACCCAGTTAATCTTCTTATACCACCCCCCCAATCTTGACCTCCGAAATAACTCCCAGTTTAGCCTATCTGTTCGGCGGCGCATTAGTTAGCATTTAGCACACCGCTAGGCATGCACTTGAAGGGCCCACAATCAACAAATCCATGTATACACATAAAGCATCAAATTTCTGCAACGACGTCGAGCTGAAAATCAGCGCCTGCAGTGCACAGGTCGGTCATTTCTTCCGCCGGAACAAGCCACCAACACCAGAAGTGCTCTATGTCGTCTTCTACATTCCTTCGCCAAGGTGAGCTTTCTCTCTCTTACTCTTCCTCGTTCCTATGCGGATCATACTCGACTAAAGTTTCAATTTACCGCTGTTTGCTAAATAAATTTTTATTTTACCGTTTTTGTGAAATATTTTACTAAAATACGCATGAAAGGGGAGAGGTGATAGATCAGATGGCGCCTCTAATACCACATAGTAGCGCCATTTTGAACTGCGCCTTTGGAGTGAAGACGCCATATGCTTTGGCGCTTTTGGCCATGGGAAAAAATAGATTCCATAAACCTTAAATGTTTTATAATATTTAGAATTAAATAAAGGAAGACCTGTTGTGATTCTTTGAAGCACAATTTTGCCAAAAAAAACTCTCTCTGCATATATATAATTTATTGTTCTTACGAGTTCAGATGAAAATTATATACATGTCTTAATGAATATAGAATGAAGATCAAAATTTTTTGATCAAAATTGATGGGACTTCACTTCCAAGTGTGTTTGCTCAATTTCTATTTATTAATTTTAGGTATTTTAGATGGTCCAAAGTTGCTGGTAAAGCAATATGTACTTTCTTAATTGATATGTAATTTAAAATATGAATTTTAGTGTAACCAGAATGACCCAGAAAAAATTTGATGAAAATTCAATGGTTTGTGTTGAATTCTAAAAAATTGCATGAAAATTATCTGATCTCAAATTTTCATAACTATTTCTAGAGAGCATACAAACTGTTTTACATAAATTATAATGTGATTTCTATTTTTCAAATAATAGAAATGTTTCAATATAAATTAGTAATTGCTTTTATATGCTCAGATCACCACTAAGATAATTTGAGCTAGTCACGATTCAAGAAACCAGAGTATATTGTAGAAATGTTAAGTGTAAGTTACCTGACTTTCATGTTAAACTTATGCAAAAGCTTAAATTTTACCAATAGCATACCATAGAAGAGCTCTTTCATTTTTTGCACTACTATTATGTGATTTTTCAAATAGACTGATATTTTGTTGTAAGTTTTTTGTTACAGACACAAACATTGACATGTTCTCCGCTAAAGGAAAAGTCATAAAATGTTGCATCTGACTTACTGCTACTTAGCAAATATTTTTGTAGCCTTTATTTCATGCTATCAATATCTTAGACGATAATACATTTCCTACTGGCCACCAAAGGAGCCATTTTGAATAGTGCTATGAGGGTGCCAATATTTGATGCCAGAGGCGCCATTCGCTTTGGTGCCTCTCCGCTTCCATGCGTATTTTGATAAAATATATCACAAAAATGGTAAAAAGAAAATTTGTTTAGCAAACAGCGATAAATTAGTCCCCATCCTTGTCATGTTCCATTATTTTGTTTTTATTTAAGTTCTTAAACGTTAATTTTGTTGCTGTGACCATAAATATTAAATAATTGAAAATTGGCCTTTTAACCTAACCATCAATTATTCCAGAATAAATATCAAATGATCAATGATTGTACTAATTATTTTAAATTCATTGGGCTCATGATGCAATTTTTTTCTTTATTTTTATTCAGAAACTGATTGACCTTTTTAGATGTTGTTACCGTGCACAAGTCATTCTAAATTCACATAGTCGTTCTTGATTAAAAAATCCCATATGAGGTATTTAATAAATTTTAAAGAAGTATTTGAAAAATATTATTATTTCGAAATGGCGCTCTTATTCAAATTTTGAATCCCTGTAGAAGGCGCCATTCGGAATAGCATTTTCAAGACAAGAACACCAAGTGAGATGGCGTCTTCAAGGAAAGGACGCCAATTCATATGGCGCCAACAAGCTGAACGGAAGAATGCCATTTTGAATGGCACCCTACGGCCAAATTATCCTGCCAATTACGCCATTCAATATGACGTCTTTGACTGCCGCGTGCGTAATTTGATAAATTGTTTCCAAACAGTTGTAAAACAATAATATGTTTGCGAAAAAACCGTAAATCGGCCAATTACCCATCATATTCTAGATAGAAACCCGGGTAAAGTGCCAGCACATGAGGTCCGGTATTTGAATTAATCGCACCTTTACATGAAGCTATTATATTTTTATTGATTGTATAATTTACTTATTAGCCATCAGGGCTAAAAGGATGATACTACATTAGAATTCCCAGCTCTCCAAGATGTGCCGAAATAGTCCTCTTGTTTAATTTCCAGCCTTTTCATGTTGTCATTGTCGAGGTTGTGTTTGCTAAAATGCTAGAGGGTTTGGGTCAGGGGATTTGTGTTGCTTCGGGAGAACAACTGCCCTGCTAACTTCAGCTCATCATCTTGTATGATATGTTTCGGGTTGTTCTTATTCTTACTACAGAGATAATTTTGTCAATTCATGGAGGAAGAAAAAAATCATGTGTATCTTTTCTTTGTTAAATTTCTGGGAATCTGGATTTCTTGCTTTCCTTCTTCTCCTCTTCACTCGTTTCTCATATCAAATTGGCAATGAGGGAGTATATTTTAGCAGCTTCTTAAAAATGCTTCTTTTTCTTTAATAATTCTTTTGATCTTGAGCATTTTACTTTATGCCATGTTAAACATGATAGAGAGACATAGACAAAGAGAATATAATCGTTGCACTGAGGGTTAAAATGTCCTGTTTTTCCTTGATCCAGCTTATCTTTTCTCTGGATAATAATCCCCACATATGAAAGGGAGTATAATATGAGCAAACAAAGGGCATCTGACATTTGCATCTAGCTGGTCCTCTACTTTTAGTGCTTGCTGTATGCCGGACGGGAACTAGTTCACTAAGAGCTGGGTCATTGCCGAATATCTCCAAAGCCTATGAATGAAAAGCTGGCTTGTAGGCAAGTTGGAATAATTCAAAAGCTAAGTAGTAGGCGTAGGGAGAAAGAAAGAACATACAGTTGCTTTTGACCCGTTTCCACCAATCCAAGCTGCAATTAACTCAATGAAGTAAAATTGAAATATGGTAATGAAGCGCTTTGCATGTTTAAGACTTTGAACCCTTCTCCAATTTTGGATAGAGCATAAGAAAGAATTAAGTCAGTACTCATGCCCTAGGAAAAAATTATTTTGTAAGGAGATTTGTATTTGACTTTCGTTGAGTTTTCTTGTAGCGTCTTTACTTTTGAATAGTATCAGGTTCTTATCCATATATATATATTTCATTGCTTGGGGATATTATGCTCAAAGGGTTCCAAAATTATTTCATTAAATGAACTGCCTAAACAAAGTCCTTAAATCTAAGGTTAGTTTTATTTTCCTTGTAACTTTCATCAAATTTGTATTGTTGATGATCTGCAACTTAGATTTGAATTCTCCACTGATCTATGAACCATTTAAAACATTCCTTGGACGACTATACTCGATAATGGAGATGTTCCCTACCAGCACACAACTTATTTCTTTCTTCTCTCTCTTCCTTCCATCGCTCTCTCTGACACACACATTAACAAGTGATTGTGCTCAAGGTGATGACGCAACCGAGGGAAGGTTCGGAGAAGGGGGAACGTTATTTTTCTCATTAATTAAAAGGCAAAAACATAAACTTCTTGTCAGAACTCTTTGCAACATACAATGAAACTGGAAATTGTTCCAAATTAGAAATCACAGCTGTGCTTTTAACAAAGGGCCTTCATACATGATGGATCTAGATCTTAACTCTTGGGAAGCCAATTGGATGTTGTCTGCAGAAGAAAGATGAAAAGATAAATCAGTGATGTCATTGATCTTTTGAGCTTTTTCTTTCTTAGTCTGCGGCACCTGAAATAGATCCAAGAAGTGCATCAAAAAACTGAGATTCAGTGGCATTTTCTCAGAACATCCTGGCAAACATTATGAAAACTAAACCATGAAAATGTCCTGAAGAATAAACTTTTCTCACCATAATTCCTTGGTGTTTTGCATTTGAAGCATTCTGTCCTGCTAGCATAGTTATGTACTCCACACTCTATTCTGTTAAAACCAGAAAGAAAGCAAAGTGAGAAAACTGATGTTTGAATATTAAGAATTGGGGACATTAGTGCCTGTATTATATTTCTCTGCACATGATATAAAGAAGAAAATAATTTAGCTTTACAGTAAATCTTAAGGAAAAAGGGGGGGGGGGGGGGAGACCATTTAATTCATACTCTTTTGTTGCTTGTGTTGCAGCTAGTGAGTTGCTTATCCAATGTTTATAATAGAATTGAGTGGGTTTCTTTATATAAGCCTCCATTTCTACTGGTCTTTTCAACTAATGTGTCTAGGTCCTTGCTCTCAGTCTACAACCTTTTTGGAACTTTTGACCAGGAGGAAACTGCTTAATATGTTCTTATTTTATTTATGTGCACGCTGTAACTCTATTTCTTCCTCTTCAGTACATTTGACAATACAGTTTCTATGTGCAAACTCAGTTCCTCATTACTTATATTTCTTCTTTGACTGTTGGTTATGTCATGATCTGTTGTATGTCTGTTAAGTTGTGACAAAATGTAGTCTCTTTCTTTACATTCCATGATTGGGTTGTTGTTCAAATAAGAAAAACAAGATACTGGATTTATAGAAGTAGAAATGCTAATTTTATTGCTCAAGATATAAAGAGAATGTGAACTCACTTAGCACAAATCCAATCACCAGACTTCCATCCAGGGGGGAAACTTCCATCAGATCCATATCCTCCTGAGCCCACAACTCCCCCATATCCATAACCATAGTCGTCCTTCAATGCACCACATCTATAGCAGTTTGATCGGCTGGCATAGTTATGAGCTCCACAGTTCATGCCAGTGCAAAACCAGTCCCCTGCCAAGGCTTCTGTCCCATTGTATCCGTAAGTTGAGGGGTCCGGGCCTCCAAACTTGGGGTATCCACAACGTTGGCATGTCTCCCGCTTCTTGAAATTTATGTGTTGGCAAGCGCCACACATCCAATCTCCTCCCGCCCAGCTCATTTTTTCCTGTTGAAATTTTCCTGTCAGGAGGGAATTAAGAACAATTTTAGGTTAGTTCAATTTCTAGTTCAAGTTACTTGCAACAAAACCCCGATTACCTGTTCTGTAAGAGGCATTCTCTTAATAAACTAATTTTGATTAAACTATTTGAAAAGTGATATGAAAAATAGCTTGCATAATGATCTTCAAGGGAGTCCTCTTGTTAATTTTGCTAATGATGATTGAACCATGAGGTTCCGTGCGCACTTCATTTATATAGAAAGATTGCGTATATCTTACAGATATAGAAAATTATCAAAAATGTGAGCGATAAACGGAGAAGTGAGAAGTTTACCTAGCAAGAATAAGATGGATAACAGAAGTAGCACCCTACCAATGATTAGTTGCTGTTATAACAAGCTCTAAATGTAGATGGTGAGTTTTCTGCTAGCGTTGGGAGGCAATATATACTGGTTATAAGACCTTTTGTGTGGGGGACATGGATATCTCTTTTTCATGCTTGGGCAATTTAGAGATGGTTTTCTTAAGATAGGATTCCAAAGGTATAAATTTCTGAAATATTCAGATAAATTTACTTACGCCTCTTTGATTATTCTTACAAAGGATGGCAATGCGGCCTCTGGGGTTCTAAATTTGGCAAATAATAGTGCATGTGTGCATACATTTTCCATCTAAAACCCCTCTTTTGCCCTTCTTTATACGATTCCTCATGCATTATTGGAGAACATATGCAGAGGAAGTGAGGTGGTATGAGGGGAAGCTGTTATGTGAATGACTGCAATGGAATCCTGTATCCCCTCAACCCCACCATTGGCTCGATAATATGAGTTAATTGGCTAAAGATTTATAGTACTGTTTTTTCCATGTCATCCGACTTGCATATAAACCTTCACTAGGTAAACTCACACAGATATAGTGTAGGTGCAATTCTGAAGTCTCGCATGACTAGATTTGAAATTTATGATATATGAGAATCAACAACTCGGATAACTTTCTAGGTCATATGGTTCTAGTCTTAAACCAATCGGATTTGGAACATGAAAGCAATAAAGAGAATTAGGATTTAATTCCGATATACTGGTGTGTAAAGAAGTTCTATACTGTGATACTGAATTACGTGTTACCACATATTATGAAAACAGTTAAAACACTTTGCTATGAAGAATTACATACTGACAACACTTCAAATCTATTGACTTTGTACACATGCAAATTCAATTCCAAATTCATTTTTTCCTTGTTTGGGTTAATTTATCAAAAAAATGTTATATGTATTGAGATCTAAAATTGGATTTCAAATCTTTTTATATCCATTGAATTGAGTTTTACAAATTTGACTCTTCATCTTATATTCAATTGATAGCTCTTTATTTATTCAAAATCTATATTTCAATCTCACTTTTAGTGGATATAACATTGCTGTAAATTTATGGTAATAATTGAAATGTTATTGGAAGCTTTATATCCATTAACATTAACAATTGTTTGTTTCCTTTTGACTGCTTAAGGGCATATACATTACAAGTCTAAACTTTAGGGCAAATGAATGAACTTAATGACACTTGATCGTGCAGAGATAATAGGATTTGATATGCACATTACTTGGGGAAAAAAATGGCTGGTATGGCTAGCATTGCTTACTTCCTTTGTTTTCTTAGAGTAGAATATAAGGTTCGCGGGGAACGGACGCTGAGCAGAATGGACAGGTGAACCTGGTCATCTTATCTTAGTTTTAGGAAAAAGGGGTACCATGAGGAATCAAATGTCTTGTAGATCTCCAAATTGCATACAGTGAAAGTGGCTCTAGTATCCCTGGATTTTTTAGCTGCTCTTCATGATGTCTCTGTACAAATGTGATAATTTAAATTATTGAAATGCTCGAACACAGATTCTTAGTTATTGGTTTTTTTTTTTTCCTCCTCACATGGAGAATGTGTTATTTTGATAATAATAGAAGTGATAATTCATATAATGTAAATACACAAAACCCTGGATTAAAATGAGGAGAGTAAAATCTCTAAAATAATATTTCCATAATATATTCCCTTATACAAAGCTTGAAAAAATATCCAATTATTTTGCATGGTCTTGTGAGGGGTGTATGAGTGCATGATATTCTGAGGGTATACATATGGTAATTCATTTCATATACATACATACAATTCTAGACATAATGACGGCCAAAGTCTTTAAAGTAACATCAAATGTCACCATTCATGTCTTCATATTTATTTATCATAATTTTGCATTAATTTTTTTAAAAAAATTACGGGTTATGTATATTTTATAAAGGAAAATTGTTAACATTCACATTCATATGTGGAAATTAACAATTTTTATTTTTTATTTGAATAAAAAATCATGCTATTAATTTAATAGTAATAAAATAATAAAAAATATTATAATTAATTTACCATTAACATCAATTACTTCCATCGATAAGTACATTTTTAATTTCATTCATTTTCTTTTATTTCCACGATAAATATATTTATAGTATTGATGACAAATTGATTATAATATTTTTTATTATTTTATTATTATTAAATTTGTAACATGATTTTTTATCTAAATAAAAAAATAAAAATTGTTAACATTTACGTATAAATGTGAATTTTAGCAATCCCTTATTATAAAACTTTAATACTTGCTTGAGTTGAAAATCTTAACTCCGTTGTCTTACTTTTCACAATTTTTTTACACAGCATTTTTTTTTGGTTGCATTGCACATTAATAAATATGTTCACACTTAATATGAGATTAATTTATATTTGTAGTGAGTGTAGCAAATAATAAATCAGTGAGTGTAATAAATAATAAATCACTTCCACCAATGAAGTTACCACCCTTTCAAAGTTGGACAGTTAAGAGGCATCAATCATGTGACAGCTTAATAGTAGTTATACGACTTTTTAATAAAATTCATGATTAAGGTTTAGTTGTTGATTCGAAGTCTCGTAAATTGCCACGTATTTGATGTATACAGAGCATCATAGCGGAAATTAATGGGTGACGTGGAAAATTGCCTTCCCTTAAAATAGGATAAATTAGTAATTAAGTCTTTTCTACGAGTTAGTATTTAATAAAAATTAATAAACTTTTAAAATATGTAACAATATATTTATATATTAAAATGTATTATTTAATATATTAAAAATGAAATTTAAAAAATTTAAATTATGTATTTTTTATTATTTTAAATTTTATTGTATGTAATTTATATAATTATACAATAGTAAAAAAGAATGATAAAAAGAAAAAATATTTATGTTGAAATGAAAATAAGACTGAAAAACAAAATGATAATAGAATAAAAAAATATTTTCATAATTATATTAGATATATATAAAAATAATGGAGGAATGGAATTGCAAATGAATATTTAATGATAATAATATTAAGAAATATAATTTTTATTTAAAAATATAATATAATTTTGATATTTAGTAAATAATACTGCTTATTTCAGTATGAATTAATTTTTTTGAATGTTTTTTTTAATATTTTTACCATAAAATAAATAAAAAATTATTAAGATGGCTCTATTTTTAGAATTTATATATTATATGTGATATTTCTTATTTTATGTTTTGCTATGTGTCATTGTTATTATTTGTCATGTGTTAAAATATGCAATTAATTAATTTTCATTATGATAAAATTTTAATTTATTTAAATAAGTTAATAATAAATATATTATATTATATTTATATTATTCAATGATATCGATGTTTAAATTAGTGCACATACAAAAAGGGAGAAAAATATATAGCAGAGCAAACAAAAATATGAGAAAAATATGCAAGTTATAAAATAATAAAAAAATAAATATATAGTAAATTAATTAATTAAATAAAATATTTATATGAATTAAAATATTTCTATAATAAAAAATATAATGTGATATATCAATACTACTAAAAAATATCGGTGTATAAGATTTAAATACTAAAAGTGAATAAAAAAAGAAAAAAGTATGAAATAAAGAGCAATAATACATGAGATATTAAAAAAAATATATATAATATTATATATATACTACTCAAAGTATTTAAAATATATAAGAGTGATATTGATGTGTAAGTTATAGGCAATATTAATAACCATGAAAATTGAAAAAAAATATGAAATGAAGTAATTGAAAAGATGAGAAATAATGCCTTAGTTAATAAATAATAAGAGTAAAAATAAAATATTTATAATAAAATAATTTAATTTAATTAAATAAAAATTTTAAATTACCCAAAATATTTTTACCCTAAAAAGAAATTATACTGTAATAAATTGATATTATTCAATAGTATTTGAATTATATATAATATAAGTGAAAAGGAAAACAAAAGCATGAAAAATAGTATATGAAATATAAAGTCTTAACAAAATCTCAATTGATATATATTTAAATTGACATATAATACTTAAAATTTGATATCAAGGAAACATTGATAAAAATAAAAATAAATAAATTTAATTTTAATCATTGAATATTATTTAAAAATAATAAAATATATAATTAATTAATTTAATTAATAATTTCTATAATAAATTTAATTTATTTAAAATATTTTAAAAATCCAAATATAAAATAAATAATGTTGTGTATATACCACTAAGTGATATAAATATCCACGTTACAAGCAACAAATAAGAACATAAAAAATAAAAAAGAATTCGAAATCGAGCAAATTAAAAGGAGAGAAATAATACTTGAATTCCAAAATATTTATAATTAAAATTAAAATACATAATAAAGTAAATTAATTTAATTAAATAAAATTTTTAACTTATTTAAGATATTTTTATCATAAAAAGAGATTTTATTATGCTAAATTTATATTACTCAATAATGTTTGAATTCTAAATAATAGAAATAGAAATAAAAATAAAAAATATGTAAAATAATACATGAAGTACAAAACCTTGATAAAATTTCAATTAACATCTACTTAATTTAATTTATAGTACTTAGGAATTGATATAAAGAAAATATTGATAAAATTTAATAAATGAATTTAAATTCAATCATAAAATATTGTTTTTGAAAATATAACATACAATTAACTAATTCAATTAATAATTTTTATAATAAATTTTAATTTATTTAATATATTCATTAAAATTTAAATACAAAATATATAATGATATATATATAACTTAATGATATTGATATTTGAGTTATAAAAAACAAATATGGGCCAAAAAAAAGGAAAGCATAAAATTAAATAAATAAAAAAGGATAAATAATGCTTGAATTATAAAAATAAATAGAATTTTAGTAAAATAAATTAATTTAATTAAATAAAACTTTTAGATTATTTAAAATATTTTTATCTTAAAAAATTATACTATATTAACTTTACAATATTCAATAGTATTTAAGTTGTAAATAGTATAAATAAAAAATATAAAAATAAAAAGTTATTAATAAAGTACTTTTGGGAGGGAAAATTTTTTTTCATAACCTCACACGTCTCCACAACTGAAAAAATAAATAAAGCTTCTAAAAAATTCCTCTTTTCTTAAGCAGTATAGATAGATAGATAGAAGCATAGAAATATATATTTAAAATATTTTTATAATAAAAATAAATCATATCACATTGTATGTATATTACCTAGTGATATTAATATTTAAATTGTAAACAATAGGATTAAAAATAAAAAATATGTAATAGAATGAATAAAATAAATAAAAAATTAAAAATAAAATATTCAATTAACTATTCAATAAAAATTAATTTTTTAATTTATTTATTTATAGTAAAAATAAAATATATAAATAGATGAGCATGTACTAAGAGTTAAAATAGAGCCAATGAACTTCATAAAAGGTAGGAAAATGCAATAAAAAATAGTCATTGGAAGGGTATTGTTGAAAAGTGAATAAATGAAAATTTGGAGAGAAAAAATCTTTAAAATGTTGACATGTGTAAAGTTAAAAAACAACAACAACAACAACAATATCAACAACTTGCCCAAAACCCTTCAATTACTATACAACCCTAAAACACACCAGCCCTATGCAGGGCCCAATATTTAATAAAAAATAATAAAGTTGTTTAAAATATTAAATTAATTTACTTATATATTAGAATATATTATTTAATTTATAGAAAGAATAAAAATTAAAAAATATAAATTATGTATTTTTTATTATTTTAAATTTCATTGTACATAACTTATATAATCATAAAAAAAACAAAAGGATAGAATATTTATTTTTTTTTGGGTACAATGAAATGAGAAAAGAAAATAAGAATAGAACAAATATTTTTTATAACTATGTTTGATGTATGAAAATAATGTAGAATGGAATGGAGAATGAGTATTTAATAATAATAATAATATTTTTTATAAAAATATAATTTTAGTACTTAATAACTAACACCACTTATTTTTTAACTTAATATCAACTAAGTTCTTTGGTTGTAGTTGTAATATACCTTATTGTAAAATAAACAAATAATTATTAATATTACTCTATTTGTATATCAATGGAAAAAATTAGTGTAATTAGACCTAAGTTGCACTTACTATTTTATCTCTCATAAGGGGAAAAAAAAGGCTGCATGTACTTTTTTTTTAACTACACATTACATAATTCTTGAATTTTATTTAAAACATTTTAAGTTATTGGTTTATTCTATATATTCAAAATTTTATTATCTACCTTTATAACTTTATTTAAGTTATAAAATTAATTAAGATAAATTTTATACCACCATTTACTTATATAATATTACGTAATAAGAAAATTTTTAATTTTTTTACAAACCTTCAATTTCTACGTAATACAGATATAGATATAGACTAGATATTAGTAATACAAACAATGGAATCAGAAATTTTGGTTTGTGAAGTCAAATCGATTGTAAGTGATTAAAATTATTTTTGATTTATACTTATAAAAACTTATAATTATATAATATAATTATATTCTTATGATTTTGATTTAAGATATTTAATTTTTATAAAAAACTTAATATAAATATTATTAAACGTTAAATAAAATTATAAAAATTTTATAAGAAAAATTATAAAAGTTGCAACATGTGAATTATTCAAGCTATTACAAAAATGTTAATATAAAAATTTATAAAATTTGTACAAATATAATTAATTAATAAAGTTCATATGTTTGCATTTTACTTAAGCATGTATGAATATTTTGATATAAAAATTTTAAATGATAAAATTAAAATAGATAGTAAGTAAGTGACACTTTCATTACAATTATATTATATGTATAATACAAATAAAAATATGAAGTTAAACTTATAAAGGTTGTAACACATAGAGTTTTATAAAAAAAATGAAAATCTATAAAATGCAAAATGATAATTAATTTAATAAAACTCATATGTACATATACTTTTTACTCATGTATAAAAGCAAAAAAATTAATATATTTAGCAAGAAGAGAAAAAGGAAAAATGATGGATATACAAATTATTTACAACTTTTAATTATAAAACAATAATGATCTTACACTTTATATTTCTATCTATATATTTTTTATAAAATTTATTATTATTACATAGATATATAATTTTTTCATTATAATTGTATATATTTTAAAATTATAGGAAAGGTCAAAATGTATAATAGCGCATATATGAAGAAAAATACTGAACTTTAAGGGTCAAGACCACCCCTAATATCTTCCCTCCACTCTACAAGAAATTAAAGTCTTATTTTGTCAAGCATGCTACTAATGCATATCAATGCATTTTGCGTTCCTTTCTAGTTTCTATTACTTTGCTAGCCTCCAACTACTTGTTATTTAAGGATTATTAGTGAGCGAGAAATCTGATTTTTCAAACAGTATTTACTCACACCCTTTAATGTACTATAAATTGTGATTTTTATATTTAATAGTAACAATTATATTTAATTACTTTTTATCAAATATTTTATATAGCTTTCTCTGCATTTTATAATCTTATTTACTTACGGTATTGAAAAGTTTTGAACACCCCAGATAAACCGATTGTAATCCATCCTTGAGGAAAAGTGTTGATTGAGCTTCTTTTTTTTTAAACTAAAAATTAATAGGGTTAAAAAAAGTACAATAATAGGAAAATCAAGTATTTATCAAATGCAGCATTCAACAAATAAAATATTATTTGCAATTCTAGTATTTTATAATCATAAATATAGGGAATTGAATTTGGCCAAAAAATTTTACTCAACAATCGAAGTGTACAAGTATTTAAATTTTCTGGACCATAGTCCATAACAGGATTCCCCAACCATGGTCGATCAAATCCCCAAAGGCATGGCACGTGTGCCGCATGCTGACCACGTGTTCGATAAGGAAGAATCCGAACTCCTAATCCCAATTTTTTAACCAGACACGATGCATATTCTGGATAAATTAAAGTATATTAAGGCTCCGTCTATTTTTTAAAGATATTTTTAAAAAATTTTATATTTTATATAAATCAAAGAATATTATGTATCTTTATAATTTATGATTAAAAATAAATGATTCTTAAAATTATGATAATAAAGAAAAATAATTTTTTTTCTCGAAAAGAAAAAGTTATTTTTTACTAAATTTATTAAATTTAACATTGAAAATATTTTTTTTATTTAAAATTATATTTTTATAAAATATATTTTTTGTAGAAATAAACAGGAAGAGACTTAGGATAAAAATAAATTTATTAGATAGGTGTTCCACTCTTTTTAATCTTTATTCTGTATTTGTGACTATTCTGAAATGGGTCCGTTTCCCTTCAATTGTTGAAGAATTGAATCCGCATTCTAACGACATTAATTCCAGATATAACCCTTGCTTTTAAATGCTGAATATTCGCTCTTCTCTAAATGCCTTTGGTTGGGTGAGTTTTTTCCTATATTAAATTTTTATATATTAAATATATAATAATTTATATCAAATTTTATTTTTTAAATTAAATATTTAATTTAATGATTCACAATTCATTAATAAAGTGAATTCATCCCTCTAATCATTTTACTCAATGGTAGAATTCGCCCTCTGATTTGCAATATGTAGTACTTGATTAACTGCAGTGTTGCAATTAAAATTCTCATTCCATACTGCAATTTACGAAGATATCACCAATATTTATGAAAAATATCTTTCTTTACCTATATTTATAATTAAAAAAATAAAAATATTTTATCTATTGAATATCATATATGAATTCTTCTAAAATAAATTTAGATTGGTAATAATATTTTTATAGGACTTTTACTGACAGTCCAAAACGATAGGATTTACGGCCAAAAAAAAAAACGATAGGATTGAAAGAGTTATTCCTTTCTACCATTTTCTATACCAAACAAAAATTTACCTCTGAGATTATGTGATTGAAAATATTCGTTGCTTTTGGGTAGATTTTGTTTTCTTTATGTTTTTTATTAAAGTTTTTTATCTGCATATAAATAAAAAAATACTCAAAAATTGTTTTCAGTTGTATCGTGATGAATCATGATTCTACACTTGAGGTCAATAAAAATTGACATTGTCATTACCCAGTAAAATATTGACATTGTCAATTCAAAAGAGACAACATGTCAATCTTTACAGAAAAGATTCAAAGTTCCCAGTTTTTATGCATTGATTTTCCAATTTGAATCCTATCAATTTGCTTAAAATTTTGACAGGTCATCCCATAATGTCTTCGTAGAAGGAGTTCGCAATTTAATGCAAGATTCCACAATATATATAAATTCTAGAATAGCGTAATTTTCAGAACAGTCATTCAATTTTCTACGATGAGTTTGCATCACAAATTTTTTTATGATTGGTGGAAGGATCAAAATCCATTTTAGACAAATATATTCTTCAATGTGTGGTTTCTCAACCTGGCATCCTTACTCGGGAACATATTAAAAATCAATAGGAACCGTCACTTTTATTGACAGATATTAATTAAGGATGCAGATAGATTGAGTTAACTTAGATTTTATTTTAAATAAACTAGATTTTTTTAAATATTAGTTTCAAATTGGTTTGTTAGTTTAAATATGATTAAAATTTAGATTTGATTTGACTTATTAAATAAGTCTGATTTATTTTATTAATTTATTTAAAAATTTATTTATATAAATAAATTTTTAAATATATTAATAAAATAAATTATTTTGATAATTTAATTAGGCTTATATATATATATATATATATATATATATATATATATATATATATATATATATATATATATATATGAGTTAAATTATACTTTGATTCTCTATAATTTCAATTATTGTTCAAAATGGGTACCCGATGTTCGAAACTTTGGAATTGGATCTAATTGGTTGCTTCAAATCATAATTTTTGTGCAAAATTGCCACGCTAGCAAAATATGAACACTTTATTTCCACCACGGTGAAGCCTAAAATTCCAACCTTAGAAAGTAGCACTTGTCAATCGCTTTCTTAAAGCCCTCCTTCGTTACTTTCACGCTCAACCTCGCCCTTTCCCTCTCATCAAATTCCCGACACCCCCCCCCCCCCCCAAAAAAAAAAAAAAAGAAGAAGAAGAAGAAAATCGTCATTCTTCAATCTCTGTTTGAAGAGCCATTGCTCAGTTGTTCTTATTCATGCTTTGTGTTTCATTTTCATCATCCTAAATGATTGTCTTGCCAATGAAGTTAATTTTTATATTATGAACTTATTAATGAAGTTAATTTTCATATTATGAACTTATTAATTTAATAATAAAATAAAATATAAAAAATTAGATTCAATATAACAGTGATTTTATAATTTGGCTTTAATAGTAGTAGTAATCTAATCTAATAACATAGTAATGGTGACATAATAATGAGTGATTTTCAATGATGGATTGACTAATTAATATTACAATATAAAGAAGAATAATTACTTTGAAATCCTAAAATTGATTCTAATCCTTTTGCTTCAGTATCAAAAACTCTTGCCAAAATTCAAATACTCATTTAGGGTTGATAAAAGTAGTGAAACCTTATTAAAATTCATTATCAAAATTAATCTGAGTAGCTCATTCTCTATAGGTTATTCATATCTATCATTTATAACAAATGGATTCATTAGGTAATTACCATTTATTTTTATCCATGCATAATGTTATTTTTTATATAATTCAATTGAGATTATTATTTTATAAAATTTTTATTTTAGTAATTGGTATTAGAGTCAACGAATCATATAGATTGTATATATTATTACATGGATTCGAGAATCAAATTTTATCTTTTGAATAATATCATATTTTCTAATGAATTATCTTGAATAAAAATTATTATGAATTTTAAAATTATTTCATAACATTCATACTATTTATTCTGTGCTTATATGTATATTATTTTTATTCTTTATGAATGTCATACAAATTATATATATATATTACTCATCCATGTTTAACTTTTATATGTTTGTTTTGGATGAATTTGTTTAGGTATGAAATATTGCAATTTATACTTAAATACATATTTTATTTGCAAATCATGATGCAATATATATATTATTTGATTGAAGTTATGAAAATTTAGGATTCATCATTGTTTTGATCATGAATGTTAAAAAAAATTTCAATTTTTTTTTAGAAATTTGGCTTCATAAAACCAAACTCAAAAATGCATAATACCAATTTTCTAGAAATTTTTTCCTATTAATGCACTCTGAAACCATGTATGCATGTATATATTTTTGTCCAATATATAATAGTATATATGTACAAATTATGGAACAACAATGTATGAAAATAATTTTGTCCAATATATTTTTATTTTGGAAAATTTACAATAATTTCAAAATTATAAGTTCAATATCTTTAATTATTCCTTCTAAATAATTTTGTTTTAATGATTTTCATTATTGAGAAAATGTATTTTTGCATTTAAAAGTATTAAGGGTGTAATTTTTAACATTGAAAGTTAAGAAAAAGCCAGAACTATTTTTTCAAAAAATTAAACTCAATTAAATTGAAATTAAACTAAAGTTTTTCTATAAAATTTTTGCATTAAATGCATTAAAATAGGATTATGTGTAAAAATTGTATTAAAAAATGTATAAAAATTAGGTTTTTTACAATCAGGTTGGTCTCTAACTAGGTCGGGCAACTTGGTTTTAAACCCAACTAGGTGAAGAAGATAATAAACATCTTGTGTTTAGCAATGCCCATACATGGCATTAGCACATGCATGCCATTCGCCGCTATACTGATATTGTTCGAAAGTGGTGAAAGTTCTTACAGGCTTTATTTTTCGAGTTAGATTTTTTAGACATTTTTTTCACTTTTCTAGAATTAAAGATATTTTAATTATTTTTTTCTTATTTAATTTGAATGAACAATTAATTTTATTTTAAGTTCAAAATTTTACAATAATATTTTTATATTTTAGGCTTTCACATATATTTTTTGTGAAATTTTTTGGCATTGTTTGATTTATTAACTATTTTTCTATGTATACGTGCATATAGGAAAATAAATTTTAGAAAATTATTTAGGCTTATATTATACCACAAAATTTTATATAATTATGAGCTTACTTATTATGGGTCCAATTACATAATTTTTTATTTTAATAAAATAATAGCTAGATTAAGGAGAGTATCATATTAATAATATTCTAATATCTTATCAATATAATATTATTAGTATGATTTATTAGTAATAACATAAGTATAAGAATAAGTATTGTGTTTCTAAAATTTTTCATCTCTTTATTAATAGTGAAATTTTAGAAATATGATATTTAGTCTTTGAATTATATTATAGGGCCTTTAATGCCTTATTGATATTGGGTGTTGTAGTATAATACTAAGTTCAATTGTATAGTTTATTAAAAAAAATTATAGCATGATTAAGGTTAAACATGTATTAGTATTTTAATTTTATTTCTTCAACTCCTTTACCTATATAATTAAATATGATTAAGACATTTAATGAAACGAATCAAGAGGACTGGGTTAAATTATTGAAGCTATGTCTCATAGTCTTTAATGCTGATATGGCAATTAAAAAATAAAACTTTAGATTAATACTAGATTTATAGAGTTTATAAATAAACTATTATCAAAAGTGGGCTTACTTTAATAAAGTATGTTTGATGATAATGAAGTACATAATAGATAAGATAATAAAAGAAAGCATTCTTGAAATGACAAATGCAAAAGAATTCTTAAATTTTATAGTAAAAAAGTATAAGAAGTTCGATAAAGTTGAGAAAGGATGATATCTTTTATTGCTTAAAAAATTAGTGTACGATTGTATTAGCGGGGTAAGAGAGTGCATTCTAAGACTAGTTAACTATTGCAATAAGCTAAAAACCATACACGTTGATCTAGGAGCAAGTTATTTAACTTGATAAGTATTAGAGTCTCTTTCATCCCAATTTGACATTCTAAAAATGTCTTATAATTTTAAAAAATTAGAATGGACTATTAACGAGCTCATTTCAATTGTTACATAAGCCGAGAAAGACATGAACAAGGGTAAAGCTCAAGTAGTTAATCATACCTCACATGACACAAATTCAAATTATAATGGGAGATCTAATTAGAAAGATGACAAATATTGTTATAACCATGGAAGGAAAAAAAATGAGAAAAGTAAATCTAGTGGACAACAGTGCTATAAATCTAATAAGGCTTAATTCAAGAGTAATTGCAATTTTTGTAAAAAATATAGGTATAAGAAAATGGATTGATTTAAATATAAGAAATGAATTGAGAAAAAAAAAAGGTACCCATCTAACTTTAATCTATTTTAAGTTAAACATTGTTAATGTGTCATCAAACTTTTAGTGGTTAAATATTGGTGTGACTATTTATTTGACTAATTATTTTTAAGCATTAACAAATTTGAGGAAGTCAAGTGAAAGAGAGCTAATTGTGAGACTTGGAAACGAAGATAGAGTTGAAGTGGAGCACATAGGATTAGTGAAGTTGAAGTTGAAGCTGAAAACTAGACATGAATTTTTATTAAATAATATAGCTTATGTACCTTCTATGAGAAGGAATTTAATTTCAATTGTTGCTTTGAATTTTGTTAGATAGTCTTGTTATTTTGAAAATGAAAAAATTGAATTATTTTATAGATCCACTATTATAGGTACTTGTTTTGTGTGTGATAATTTATATGGAATTGATTTAGATCTTAATTTTATGAACTCAATAAATTCCATTGTTGGTAAGAAAAGATGTTAAAATGATAAAAGATCCTTAATATTATGACATATACATTTAGGACACATTTATAAAGAAAGAATTCAAAGACTTGTAAAGGGAGAAATACTTCGTAATTTGGACTTCTTATATTTTGGAACCTATGTGCACTATATTAGGGGAAACTTACAACTAAAGTTAGAAAAGGTAGGAGTAATAAAAAGGAGAATATTCTAGAATTGATCCACACTGATATTAGTGAGCTTATAACACCTACTGTTATGAGAAACTACAAATATTTCATCACATTCATCAATGATTACTAGATATTTAATTAGGTAAAGCTACTTGATAAGAAATTAGAATCACTAAAAGCCTTCAAGTCATTCAAGGTGGAAATTAAATTGAGGCTAAGGACATAGATAAAATGTGTTAATTTTAATAGAAGTGGTGAGTATTATGGCAGGTATGATGAAATAGGAAGAAACTTTGGTTCTTTTACAAGATATCTGCAAGATTGTTGAATTCAAGTAAGTTATACCTGTTAGGATTCAGATCAACATACGTAACGAAATTTTAAAATTTTGATCCAAAACCTTCCTAAGATCCATGCAAAAGTCATAAACCAGTATTAGGATTTTACCTTATTTGTACTTATGTTCTTTCTAAACAAATCCTTGAGAGATGAAGATGAATTAAATGCCGATCGGAAGGTACAGTGTCTCTACAATATCCACATAGAGTGAATAATTATTTCTTCCCTTCACGAAATTGCTAGGATTTATTTCTCCCACTAGGATTAGGTTTGGACATTTTCTAGAGTGATTTAGGGTTTGATTGAAGTCAATGTGTGTTATGTAATGTGTTGCCTTCAAGTTCTTTTATAGAACTAAGGCATATCACAGTCCTAGTCCCACTAGGATAATACTTCAAAAATTCTAATCACACTAAATAACTATCACTTTATCTTTATTCTTATCCTAGAGAGAATGAGAAGAGATAAGATTTATTTATTAATTATTTAATATTAGATAATAATATTATTATCTCATAATATAATTATCTAACATCTAATAACGTAATTATCTTATTTACTTTAATATTAAATAATATTACATAATATAATATATATATATATATATATTACGTGAATAAATATATATTATCTTAATAATATATATATACATGAAAATAAGTCTAATTAATTAAATTTTAGTTTAACTAAAATTTAATTAATTATTATCTCATTTTTACTCCTTTGTGTGATCCTATAGGTTCTTACTACGTTAATAATGACTCATTTTAGGCCATAAACAGTGATGAATGTCTATGATTCGACATCTACCTAATATATGATCAATATTTTGTATCATAATCTTTTTTGTAATAATATTCAAATCGAACTAGAGGTATGGAATGTGTCATCCTCTTTAATGTTCAATTTATATTTCTTAATACTGAGTAAACTTAAAACAAATGATCAATATCACATATTGATCCAATTGAGCATGACCATGCATTTCTAAGTATCATTCAATCAAGGGGCCCAAAAATATTTTTCTTTTATATAAGAGTAACAAAATTCCATCTACATCACTTACTTCCTTCTACATGATTTGTGACACACTCAATCAATGTCCTACTCATCATCTCGATTAAAGGTGACATAGGATGACATTAAAGTGAGTAACTCCTCATGTAGGGAATCGTAGTGACTTTAGGTCAAAGGACTATATGCATTTGTGGTCATATGAAAATAACTAACGACATGTCTATCCATGCAGTATTCTCACAATGGGTCAGTCCAGTACATTATTCACTAATAATGTACTCATGTATTAACTTGATATCACATATCTATAATTTATAATCATCAGTCACTATACATATTAATCTCGATGTATTATTACTATCCTTTTTGTAATAATACTTAATTAGGTGCATTTTAAGAATAGCAAAGTTATTCTAAGGATAATTATTATATTTAAGTTATAATTTGCATAAAATAAAATATAATATAATAATTATATTGTCAGAATAAAACGTAATACATTATGTAATATTGCAATCATCTCTATGATTGGCTCCTAGGACACACACTAACAATACCATGCCTGGAATACTAGAGTAAAATAGAATTGTAAAAAGTAGAAATTAAACTTTTATGGACATAGTGAGATGCATGCTGGCCTATATTTTGCTACTAGAATTCTTATAGGGTGATGTGTTAAAAATAATAGCATACATTCTAAATCAGGTTCCTAATAAATTAGTGCCTAAAACCCGTAATGAATTATTATTCTACGGTAAGAAGCCTATCTTAAGGCATTTTCAAATTTAGAGTTGTAAAGTTAAAGTAAAATCGTGCATTCCATCCACAAGGAACCTTGATTTGAATGCCATTAGTAGATATTTCATTAGGTATTGTAATAGCTCAAAAGGAAGTAAATGTTATAACCCAACTTATAAAACTAGAGTAATTAAATCTGATTAAGTTATTTTCTTTGTAGATGGATTAAATAGTAGGAGCCAAATACCACATGTCATAGATTCCATAAAAGATAGAACAATTCTTTTGCTAGCATCAATATTGGGAAAGTTATCTTTTGTTACTTTACCAGTTGATCTAGTATAGCTATTGGTAGAAGATATTGAATCAAATAAAATAAATGAAAAAATTTCATTAAGGAGATATCTTACATATTTGTAGAAGCATGAATATGATATTAATGATGATATTGAACCTACAAACTTTTCTTAAGCCATATCCAGTTCAAACTATTTTAATTGGATAAATGTTATGAAAGATGAGTAGACTTTAATGCACAAGAATCAAGTATAGGATTTAGTAGAGTATCCTATAGGTTATAAGTTAGTTAGATGCAAATGAGTCTTTAAGACCAAAAGGGATGCTTGAGGTGAAGTTAAAAGGTACGAGACCAAATTGATAGCTAAAGGCTACACCTAGAAGGAACGTTTGGACTACAAGGGATCTATTTCACTAATTTCAACTAAAGACTTATTTTGAGTTGTCATGACTCTGGTGGCTCATTTTAATTTAAAGTTATATTAGATGAATGTAAAGATAGTCTTCTTAAATGGTGATTTATTAGAGATTATTTATATAAACTAGTTAGATAGTTTCCAAGATAAGGAAAAAGAATACCTTATGTGTTAGCTTAAAAAACCTATATATAGCTCAAAGCTTCTAAATAATAGTACCTCATATTTGATAAGATAGTAACTTCTTTTAAATTTAAGAAGAATATAGTAGATTAGTATATTTATATGTTAATGAGTGTAAGTAGTTTTGTTATTTTGCTATTATATGTGGATGCCATTCTCTTTACAAGCAATGACGTGAACTTGTTTACTGAGATAAAACAAATATTGTTAAAATATTTTGATATAAATCATCTTAAAAATTACGTCTTATATTTTGGGGATAGAGATCCGTTATGACAGATTCCACAGTTTGCTAATTTGTCTCAATAGACATACATTAAAAAAGTATTGAAGAGATTTAACATGCTAACATACTCTCAAGTTTCCATACCCATTTCAAAAAAGAAAATTTTCTTTGAGTCCTAGTGTCCTTAGAATGATGTTGAAGTAGAAAGAATAAAAAATGTTTCATATATATCAATTGTCAGTAGCCTGATATATGCTCAGATATGAATATGTCTTGACATAACTTATGCTATTGGTATACTAAGAAGAAATTTGAGTAATTTTTGTCAAAGATATTAAACTTTTGCAAAAAAGAGTCATAAGATACCTACATGATATAAAAGATTACATGTTGACGTACAAGAGATTAGGAAATCTCATAATTACAGGCTATTCAAATTTATATTTTGCTAGTTATTTAAATTATTTCAATTTAGACTAATGAGTGTAAAAATGCCATAATTTTCTTTTACATCTTATTAAAGTGGCCACCATTATTAACTTATATGATCTAAGTGAGAGATTGTTAGATTTTTTTATTATGAACCTATTAATTCAATAATAAAATAAGATATAAAAGATTTAGCCTAATATTGAAGTAATGATATAGTTTGAATCTAATGATAATCTAACCCAATAGCATAGTAATATGTGGTTTTCAATGATAGGTTAATCTATTAATATTACAATATAAATAAGAGTCACTATTCCTAAACCTTAAGATTAATTTTAATCATTCTTTATTAGTGTCAGAAAGTCTTTCCAAAATTTAGATACTTATCTAGAATTGATAGGAGTAGCGAACCCATATTAAAGTTTGTGATTGAAATTGATTACGAGTAGCTTATACCCTATAAGTTATTCATATCCATCATTTATAGCAAATTGATTCATTAGTAATTATCATTTATTTTTATCCACATATAATATTATCTTTTTATATGATTCAATTAAGATTATCGTTTTATAAAACTTTCATTTTAGCAAATGACACATTCCCTTTCCCGAATTCAATTCAACAATACATAAAACCTTCTTCAAGCAACTTCCACTCATTTCGTTGCTTATTTCTACAACCACTATCGTGCCAATTGTCACGAGTCCTACTAAGAAATCTATTTGCAACTTGATAGCGATTACACTATTTCTTTCAAGCTTAGCTTTAATCATCCTTAACCTATAACTATGTACATGGACACCAATAACAACTTTGTTTAGTTCCCATGTTCCTTTTTTGAAATACATACTTTATGAAGGAAAACTAGACCCTTTAATCAACACAAAACTGTCCAATATCTTAAAAAATGTATCATTTCATGCAAATCTCGTGCATGCTTTGCCACTCGCACCTTTTTGTCTTCTTTCGACTCTTGCATAGTGGCTTATTGTCTATTGGAATTTATAGAAAACTCAAATCACTCTTCTTTCTCATGCCTGCCATCTTATTACACTTATGGAGATGGAAGCTTAATTGCTTGTCCTCACAGAGATAACTTTTTTATCCCAATGTTATCTCTATTGGCTCTTAAAAATTTTAACTATAGGTGCACTTGCACCATCTTTGCCAAACCCACCAGAGTCATTGGCTTTGGTTAAGGTTTGCTATCCTTTCCCACTTAACTAGCTAGCCTTTCTCATGAATAAGGTAACCAATTTTCCTATTGCTTAATTTTTTACTTATTTGATGAAGAAGGAGTTGGATGATAAAAAAAATAGCAAATTAGGTCATTTGGATTTCATGTGCCATGCACATGTAGCACCTAAAGCCATTTTTCAAGGTGGAATTTTAGGCTTCACCATGGTGGAAATAAGGTGTCCATGTCAATAGGTCATTAGCCAATGTGGTGATTTTGGATGAAAATCATGACAAGAAGAATCGATTAGAAATTATTCTAAATTATAGGATTCAATTGCAAAGTTTAGAACCATTAGTAATCATTTTGAAAAAAATTGAAATTATAGGGATCTAGAGTATAATTTAACCTTTATATATTTATATATTATATTATATTATATAATTTATAAATATTTTAATAATTAAACAAATTCATCTAATAAATTTATGAGTTAAACTTAAAAAGATAAATTTAATTTATTTATTTAAATAAATTTATTTATTAATCTTAATCTAATTTGTTTAAATAAATTAAGTTAGATCAAATCATAAATATACTAAATCGTCAACTTCTAGTAGATCGTCTCACCAACTTATACTCGTATTATTAACTAGGAAAACAATTGCTAAAATAATATCATCAATATTATTAGTGAAAAAGAAAAATACACTTTATCTTTGTGTAGCTGCCTACACATAGTTCAAGTGTGAAACGGAAGTCTTAGGTGACTTGTACTATTAATTCTTTCCTTTTTCCTATTTGTTTTCTTTCTGAAATAAATATAACAAAATTCGGTACATAGTTATCATGCATTTTTGTTTCTTTTACAAAATTGAAATAAAGATCTTAAAAATCTGACTAGTGTCATTCTTTCTCTTTCCCGTTTTCAGATTAATCATAACACTTAAATCTCTCATTGTTTAAATTTCACTCAATTTCCCGTCCAAAATCAAGCCCAACACATCAGTCTCTCATTTTTTTTTTTAATTTTCATTTATATTGATTTCAATGTAATCAAGCATTTGTTGGACACAAAGATTTAGAAGACAAATTGATCAAGAAGGAGAGAATGCTGTCTTTTGCCAAAACTAATCAAGCATTTGGTCAATGCAGAGATTTGGAAGACGAATTTATCAAGAGGTAGAGGATGCTATTTTTAGTGTAAACTAATCACTAAACCAATGAAACTTAAAACTAATTTAGCCTAAGCCGTAAAAACCAAAAAATGAAAAATCACCTTTTGTAGCTTTTGTGAGCAAAAGGCTTTCACAATTCCACAAAAATTTTCATCACAGGTGATCGATTTTGCTCTTCTTTCCTGTATTGTACTGATGTGAAAGGGGTATTTAATTTAGGTTTACATTTTACACAAAAAAAAAAAAAGTTGAGAACCGATGGAATAAAATTAGAACAGATTAAAGTGAAATTAAGCTAAAATTAATAAGAAAGCACATGGTTTTTACAGAATAATTCTTGTTAAATTTAAACATAAATTTAATATAGGTGCTCAAAACATTAACAACACACATTACAAATTGCAACTTTCTGATGCTTTAAATTATGTGTAAATAAATCCATGTCATCTACGTCTAAAAATGTATTTTTCTCTATTAATTTCGATTCAATTAAATCTTTGTCATTTTATTATCAGGCAAAGTTTAGTTCAAACTTAATCGCCTTCATTTCTTTTATATGGCTTTGTCATAAATCTGCCCCGTTGGAAGGAATAACAGATATGCAGAAAACAAAATGAATAATTTCATTGATAGAAGCTGATCATAATGGATACATTAAATTGTATTTTGCCTATCAAATTGGAAACCCATTTTAATTATGTATCCATAAATGTGATGGGTTCACGTTTCGAATTCAAAATTCTGAGTTAGTAGCCATTCGGATTCATTCATACTTCAGTTTTAGAGAGTTGCTGGAAGGAGTTCTTTCTTGCAGTTGCCAATACGGTTTTGTCAGCCACTATGAAATATGCTGCCCCTGCGGCTGCATCACGCAATCAAAATAATATAATCAGATGACAAAAGGCTAACAATGGTAATTCACAGGGTGGGACTGTGTTTGTCTTTATTTAGTGTTGCTGTGGAAAATACCCTCTCTTTACAAAAATAAACATAAGATAATTATATCAACCCCAATAACGTAATAGAGCATACCGATAATATAACAGTTTAATGCAAAAAACGTCAAACTCCAGGCTAAAAAATTTCTACCAATTCTTCAAAATTATAAGATAACATATTTGAAAGCTCTCCATTATAATTTTTATGGATACTTATATATCATTTCTTTCTTACCTCAAAATATTAGTTAATACAAATATTTATAATTTATAAATATTATTTGATAAAAAATTTTAATTTTATTTTAACACAAAAATATCATTCGAACAGAAATATAATTTATAATAAAAAATAATTATAAATTAATAATAATTAAAATTCGAGCGGAACACAAAATAGTTAGGAAAGCATATTAAATAGGAAGTGAATTATGATTATTAGATTTAAAATTAAAGTTAAAATTAAAATATGAAATAATTTAATTTTTTAAGAAATTATTTAATTTTAAATGACATTTTAACTTTAATTATTAATAAAAAATAATGATTATAATTTATTTTTCTCGTCTCCCGTATTAAAACACTTGTATCCCGATATTTAGTTACCTGTGGAAATCAAGAGAGCTCGAGCAGTGGGGTTGAGATGGGCTCTGGCCCATGGCAGCATCCGAACGCTAGCCAGCTGCATCCCAAATAAAACCATTCATATACAGTATGAATCGCTCGCTATTCATTAATTAATTAGCGGAAAGATTATATACTTACAGTTGGAATGGCAGTGGCGATACTCGCTGCCACAGCTGCCTTAGCCCCTGCTATCACTCCCTCTGTTCACCCCACATGAAAAACAAAATCAAATTATTTTCAGATTTTTCTTTTTTAAATTCCAAGTATATATGGCTCAAAAAACAATGAAGACAATGGAGGGAGGGAGAGAGAGAGAGAGAGAGAGAGAGAGATGGGAAATGATAAAAGATAAAAAGTACCATGAGAGTAGTGCTTGGCCATGGCCAACCTTTGGTCAATTGAAGCCAAGCTAGTCATCTCAAGAGAATTGGCAGCAACAAAGTTCTTTGCCATCTTAATTGAATGAGCTTTGGATGAAGTGACTCCAAGATTTGCTGCTCTATATATACGATGCAAGGAGGACTGGCCAACCCATCTAAGTTTCCTATTTTAAGGTGGGGAGCAGGTGGTGTTGATGGTTTTTGTCTGAATTCCACCGTCTCAGACATTGTTTTTCATTTGGTTGCTGTTACGGTCGCCTGATGTTTTTCTTCGCTTCTTAATCTATTCTTCACTTTATATGCTTCAACTTGGTAAAGTATGGGCATCATGGTAATTTTGGCGGTCAGGCATGGGAATCCTGCAATAGTAGTGCAGAAGACAACGGGCACAGAAATGTACCTGCGTTACACGCTTCAACGCCTTTCAGATCCGGCTAAGGCTCCACATGCTTATGGAAAGATATTTTTTAAGTGTTTGTTACGGTATCTTTAATGTTTTGGAATTTGAGATAGCATAATAAATTTAAAAGTTACTAAATAAAAACTATTTAATTATGATTATTATTTTTATTGAATATAATTAAATAATTTTAATTTGATCATTTTTAAAATTGATATTATTTTGAATTTTAAAATTTTTGTCATAATATAGAATTCACTTTTTTTTTATAAAAAAGTTCATTTTCTTTTATATAAATGAAGGAATATCATGTATTTTTATATTTTATAAATAAAAAAATAGCTAGGGTCGTTGTAGTGAAAATATAAAATTCTTTTTTATCAAATTCATTACATTTGATAATAAACTAAAATAAATATAGCTTAAAATTATAGCTTTAAACACAATTCATTTTTATAGGAAATTAGTTACCTCCTATTCTTTTTAATATTTTAAATTTTTTAAATAAATAGAAAAATAGAAATAGATCCAATAAATACATAATTTTTATATTTATTGAACCTACGCACTTGTAATTTTTAAATGCATATTTATTTTTCATAAAATATTTAAAAATATATAAAATTAGTTATACAAATTAATTAGTTAACCAAATAGAGTTTTATATAACTGAGAAATGACTATCACATTAACTAGAATTTAAGGAATGTCATGTAATACTTTTCTCATGCTTGGGTTTGTAATTTGAAAGAAACCCCATAAAATTTGGGTTTCTTTTTATTATTAGCTTTTTTTCCCCTACAACTTTTTAATTCATTTTATTTTTCAATTTTAGGGATATGCTATATTCACTTTTTTGATATTTAATGTAATTATATTTATATTTTTTATTTTCAAAAATATACATTAATAGTAAAATTAATAATTTTGTCTTTGAAGGAACTAATAAAATAATTTCTGGATTATACAAAATTATAATTTCATCCCTTAATAATAATTCATACACATAATTTTATTCCTATATACAAATAATTTTATTCTTAAATATATAATACAACTTAAAAATAAAATTATATGTATAAATTATTATTAAGAACAAAATCATAATTTTATATAATTTAAAAATTATTTTATTAATATTCTATTATTTTAGGAATAAAATTATTAATTTTACTTACGTTCATTTTCCCATTTGGCTTTTGGAAAAAAATGAGCAAATGAGAATATATATATATATATATATATATATATATATATATATATATATATATATATATAAGTGTGATTTTTTTAATTTTTAAACTCTTAAAACCTAAAATAGAGGAATTCCAGCTGAAATTTGCTAAATTTTGAAATTCACAAATACACGTTTTATATTCTTTTTGTTGGCTAAGGATTTAGAAGCCAACGGTTTGGTTTAGAGTATGTCGCTTAAAACCATGGACGAGTGTCACTGACTCAGTGCTTCTTTGGCGCTCCTCAAATACTACTAAGAGAAAAAGGAACTTTAAAAAGTAAAACGTGGAATGCCGTTCTCAAGGAAAATTTCCCTGCAAGATTCCATAAACAGAAGATAGGTAAGGACTTTGACATGTCAGTTAGCAGATCTTCAATAACGTGAATCTTTATGTAAAAGTAAAGCCCACCCACAGATAGAGCCCTTTAATTTTGAGATCCTTAAGTTTATGACAAAAATTAAATAAGGCTCCGTTTCAGCATTTTCGATTAAATAGTTATTTGATCAAAAATATTTTAAAATAATTATTTGATTTAAACAATTATTTTTCAGTGAAATCAACTAAACGTCGAAGAAATCGGTTCTGGTCAAACGGGCCAAGATCTTTTAGAGAAGATTAAAATAAAGTTTTCCAGTTTTCGATGTGCATCGGATCTGGACCATTTGAGGGCGTTGTTATTTGTTCTTTATTAATATTGCAAAAATTGCTATATGGGCACAAACTCAATATCTACGCCTACAACACGTGTGATTTGCAGAAATGAAATAGAAATTGAAATTGAAATTGAGAATGAAATAAAATAGAATAATTATTTTATAATCATATTTGATACGGTAAAAAATAAGATGAGATTTTTATATTTGGTACGATCAAAATTTTAATAAAAATAGAATAGAAAAATATAATCAAAGATAATAATATTTTATTATAAAAATATTAAATATTTTATTCAATAATTTAATATCATTAAAATATACAATATAATTAAAAAATATCATAATTTAAATTTTATCATCAAAATTATGATAAGTAAAAAAAGTTTATAATAAAAGTATAAAATTTCTAATTTACTAAAATTTTTATATTAAATATTTTTTAAAGAATACAAATATGTCTTATTTTAAATTCTATTGTTAAAATATTTTAATAGATAAATATTTTAAAATTAATTTTTTATTATATATTAACAAAGAATAATGTTAAAATATATAAAAAAAGAAATATGTGTGTAAATATATCAATGAATGAAAAAATGATACTTCCTCCGTTTCTATTTATCTGTCGTCATTAATCGATTTCACACATATTAAGAAAATAGTTGAATTTTTTTATTTTTAATGAACTTTACAAGATTACTCTTTACACACAAAATTCAAGATAGTTGAAGATAGAGAGAAAAATATAAAGAAATAAATATAAGTTAACTAATAGTGTAGAATAACAAAGCATTTATTAATGAAAGAGAAGGATAAATTTAGAAAAAAAAATATTTAATACTTCATTGAAATTCTAAAGCGATAGATAAAAAAGAACAAAAAAAATTTTAAAAATGCGACAGATAAAAAGAAACGAAGGGAGTACATTTTAACACTTTTGTTAGAAAATGGATATTACATCATTTGATGGAATGGTCAAACCTTAAGACCTAAGTCTTCCCATTTCATAGTGCATATCAAATAAATTTTTTCATTATTCCCATTCCTATTCCATTTTATTTAACCAATCATACTCTTATTGTTTCCCCCCTAAATTTGACAATACACACAAATGCAATCCCTTTGAAGTGTAAAATATACTTTAAATAATAAAGTGAGTTCTTATAAATATTGATGAAAAATTAAAATTTTAAAACTAAATAAATAGTAATTAATTAAGTGGATACAATATTTAGTCTTTTATTTATGAAAAGAGTGACTAATATATTTCTCAAATTTCATAATTAAGCACTATTGTTTCTTTTTTCTTTTTACTTTTGTTATAATTATTTATTCTTTCATTCATTTAAAGTAAATAAAAAATATTACAGTTGATTATTAAATTTTACTTTAATAATATTAAATACAAGTTTGATTTTTTATTATAATCTTTCTTTTCATTATTTATTTTAGTTTTATACGTGAAGAGAGGAAATAATCATTATAAAAATAAAAATGAGAGACTAATAATACTAATTAGGAAATTTGAGGATTTAATAGTTACTACTTCTATAAATAAGAGATTAAATATTATATTTACTTTAACTAATTAAAAAGGTAATTTTTAAATTTATAATTATTCACTTCTTCAATTTTCTCATATAAAATTATAATATTTTATTTTATTCATATATACTTTAAAAGAATGACTCCACACAAAAGCATTTCGGGGGTTTTTGTTTTAATGCTTGGAGGAAATTTTATGCTTCTATTTCAGAAATTTATAAGCATATAATATTTTCATGTTAATATTATGAAATAAGAATTTACATGGTATAGAATCCCTCGTATTAATTGTTCAAGTATACATCAAAATGATTGATATATTGGTATGAGGTTATCAGGTTATTGATTTTTTTTTTAATGTTTAAAATCATCATTCACTTAATACACGTATAAAATTTTGAGTATAAATTTCAAACATAACAGAAACTAATTTATAAAATAATATCTGACACTATTGTACCACTAAAATTTTGGCATATCAAATTATTAGTTAATTCAGGAAGATAGATACCTTAGTATAAGAAGCGAAAGATGAGGAACAAATTATTACTTTACGTTTAGTTAATAGTTGGATTAAATGAATTAGAAATGAAAAAGAAAATATCTAAAAAATTTTTGTTTTGTATGCATCATAGAATGAGATTAATGTTCATTCTTAGGGAATAACCCTAACATCAAATGATGAAAATCTTATTTTATAATAAAAGTAATGAAATCACCTTTTTACTTTATTATTTCTCATATTTTTTATATATTTGAATATTATCTTTGATTAATAAAAATAAAATAACATTGACTTTGAATATTATTCTACAAAATATTTTTATACTAAAATTTAAAATAGAATATTTTTGTATCCTTTACAAAAAATTATCTAATATAAAAAATTTAGTATCTGCTTTTATTATAGAAATTTTTTTGTTAATTATAATTTTATGATAAAATTTACATTGTAGTAATTTTTATTATTAATTATATTATATATTTTAATAATAGTAAATTATTTGATAAAATTCTTATTATTTTTATAATAACAATACCATTGCCCTGCACTTTCTCCATTCCATTATTATATTATATTGATGTGCTTAATATACAAATAAAATGGATGGTTATTATGTTCTTTATTATATTAAATACAATTATGTAATACTTATTACATTTCATTCAATTATATCAAATATAACATTAAATTAATTGTAGGTTACTGATAAAGAGATTTGGGTAATATAGTCATATATTCCAACTTTTTTGCTGTTATTGTAAAAAATAAATAAATAAATAAAGAGACGGAGGATTTATAAAATTTTTAGTATATATTTAAGTGAGAGATGAAATGAGATGATAAACTTCGAACAGTGAGGCTAGCCCAGAAGGAGAATACTCCAATCCTGGAATTTGACGTCTAATATGTAACATATATAAGAGCTGTATGCTTTCTGCTTAAACATTTTAGGCTTTCAAGCAAATGAAACGATTCTCCCACTCCATTTTCTGCTTAAATACATTTTCACGTTTAAAATATCAATTAAGATGATTTAATTATGAATGTGACTAGTTTTAATTTAATTATAAAAATGACTAGTTTTAAGAGATAAAACGTGTGATATTTTAATCAGGGAGTAATGCATTCATAAAATGTATGATCTCATTCATGAAAGTCGATAGTTGTTGGTACATGAAAGCTCTCTATCTTGCTATGAAGAAGATGAAGACCCATTTTCATTATTTATAGAGATGTGATGGGTTCACATTTCGATTGCTAATATATATATTCAGTACAACTAGATTCAAAATTCATTCTTCAGCCTTAGAGAGTCGCTGGAAGGAGTTCCTTCTCGCAGTTGCCAGCACAGTTTTGTCAGCTACTATGAAATATGCTGCTCCTGCCGCTGCAACAACAAATCATTACATTAGTGAGAGAGAAGAGAAGATTAGCCAGTAATTAATATAATAATTAGTAACAGCAATAAATTTAATTTAATAAATATAAAAAATTTAAAATTTAATTTCATACTTCAATTTTTTATGTGTATATTATTTCTGAATTCGTAATTACCTGTAGAAATTATGAGAGCCTGAGCAGTAGGGTTGAGATTGGCCCTTGCCCAAGGCAGCATCCGCACACTCGCCAGCTGCATGCATGACAAAGCAAATTATTTTTTAAGAAGCAAAGAAAGAAAATATAAATCATAATTTATAATTACATACAGTTGGTATGGCAGTGGCAACAGTTGCAGCCACAGCTGCCTTAGCTCCTGCTATCACTCCCTCTGTTTACATGAAGAAATAGCAGATCATTAGTTTACAGGTTGTGGGGAAATTTTCAGAATTTCTTCTTCGAACTGATTAACAAATAAGGTGAGAAAAGGTAGAAGGAAGCAGAAATGAATAGGAAAAAGTAAGAGATAAAATGTACATACGATGAGAATAGCGCTTGGCCATGGCAAGCCTGTGATCAAGCGAAGCCAAGCTGGTCATCTGATCAGCACCAACATTCTTTGCCATCTTGATGGTTTGAGCAAGCAATATGTTTTAATGGACAGACACGCTTGAATATTTGATGCTTTGAGCAAAGAATTGCGCTGGATGAAGTGGGATGTTAAGAGTTGGTGCCCCATTTATAATGGCCAGGGTAGTTGGTGTCAAATCTTAGTCCCGAAACAGAAATTAGTTTATCATTTTTTCGAGGATAGTTGATGGTTTCATGTGAATTCCACTGTCTCTCTCGGACATTTGTTTTCACTTGGTTTGCGATTCATGGTCGGCAAGTTTTTTTTCGAGTTTCCCAATTACCCCTTCATCTTAGGAGCCTGGAAAAGACATTCGTTGAATGTGGAGTGGGGCGTAAGAGTAATTCTGCAGCGAGCCGTAATAATAATAATAACAATGATGCAAAGAAAAACAAGGGGCATAGAAATGTACGTACGTTATCCAGCGGTGCCTCCAAACGGACATAAAATGGGATTTTCTTTTGTTTGATTGATGAGTGCAGATGGCAAGCCAGTGGTTTGGAGTAAAGGTGACTCAAAACCGTGGGTGGCTGCATAATTGCATGTGCATTACTGTGCGGAGATGGTGCAATGGTATTAAGATTGGAACACGTGCACAAACTCTTAAGGGCTGATATTTTACAACTGTAGGCAGTGTTGCCACTCTGAGACTAACTTGTTGGAAGTACGTATAAGTTGTATTATTATTGATACAATAATATATCACTATGTTAATATATTATTAAATTTAATAATATATCAAATTAGTTCATAAAATATTAATATTAAATTTATTATTATATTATTGCACTGCATTCTTTGATGGATGGTGGATGGATTTCCATTCTTGTCGGAATTTGGAGTTGTCCGTAACATGCGATGTCCTGCTTTCTGCTGCCTGCCCCCGGTCAAACGTCCATATACTCTCCCAGGGCATCGTTGAAAAAGTTTAACGTACACACGAAATCGATTAATCCAATTTTTATCGTATTAATTTAATAAATAAAAATTATATATTGAACTAATTTCAAGATGAACTACTTTTTTATTTAGTTGGGGTAGGCCAAATTGCCACAATACTACTTTCATTCCAATTTCAAGTCAATTTTTACCAAAAGGTCTAGGTTTTATAATTTATTATTATTACTATTATTTATTTTTAATTTTATATCATTAATTAATTAAAATTAATTATTATTTTTTAAAATTTTATTATTATTAAATATAAAATATAATAAAAAATTAAAGTATAATATTTTTTTAATATGAAAAACCTTCAATTAGAAGAATAATTAAAAATTATAGTACTTAGATAAAAAAATTCAGTATTAATTAAAATATATATAAATTTTGTTAACTAAATTCATAATATATATATATATCACTATTTTACTATAATAATAATAATTTATTAATTTAATTAATATATTTACTTAGTTATATTAATTATTTTATATATGTTTAATTATAATACTTACTTTGTGTAATTATTTTCATTATTTTTTAAGTTTTATGATAATAAATTGAATTTCTCACATAATTTTTATTAATTTTTTAGTTTTAATATAATTATTTATTTTAATAATTTCATGTAATATATATTAATAATATTAGATATATAAAATTATTAATTTTAATATTAAAAATTATTTAATATTACTCATATATATAATTTTAATAAACTAAAATTATTATTTTAGTATATATAAACATACAAGGATAAATCAATTATTTATTATTTATTACTATTATTAAGATAACAGGTTAATTTAATAATATGATATGTTAATAATTCCTAGTTCCAATTTTTCTTAAGTGAGACTAATCAGTCTCAATTTTTTATTAAGTTGAACCACTATTATCGTTTTTCATATTAATCTCAAATTCAGGTCAAGTAAAATTATACTAATTCTATGTTAGCCTGTTAAATCTAACATATTTTAACATCTCTGTGATCAATGAATAAATAAAGGTTTTTAGTTATTAAAAAAAAGATTGCACTCATTTCTAGGTTTAATATAAGTATAATAATATTTTTTATATTTAAAATGTACACTTATCTCTTTTAATTTTTTTGCAGCAGACAAGATTCATTAGACATTTGTTGGCTTTTTTTGTGGTCAGCTAATTTTATTAATTATCAATTTGATCATATTAGTTAATTTGATTAATATTAATTATTCAAAGATATTTAATAGAATTATTTATTATTAATTACTTATATGTAAAATAATATATAAAATATGAATATTTTTTTAAAATTTATTTATTTTAATAGTATTTTATATTTATATATTATTTTTTAAAATGTATTATTTATTATATTTTAAAAAATGAATAATTATAATTTATTATATTTATTAAATTTTATTTTAAAAATAAATTATTATAATTTTTTTGAATTGATAGTGGAAGAAAATGGAAAAAGGAAGACTAGAGCTCAATATGTTTTCTTTATTGTAAATAAGGGTATCGATGAAAATAACTGTACCTCAAGACAGCCTTAATCTTTTATGCAAATATTTGTGAATTAATTATTTGCAAACATTAGTTTTAGGGGCGGAGGATCCCTGTGCATGGCCCTCTAGATTTTTGAAATTTTTTTGTGAGAGAATTATTAACTTGCTCCTTCTAAAAAATTAAATGTATAAAGATGTATTTAAAAATATCAATTCACTAATTATCTAAATAAATTCAGGTTTAAAATTAAATTTTATTTGTTTTATTTTTTAAAACTATATATTAAACTAACAAAAATTTATTGAATTTATTCGGTAGTTACTCTCATTTTAATGAGATCTTGTTGGAAGTATGTCCAATGCTATGTTATTTCTGTATTTGGAAAAATAATGAAATATGTAATCAATATTACATCATTATCCTTTGTTTGTTTATATGAAAAATGAATAGAAAGAAACTAAAGGAAAGAAAAGGAGTGAAAAGTAAAAAAAAAAAATTGCTTAGTTATAAGGTAAAAAAGTGATAGAGGAGAAAAGCAGTAAAAAAGAAAAATAGCAGACGCACCGACATATATATTTTTTCTTTGCGTATAGGGGCAAAAAAAGGGATAAAAAATTTATTTGTTGTAATTTTAGCATTGATTCTCCCATTTAGAATTTATTTTGAAGGATAAAAATATTATTCAACTTAGTTTTATTTTCTCTTATTTTTATCTAAAGAAGAAAAAGAGAAATATTTTTTATTTTATTTTCTTCTCATTCAAGTAAAAAAAAAAGAAAAAGAAAACTTTTTCTATTTTTTTATTCTTATTTTTTCCTTTTATTTTTTCATTCCATCCAACCAAAGGGTAAAGGATCTATTGTATAGAACTCTTAAAATAAAAATCAATGAAAAGTTTGAAATTTGATGAGATTTTAATATTTATAAATAAAATTTTCAAATTTTAACTAAATTTAGTACTTAAAATAAGAAATCGTTCAAGTAATATGAATTTAGTACTTCACAAATTTAGTATTTAAAATTCAATGCAAAATGCGTTAATATTATAAAACGCATTGTGTAAGTATTATTATTTCTTCTTCATGAAGAAAAGGAAAAAAATCAATTAAAAAAACAGAGAAGAATGAAATAGTGTGAAAATAGAGTTTAATATCATTTTTTATTTTTATATGTTGAAAATAACCATTAAATATATTATAACTTTTTTAATTTTGGATCATATAATTATCACATTTGAGTTTGAATTTTGTAAGCTTTAACAAATTTGAACTTAAACTCAAATTCATTTATTTTTATTAAACTCAAGTTCAAACAAGCATATGTTCAATTCAAATTGATTTGTTTATAATCCTAATTTTTAACTCTACTAAAAAAAATTTTACAGTCTTTCTTACTCTCCTAAAAAATCTTTTACCCTCCCTCCCTAGTTGGATTATCCGATTTTTTTAAATTAGTTGATTCTTGATCATTCGGCTAACCAAATCAATTATTTGCCAAAATAATTTATTGACATAAGTTAAATTAATTAAAAATGGATGAAAAAAATATTTGTTAAAAATCTCAATAGCCGTTACTTCTATAATGATATTGAAAAAATTTTAAAGTTCGTAAGAAATTGTAATTATAATCTTTGGTTAAAAAAATGGTAAGATTTTTTATTAAGCTCCAAAAAATTTGTAAAATTTCCCGGCATTAGTTGAAAATTTACTGTTTTGCTTTGGGCGTGGTAAAACCAACAGACATGTGAGGTTTTATTTTAATTTAGTAAAACACCAAATGCCCACCGAATTTTACCTTTCCACCACTGTTAGTCGCAAAGTTTGGTCATTGCTTATGACATATCTTTTAATAAAGTTCCTTCATTTGACTTGAAGCGTAAGCTATACAATCTACGCTCGATTAATATATAGCTGGCTACCTACTGCCTCCCTCCCTTCGTGTGGGATACTAACTACATAGAATTGAGAATTCTATAGGTTAGGATTTCCAATGGGCAACTTTGAATTATTTGGGTCTATAAAAAAGTGCAGAATTTAGATAGCTAGATTTTAGTGTGACCCCAGAAGGAAAATTTTCTTTGGTAATATAATAGTAGGGATGACAAAGTTATTAAACTCTCGTGCGCGTAAATTCAAAACCAAACTCAAAAGGTAGAGAAAGAGTCCCAAACAACGGATTTTAGATTAAATCAATACACCAGCCAGCATGCCCATCTCAAAGTCCAAACAAGATCCCGAATTGCTTCCCACGTGAGCTTAAAGAACCCATCGCATAAATCTAACTCAACTAGCTTCTATTGTTGATGAAGTGTCCCTAGTTGGGCACAAATTAATTTCTATAACGTTTAAATGGGTTGAGAAAGCAGGCTGTTTGCTCCTTCACTGCTTAGCATTAAAACAACAAGTAACAGGAGATAAATATCTGCAATTATTTTGAATTAAAAGAAAATGAGTTTGCAACATAAAAGACCACCTCTTTATTCAAATGATGAAGCAAAACTTTTTATGTTCCAACAACCCACTTGGTTTGTGCTCAAGTTTCATTTTCAGATATACCAAAGTCTGATAAATTGGGACTCAAATTAATGACCAATAATATGCTGCTCGTTTTTGGATCTCGACGAATAGTTCTCAATCTTGAATACTTGTGAGGATAAAAATGCACTCGAGCAATCCCTTCAACGATGCATAATCATTGCCTCCAATCAAAGTCTAGTTCGATTAACTGGATTTGCATCAGTTTGCATATTCAACTGCTTGAAATGTATTGCAGCCACAAGAATCCCAATTATAGACAACATAGAGAACTGGATGAGTTTACAGACCAAAAATGAAGGAATCCAAACTTCTATTAGGCATGTATTCATGGACCAGCACCTTTTCCCCTTCCTCAATGCAGGAGCCCACAAGCTTCAAAAGATTTCTGTGCTAAGGCTTTGAAATTACTCGCACCTCAATTTTGAACTCCTCTAATCCTTGTCCTGAACTTCCATAAAGCCCTTTGATTGCAACTTTTTGTCCATATAAGTTCCCCTGCAATTGATCCCAATACAGATTATTTGAAGGCTGATTCTAGCTTTGGTGTTCTCTTTCATAAGTTCACCAAACCAAATTTAAAGACTTGGTTCTCCTAGCAATTGCTACCATACATTAAGCCACAAGGAGAAAATGGAAAATGATATTAACTCACAACATGCAATCTTTTATCCTTGAAGTGACTATAAGTAGGGGTGCAAATGGCTTATCCGAACTAAGCTTTACCTTAAATAGGTTAGACCTGTATTGCAAAATATTGATCTGAGCCTGACCTATTAGCTTATATAAGATTTTATTTCAGGCCCAAGCCTGACCTATTTTAAAAGTCTGGCCTAACCTGTTAGCCTATTTAAAATCCTGTTTTAAATACAAACTTTTAAATAGGTCAACAACTTAAAACTTAAAAGGCCTATTATAAGAAGGCCTTAAATAAGCTAATAATTTATATAAACTTATATTAATATATTCTTAAAATACTCATAATAATACTAAAATTAATACAAAATTTTATATAAGAACTAATTAATAAAGAAATAAATTCATATACTCATAAAATAAAATTACTAATTTAAATATTTAATATTTAATTAAAAGTAAAATAACATTAAGTTATCATAACATCAAAAGTTAGCAATAAAGACAAATTAGTTCATCATAAATTATACAACAAATATTTAAAATATATAATCTATATAATGGATTTGAAAAAAAAATTTATATATTATTACCTTTATAATAAATAAATTTAAATAAAAAATATTAAATAGGCCTACCCGATAGATCGGTAGGCTAGACTTAAAATAAAAAAGTCTAACCTATTTAATTAAAAAAATTTTTATATTGGCCTTAACCTGACTCATTTAGTTAAATAGATCAAGTCGAGTTAGGCCTTAATTAGGTTGGATCATAGGCCGTCCAACCCATTTGCACCACTAACCGCAAGAGCAATGCCGCACTGCTTCTCATGTTTGCAATTATGACATAGTCTAAGTCAAATTCACCCAACAGTTCTAACTTCGCCTTGGTGCAAAATTGAGTCCTATTAACCCAATCCAGTCCTAGAACAAAAGAGCCACTGGCTGGGATATATCGACTAATCCATGAACCAAGAAACTGCTTCCCGTCGTCATCTCTGTCCGTCCTAAAGAAACAAAGTTTCATTCGACGGAGAATTGTATCAGTTGGATAATCAAAGCTCCACCAAACGATTTTCTTTCCTTCTGACGGAATTAGATTCCCAGTGTCAATAATCTTCTCTTGCTTTATTGTTATGTTATTCACCCCTGATCCAGAGTTCACAGTTATGCTTGCATCTGTGATCACCATGTTCCCATCATCCCTTACTTGAAGACCTTTAGAGGAATCCCTGAGGGGGTTATATCTATTTGCAACCCAAATTGCCTTCTTGTACTTATAATTCTTTATCCAGATTCCTAGATAGACGCTACAGCTAGAGCCAGCGGAAACCAAGGACCCTTAACTCAAAGATGGCACTGCAAAAACCCGAGGTTTCATTGTCATGTTTGTGGTCTCCTGGTCTAAGGGTTTCTAATGAGGGAGATAGTACATAAAATGAGGGAGTACCTTCCATTTGGGACTTCTCATTTCAGAAGTCCAAGAATGATGGACTACTAATTGAAATGAGATCAAACTCTAAATTGTGTCGAACCATGATTTTGAGCTCCTAAGGTGCATCAGCACATTTGGTAAAAAATGCTTTGTTTTCCCTGTCAAGAGAAAAAAAAAAATACTATTTCTGTGAGGATTAAAAATGCTGTTTTGCATGTCATATTCCAATTTGAAGTTCTGAAGTCCAATCCATCTGCAAAAACGCGTTAACGAATAAATAAACTCTAAGCTTCTTTGCATTATTAATCACATATCTCTTTAAAACCGCTATCTGATAGGATATGACGGTAAGCAGAGAAAGACCTCCATAACACTACAGCATCTCCTATTCCATTTGTTTTGCAATAATAACAAACAGTTTGAATTCACTAAGAAAAATTAGAATTCAACAAGTATTCCTGAATAATCTTATTTTATTATTATTTATTTATTTATTTTTACCAGGTTCCATATTAATCAGGTTAGTCAACAACGTAAAAATGAGACAGATAATATGACAAAATTCTTAACAAAAAATAAGCTTTATTTTTTCAGATTTTCTAAATGAGTTAGCACACAAATAGAAGGTGTCAATATAATTTCATAACATTAACAACCTTGCATGCATTAGTGAAAAGAATATTCATAACAGGTAGGAATAAATGGACCTACATTTTTAATTGTTCAACACTTCATTAAATAAAGTAAGAATGATCGTTATCTACCACATATACTGCGATTGTTGAACAGAGGTACGGCACGTCGCCTCCTTGTGGAACAAGTGATGAAGCCAGTTGTCATATTAGTATACGTATTTTAATTGTTGTATTTGCTTGGTTACGTAAATACAAATTATACCTACATGTAATCGGAACTTCACATGATATAATTTGAATGTGACAAGAACTAGACACTTTGGTATATCGCAGGGAAGAAAGCAGCATCATTTAGTTAGTCATTTTTTCCTTTCTTATTGAGAGTGCGATTATTACGAATTTCACAGAACAAAAGGATCACTTTCTAAGAACAACGCAATTTTCTCCTTAGAATGAGAAAGATGTACAGGCTGATGCAGTTGTAGCTGATTTCATATGAATCAAGTCACTTGCATTACAAAGTCATTACAGAAACATAACAGACGGTGCAACCATCTCTCAATAGGTCAGTCGTAGCCCTTCCCCAAACAGTTGAGACAACGTTGCACCCTGCATATAACATCAGGAGGATTCATCAGAAAACATAAACATGCTGTAAAATATAGCTGGAGACTGCAAAGTTTGCGGTTAGGTCTTGCAACCTGCATTTGTAAGGCAGAAGCATTTATTTTTTGGAAGGAATCCAATATCCAATAATTGGATTAGAATGTGTTATCAATTCAAATCACATCATTAATTTCTTCTTGATATTATCTCTCAGGTTGACAAGAAAAATCTCAAGGCAGTTGGAGATTTTTCACAGGAATTACCAAAAAGGTAATGTTAATTATGCTCATTTTACTTTACTTAGTCTAGTTTATTGCACACTTGCAGAATATGAACGTGCGTCAAGTAAAAAATTGGGGCAGTCTAAGACTTCTTTTATTTTTTAAAAGATATTTTACATAAGAAAATCTTATTTTCTTGTATACAAATAAAAGATTACTATGTGTCTCAATACCTTATAATTAAAAAATAATAATATTCAAATTATGATAATGGAGGAAAACAACTTCTTCGTAAATCATTTTTTACAATTTTGATATTTTATGTTTCCGTCAAAACAAACAAAGTCTATGTAACATTAGTCTCCTAGAACTAAATGTCCAATAATTTAGACCAACCCTATGATTGGTTGTGAAGGAAATGGTAGGAAAGAAAAGAAAAATTTGGAAGTTAGTAAAAAGAGAAAAATTTAAAACGGTGATGTATAAAAATAATAGAAATCAACACTTCATTTGTTTCCTTTTTCTATCAATCCAATCAAGGAAAAAAATTCAAATTTTAAAACTTTTCATCAATTTTCATTCCTTTCCCTTGTGCTAAGCAGAGGGTAAATGAATTAAAACAAGTGTAAGCAACATTAGTCTCCCGAGAACTGAATGAACTCTTTCTTTTGTTCAAATTCTTGGCAAGCACAGGGACTTAGAATACAACAAGAAAATTTCTTTCCAAGCACTTGAAATATGTATTGAACTTCAAATCATCTTATAACATGAAACGAAAACAAGAAAAGGAAGAAGAAAGATGAAGCGACAGAACCTGTTTCCTTCGCAAGTAGGGCAAAGGCAGGGGTTAATGGCAATAGGGTCATACAAAGGCGACCACTGTATGGTAGAATTCCCTTTGCACAATTTGCATATATAAAACCCCTTCCCTCTACACACCCTACATGGCAATGTGGTTTTTTGCTGCAAATAAAAAACAAATCATAATCAATTTCATCTGAGAAAAGGGATATCAACACAACAAAGGGAAGAAAATCACAAGACCCCGTGGCTCATCTTACCCGTTTCTTGTGAGTGGCAAATTGTAGCGTTTTGAGAGTAGCAGTGTAAGCCAAGTTGAGAGAGACAATTCCGCCCAAAATGACCGCACTTCCCATGACTAATGTTCGCAATGATCCTGGATTCATATTTCAGTGTGCGGATATTTCTCTCAGGCGATTTATCAAACACCTAGACCGCATGCAAACGTGAAACAGAGCACCCAAAGTCCCAACTTCACATGTGTGTCATCAGTTTTTTGCGGCTTTACCCTGCACAGGAAGCACTTGTGAATTTCACACAAAACTAGGATGAAAATAAGCATGATTCTTCGTATGGGATGAAAACTTGCCCAATATGCAGTCTTTTCTCAGGCCACCCTGGCTTCAACCTGCAACAGAGAGTTTGTAGGAATTGATTTTTTTTTTTATTTGTGATTGTAATTTTTGACGGTTTTTTCTGGCCTTTAAGAAGTTATTATTATAAATTTAGATCTTGGTGATATTTTACAATTTTTTTATTTAAAAAAATGGGGAACAGCGACTGGCCAATGTTAAGTTGGGCCCTGTATAGGGGACACCGAGAACTGAACGGAGTCCCCCTACAATTTCCATTTTACCATATGCGAAGCAATTAAAATTGGTTGACTAAAAAATTGTAAAACTCTCTCTTATCTTTTTACTTAAAAGTAGAGGATTATTGAAAAAAAATTATTTTTAAAACATAAAGAGTTGGAAATAATAAAATTTTAAAATTAGCTACAAGCTACTTCTTTTATTATTCAAATTTCATAAACCCATGAAAAAATGATGAATTTTAATGTCTTAAATTCAAATTTAAAAAATTAATTCATTAGAAAGTACACCGATTCTGATTGAATTTTATTTATTAATGGATAAACAAAAATTTAAGTAGTAGAAATGACTCTTACAGAGAAGAAACTTGTTAATTCTTTAATTGTGCCACCGTTTTTTATTAAAAAAAAATCCAAACCTAATATATTGGAGGCATATTAAAAAGGAAAAGAGTAGTGGGGTACATTCCACTCAAACAACTGAATTTCCTTGTTGACTATTTAGAGCAGTCAACGACCAACCCAGTGTCACCCGAGAGCAGGATCAACGCCTTTTCCCGGGGAAAACTACCAAGTTGAACTCAAATTTAAGTACAGAAAATTTCTTTTATATTTGAATTCTAATACATAATTTTTTTTTTATCGTGATATGCTTATATTTAAAATAAAAAATAAATAATTCCATGTAAACTTAAGCTTCATGGGAAATTATTCAAAGAAAAACGCATCATTCAATTATTTTCACACAGTGAAGTGAAGCTTCATTTTTTTGGCGCGCGATCGGATTCTTTTTTCAGTCGTTGTCCCGTCGTCGGTATTTCTCACCTCTTTCTTCTGTTTATTTGCCATAAAACAGCTCAGCAGCGCAACTTCTTTTCCCTTCTCTTATCTGAGCAGAAAAAGATTCCGTTTTTTTAATTTAGAAGGTTGGCCCGCCGGGATTCGTAGGACTTCTCTGGAAAATGTGGAGCGAAGGCGGCTCCATCTCCACCTCTGCTAGTGATGTGGTGTTGCATGTCTACGATCTTACCTCTCTCAACAATTTCTTTTATTTCTTGGGACTCGGAGCCTTTCACTCCGGCATTGAAGGTGAGACTTTGCTCAGTGATATTTCTTTGACTTCAATCTTAAATTTCTTTTTAATGTTCTGCGCTTTTGTGATCTGGGTTTGGTGTATCTGTTTGATGTTATTTCTGTATTAGAATCTGCGGAAAAACAGAACGCATGAGCAACTGATATTTCCATTGTTGTTTTCTGTTCTAGTGTGGTGAGTCGGCATTTGTTTTTCAAGCATCGTCCTTTTGAAGTTCTTCTTGGCTTAGAATATGGTTTACAGAAAAAAACAGAATAAACAAATTCTTTAAATAGGCTGGAAGAAGGAGTAAATGAGAAATATGAATTTTTACGTATGAACTCCAAATGTAAGCTTACTGGTTTGATAGATTATGTTGTAATCTGTACGAGTATCCTTGACTAAGCTTGCTATCTTTTATCTTGGAGAAGACCAATGAGTTCTTTGGCAGAATTTAATCAAAATTTCTTATTTTTGTTGTTACTGCTGTTTGACATTGTTACCACTATTAATGCATTGAAGCTACTTTCATGTTTTCATTTTTGAACAGTGCATGGTAAGGAGTATGGATTTGGCGCCCTTGACGACCCAACTAGTGGAGTTTTCGAAGTGGAGCCGATGAAGTGCCCCGGATTTGTATATAGATGTTCCATCATTTTGGGCCAAATGGATATGCATCCTTTAGAATTCCAAACATTTATAGAGAATATGGCGTCTGAGTATCATGGGGATACGTATCACCTTTTCTCTAAGAATTGCAACCATTTTACAGATGATCTCTCTCATAGATTGACGAGAACACGGATCCCAGGCTGGGTGAACAGGCTTGCTAGACTAGGTAAAATGGAAATTCTCAATTAAGCCCATTTCCACTTCTGGGCTTGATATTTTTCTTGAATTCTTATGATGAATTACAACGTGGTTCTGGCCATCCTATAGGTACACTTAGCAAGTTAGAGACTCATTACACATCAATGTTCTGCCCTCCCAAAATTGTTAGTTTACTTAGTTTAGGGTCATTATAAGACATGACTTCCCTGAAAACTCACTTAGTAGAACAGGCAGTCGAGTTCCTTCTTTCCAAATAATTCAATCAGAGTCACTATAGTATCTTGTGAAAATAAACCATCACCGAGTTGAATACGAGTCAGTTGTGGAAAGTAGAATATCTAACAAATGATATCAAGTTTGGATAATAGCTTCCATTCAGTCTCTTGATAAAAATTTTCAGGTGCAATTTGTAGTTGTCTACTTCCTGAAATGTGTAGTTATCTATTTCCTGAAAGCTTCCGAGGAACTACTGTTGAACAGCGGGCAGAATATCATGATTGTTCAGGTGTTTATATTTTCATTAATTTTGTTCCTATTATTCATTCATATGATTTTATCCAACATTTATTGTAATGCATACTTACCTTTCTTGGTATTTTGAATGCAAAAGATGAAGTTTCTGCATCTGTTCTAACTGCTACACCTCATGAGTCAACGGATATAGACAATGAACAACAGAGGCGCCTTCTGCCACAAGTGGCTGCACCTGGGGATATTTCTTTTGTTAAAGAGGCCAGAACCAAATAGAAATGGTGTTTGAGGAGGTAGAAGAAGCTAAAAGCATAGATGGTGTTATTGATTGAATTCCAACATTCATTTGATTTGAAGTGCTTCTTTTCCCCCACAAAATTTTTGGTCTTTGGTTTATTCATTATATATCCGAAGAATATGAACTAGAATGTAACGTTGCATTGATTCTTGCGTATCACGGTGCTTTTAGCCATTTATAAATGACATTGACGTATGAAAACTGCTTCTGAAACATTCTTTGGGCGTAGATGAGGCAGTTTCTTACTTGTATGTATTTTTCTGAAATTTTTTTCCAATTTCAAATTCAATGCAGCTTTTAAATAATAATAATAATCAATCAGCATCTGTTTTGAACCCTGGGATCACCTCTTTCAGATTTTTCAAAACAAGTCCAATTTCAACGTTGACAGTTCCCGATTATATATCTTTCCCTCTTGGACTTGTTAGTGGAGCCTAAGTACGAACTACACAAAACAAGAAGCCGAAATGGCTCGTAACACGGGTCTTGAATTTCAACCATTCAGTAGTGCGTTTGTGCGCATGTTACATAGTAAACCTCGCGTAACAAATCAGTTCAAAATAACAGTATCTCCCCTTCATCGCAAAATACGCACGGCATTCAGTAATTGCAAAGCAAATAAGTCCTCTATCCCGTCTCGATATATTAGCAGCACCCCCATATAGAACTCACAAAATACAAGTGTCTACAAATACAAAGTTCAATACTGCCAGACTGTTACAAATGGGGTAGGCACTTGCCAAAATCAAATCACCTTTCACACATTTCACACTGAAGCTTCTCCAAACAAAGAACCCCCCCCCCCCCCCAACCTTCCATATTTGCTGTTTGCTAGTGCTCTGACTTGACAATAAATCAAATTATGCAGCATTCCCCTCTAAGCCCAATTTTGAAGTTAGCCAAGCACACACCTCATCCATCTCTTCTGGAATCGTGTAGTGGCCAAGCCTTTTAGCATTGAAACACAGCCAAGTCAAGTCAGAGAGAAACTAATGTATAATAACTAGAAAACTCATATTTAGGAGAGATTTGTTTTTTAGTACCCATTGTAGGATTTAAATACCGCATCCTGAAATCCAGCTGAAGTTAAGCTCCTTGATGATTTCTCACCAAATTGGTAGGGAACCACTTCATCACCTGAAAGATGTTCAAGGGTCCGCTATCAACCAAATTCAGCTGTCCAGTCGGAGATGTTTAAGTGCAGAGCTTTGCTGTTTATACAGAATATTCACACTTGCAACAGCAGTTTTTTGAATCAAATTAGTCCCACCCATTTAAGTTAGGAGGAACTAGTTTGACTTAGATGTGTCATGTATGCAATTGCGAAGAAGTGTCTAAGAGACTTGTGTGTGCAAGTATCATTTTGCTAAAGCAAACTGCAAATAGGATTCCTCAAGGATTAATCCCACACAGTTTTGAATGAAAGAGAGAGAGACTTATGACTACCTTTTCCATGACACAGCAAAATGGGCAAGGATTGAGCCCGTCCTGTGGCTTCTTCCACCCCTTGTAATTTGCTACTTAAGGTCCTGGATAAGAATGTAACAAACTGTCACCAAACATTATGCAAAGGAGGGAGAGGGTGTATAAATCTAATATGATTTAGAGCAAAATCTAAAGGTCAGACTTTGCACATGGAAGCCAGCCACTTAAACCAACGACTGCGCTTAATGTGGCCGGATATGGATTGCCATTCCCATATTTCCTGACAGTAAAGCATGTTGCAGAGTAAAGGGCTGTAGCTGCTCCCATGCTGAACCCTCCAACACCAAGCTTAACTGTCACAAATGTATTGAACTCAGAATGATATCAGTACATAAACAAACCTTTTGCAGACAAGAAACACTACACAATTAGGTAATTAAAATAAAATTGAACAGAAAATTTTCTTAAAACAAAGCATTGCCAAAGAGAGATCTCTTAGTGAATAACATTTCTTAAAATTTAGTTTCGGATAGAGCCCTATTGTGCGATTCATGTACGCAACCTCATTTAATGGAATAAGGCTTTGTTGTTGTTGTTGTTGTTGTAAAACATTGCCAAAGAAATTGTTCCTGAACTTAAATATAAAAATGAGAAATTAACGAAAATATTGCAAGAGAAACATACCATCTGCAGGTTCTGTTGACAACAAATTTGCAACATGTGCTGCAGAAGCATCCAAACCTTCAATATCATCAGGAGCATCTTCTGAGAACTCTCCCACATCAAACCCTAATTGAACATTGCAGCATTTCAGAAATTAAGAGGGAACCATTTTATGCTATTATCAGAGTTAGATGAGAAAGCTACATTACTGTATCCAAGAATGCATTTTCATCTTCCATAGGAATTAAATAAATATGAGGAAACTGAATTTCTGATGTCCACAAAGATGTGACATGTACACCTTCTATATGGAAGTAAATAAATCGGGTTATATTCCCCCCCCCCCTTTTTTTCTTTCAAGTATATAGTCTGATTGGCAAGCATAAACAAAGTCTGCAAAATAATCACAAACTTACAAGCAGTAGAAGGAAAGCCACCAAATATAGATATTGGTTGAGTAGGAGCAGTTGGACATATCCATTTAATCTGCATCAAATAATATCATAATTTAACAAACTTATTACTCAGTATAGAAATTATATTGTAACTTCCTAAAATATGCAAATATGCAGTGGCAAACATAGGTGTTCCTCAACTATTCAAAGGTCCTTATCCTTACATTTGGAAGAGGGAGGGTCTCTAACAGCTGTGACCAACTGCCAAAAGCAAAGCAGAAAATGAAGATTTGAGTCACAACCGCATGTAGACTATGCTAAAACATCAAACTAATTTGCCTCTTAAAATTATCCTGCTGCATTTTCCTTGTCTAATATAAGTTTTTCTCTAACAGGTCCATTTTGGCATTTGAGGAGACAAAAATGGAAACAGTTTCTTATTCTTTCTCCCTTTATGGTTATGCACACACATATTGGACATTTGAAAAGGATACATCTTAGAAAATAAAAGATCAATGGAAACATATTTCCTAAACACATTTAACTGGATTTTGAGCAGTTGTCAATCAGTGAAAAGCAATAGGAACAGTCATATCACCTGGAGCCATTATCACCAAGCCCATGTAGCCAAACTATTGTGGCTTGGTGTTTACCTTTAGGCCTGACAACATATGTTCTTCCAAACTCAAATACTCTTCTAACAGATCTGCCACCTGAAACGGAGCCATATCAAAGTCAAGGGAAAAACATGATGAACATATAGAAGAATGGGATAGCATTCGCTACCAAGAAGGCCATAATAGAGAACACCACTCATCCACAAAAAGGATTCCCCCAATACTGATGATAAAACTCTGCACCAGAAAGGTGCATGTGTAATCCAGATAAAGCACCAGAGAAAAGCTTACCAGAACTCAATGATGGTCCAGTGAAGCTCATTTTAGCCTCCAAACAAAGCACCTATTGAAACAATAGAAAAGGGAAATTAGAGATCCTGCAAACGAATGACCAAATTACAATGGATACCGGAACACAGACAAGCAGACCAGATCAATAATCTTAATAGTGATAGCATGCCATAACTAGATGCCACTACTAGGGCCACCCAACCAAATTTGAAATTCCCCAGCTGACACTTATGATATGTTTGGGAGTTCGGAGAGGAAGGAAAAAGAGGAGGATAGATGATTAAGAGAGGACTTTTTCCTCCCCTTGGATGTTTAGAAAACCCTTCAAAATCCCCCAAATTAGAAGGCCGCAAAATAGTGAGTAGTAGAGGGTGTTGAAGGGCTTTGGAGGTCTATTTCTTCTTTAATCAAAACTCCCAATGGTTATAACATAACATCCTCTTCCCTCTCCTTCCCATCCTTTCTCCCCCATCCAAAGAATCCATTAGAGGTCGTCATGAGTCTCATGACATGGAATCCAAACTCTATTTCCATTATATTTTCGAAAATTACAAGCATTAAGGCACTCCCTAATCAGTATTTTAATTTAAAGCACAAGCCACATTAATATCTTCCACAAATGAAGAAAAACACTCATGCTAACCAGACATGTTAAGCGAAATAATCACTACAAAGCTAGCCTCACAATTCAAGTTTTCCGGAGCCTCAAAAATAACCAATAATAACAGTAATAATAATCAGTATAAGTACGGCCGCAAATTTTGCTGCATAAGAACAGCCAGCAGATGGAAATATTAAAACACAGGAATGCAATTCCCAAATTTGTTAAATAGAACTTAAATGACTAAGGAAAATCCGAGTGATTATAGCATAAGATATCCGGATTGCAGGGCTGAGCAATCTAGACATATAGAACCGAAATATTAAGGCAAGTTGAAAATGAGTAATTGTTGCAGAAACCTCAGTTGCTGTGTGGTGGCTCCGAAGCTCAATGTTCGTCGTCGTTCTTCCCTCAGCCTTTTCTCGTAAATCTCTGTCCTTTCTTTTTTGCTGCCTCGTCGTTTTGTTGGTGTCAGTAGATTCAGTAGTATAACGATGTCTTCCGTTAGAAGAACAGCATTATGCATCGGATAATGTGGACCGTTGATGAAGCCACAATAGCGTGTTGCGCACGACGTGTCGTTGACGATGATTTGCTACCACTGTCTCGGTTTTGGAGACGCTCTCGGCGTCCATCCGTGATTCGATTAAATGGTTATTAAGTTGTCCAACAATAATATAACACCGTCTTTTGTTTTAGCTTAACGCTGTTCTTGTCTGGCACCGTATTTCGATTGGACAAACTCACCCTTCCAATTCTCTGAAATTTCGAAACAAGGCTGCACACACCACCAGCACGAAGAATAAAACAAAAAAATTGCAAATTGCAATCGTAAATTCCAAATTAAATATAAACCGTGTAAATTATTGGGAGAAATTATAATATACTATTAATATAGTAATATTTCAATTAAAACTGTATGGGTCTGTTATGCTAAGCCTAAAAAAATATAAAATTTGGATTTATTATTTGACCTAATAAATCCATTGAACTTTTTTTTAATAGCTTAATTATTAAGCAAGTTAAGGTAAAAAGAAACGGATGAGCTCGACATGATTTTATTATATTAATTTATTTTAATAATATAATTATATATTAAAAAAATTATATTTAATTATTTTTAATATAAAAATTAATTTAATATAATTAAATATTTTTATATTTAAATATTATATTATCTTTTTAAATGTATAATTTGTATTTTAAATTTTTATTTTTATTTAAAAAATAAAAAATTATTTTATTCAAATTATTAGATCAAAAATCATGCATTAAAAAATTCAAATCGGATTAGATCAAATTTTTTAAAAGTAAATGGGTTCAAGTGAGAGTCAAACCATGAATTCATGTAATCCGGCCCACATACACCTCCAATATCAATATATTACTAAATTTTATTATACATCAAAATTATTTTTTAAATTAAATCAGATATATTATATAATATATTAATAATTAAATTTAGTAATATAATAATATAGCATGGATAGTGCATCATAGAATTGTTCCTTCTTAAAATAAGTAATGCTGATGGAAGCATAAAAAAATTACATAAAATTTATAATTTTTAATAAAAAGCTATAATAAGTATAATTTTTTTATAATTATTATAGAAACTATGTATCTATACAATTTTTTTTTCATATGATTACACAAATTATATTGCCATTAATTAGAAAAAAATGTTTATATTAATATGATGTCTGGAAAAAAAAACAACAGAAAAAAGGACAACCTAAGAATGACAAAATTTCCGGAATCGAGCTAACGGAAGGGTTATTATTATCGAGTTATACCATTTCTGGCTCGGAGTTATCTGCCCAGATGCGGAACAACCATTCAATTTTTCAGAGATATGAATGTATGAATTTTTTTGCGCATATCCTAAAGGTGAATTTTAAAATATTCCTAAATGTTTGGTATTTGAGGTGATATGACAAAATTATTAAATTATTATCAAAATTTTTGTAATCTCATGAACAACTTAGCAAGCACTACCATCTTAAAGTTTAGAGATATAATTCAAAAGTTTCCCGATGAAAACTGTCTGGTGTTTTCAATTAATAGTTGTCTAAAAGAATGTGTATAATTTCATAATATTTTTAACACTTTTTTTTTTCTTGGGCACATTGAAAGTCTCCTAGACTTTGTCCTGTTTTTGGAATTTGAAACAAGATTGGGTCGGATTATTTGAGATGTACTAGTTAGTCCATAGGCATTGTGAGAAGTTCCGTCGTCAAGTTTCTTAAATAAGAAAAAATTCTCATTTTAAGAGAGAAGATAGCACCAAGGAGTGGAGCTTACAAGAAGGTGAGTGCCACGGGTCATACTCTTTATTTTTAAATATTAATTTTTTGCAGTAAGAACTTTTTTCTTACGTAGTAAGTAAGATGGTATTTTCCGTAAAATACCAATGTCAAACCAACGAAACAATGGACGTGGTTGCCCGGCGAGGTTTGAAGTCGGACAGCGAAAATTGATAAACTCTATGCCATATTTTGCTCACTGAGATAGAGTTTCAGAAATCAAATCAAAATCTGTAAAATTAAGAGTTAAAACAACAAAAGGAATCAGAATCAGGAAGCAGAATCACACACACACACACACACACACACACACACATATATATATATATATATATATATATATATCATTTAGAAGTTGATCTGATCCCAGAACTTGAACAATAAAAAGCTATCTACCAGATAAAACTGTAGTTGCCAATGAATACGTAGAACAATCACCATGACTCTGTATCTGGCTGGCAATTGAACCCAACCTCGCCATATTATTACTATCCTGTGTATCATCTTCCTCCACTGATAACAAATCAACAAGAATTATTCTGGTATCAGGCGGCTCATCCACATTCACGCGCCCTTCAAGCACCTCAACCACCGTCGCCATCGTCGGCCTGAGCCTCGGCCTCTCTTGTATGCACCACAGAGCCACATAAACCAATCTTCTCACTTCCCTCTCCTCAATGTCACCGCATTCAAGCAGCCTGCGATCAACGATTTCCATAAATTTTTCCTCTCTCACTTTCTGGTTCACAATCCTAGGAAAATATTGCAATTTTTTCTTGGACTTGTCTTTGGCGTCTTCTACCAAAGAAACGTTTCTTCTTCCTCCGATAATTTCCAACAGAACCATCCCGTAGCTGTAAATATCGGTCTTTTCCGAAATGCCTTGCTCTAGGATCCATTCCGGTGCTAAGTAACCTCTTGTTCCTCGTACCGTTGTCATAACATGGCTTTCGTCTTTTCCCATAAGCTTTGAGAGACCAAAATCTGAAACTAAAGCTTTGTAATCCTCATCTAAGAGTATATTTTCTGGTTTCACGTCGAGGTGTAAAACCCTAGATCGGCAATCATGGTGAAGATAAGAAAGTGCTTTAGCAATGTCAATGGCTACTCTATACCTCAAGTTCCATGGCAGACAACCACCCTTACGAGGTCTCTGACTCGTACCGCTTTCATTTTTGACAAAGATCCAATCATCCAGTGATCCATTTGGGATATACTCGTAAACAAGGTATCGAGGCGCTGTTGGAGAATTACAGTAGCCAATTAGCCTCACTAGGTTAACATGTTGAACACTAGCAATTGCGGCGACTTCCGATCTGAACTCTCTCTCTCCTCTTTCTTCTCCCATGATTCTTTTCACCGCGACAGAAGTCCCGTCAGTTAGGATGCCTTTGAAAACGGAAGCAGAGGATCCTCGGCCTAGAAATACCTGAAATCTATCCGTTGCTTCTTCTAGCTCCCTGTACCGGAACTTGGTCGGAATTCCGGCGACTTTTCTGAGAAAACTGTACTCTATTCGAAGCTCTTGGCCTTCTGATTTCAGCGTTGACTCCAGTACCTTCCTTCTCCGATTATAACGGTGTCTGATGAGGACACAAGCGAAGACGGCCAGAATAATGGCGACATCGGCACCGCAAATTAGGTAGAAAGCATTGGAGAGCTTCAAGCAGACGCGAACAACGACGATGAAGATGATCAGCGCAATCACCGATAAAACGGCGACTGTATTGGCTTTCCTGTCTTCCATCAAAAGCTCATTTTTGCTCTTATTTGTTTAAAAGATAAAGATGGAAGTAAAAGATTAGTTAATTCGTGCTCTTGATTATTCTTCATGAGGAGCCTGTTGAGCCTGTTTTGTCATGGTATGAAAAATGGGTAGCTTGGACTTCAATATTTTGTTGGAAGATGAGAATTGTTCCTACTTGTTACATATCTTCAACTTAGCCAAAAGTTGCCGATATTAAAATCAGAATGCTATATGGTCAGAAATATATATATATATATATATATATATATATATATATATATATATACACACACACACGTATGTATATTTGAAATTAAAATTTGAATATAAATTAAAACTTGTTAATTAATTTATAAAATTTAATTCAAAAAATATTAAATGTTAAATATCAAATTCTTTTAAATTCATTTTTTATACATAAAATAATTTTAAAATATAATTAGGTTAGAAATCAACAAACAAACTATAAATGCCAGAGAGAGTGCATATGTCCTTGTATAATTTTCTTGACAACCAACAACTCTGAAGAACGTGGCCTTTTGCTTTGGTCAGCCATGGAGTTCAATCCTTTAATAATCCCAATTCATTAGAAAAATATTTAAAATAAATCATAAAAGTAGATAAATATAATTATATTTATATCCTCTTTATTTTAAAAATATATATTCATTTTGTATTTTTAAAATATGAGAACTAAGTATATATTTAAATAAAATAGAGAATAAAAGTAGATACGTGTATATAAGAAGAAAAATTGGTATATATTTTTTAAAATAGAAGAGATGTGAAAATAATTATATTGAAATATAAAAAAGTTGAGTGAATTCTCTCTCTCTCTCTCTCTCTCTCTAATGTCCCCTTAAATTTGAATTTCAATATACAATTATAATATAATATTACCCTTCTGTTGGGCTTTCACAACTATGCCGTATGGCAGTTTTATGATGTAATTATAATTGTAAGTACGACCATAATTTACAACAAAAGCAAACACGGATCGAGACCCACTTATCAGCTTACATGTGATACAAAAGTAACAAAATCCAATCGTTTAGCACTATGTGGACCCCGAATATTTGACTGATTCAATCTAGTAACGGCTCCATTGTAATTGCCAACATCATTATCTTGCGAATATCGTCATATTAATTTTATGGGGATTCTGATTGGATTAAATTAAATTTTTAGTTTCTATAGTTTGTTTCCATTTTAATTTTATTCATATATAATTTCATTCTCTTTATCTTATTTATGTATAATTTTAAATATTAAAATTCACTCGCATATACTTTTAATTAATTATATCTTATTATAGTTTGTTTCTATTTTATTTTATTCATATATAATTTTATTATTTTTATTTAATTCATGTATAATTTTCAATATTAAAATTTATTTACATATATCTTTAATCAATAAAATTTTATTCGTCCAAACTAATTTACATTCAAGTTTAAATATACGAATGCAAAATTGCTTGAACAAGGTGAATGCAGAAAAGCATCTAAAGGAGGTTAGGTCTTTCTTTCGAGATTGAATTTTAAATTGGAAACTACAATCTCAAACAGAAATTGCAGAATTACTTTACCAAAAGGAGTTGGATTTTTCAAGTAATTCATTGTTTATAAAATTGGATAGGTTTAAAAATAGTTTGATTTACAAAAGTGCTATAATGAAAAGTTGATAAGAGAATTTATTTTTTAAATAGCTATAATGAAAAGTTGATCAGAGAATTTATTTTTTAAAAAGTATTTAAAATTATTTAGTTAATATTAAGAAATTAATACTCTTTAAGAACTGACTTCTTATATTTTATATACTAATCATTCTATTTATTATATTTTATATAGTTAATAATTATATTTATATTTCATAATTATTAAATTATATTTATAATTAATAATTTATATTTATTATAATTTTTAAATAATGATAACAAAATGCTAAAGCCACTACTATAAAGAATAACTAATTTATGTCAATTGATAAAGTTAATTTACTTTATCACCAATATTTATTTCAACGTAATGATATTTTTGAAATTATGTAAAAATTTAACATGAAGAAAAAAAATTACATCAATATTTATTTTGATAGTAAAAAACTTATAACTTTGATTACAAAATAATCAATACCTAAAAGGCTTTTTCAAAAGTTATGTTGGAAATTATAGGTACATAAGATATTGATTTTAATTAATAACTATCATTTTAAAAAACAGTTCTAAAGTCTCATTAGAAATCGCATGCTTAGGACATTGATTTTATTTAATAATTAGAGTCTATTATTTTCATATAAATTTTCATTTTAACTCTTTCTTTTCATATGAAAAACTTCTCACATCTCACTCTCCAATATTCTATCACTATTTATTCAGTAATTAACTACTTTCATAACTAAAGTATCCAATATATTTTTGTAATTAAAGTGGAGAAAAATAAGTAACAAACTAGAGTTTATATTGAGTATCATGATTTTGATACATATTGTTTCCATTATCCTTTCACTCTACTTTCATTAGGAAAGTGTGTAATGGAAGAACCATAATCTTCACTTCTCCTATTACATACTCTCTTGATTGAAATAAAGTAAAATTGAAATGGAAGACTCGATGAATAATGATTTGATATACAATGGTTTTATGTAATCTCATTCTATTTTTATAATGCCTAAGTGTGTAAACTGAAAAAATTTGAGTAATAAACTAGAGTTGCATAATTGATGAAGATTTTGATACATTGTGGTTTTATTATTATTTTTATATATTTATGTAAACATGTAGTTCTTATTTATTGATGATTTAGTACAGTTATTATCCATAAATTTGTAAATATTATTTCTTTTTATTCATCCATTTATACTTTCATTATGAATAAAGCAGTGATAATCAAAATTATCTAAATTTATAGAATTATTTTTCTTTATTCATCTGTAGGTTATTTTTATGTTAAAATTCTATAGTCATTATTTTGATTACATGAATTAACAAAGAAAAGACATATTAAAATAAATATAGTTATCTATGTTAAATTAGTTTAACAATAATTTTCTTTTCAGATTCATAATTTCTTCTCAAATATATTATGAAATTTATATGAAAACGTTCACAATGTTAAGGTATCGGTTGAAAATACTTATAGTGTCAGTTGTTTACATAAACAAAATTTGAAAATAAGTGAAGTATTTGTTAAGAAAATGGCAAATATAAAAACATCAATTTTAAGATTAACCAATGTCTAATATGAACCTTTAAATGAATAGCATTCATGAAAAGTTTAAATAAATGGAACTAAAGACAAATGAACATCATTTATAAGGGTGGGAAATTTACAACATTAATTTTTTTTATGATCATCGTTTAAGTCCACTTCAAGCATTATAACAATTTATCAATAATTTACATGTTATTTTAGTAGTTTGTCAACATATTAAGACATTACAATCATATATATAACCAAAATTACAACATCGATTTTAAATTAATAATCATTGTCTAATGATTTGCACTTAGCTTATAAGTAAGGCTCTCCCTATTTATTTGAAACAAATTTGTGATTTATTAAGATAACTCTCCTTCTATTAAAAAAAAGGGCTTCTTAGTTAAAGGGTGCAAAATTTAGCATTCGATTTTACTAAAGCTATTTGAAAGGTTCAAGAATCTTTCAAAGTTTCTATTAAGAATTTGTACCCACACTTTGATCATAAACATAAGAATTCTACAAAATATTTAGAAGAACTTTAGATAATAATTTTTTTTCAAATGCCTTTATACAATCCTTATGCTTATTGTTGAAAATGTTAATATAAATACTTGGGAGGAACTTTAAGAGATTCTTAAATTTTCTCAATAATCGAGGTAATGTCAATACTACAGTCTACAATTTTTAACTTAGAAGCCTTCTTTGTTGATAGATTTTAAAAACTAATGTTACTGAAAAGTTATGGCATCAATTAGAGTTTCTTTCAAGAACTTGTACCCATATTTTGGCTTTAAAAATAAGAATTATATAAAGCTTTTGGAAAAACTTCAAATAAGAATCTTTCCAAGTTCTTTATGGAATGTTTATGTTCATTGTTGAAGTAAGGGTACAAAATAATGATAACAAAAAGATAGGTTATGAAGTGATGATAAATTATAATGAGAAGAAACTACATATTCATTTTTCCATTGATAAGCCTATTTTCAAAGCATGGATGGTAATATCACTTCCTTTTACTATAATTTATCATTAATTTACAACGATCTATACTCTCCATCTTAAAAGCCATTTATGAATGGTTTTGTATCAAGAAAATGCAAGGATAAGTTATAAAGTAATGATAAATTGTAGTGAGAAAAAATAGCATGATCATTATGTTCATTGCATGAATAATGATATTACTTTTTTCATTATAATTTATCATTAGTTTGCAACTATCTAGACCTTGTAACTTAGAAATTGCCAAGCAATATGGAGCAATTACAAGTAGATGACACCTTTTTTTCCTTTTCATTCAAGTAAGGACACCTTATATATTTATTGTAAATGAAAAGATTGTTATTTATTATAAATAATAATTTTTTAATTATATATGTTGATGTACGAATGTGAAAATACATAAAATAAAAAAATATATTTTCATAATAAACTATTTTCTTTCTCATTTGTTTCATTTATATCAATTTATTGTTATTCTATTTAATTATGTAATAAAAATTTCATAATACATAAAAAATTAATGCTACTAATTTCTCTTAAAGTAAGTTGGATTAAAAATAAAATAGACTAATTCATAAAATGATATCAATGTTTTTTATAAGATTTAAACTTAATATATGTTTCTTGTTACTTGTATATATACGTGATATATATATTGTGTTTTGAATTCTAATTTGATATACTTGTGTGTGATGTATATGTAAATTTTAAATTCTAATGCACATGATATATATAATTAAATTAATCTTATTCTGTTATTCATGATTATTGTATTTGGTCATTTTAAAAAAAAATTGGGATTACTTAGAAATGATTATAGGAAAAGTTATCCAAGAAAAGAGAAAAGAATTAATTTTTTACTAAAAAAATATTTATTGATTATAACATCAATTTTTATATAGTAATCGATGTTAAATATTACTTAATAGGACAACATCATTTTATTAAAGATGACAATGACATTTAATATATAACTTTAGATGTCAATTTTTTTATAGTAATTGATGGGGGAACTTAGCCCCAAACATGAGTTGAAAATTGAAAAGTTTAAAGGATGGTGTCAATTGAAAATAAAAAAAGTAAAGCATGGTACCATTGGTAAATTTCACTCTAAAACTCTTCCAATCATAAACTAATTCTTTGCCTAACGAAGTATGCTTTTTTTCCAAATTTAAAATGATTCTCTTCAATTTTATATTTTTATTTACTAGTTATTTTGCAAGACTTAAACTTAATTAGCTATAATTAAATATGTAAGATTTAACACTCATTGAAAAGGCACAAAATATAAATATAAGAATTTTTTTCTTTTATATTTGTTCTTGAAATTTAATTTTTAATTTCTTAATCGATTATATTTTGTTATCTATCATTTTTATACGATTTTTATAGGTTTGTATAAGTAAAAAATTTGATTTCATTTATCTTCTTTGGCATTTTAAAATGAGTAATATTATACATTAATTTTTTAAGAAAGCTTGTTAAATCTACAAGTATTGTATCCAAAAAGCTTTTCTAATGAGTGCAAATCTCACATATTGAATAACGTGTATTAAGATAAATTTAATGAAGCACTCATCTTTAATTAAGATATTATATATAATCTTTCATCACTTTTATTATTTTATTCTTCAATTTATTTTTTAAAATTATTAAAATTAGGATTCTTTAGAGTCATAAGAGATATTAACTTCTATATCTGAATATAAGGGAAATAAAAAGGATAAAAGAGTGAGGAATAGGGAGATGGGATTAGTGTTTAGGGTGAGGGAATGAGAAATTGGAAGATGAGATTTAAGGGGTAAGACATAGCACGTCTGTTATAAAAGTAAACTAATGTAATATTATTGAAATTAAATATCAGTTGTTTGAAAACAAACGACAATTAAGGTTATTTCCCATGACGATAGGTTAAAAATTGATGTCAATTGGTTTCAACAAATAATCGACGTAGAATTGATATTATTGTTATATTTTACAATAATTTTAAAATCAACATTAAAAATAGATATACAACGATGCTTGATTAAAAATTAATCGATTTTCAATGTGAAATCTTTTGAATACCTAATGTCAATCAATTATTTTGTAATAGTTAGTGGTCATCAGTTAAATAAGGATAGTTTTCTATTTCTATTTATAAATAATATTGGAAGTTCTTCTTATCGAGAAAAGTGGAGGTAAGCATCTTTTCATAGTTTGTGGGAGGTAGTATTTCCCAAGAAATTAAACTTTTCAAAAAATTCTACTTCGCCCATTTTGGCAACTAGTACTTAATTAAATAATTTAAGGACTTCTTACTTCTTGGCAAGTTACACATCCCATATTATTTTTGCAACCAAATGACTTTTTATTTTTTCAAAAATTGGAGACAAATGAAAACACATGCTTTGCACATACAATTATTGTTAAATCATGAACAAAAAATATTTAGTTAGATAATGTACTAACAGTGGAAAGTACATAACAGTGAATTTTAACACTAATTAAAATGTTGAGTAGCTTTATTGAAAAAGAATAAAACATACCACATATAGATAAAATGTAAGTTATCTTTTATCATTTTTAATTATAATTTAAAGTTTAATTTTATTTATAATTCCCTATTGTAATTAATTGAGATATCTTTATTTGTAATTATTTGAAGTGATAAACATTTTGTCGATTTGAATAATTATTTCATGATGTAAAAATGAAAAAAAAATAAAAAACCTGCACTATAAAAATTAGTAAGATAATTAAGAATCGTGATTGGAATCATAAATACTTTCAATTCTAATGAGTTTGATTTCATTATATTTATATGAATATTTATTTTAAATTGTAAAAATTTGTCATTTGAACAAATTGTTTTATTTTATTTATGAGTACAAGGTGGAGAGTCCAAGAAAGGAAAAACAAATTTAGGAAGAGAGATTCCCACCCTATCACTAAAAACTAAATTAGAGCAACTATTAGCTGAGGTTGAGAATTCTGCGTGCAGCACATCTAAGGAACCTAAAGAATGAGACAATTAGCCTGACAATGTTGGCTTCTCTGTAATAATGGGTAACCTAAACGGTGCGTGGATTATCAAAGATAGTTAATTTAATAATATTAGATTTTTATTTCATTTTAAAAATTATAAATTTAATATAATAAGATTTCAATTTGTAATTAATAGAATGGTAGATGATTGTTGACACTGATAACAGACTTGTCTCTTAAATAATAATAATAATTGAAAATAACTATCATTCATGTTAAAAAATGCTTCTCTAATAATACATAAAGAAGATAATAAATATTAATTACTTTTACTCTCAAGTTAACTGAATTGCAAAAGAAGAATCTCAACCTTTTTTAGTTGATGATTTAAAAAATGAAGATTCAACCAACCACAGCTTAGTGTGCATATATTACTAAAAGGTCCAGCCAAGATTAATTAGGGAAGTACCTCGGGGATCCTTTCTCATATAATACACAGAGATAGGCATCCAAATGGAGCACCTGCACTCATTGGTATGGCAAAGAAGCGACTTTCTAATTGTGGGATAAATTTTGCGGTTGATAATTTTGTCTGACATGTTTGTGTTTTTTTACTTGAAAGATAAGTGTTTTATTATGAAATCACCATTTTAATCGTCATTCAAATATATAAGGAAGTGAATGACGTAAGGTGAGGTGAGAGGCAAATATAAATATTTATTTGCCACATGGCTTCGAGACAATTTGCAGGGCGAAGTTTTCAAAGATTTTGTTCCCCTGACCGCGTCAAAATTAAGAATGGTCTGCCTTCTTTGAATATGTAATTAAATATACATTGTTTATTTTTTTTTTAACCGCATGTTTCTTCTATATATGCATCCTTTTCGGGTACTGAATTACTGCTTCTGCCTAAGACCAAAAAAAAAAAAAGGGAATTACTGCTTCTGCTTGAATATGTCATTGATCGATGGTATTTTTACTTTTTTATTTTTAAATATTTTACTTTTATCTTGATGGAGTCCAAATTTTTTAACCACAGCATTTTTTTATATGTGCCTTTTCAAAAATTAAGATTCGATAAAAAAATATGTAATATTTTTGAATGATTTTAATTTTTTATTATTTAACAATTAAAAAATTAAAAAAATTATAAATTAGCTTTTTTACTTCTTGATTTATGAGAACCAAACTAGAATTTTCATATTAAAAACTTGTGAAAATCACAAACAAGTCCAATGCAATTCATTTAATAGTTGGCCCATGAAAATTAAACTAGAATTTTCAAATTGAAAGTTTGAAAAAGTGCAAATAAGCCTAACCTAACTCCTTGAATTGCCAATTTGCATGGAATGGGCCATCATTTTAATAGGTATATGCTACACTAATTCTTCCTTATTGATAGATAATCCCCCTTTAAGTTCTTTTATTATTAGGCTCTCATATGTTAAGATTTTAGTGAGTTGTCATTCTTTTATTAAATCATTTTTACTTAGTATAAATTAAATTATACTTCATTAATTTTTATTTTATATTATATAATTTTATATAAAAATAACACTTGCTATAAAAATAATATGAAAATATTTTATTTTAAATCCTATTATTAAAAATAAAATAATGGAAACATTTTTTAGTAAAAGTATTGAAAATTTAAAATGTTATCTTTATTTATTAATATAAGAATCATTTTAAAATATAAAAAAAATATAGGGATAAACGTATAAAAAGCTCATTCCATGTTCAATGATCATTCTATTGCATTGATAATGAAATAAATATTCATTTCTCTAGTGGAATAATAAATTATTAAAATATGGATATTCCTCTCATAGTACAAATTAAAAACCTTCTAGACACTTCATTTTTATCTTCCACTTTATTTCTTTAACCAAACACTCTCTAAGATTGATGCATTTTACCTAAATTTAATTTAAATATCTTACAAAATATAAATTCAAAATACATATTGCACGTGGTTGCAAGGTTTTAAATAAAGTTGAGACTTCAATGCAGAAAGGATGATCATGCTATCAATAGCATGATCATACAACGACCCATATTAAATTGAAAGGCAATAACAAATGGTAAATATCACAAGTTCTAAGCATTGTGGGGGTTATTTCTATCTAAGGGACAATAATTTTTGAAATTGAAAACACACTAATGTATTTAAATGAGTTGAAAGTTTTAACATCCAATAAAACATGAAGTAAGCTAAGTAAGAAGAAAGAGGAAGCTGCTAGTTAGGACCTTAATTATTACCCTAAACAAATTAAAGGTAACATCCAATTTGTTATAAGGCTTATTTTTACAAAATAGTTAGAGTGTTATAGTTTTGTTGCATTAAAAAGTTATATTATGGTGGAAGTATTATGTGCAAAATGAAAGAGATGATAAGTGCTCTTAATGTTTGATGTCGAAAAGAAATAACATGTGGTAGTGTACTGAGAAGCGATCAGGGGAATAATAAATATCTTTCCCTATCATGACATTGAACAATGAAAATTAGGGAAAAAGATACATAAATAATATCTAATAGTGAAGAACTTCACATTTTTTTATCTTTGTCAATAATTTGAAAAGTTTTAATCAGCTTTTTTTAAGAATTCCTTTATCTTATTTTGGCAGTTATCATGTGCACAAATTCTTCAAAATCAACTGTTACACTTTCATCTTTGTTCACATATATTATCACTTGATTAATTTGCTAAAATGACATAATGAAGTATTTATTAGAAATGTAAACTAACCTTAATAAGGAGAAATGCATATAAAAATCCTAGACATGCATATACTTAAATCATACATTAACCATGTCATAATAAGCAAAGCTTTTAGCGTAAGCAGTACATAAAACATATAGTGAAAAGGTTTTGGTGCAAGCATAAAGAATTATTCTTCATGTTAGAAATCATTACAACACTTCATGCAATTTGAGAAATAAAAAGAGTTCAGTGATTATGTTAAGTCTGAAATAGAGATAATACCTCTTTTATCATCTCAAACCTAAAGGCTTTCTTAAAAAAATATGTTTATTATTAATATTACAAGGTTAAATATAAGATTAGAAACGGCTACATCATACTTCATGGCAAGATTTAACTCTTTGGCATTAATAATGCCTCCAAATCATCGAAGTATTAGCAAAAAACTATTTAAACTATTTTTAGGTAAACCTTGATAATGAAACATACAAAACCTAAGCTATCAATGTCAAATAATTCAAATACTTCCTTAATCTCCCATTTTTTCTATTAGGTCAACTTAGTATGCCATCCTTTTAGTTTACTATATCTCTTTGATTCTCTATTATATATAGATAATAAGCAAGGAAATTGCATAATAAGGAAATAAGTTTATGATTAACCTAGGAAAATTATTTTTTTAGTAATCCTATATATTTGTACATAATAGATATATATAAATAAGCTAAGATGTGAAACTATTGTTATATGGTTGCAACTATTCCTTTACCTTTGAACTTACCATTGGTTTACCTAGTATAACAGATTGCCATAACATTTAGCCATTTAAAGTTATCAAAGGTACCAAGAATTGATATTGTTTATGTGACCTTTAACCTAGGTGATAGGGCAAAGCCTTTGCTTATTGACATTGAGCTTGACACATGGACAATCATAATTCTATGTTATTGGTACCACATTTTTTACAAACTATCAATAGCATATTTTGATAAGGACCCTAATAAGTTAACTAATCAATGATCTAAAAAAGATTTTGACAACTATGTGTATGTGGTATGCAAGGAACTAGAGTATATTTCAAGAAAAGTTAATCAAGCCTTAAGTTATGTTATGACCTAACCCTGCTCATAACCAATGTGAAACTCAATATCTAATTTTCATTAACTAACCTATCTTTTTCATTAAAGTAATCTAACATAAGTAGATATTTAAAAGAAGGAGATATAATATGAATAAATAATAAAATTGTTACACCCTTTGAAAAATTGAAAAGAATTAAAATATTTTTTTATTATAGAAAGTGACTATTTAATTGTTATGATTACACTTCATGTGAAGGTTTATAGAAAATAATAGGAATACTATGGTAGAATGCAAGCTAAGGTAGTAAGGAAAAAGGGGAATAAAATAGTTAAAAGGTAGAATGTAGTTATAAGTAAGTAAGTGTATATGAAGGAGATTTATAAGCTTTCTTACCAATTTTGCCTTTAATTATTCTATGCATCCTTTAATGAAAATTTTAAAACCTAAATTACGATCAATTCCTATTTATTTTCTCTAAAATATTAATAGTCTCCTTATCTTATCTCTTTTAAATTTTACTTCTTCAACTGATTTCAACAAGTTAAAATATCAATCTCTATTAATCATTAACAATTTTTATTTAAACAAGGTAAGCCTTATTAATTTAAAGCTATTAGGTTGTTATTTTTTAAGTTTTTGCTTGGATGAGAAAACTAGGGATTTTGGGTGCTTAACTTTAATTCTTAAAATTTAAGATGAATAAGGTAAACTACTATGATTTCAACCTTTAATCCTTTTCTTTATACTAGATGAGTAAGCAATTTGCTTAGACTAGCTAAATTTTGCATAATTTAAGCATATAAAGCTAAATATATGTGTTTTGATAATTTTGATGATAATTTAGGCAAGTTCTTATTTATAGCATATTCTTCTTGGTAGTTCCAACTTATATGTTAAGGTGGTACTTATTTTAGTGTATATTATAGTTTGAGATTATATGTACTGATAAATTGAAGATAGAATATCAAATGAATAGTAAAAATATAAAAAAATCTATAAAAACGAGCTCATAGTTGATTATAACCTTGAGAAATGCTCTCGGAAGGTATATAGTTAACTATATAATCAATTATAATCAAGATATCTACTCCTTAGAAGCTCATAATTAACTATATAGTTAACTATAACTTTAGAGATGCTCTTTGAATACATATATTAACTACATAATGGATTATAAGTGCTAAATTTTGCATCTAGATTATATAATTGATTATTATCCTATTTTTTCATATTTTTACATATTTTATGAAATTTAATGATGTTATAATGATAAATTATCTACATAAATACTTATTTGATATATGAATGTATTTTATATTTTATTATTAATGCCAAAATCCCAATATAGGAATTGTGAAGGTGAAGATGAAATTATTAAATTGTGATGTAAAAGTCAAATCTAATAAATGTTTGTGAAAGGATAAAACAAAACTTGAAAGGACAAAGTTAGGTTTGTAAAAGGATAAAACTAATTGAGTCACAAGAAAATTTAATTTTTTTTTACTTGACAAAGTTAGATTTGTAAAAGGATAAAACTAATTGAAAGTCACAAGATAAATTATTTTTTATTACTTTTATTTATAATTATATATATAATTAGTGTAAAATAATGGGAATGTTATTATTTAAACTAAAACCTTATATTAGTTTTTGTAAAATTGAGTTTATATTAATTTCATTTTTCACTAAAAATTTATATTAATTTAGTCCCTATAAGATTAACCTCGTATCAAATTTTAATTCCTCTATATAGTGATTCAATAATTCTATCTCCTATACGAAAGGACTAAAATTTAAGGTAGGTTTAATCTTACAAGAACCAAATTAATGTAAACTTTTAGTGACGGATGAGATTCATACAAATTCAATCTTACAAAAACTAAAATTAGGTTTTAGTCTATTATTTATTAAGCTTATTATGTACAGTTACATCCTTGTGTAATAAAAGCTAATACAAATGATAAGAATATCATTTATTCTTTTGTTATTTAATTATAAGTAGATTATTTGCTCCCTGAGTTCCAAAGTCACCTTTTTTATGTATTTAACTCTGTAGATACTCCTGCTAAGGTCCTTTCACTACCATTACAGCAAGAGTTATATCTTCAAAGCTCATACTAAATAAGACTAAAAAAATAATTATTTTGTATGTACATAGAAATGCTCACTTGGGTCTTGTAGAACATAATTTGACTTTTGGGAAATAGAAATATCTTATATTTGCTAAGGTTAGTTAAGATAACTTACTTCTAATATTAGAGTATGTAAGCAAGTTTTACTTTTTTACCTTGAAAACACTAGATAAATGAACATGTATGTAAATATATTTTATCCTTTATATAAATTATCTCAAATTAATGGTAACATCTATATTTGATTGCTAAGATAGGGTTAGGTTAGGCTAGTACAAACCAAGTTAATATGTTCCATACCAATCATGGCCTATAACGGTTGTGACCAAAATATAATCCATAGTTAATGATCCATTTGCAAAAAAAAAAAAAGAAGTTAGATCTACTTATAACTCATCCCTTTTTTAGAAGAAGTCAACCTAATTAACCTTAAAAGAATGATTTTTTAATCCCCCACTCTTAATCTATACAGGAGTATGCCCTAAAAAACTATTTAAACTAAGATATTCAAGGGCTATCTAACCATGTTTAAGGATCCTTTAAAATTTCAACTCTGAGGTATTAATAGAAGTTAACCTAAGAATCTACAAAATAAAATATGAAAAAACAAGTTTAAATTTTAGTGAGTAAATAATAGAACATAAATAATAGTTTCAAATTTATCAATCAGGTTTACCTTCCTGTGCCTAACACTTAGTTCACACATTTTATAATGTAATTTCAATTAGTACCATTGCATTTATGCAAAATTAAGCAGGCTTATTTATGTTAGTAATCAATCTACATATATAGTTATGCCATGACATTATTACATAAAGCATAAATAATAAAACAAAAAGAGTATTAAACTTCCTTGTGACTCTTAATTAGTCTTATACCCTTTATAAACCTAACTTTATCCTTTTAAGGTTAACCTTATATCTTCCATAAAATGGTTATTAACCCCCATAATATTTCACATAATTCCTATACCATTGATCCCATTCGTGTGTTATGTTTCACAATACAATATTATCCATGCCTCTTTACATTACCACATTGATTAATTCATTTCATTAATAAAAAAATAACATTGTTCAATCTTATTTAATACTAAATAAATCATGTTAAAATTATGATGCTAAGGATTGAAATAGGGGACCAATGGTCGATTGTGTGGGGTCTAGTAGTTGATTGTTAACCTCTAGTAAGAAATCTATTAAGTAAACTAATGGTCGATCATTAGCTATTGGAAGAGGACTATCTAAAATTCTAAACCATGGGTCGATCGTTAGGTCCTAATAGTTAACCATTAACTTGGAATTTTATAGAATTCTTCTAGTGATTTATTATTCATCATGCTATAAATATGCATTTAATGTTACCAATCCACTACCAAACTCTATCTCATCATAAGTTCACACTTATAATATATCATATATCTTAATTTCATCATCAAACCAAGTTAAACATTGTTAAATTAATAAAAATCCATACCATTTGCATATCACTTGTGAAAAACCTAAAATTTGAGTTTATTCCACATCAAATCCTTTAAATCTTTGAGCATAAGTTAGAATATTTACTCACCTAATATAGATTTTAATTTTTTTTACCTTAATCATACAAAGATTAAGAATTTCTTGAATTAAGGTTTAACTTCCCTATTTTAACCAAAATACCAAAATCCCTACCAAACTCTAAGGAGAAATGAAAGTAAATTTAATAAGAAAGAAAATCTTGCCTTGATTATAGGAAGAAATTAATGAATACTAGTGCTTTTTTTACTTAATTTGATAAAGAATTGAAAAGGAAAGAAGACAAATGTGGGAGAAGAGTGAGGAATGACCTTGAAAAGATGAAGCTTTAGGAATTTAGAAAATAATGAATGGATGGTTGAGTTAAGCTTAAAATGAGGAATAATGCAAAGACATTCCAAAAAATATACCTTAAATCTCCTTTATACACACATATTCACTTCTAATAACTTTAAACCTGTATTTTTTTTTAACTTTTCATTATCTATTTCTTACCAAATTTTCATCCTCAAACTCATTAAATCATTAAAATTTATTTTACCCTATACTTCATTTATATTTCCCTACCATAACTTATTTGTTTCCTACACACATTCCATTTTAATACTATTAAAATTATTTTAATTTCTATCTTCATGAAATAAAGTCTCCAAAATTTTAAAAAGGGTGTGACACACTACAATTTTAATGGCAAATAAAGGAAATATGGAATGTAATAAATTTTTACAAGCTAAAGTTGTAAAAAATTATAAAAAATAATAATAAAAGGCAAAAGGTAGTACTTACTAGTAGAAGGACCATTAATAATTCTAATTTAGAAATATAAAACTAAATGCATTTTAAGACAAATCTTTCAATGCTTAGGATCCATTGCTTGGTCAGAAAGCAATGACAAAATGGTAGATAGATTGCTTATATGGCTAGCTACATCAATGCACCATGCTTAACTCACCATGTTTTACAATAAGAGGACTCAACTTAGGAAAATTAGATGTTTACTAGTTGGAATTAAGCAACTATTAATTCAAATGCCTAAATCAGAGGAAGAAGGACTTTGTATAATTGTTTAGAGCAAAGTTTTTATCCAAGCATTTATGAATGAGAAGATCATTCTAGTCCAATTTAAAGTTCTTTGGCAAGATGTTCATACTCTTTGTTAATAGTTTTATTTGATTAAACTAGAATCCAATGAGGGTAAAATTAAAAAAATTTTCTTAAGGGCTAAAATTTACACAAATATATAATGTTAAAAAAATTATTAAATAAATTAAAAAATAATTAATTATAATATTTTTAAAAATTTTATGTACTAAAGATAATTATTATCTACTATGTAAAGTTAATTTAAATGATCACTTGCATAAAAGTTAAAATAAAAATAATGAATTTAAAATGAATTAATAACTTTTTTATGCCATAAAAATAATTGTTCTTAAAATCTCTTACTAAAAAATAATATCTTAGAAAGATAAATTATTGTGAATATTTCAGTGAAAATTTAAAGTACTTTACATGAAATTGTAAAGTATAAATATGTATAATTTAAGAAAATGAAAATAAATATTATTTAATATACATATATAATGTATAAGGAAGATGATATTTATATATATCCAATTCAAGTTCCATATATATAATAAGATTCTTAACCTTAATTTTTATGTTATCAATGGTATATTATAATTAAACTTGATTTGAAAATTATTTCTATAAGCTAATAAATATTTAAAAGTTTCACTTATTATTGAATTTAATAATTTTTTAAAGAGAAATGAACATAAAAATAATATATATTTTAAGTAATTAACATTAACACTTTATTAATTTAAGAGAGAAATTTTGATTTAAATTTTTATTTAAGTAAAGTTAACACCAAAATTTGAGGGGCAAAATGTAAAACATATATATAAATGTGTAATAAAATCTTATAACTTGGGGGGGCACCTTAAGCCATATGGTTAGATAGTTTTGATATGAACTTAGGATTACCTTAAATTACCTTAAACTATTTCTTTTTCAACTTGTTGAAGGGATTTAATTTGATTTATACTCTTATTTAGCTTAATTTTACAAACAAAGCTGAGTCTATTAAAATTCTAAAATATTTTCTAAATCTGAGTGCCTTCCTTGGAGGGTTATATGAAATATGTATTATTTAAAAATAAAAAATTTTGATAATTATTCCTTTTATATTTTTACATCAAAGAATGATTTTTAATAAATTTTTAGAGACTTAAAAGGACCATTTTGAGAAAATGCTATTTTTAAAATTTTTCAAAATTTGACATTTTAAACTAAAACCTAAAATTTAGATTTTAATTCTTTGGAGTTTTAATTTTTTTTTTAAAAAAATTAATCCTAATGAGGGGTATTTCCTTATTTACATTTATGTTTTAAGTAAATGGAGAGTAAAATGCTAAAGAGGAAATGAGGACATTTACTTAAACGGTAAAAATGTAAATAAGTTGTTGAACCCTGAACCCGTAACCCAATAGCCTAGCACACAGACCTAGCGCGCGACCTATGGACCCAATCTAGACTAGACCCGAAACAGAAGCTTAGAAATAAAATAGAACCGGGCAGCAAAATAGAAAACACAAAACCCAGTAGTAGCAACACAAAACAGAACGTAGCAGCTCTCTCTTCATCTTTTTTCTTCTTCTTCCTTCCCTTCCATTTCTAATCACACAAAATAACTGTCTCCCTTCATGATTCTGCATGTTTTCTTCTATTTTCTCTCTGTTTTCCCCTGTTTCTTGCTACTATTTCTAAATAATACAAGTTTTGGGTAGCAAGTTTCAAAATTTCTTCTTTTTTGCTTAATAAGGTAATTCCCAAGCTTCATTCTCTTAATTAGAAGTTAGAATAGCTTAAATTAGTTAGTAGATGGTAAAGATTATATTATTTTAGAGTTATGCATGTAGTGTAGATTTTTAGGGGTTTTGTAATAGGAAGCTTGATAATGTAATTAGGTGTTGATTTGTATTTGAATTGTTACTTGATTGCTTGCTTAAGATCAAGGAACACTTCCTAATGGCATTGGGGTTCAAGAAGTGGAAAGAAATCAACTTGAGCATTTTGACCATTTTATGAGTAGATAATGTGTATTTTCACATTTTTATATAATTTTCAACTTCTCTATACTTTGAATATTAATTTTGTTAATTTATTAATTGTTATTATTTTCTATACATTTTAATTCCATATATATGTAGAGCTCTAGGCACTCTTGGGACAAGCACCTTAAAATTTTCTTGAGTTATAGTAAATAAGAATGATGCTAAAATGATTTTATGATGAAGAAATTGATTTATGTGGCTTATTTTGAAATGGTATACTATTGGAATCTTATTGTATAATGTTCTTTGACAGATTATTGTGGATAAAATGATAATGTGTTGAAGTTTCACATATGCTTGTAAAAATTGATTTTTGATGAGTTTGGAATGATATGATATTGGAAATGTTGATTACCATGATTAAAAGCCTTAGTGAACTACACATAGTTAAAAGGAGTATGATTTGAGATTGTTTAAAACTATTGATATATGAAACTATTTATTTCTAATAATTTCTCATATAACTATTATTTATATATATGCTTGATGTTTTGCTATTTTATAAATTTATTTTGGGAGAAAATTAGTTTGAAATTGTAGCCTTGGTACACCTTAGTTCGAACCCCAGTTAGCAAGGGAGTTGCTAACCCTGTGTGTCGGTCAATATATGTGAATTGATTTATGGTAACCTGATAGGTTACTTTAGAGCTGAGAGCTCTTTGAAAGTATTAATTCATGAGTGGAATGCTCATATTTATTAATCATAACTAGAAATCTCCCATCCTAAAGTGCGATTTTGGTGGTTTATGTATTTTTAAACTCATTAACTTTGATTATGATTACTTATTTATCATGAATATGTTATACTGAAATTTTTTTTTACCATGATTCTATATCTATGATAATTTCTCATGATTCAAGAATTTACTATCTACTTTTTAATTTGAAACTTATGTTTTAGTATTTTACTTCTAAGGGATATTTCAATTATTATTTTGTCAAATATAATTGCATAACTCTTCTGATATCTTTTTTATATTGAAAAGCTATTTAACTATTTTTAAGGAAAAGCTCGTGCCATGGTTTGTCCCATTTTTGTTGAAAATTCATATTATCTATTCACTAAGTCCATGACTCACTCTTTTTGTTGTAATATTTTTCAGATAAAGACTTGGCTCCAGGTCCGTCGTCTACAACTCCTTAAAGAGAGAGGAGCATTCTTTTGTGGTGAGTCACACTTTGTTCGTGTGGGCTTGATGTAGAACTTTTATGTATTTTTTGAAAGTTATAAATTTTGAATACTCTTAGATGTGCTCTATTAAATCCACAAACAGGGCATGCTTCTGTAAACTTATATGTATGCATTTTGTTATATTTGCAAAGAATTGTTTGGTTACCAAATGATATAGATTTTATGTTAACATCTATATGATTTATTAGGTGAATGTTGAAAAATGAAAAAATCCATGTGGGACTTTATGTATTTGAAAAGTTAGTGTTTGTGTATTGGGCATATGCCCACTTGAGTTTGAAACAAGTTACAGGTTATCTTTCAATATGTTAAGCTAACATGGCCTATATGGTTATATTTTGCCCTAAGGTCATGCGCCGGCCACGACCCTTAGTTTTCAATCATGACATATAGTGTATCAAAAAATAAATATTTATGTTAATGATAATTCCAATTTCATCAAATGTTCTCAAAGGGACTACGTTAGTAATTAGATGTAGTTTCAAATTAAAAATGACAAAAGAATTATAACAATTATTTACATTTTACTTTCTTTGATATATATTTTACATTAGCTTTTATATTTAAATTTTAATCAAAATTCTTAAACTCCTTATAGTAAGGGTTTGATTCTTGTTACTTCAATTGTCAATTGCCCTTGTTAAGGTTTTTTCCTAGTATTCTTTTCCTCGTTATCATTGTTTAAACAAGTTCCTATTAAATCTTTCTCTACAAACCTTTCTCTCCCCCTTTCCCTTTTTCTATTATCTTTTTTTATTACCTTATTTCTTTTTGTTGTTCTTATTTGTGCCTCCATTTCATAAATCCTCATCACCACTTATCCCTTTCCTTCATCTTGCTTTTCCTTTATTACTTCATCCATTATGTGTTCTTCTTGTTAAGTTTGGGTTCTTCTTGCTTTTTTTCATTTTGTCTTACAATTCCCCTATCTTTTTAATTTCTTATTAGTTTATTTCACTTAAACCTAGAATCTTTTCTCTTCTTTTCACCTTCAAAATTTTCTTCCTTGGAAATGGCAAGCCATAAATGAAAACTATGCTCTATATTTCCTTTATTTTTATATTTCATTTAGGCTATAGCTGGCACTTTTTCAAATTTATTTTAGGAAGTTATCTTTAACAAGTAATTAGGTCAAAAATGTAAATCTCATTTGTTTCTTTAGAGTTAAGTTGATTGCATAATTATGATATTTCTTTATTAGTATTTATATGTAGCTTTTTGTCTCAAATCTGCTTATTGGTATTCTTGTGAAGGTTTTTAGCTTAAATCTAGTTTTCTTCTACAAGTTTATTTATCTTCATCCAATATAGCAATTGATATGCTGACTTTGCATTTAAAGATAATTTGTGTCTTATGGATTGGCTCTTTAGACTTCCAATCCTTACTCCTACATGTTATTTTCTATTTGATTGTTTTACTTTTTATTCTTCTTTTTTTAAATTTTATATGTGTTTTATCTTTGTTCCTCTTTTTAAGCTTTCTATGTACTTTATCATTTGATGTATTTTTCCTATCTTGGCTATGGCTATTTTTCCTCTACATTAGTGTTTGCATTATTCATTTATTGTGATGAAGTTTGTTCCTAACCAAAAAAAAAAAGGAAAAAAACTCTTGCAATGATACTTTTAAGGTAAAGCAAAAATCTTTTCACTAGGATGCAAATTATTGGCATTTATATAAATAAATAATATTTTTAAGTTCAAAAAAAAATTCCACTTGGATATTTGGCATTTATGTTGTTAAGATTCATGTGAAAGATGTAGAATATCTTTAAAAGTAATGAGGATAAACAAAAGAAATATAACAAGAAAAAATATAAGGTAAAAGAGGGAAAAAGAAATGAATAATTAACAGATAACTTTATTTTTCTTTATTTAAAGGTTCTAAAAATCTTCCATAATTTTTCAAATTGAAAAGGCATAAAAAAGTTAATAATAAAATATTTTAGGAGATTAATTAGAATTTCTTCTTCTCTTTTTTTTATTGAAACTTCCAAATAAAGGAATGTTAATTAATAACTTTTGTTTTCTTCTACTTTTTATTTATTCTTATCTATCCAAACGTATCATTATTTTATCTAAAAACTTTTAAAATTCTTTAGAAAGTGTAACGAGTTATAACATTTTACTTTTCTTTATATTGAGAAAAATACAAAACACTTCTGTAACTATAGAAACTTGAAAATTAAATCTTTCTACTAAATAAAATTTGAAATTAATACACACCTTCCTTTTGATTAATCATTTTATTGAATTATGTGACTTTTAATTAATTTAATAGTAAGAATTACAAATTTTTACTTCATTCATTTCTTTTTACTATCCTAATAAATACCTTACAAGTTTATATATCAATTATCTTTTAGTGAAAAATATTTTTTGTAAATATATAATTATAAAATATTAGGATAGTAAAAAATATTTTATATGTTCAATATTAAATATAAAGAATTTGGCAAAGCTAACTTTCTCTTTTTCAAAGAAGAAGTTATTTTCTTCATTACCATGTAAATATCATTTTTTTCAATTATATGGTATAAAGCTAACATTACACCTATTAGAAAATTAAGATATATTTTATTTTCTCTTATTAATAATTATATATGTAAGTGGTAATTAATTAGTCATTGTGGAAGTGTTTAGGATGTGAGTTTATTTAAGAAAAGTAGGGTTCTATGATGAGAATAGAAAGAATTAAGTAAATTATAGGTTAGTGAGAAATTACATTTAAGTAGATGTTTATGTAAGAGACTTAGCAACTATTTTTTTTTCTTACCCTTAAACCTTCTTAAAATTATCAAACTGCCCTTATCTATCATAAAAATCCCAAATCCACATCTCTCCTTGATTTTTACTACTAATATACATAACTCATCCTCTTTTTTTTACTTGTAAGCTTCATCTTTCTCAAGATAGAACATCAATTAGCCTAATGATTCAAGAAATTATTTGCACTCAACAACTAACTTAGGGCATTTCTTTTAGTTCTTAATTGATGAGAGATTTTATGAAATTTGAATTGTAGGAAAAAATTAGGGATTTAAGTACCCCTCGTGAATTTGTGTTAACTGATGCTGTTAGGGCATGCTAAAACTTCTATCAAGTCCTCTTTATTTTCTTAATACTATTATAAGTAGATAATTCACTTAAATCATCTCATTTCATATAATTTTGAATTATGTTTGACATAGCATTAGAATTTAGGGAAATTTGTTAGTTGGTATGGAAATTAATTGTTGAGATGAAATAATTATTATTATGGATTTGTATATATATTTATATATAGGTGATAGCTTATGATTGAATATCGATTTTGTTAATGTAATTGATTATTTATTTGATATCAAAGGCCATTTGTACAATTGTAAGGAAGTTAGAAAACCTAGCAGATATTCAAATATGATAATCAAATTTAAACTTAGGAATTATTACTGGTAAGCTATATTTAACCATCATGGTTAATTACCTTAAAGAAGTCTTGCCTCTAGTTACAAAAATTGATTATAGTATTTGATTATAGTTATAAGAGTTATACTTTATGAGCTTATAGTCAACTACCATAATCAATTATAGCTAAAATGGTTGCCTCTAGGTGGTAGTATTTAGCTACCATAGTTGAATATAGGTTTCAATTTTTCACTTTTAGAATGAAGTATTTGAATATCATAATCGAGTACTATTAGATATTTTCTAATTATATTTATACTTGAATAATAATGGTTGATTTAATTATGTAGCATATTTATTGATGTGATTAGACTATGGATGCATTTTTTGATATTTTAAATGATGGAATCTTAAAATGAGATGTGATATACATCTATGTGAGATTAAGGGAGATAACATGATGAAATTATGAAATAGTACTAGATTTGGAAAAATATATATAAAAAATAAGGTATTTGGAAGAATAAGGATAACAAGATTCATAAGGAAGTTTATTACTTTTTATTTTATCTATTTATTGATAAGATTACTAATGTTATGAATAAATCATTGATGTAATTTTAAAATGACATGATTAGAAAGGACTTATAGTATTTAATCATAAATATTCTTGTTTTCGCCTTTTAAAGTAGATTATTTACTTGTTGAATCATTGAATCACTATTTAGTTATTTCCTTTCTTTATAAATACTCTAGTAAAAGCTCCTCTTTCACTAGCATAGTAGAAATAAATTTCTCCAATGCACAGTTTATTAGGATAGTTATGATTATTGACAATTTGTAATTAGAAATATTTTTAGGCCTGGTAGAAAGTTATAAACTTGTGACAATGTGAATATTATTTTTAAATACCTTTAATTATGTTTTTAAATATGTTTATTTACTAGAATCTGTGTAATGACACTAAGCTTAGGATTATCCTAGGCTAATAGAAATTAGGAAATTGATTTCAAGCCAATCACTGCCAAGGTGGGTTGTAACAAAGTTAATATTAGAGTATGATCTTAGGTTTTTAGTAGAAAAAAAGAGCCTTTAATGATAAAGATGTGTTATAATTGCCTAAGTGAGTGTAGGTTGAAATTGTATTAGTGATATATGTACACCGAAGATCATATATCACCAATATGATTTTGGTGGATGTTAAACTATTTAAAGGAGTGGTGTTGGGGCTTTTTTATAGAATAGTTATTAGTGATGTATGTTATAATAAATATTTAAAATTTTTTTGAATTAGGAATATGGTAGAATCCAGTTGTCATCAAGCTAGTGATCCTAGTGATGGAGAATTATCTAAAGGTTTATAAGCTCAAAGTGATTAGCATGAGAAAAATGATGATTAGAATCTCCTTTCATGGATTGTTGCCTTTAGGCATCAAATAATGATTGATGTAGTTTAGGTTCTTTGCCAAGAAAGACAATGGGATCAATGTAGGAATTAAAAAGATCAAACTTCTAATCAAAAAAAGGAAAGAAAGAAAGAGAGATTAATCCTTACCTTAAGAGAACTTGGCAAATAAGTTACAAATTATTCATAAGTTCAATAAGCTAAAACCACCCCAATTTACTAGTTTGGATCCAAATGTAGATCTACATTAATCCCTTGCTCAAATTGAGAGATATGGGAAAATGCTCTCCTATACAAACTAAATGATTATTAAGTTAATAAGCTATAGGATGGAATATACTACTAATTCATTAACACTACAAAGAATAGGTAAGCTATCTTACCACCTTTAACCTAGTAGCATCTTAGGAACTTTTGATACACTAATTCTTACCACCAATTGTGCAACAATCCAAAATTAAAGATTTTAAGTATCTAAAGTAAGAATCTATGTCCATCAGTGAGCATGCTATGTAATTTACACACTTATTGATGTGTAAGATTTTGTCTATATTATTTCCTCCTACTTTATATCTTTTTATTATGTTACATATGCTTAATTTTATAGAATTAGCCTTATTATGTAATTAAGGGTTTATTTTACAATATTTTAAAATTATTTAGTTAATGCTTAATTTTTATACTATTTTAGGTTTTCAACTATAACTTAAGTTTTGAATATCAAATTTAGGTAACTTTTATATCATTAGAAAGCTTAAGGAAGTTTTACAACTTTTGTATTCTGGCTAAAGCCCTATTTGGATGTCTAAAAAGTCAAATTTAGCCTTGAAGTTGATATTTTATTTCTATCCAAATAAGTCAATGTTAGTTTTTTAGGCCATATGTAAAACTCTAGAGATCTAATTAAGGTGAAACCAATGCCCAAAGTTTCTTAAAACCTAGTCCTATAAATTCCATATTTATGATTTAGTGAAACTATATAGTTTGAAGGTTTTATAATGGCTAAAAGTCAAACATATGAGATATAGTATTTTATTTTATAAATTAGGTTCTAGATTTCTAAAAGCAACAAGGCCTTATTATTTGCAACCCTAAGATATATATGATCTTGGTACATAGAGAATAGCAAATCAAATATAAAGTTTTAGTGCCTCCAAAAGAAAGGACACTTTTACATAATTCTACACAAGATTAAATAGTTTTTTTCTCCTCTTTAAGTTTCTTTTTATTCTTCTTCAATCATAAAATGCTAAATTTTTTATTGATTCAAGAAATTTAAGACTCATTTCCATTTATATTATCAAAAGTTGTAATGTTGACCTTTTCAAATTAATTTTTCTCTTTTCCTTATTCTTTGATTTAATTACTTGGAATTGTATAAATTAAATATTGATTTAATATAATTTGTATTTAACTTTATGATTTTTTATGTTTATATAATTTTATGTTAAATTATGATTTGTTAATCATGATTTTTCACATAGAAACATAGGGTTGAATAATTAAATCTAAGGTTTTTAGTTTAATTCTTCAATTCAGTTGAATTCTATTTTTAAATCAATTTTGACCTGGTCTTATGGATTGGTTATTTAGTTATCAAGTGTAAATGGACTATTATAATAAGACAATGACTTTTGTCGTAAAAAGGGCTCTATCTATTATGTTATAGAAAGAAAAGAACTTTAAAATTGTTAGGATAATTTCTAGTAGCAAAGCCCATAGCTTATTAGAAATGGATGTATAATATATCTTGTAGTGATTCAACATTCAAACTAACCTTTTTATAATATTAATGATATTCAAGTCATATAGGAATTTTTGGATATATTTGTTAAAGAGTTACTTGGATTACCTCTTGACCGTGAGATCAATTTCAACATTAAACTTGCCTTTAACACGAATTGAATTTTAATTTCAATATATCAAATGGTCCCAATTAAATTAAAAAAGCTCAATAAGTACCTATAAGAGTTTATTGATAAAAGTTTTATCCACTTTTCCCTAATTCTTATTATGGCAGCGTTGGTGCTATTTATCAAGAAGAAATATGGGACATTATGATTATATATAAATTACCATTGGTTGAACAAAATAATAATAAAAAATAAATATCATTTACCCCAATGATAACATGTTTGATCATTTTAAGGAGTAAAATGCTTTTGCAAGATAAACTTGTAATCTGAATATCATTAATTGAAGGTTTGTAAGGAAGTTATCTTAAAAATTATGTTCAAAACCTATTACAATTGTTATGAATTCTAGTTATATTATTCGGGTTAACCAAGGCTCCTGTAGAATTCATAAAACTTATGAATAAAATCTTTAAGCTATTTTTAGATAAGTTTATAATTATATTTATTAGTGACATTTTAATCTACTTTAGAAGTGAAGAAAAAATATGCCCAATATCTTAAAACTATTTTGCAAATTTTACAAGAAAACAAGCTTTACATTAAATTCTCAAAATATAAATTGGTTAATCAGTGTGAAATTCCTAGGACATGTAATATCCTATAATGGCATTCATGTTTATCTTCAATAGATTTAAATGATTTAAACTTAGCTAAGGTCATCAATCGTGATAGAAATCCAAAGTTTTCTTAAAATAGCATGTTATTATTGCTAATTTGTAAAAGACTTTTCTAAGATAGCATTTCCATTGACTAAGTTTACTTAAAAAAGAGTTAAATTTGAATGGTTTGAAAAATGTGAAAATAACTTATGATAGTTGAAAATTTGTTTAACTTCAGCCTTGTTCCTAACTTTTCCATTAGGCATTGAAAGGTTCATAGTCTTTTGTGATGCATCTCGCATTTATTTGAATTATGTATTAATACAAAATGAGAAAGTCATTGTATATGCGTTATAGTAATTGAAGAGGCACGAGCTCAATTATTCTACTTATCACCTTGAAATAGTCGTTGTAGTTTTTACATTAAAAATATCGAGACACTACCTATATGGTGAAACTTCTGAAATCTATGCTAACCATAAGAGCTTGAAATAAATTTCTAATTAGAAATATGTAAACTTGAGGCAATAAAAGCGAATATAATTAGTTAAGAACTATGGTTACATTATTTATTTTTATCTTAGAAAAGCTATTGTTGTAACTGATGCACTAAGTAGAAAATTATCAAAAGTTTTAGCCAGTATTCAAGATAAAGATTAGATGGTGATAGTTGCACAAGTGGCAGCTGGATTTGTATTAATAGAAAAGAATTATAAAGTTATTGAAGCAAGATCTATAGTATCCAATTTTGAAGGAAGAAGTGATGTTAAATCAAAATGAAGATTTTATTATTGATGAATAGAGAGTGATCAAATTATAGAGCTGACTTTGGGTCCTCACTCATGAGAAGAATAAATTGCTATATCAAGCTTATTGCTCGTCTTATACCATGTATCTTGGCATAACGAAAATGTGCCATAACCTATAACATAGTTTTTGGTAGAAAGGTATGTAGACAGATGTGTTTGACTACATGTTAATTTCTTATGTGTCAATAAGTGAAAGTAAAACATTAAAGACCTATTAATTTGGACTAACTTTTTTTTATTCCAAAATGAAAGCAAAAAAGTGTAACCATGAACTTCTAAACCAATTTTCGTCGAATCCAAAAAAAGATTAATTTGATTTGAATAATCATTGATAAATTGACCAAGACAGCTTATTTCCTTCTAGTTAAAACCATTTTTTCTATAGCTCAATATGCATAGATTTATTTAGATAAGTTATTTCCTTTGTATAGGGTTCTATTTACTATCATTTCAAACCAAGGCATGGAATTCATATCCCACTTCTGACAATCTTTTCGATAAGCTTTAAGGACATAATTATGATTCAATACAACTTTCCATCCATAAATATACAAATAATTAAAACACACAATTCAGATCTTGGAGGATATGTTTTGAGCTTGCACTTTAAATTTTGAAGGTAGTTAAAAAAATACCTATTATTAATTGAATTCATATACAATGACAACTATCAATCCAACATTAATATGGTGCTCTAGGAAGTTTTATATTGTAAAAGATGTAAATCCTCTATGAGATGGTTTGACTCAAGAGAAGCTAAAATCTTTGGTCTTGATCTTGTTATAGATGCATTGGAAAATGTACAAATCAATTGTAATCAATTAAAAGTAGTATAAAATTGTTAAAAATTATATGTATATAAAAGAAGGAAAAAATTAGTTTTAAAAAGGGACATAGGGTGTGTTTAGATATATTTTTCTTTTTGTATTTCTAAAAACTATTCTTAAAAATTGTTTCTAAAATTTTTTATTCTCAAAAGTTATTTTTAGATTAAAGTTAAATAAAGAATAGCAGGCGTTTAGCATTGTAAATAAAAAAATATTTTATTTAATTATAAAACTAACATTTAGAATAAGAAAATAAGCTCAAAAAATTTAAGCTACACATTTAAAGCATAACCTTTAAAAAAATTCTAAAAACAAATTGTCAAACAAGTTTTTTTTATTTTTGAAAATAAAAGGTAGAAGATTATTTTTAAAATAGAAAATAGGCAAGCTTATAAATTTTTTGAAAGTTTTACTAATGAAGGAAATACACTACTTTAGCATAAAAGACAAATTAGCATAATGTTTTATTAGCTTTTTTCCTATCATTAAAAGAATTGGAACAATAGCATACCGATTAGATTTATTAGGTGGTTTGCATGCCATACATTCAGTATTCCATATGTCAATGCTCCAAAAATATGTTCTTAATACGTTCTATATTATTCAACATGAACCACTTCAATTGGATCCAAAATTATCTTTTTAAAAATTACTAATAGAGATCTTAGATCACTAGATTTGCAAATTGAGATTTAAGGAATTGCCTTCAATAATGATTTGATGAGAGTGGCATGGAATAGAAGAAGCAACTTAGGAATTTGAAATAAAAATGCATCAAAATTATCCTCGTTTCTTTGGCAAGCCTTTATATTTAATTGATTTATAAAAAGTATGGTCAATTCTTTAAGAATTCAATGATGAATTCTTTGAAAGGAGAAAGAACTATTACACCTCTTAGAAAATTAGAATATATTTTATTTTCTTTTATTAATAATTATATATGCATATGATGATTAATTAATAATTATGGAAGTGTTCTAGATAAGAATTTATTTAAGAAAAATTAGGTTTTATGATAAGAATAAAAAGAATTAAGTTAATTAAAGGTTAGTAAGAAATTATATTTAAAAAGATGTGTACAAGAGACTTAGGAATCATTTTTCTAATTTTACCCTTAAACCCTTTAAAAACCACTATATTGCCTTTATCCATCATACAACTCCCAAATCTACTTTGCTTCCTTATTTTTTGTTGCTGATATACATGACTTACCTTCTTTTTATACTTTTAAGTTTCGTCTTTCTTAAGATATGGCACCAATTAGCTTAAAGATTCAAGAAATTATTGGCATTTTACAACTAACCTAAGTTAGCTCTTTTAGTTCCTAAACTTTTAATAAGAAATTTTATAAAATTTAAATTGTATGAAAGGAATCAAATGTTTGAGTGCCCCTTTTGATTTTATGTTAATTGATGTTGTTAGAACAAGCTAAATATTTTACCAACTTCTCCTCATCTCCTCCAAACTATTGTAAGTAGATAATTTACTTAAATTATCTTATTTTGTATGATTTTGAATTATGTTTGGCATAAAATTGGAATTATTGTTAGTTAGTATGGAAATTGATTATTGAAATGAAATAATTATTATTATGGATTTGAATATATGTGTAGATGATATCTTATGATGGAATACTAGGTTAGTTAATGTAATTAATGATTTATTTGATATCAAATGAGAATTTGTATGGTAATATTAGCAAGGGAGCTAGAAAACCTAATTGATATTCAAATATAGTAATTAAATATAGTCCTAGGATTCATTCTCAATAAGCCATATTTGACTATCATAATTAATCAACATAAAAAAGTCTTGCCTCTAGATGTAAATAATTGATTATGGTCATGAGAGTTATACCTTAAGAGCCCATAATCAATTACTATAGTTGACTATAGCTAAAATGGTTGCCTCTGAATGGTAGTATTCGGCTACCATAATCAAATATAAGTTTTAATTTTTTCTTTTGGGACCCTATATTTTACTACCATAGTCAAGTTCCCTTAGTTATTTTCTAATTATGTTTACACTTGAATAATAATGGTCAATTTAATTATATAGCATATTTATTGATGTGATTGGACTGTGAATGTATTTATTGGTATTTCAAATGATGGAGTCCTAGAATAAGATATGATATGCATTGATATATGATTGAGGGAGATGACATAATGAAATTATGAAATAGTATTGAATCCAGGAAAATGTTTATGATAAGATAAAGTGCCTAGAAAAATAAAAAATGGATTTGGAAAGGAATAAGGATGAAAAGAGTTACAAGGCGATTTAACTATTTTTTATTTTATTTATTAATTAATAAGATTTCTAATATTGTGAATAAAGTATTTATATGAGTTTGAATTAATATAATTAGAAAATATTTATAGTATTTAATCATAAATATTCTTATTTCAATCCTTTAAAGTAGATTATTTACTTACTAAGTTATTAACTTACTATTTAGTTTTTCCTTTTCTTTATACATGCTCTAGTAGAAACTCTTCCTTTACCAACTTAGTAAAAGTGAAATTCTACAATGCATAACTTATTAGGGTAATCTTGGTTGTTGATAGTTTGTTATTAGAAATATTTTTAGGTCTAGTAAAAAGTTATAAACTTGTGATAGTATGAACATTATTTATAAATACCTTGATAATGTTTATAAATATGTTCATTTATTGGAGTTTGTATAATGATACCTAACTTTGGATTATTTTAGGTTGGAAAATATTAGGAAATGAATTTCATGTTGTCACAACCTAGGTGGTCATGACAACTAACCTATCACTCAATATATATATATATATATGCAAATGAGATTTTTTGTTACACCTTCTTTAAATTATAGTAAATTAAAATTTTATTTTATAAAAAGAAATAACAAAGGTAATAGATAAATTTAAGCAAATTAAGTATGTGTGAAATATTGAGCAAAATAAAGTTAATAAATTAAAGAATATAGGAGTATAAATTTTATGAAAATTAAATGAGAAAAATTGATTAGAATCATAAAGTATAAAATTTTAAATTGTTATAAGTGAGTATATAAGTGTGGAAGAAATTTAGGAACCAATTTTTGGAAATAACCCTAGCTATTATTGGCTAAAAATAAGCTAATTCTCTCTTTTTTCCCTAAAATTCCTAAACTTCTCCTTTAACCTTTTCCATTCTCTTCATTTCTCTAACGTTCCTCCTCCCATCATCTAACTAACTAAGATAAAGTGCAAGTGTCCTTCAATTTCTTCATTAATCATGATAAGAACATTGTTTTCATTAAAAAAATTTCTTATTTCTTCCTAATTGATGGGGAGTTTAGAATTATTTGAATTTTCTTAGGGATTTCAAAACCTAACTTTAAAATCCCTAAATTTTAATATAATTAGGGTTAAGAAGTCCTTAATTTAGTCTCCTAATAGTCTCTACCATACAAGATGAACTATTAACCTTATTTAAATTCATTGATTTGATCCAAAAAAATGATTTTTCATATATATTAAAGGTTATGTGAAAATGCAAGAATATGATAATTATAGTAATTTAATTAAGTTAAATAATGAATAATATGGCGATGAAGTGTTAAATAAGTGTATTTATTCTTAAAAAATGGTTTGGTGATGAAATATATGAGTTGGGTGAATATTTATGCCATTAAATAGTGGAAAAGGCACTGGGAAATTACATCGAGCTTATAGGTGAAGCCTTTTGTGAAGGGCTTATTGGGTTCAAATTTCATTGAGCTAGGAAATGGTTTTCTATAAGACTAATGTTATTAGACCTAACAAAGAGCTTTATGAAGCTTTTTGCATAACCTTTCCCTTGGCAAAAATTATGAAAAATAAGGGGTGACTCGCAAAATGCTTTATTGCTTCTAGATATTACTAGAAAGGATAAAAGGCTTCACGAAATGCTTTGTCTACCTTATTTCCACAACCTAAATTCTATTTTAAGTTGTTAAAGGTTTTAATCTGTAGTCATTATAAAACTAATTTATATCTTGATTACCATTAGGAAATAAACATTTATGTGAAATATATAATATGAAATGAGGTATTAAAATAACATGATTTATGATACGATCAAGCTTAATTTTGGGAAATTATGTGATGACTTATGACACGTAATTATTTGTGAATGCTTGGTAGTGGATGACATTTGAGATTTGCTAAAGAGTAATTAGGTTTAGAATATTGGACTTAGGTTATATTATAAGCTTGCTTGTCTTATAGGTAAAGTTAAGGATATTAAAGTCTTTATATTTATTGATAACTCTATATGAATAAAGTATTAGGGTTGAGTCTAATATATCAATTCAGTATGCTCATTCATTTAATAATATTAATCTTCTCCTCTTAATTGAATAGATTCTCTCTATTCTTTGTCCTTTTAAATCCTAACCATATTTTTCAATATTATATTAGAGTGGTACCATCTATCATAAACTTTTAAGTTATAACACTGCCAACAACCTTAAAAAAATTATATTGTTATGATTTAAAATTTAGGATTAATTATTTTATGAGTTAAAGTTTTAGTGAAATAAAAAGAAAAAGAAAAAGAAAAAATTGAAAAGAAAATGAAACAAAGTAAAAATATAGTTAAGAGTTTTTTTTTAAAATTTTATTTATTGTTGATTGAATAATAACAAACAAAAATAGAAAGAAAAATTAATATTTTGTAGGAAAAAGGTTATAATACTTAATGAATTGAAGGAGGGAAGTAATATTTAGATAACATCCAACGTTAGTAACAAAGTTAACATTTAAGCAATGAGATTTTTTGCCAATAACAATGATTGGAGAAGGTGGTTATGTATTATTTAGATAGACCTAGATAGTTATTGCATTTATTGAAAACTGGTGGCATTTTAGTTTTAACGCATCCAAGACATTGGTTGCTATTGCAATTGGTGGATAATGGTGACTCCAATTCTAATAAAACTCACTAGTGGTGACAAGTGGTTAAGTTTCCAAATCTTGGATTACATTAGATTAAGAGCTTTTTGATGAAGTGGAGATTTTTATCAATATCAAGCATGTGTTATCAATATAAGGTTTGGCTAGTAGATGGTTTCTAACAAATTTATGGGTAGTTTCAGCGTGGATTTAACTAGAGCTTTGACAACTATGACTAAGACTGGTTTGTTATTTTTTAGTTAAATTTGGCTTTGAATAATCTTATTTTATAGTTAATTATTTTGTGTATTTCACATTTATCATCTAGACTTGCAATTTTTAAGGAACTTTTAGCACATTTTGTGAAGACTTAGGGGTTATGATTGATTTTGGATGATATAGTCTAGATGGCTCTTATATTTTCTGATGATTTGATTTATGATGGTATAACTATGTTGTTAAGGTTGTCTAAGTTCTATAAACTTAATTTTTTTGGTGAAGTTTGAACCATTTAGGATGTTTGAAGTTTAATTTTATGGGTTTTATTTAGATGACAATAATTTTATTTTATTTTATTATATTTACATTTAATCTATACTGATTTGTAACTTGATTATGCTGGCTTGATATTATTTTTTTATTATAAGAGTTGCATGGAAAGACTCAAACTTGGTATTTGTTATTTTAAAGTAGTTTTAGTATTTTCTTATACATTTTTTGTAAATTTGGTATTGTCAGCATTTGGTTTTTGGTATGTTTTCATGATATTTGATTTTTTTAGTTTATGTATGGCATGACTATTTAATATAAAGAAATGATATGGTTATGTTTTCAAATATATTGATATTGAAGTTTTTTACGATCTATTAAAGTTCATTGTTAGACTAACGGAGATAGATTTAGTGAGATGCTATGAGAAGTACTTATTTTTTTAGGCAATGTTTTAGCAAAAATAGTTTTGATGACAAAAAGGTGTTGAGTGTGGCTTTGATTTTTAGCAATTTTACCATAGCAAAATTATGTTTATGAGCTATATGCATTTGGCTTTAGTGGTTCAGTCCATTAGTTTTGTGTGTCTTCATGTGACTTAAGACATTAATTGGAGACTTATGTTTGCATAAGTCTAATTCAACAAGATTATTCTTAGTTTGGGTTAGTTTAGAACACTAGTTTTATTGGTCTAACATTTGATTGGTTTGTGCAAGATGTTAATGTATTTGGCTAGGAAGTCAAAAAGGCTTTTGAAAGTTATGTCCAACCATAGGTGTTAATATATTTAGCTAGGAAGTCAATGAGACTTTTGGAAGTTGCAAACTATATGTATTGGAGTTTTTAACTTAAAAGTTAAGGGAGTGGCTCAAGGAAAACTAGTAGAAAACTTCTGAAAGTTATTGGTAATTCTATCAAGGATTTGCAGTTTGAGAATGTTTCCATTCAAGAGAAATGTTCACAAGTTCTTTGTAAATTTTATCAAGTTTTCTTGAGGTATGTTTCATTGTATTTTGTTTTTAGCAGTTCAAGTTTAAATAATAAGTTTAAACTTGGTAAGCTTCAGCTTAAAAGGGAGTGTTAAAGAGTAATTAAGTTTATAATATTGGGCTTGGATTATATTATGAGCTTACTTGTCTTGCAAGTAAAGTTAAAGATCTTAGAATCTTTGTGTTTATTAGTACCTTTATATAAATAGAATATTTAAATTGAGTTGAATGACTCAATTTAGTCTTCTTATTCATTCATTAATATTAATCATTTCCTTTTAATTATGTAGATTCCTTCTATTCTTTCTTCTTTTAAATCCTAACCATACTGGTTACTTGTGAACATTAAAAGCTTTGAGTTAGTTGTGAAAAGGAAGCATGAATAGGGTTATATAAATAATGGACAATAAATTTTCAATAATAAGTTTATGAAGGATATAGGGCTGTTTTTAAAGACACTAAGATGAAAAGTTTGTAAAAGATATAAGGTTGGTTCAAGAGTTATTAAGTGAATGTATGCACTTAATTTTATATTACTTTATATGTGTGATGATTTGACCCTTGATTTACCCTAATTATGCTTATGAGACATAAATATGAAAAATGTGAGCATGTTTCAAACTCTTAAGCCACTTAATGGTATTTTAATACTTTTAATGATCTTATATGATAGGTTTTACAAAGGATGGTCTATGTCACGACCCACTTTATAATTGTTGTAATCGGTGTAAAAATACTTAATTAATGTTAGCTTCCTAAATAGATATCTTTACAAGCCTTTAATATCCTTTAACACTTTTCACAGAAGAGTAACTAATTTACACAATATAGATTTACATGCAAAATAAACTTTGTATTTATGTAGATAAGTTTATACATATAGATAACAAGAGTACATATACCAGCATAATATAGGTAATACACAAATGATGATAACAGACTCTAGTATAGTTTATTAGACTCTTCTTCCTTTGGATCAAACTCAACGAAAGTAGGATTAGAGCCATTACTAGCTGTACTTTTCGAAAGAGACATTCTATGGAGAGAAAATACAATAAAAGCATTATGTTCAAAACTTATAGGCCAAAAATCTACCTTATAACATATTTTGACTTTTGTAAGGGTAATCCAAACTTCAAACTAAAATACTATTTTGAATGTCCCATAAATGTTTGGACACACCCTCTGTAAGTATCAGTGTACACCTAAGGATTCATGTTCGCTACCTATAATTTCAATTTAATAACCAAAGTGAGTATAAAATATATTTAGTTAGTAATAACTTGTTATCTCATTCTTGTTTTCTATAAAAACTTTTCTTATACCTTAGATATGGTATATTTAACTTATAACCTCTATTTATATGATTTATTCTATAAGAAATTGTAATAGTTGGTATACAAGTTTCATCTTATATCTTAAGTCCAATCTCATCTTCTAGTACTTTAGGCACAAGGCTACTAACTTTTTTCCTCAATTACTAGCCATTCTCTTCTTCTTTGTGAAGGATGTTATATCTCCCTCCCAACAATTTGCATGTATGATGAATACTAGTGGGATGCTACATGTATCAACACCATTTTACCTTTCTCACCATAGGATATAGTAAAATATCAACTATGCCATGAATGTCTTATTTCATAATCAAGTTAAAGTATATAACTAAACTATTTATATTGCATAAGAATTATTCCTAACTTATTAGTATACTTTAATCATTATCAACTTGTTTGAAAAGGGATAGTAATCACAATCCTAAAGCCCAACATTCTTTTTAATGTTCAAATCATATCGAAAAATTCTCAAGTGTTGTATAATAGTCCTTAATATCTTATATGACAATTAAAATGGGTGTTGTATGAAGGTGTTTGGGTTTAGGCTATTCAATTGCAAAAATATTTCTTGATTTTTCTATTTTGAATGTTATTTGAGAATATTTGAGAAATGATTTATTTGAGAAATCAAATAAATTCTAAAATCTTGAAATTTTTATCCAAGCTTCCTTACACCTTGAATAGCATCCATAAATTTTTCCAAATTTTTTCCCAATCATTTAATGGGTCCAAAAATTTCGTGACTTGAATTAATGAATTTTAAGTTCTATTATAGATGATTTTAGTTTGAAATTTTATTGGCTAATCAAATTAACTCCAATGGCCATGAAATTTTTACATAATATTAACAACATCATAATTGATTACTACGATTTTTTTTATGATTTTTCATGATCATTTGTTATCTCAAATAATTCAAAATTTGAGACTAAATAGATTGGAACCCTGTTCTGGATAACTTTGATAGTCTACCATGAAAATTTATTATAAAATATCTAAAAATTTCTAAAAATGTCCAAACTTTTCAGATTACATTTTCACCTCAAAAGAGACTATAGAATGTTAAAAAATCAAATTTTTTAATGATTTTACACCTAGGTTTTTCCTGCTACTGTTCAGCAAAAATTTCAATAGTTTTTTGAACTTCCTTTCTACAACTTCTAATATTATTCTAGCAAATTCCTTCATGATAACTAGTAATCACTCCACTCTTATCATCTTTGATCTAAATTCTCATTTTAACAACATCATATAACAAATAAATTCACTCCAATCTAATTCTCACAATAACCAACATAAGGTTGCACTAAAAGAAATAATATTTATCAAATTCAATAATCTATCAATAGAAACTTCATGCATTCAAAGCAAGTTATCACTCACCTTAATTTTTATTTTTCTAAATCTCTAATAACTCTTTTGAACCAACAAGGAAAAGCTTCATGAAAATAAATTACATTTTAGATATTTGAGGAGGAGATTAATGATAAATTATAGAAGGAATTTCTTACTTACCTTATTAAATTAAGGAATAATTTGTAAAACCCTTTTTTTTTCCATTTGAGAAAGCTTGAACTTCCTTTCTATTTTTTTCTCTCAAGATTACAGTTTAAAGCTGGTTGATGAGTAAAAATTTTCTCCTTTCAAGGCCCCATAACTTATATATAAAACTTGACCCTAATTTCCATAAAATTTTATAATCTTCCTTATTAATCTTTCTTGAATTTAGAGAAAGGTTTTTGGATAGTTTGCCAACCATTTTGTATGTCCAAGTGTGTTACTCTAGCAGCAAATGATAATTCTTTTGGCTAATAAAATTTAGCCACACAAAAAGGCTGAAATTGATTATTATACAATGGCCCTAATTTTGCCTCTTTTTTTCACTTTGATCCTTAGTTTCATTTGGAAGCTTGGGCCAACTACGGGCTCATGTTTTTGGGCATAAAAAAATTAAATTTGGGCCTCTAAAACTTAGTTCAATCCAACCTAAAATAAATAAAAATTACATCACTTAAAAGATAAAAAGGGTTTATTACAATTTGACCCTAAAATTTTTACTTTATTTTCCTTTTCACTTTTAAACTTTTAAATATTTTTAAAACTTCACTTTTAAACTTCCACAATCATTTTTAAGCCTTAAAAATTATTTTAGACTAGCCATGAAATTTTAAAATTAATTTGTTATATTATTTGTTCATTTTTTTATTTTTTTAATCTAACGGGTATTAGAAATATAATAAATTTTCAAATGAATTTTCCTAAGCCTTTTCTTAAGTTTTTAATTTTATTTTTATTCATTATAATTCTTTTTAAATTTTTTTATTTTTTTAATTAGTCTCACTCTGAAATTTCCCTTGTAATTCTCCTAAATTTCATCTAATTTTTCTATCAAGATTTTGAAATGAAATTTTCTAAAAAATTTTGTTTCCCGCGCTATTTTGCGTTATTATAGTTTGGTGGGTAAGCTAATATTTTATTATGATTATTTTATACGAGATATTAACTTATCGAGCTCTGAACTTATTTTTTTATATGTTATCATGCAGATTCCTAGGTAAGTCCTTGGCATCATTTCCTCTGAGCTTCAAAAGCTACATCTTTTTGAAGCTCAACTCACTGATAAATGGTAACATTGGATATTTTGTAAAAATATGTCTTTCAGGCTTTATTATATGTATAGGTTTCTATAGAGGTTACATCCTTATTTTTGAGAAAGTTTTAGCAACTTATCCTTCCCATGATAATTATAAGCAACCTTAACTTCCTTCCCAATTTGTAAACTCTTGTATAACAATGATGTAAAACTTTTATAAATTGATTGATTTCTTTTTATCATCAGTGGATTATTGGTTAGTGTATAAAGTTTACGGAGGTAGTTTTGTGGAAACTGGGTAATGAATTTTATACCAGTCAAGATCAGTTTAGAGTTGTAATATTTTTATATAAAAAATATCTTTTGATAAAACAAATGAAGCATATATTCTTACAAAAGATGTTTTTGTCAAAATAATCTTAAAATTGAAGCTATTATTACCTATTTTAATTTTTGTACATTTATTTTAAACAACATATTAAAAGAAATTAGAGAAGTACATTTTGGATTGTCATGCAATTTTTCAAATTTAATTAAGTTTCTATATATCTAATTTAATTTTTATTAATTTTATAATATAAAAATTACATATGAAAGAATTACATGTTAAATTAAAATATGATAATATTATAAATTTTATTTGAAAAGTTAAAAAAATTATATAATTTAATAAAATAATTAATTAAATAAATGATTAATGTTAATGGCGAGCTTGATTTTCAAGTTCTCTAGATTGAAAATCACAAAATGCAACCACACCAACCCCAAAATTAAAGAGCACATTTTGCATCTTTTCTTTTTCTATTACTATTAATTGTATAAAACTAAAAAGTCATTCTTCTAAATTATAATTGGCACAGATCACTGCCTCCATATATACTCCGTAATCAATCAACAATAGACCGAACACGGACAGAGATAACGAAAACGACGTAGCTTCAGGGCGGCCTCGTCTGAACAACTAAACCAACCAACCTACCTCTCCCCCCACCCTCGGTGGGTCCTCTTCGCTTATCATTACAGGAACCTCGTAGCAGGCGAAGACCCACACATTCCAATATCGACGTGCAACCCTGCGAATCTATCAATCCCTCTTGCCCATTCATAGCCGCTTCTCTCCGCTATCCCTATGCTTGCTTCCTCATTGTTTATCTTCTGCTGTTAACTTCGAACCGTTCAATTTGCGTTTATTTTCTGTACTTATCGCTTTTCGCTTATGATTTGGAGATTTTGAATCCTTTTGCGTTATGCTGAAGATCTGGATTCAAACCATTATTTCTCTCCGGTTGTTTATTATTCGAGTTATCCGGATTAGTTTAGAAAGTTGTCAATAGATTTGGATTGTTAACTCAGATTTGATTGCTTTTGCATTCTGGATCCAGCTTTTTTTTCTTTTAATTTCTGTTTTGAATTTTGAATTTTCTGTGTTTTGGCTACTGGGGCGGTGGTTGGTTTTGTTCTATCTGGGATTTGGGACTTTAGCTTTGTTGGAATTTGGGGTCTTTCAATGGGCTGCTTGGATGAGGGGCAATGGGACATTGAACTTGGAAATGATGTGAGTATTGGATTTGCTGAACTGGGATTTGAGGAACAGGCTCATGCAGCTGCCATTAAAGATGCTGTGAAAGTTCTGTTGCTGGGTCTGGGAGAAGATATCAACAGGGAAGGTCTCAGAAAGACACCACTTCGCGTTGCTAAGGCCCTCCGTGAAGGAACCAAAGGTGAAATTACATTTTTTTTTCTTTTGAATTATAAGTTGTTAGTCATAGATTGTTATAAAATTCGAAGTGAGTTTTCACTTAACTGTGACTGGCGGCCATATATTAAAGGGATATAACAAAAAACATGTTGACAGGTTGTTTGTCCGACTCTCTTTTCTTTGGCATTATTTTTGGTTGGTGGAATAGTATATTTTTCTCGGATTGACACATCAACCTTATTTGATTCCCTTGCCTCGAATGGTTTCTTTAAGAATGTTGATAGTCGCTTGATGAATTATACTCTAGAGTTTACTCTGCTGATTGCCTTTCACATTCTACAAAGTGTTGATCCTTTCCGAGTTGGTTGAACTTCCTTGCAAAGTGATGAGATTTTGAAGGGGCTGAACTTTGGATTTCATGCTTGAACTTTGCCACAATTCTCCAACATTGGTTATGTCTTATTGAACTAAATACTGCTAAGTTCCTGAATATAAACTGCTAGCCATAAGAAGATCGATCTTCTTTCAGGTTACGGACAAAAGGTGAAGGATATTGTCCAAGGCGCTTTGTTTACTGAAGCTGGTCTGGAAGGGAGAGTTGGTCATGCAGGAGGAGCAGGTGGACTTGTGATTGTTCGAGACCTTGACCTTTTCTCTTATTGTGAGTCCTGCTTGCTTCCATTCCAAGTCAAGTGTCATGTGGGTTACGTCCCTTCTGGCCAAAGAGTTGTTGGCTTAAGCAAGCTCTCTCGTGTGGCTGATATATTTGCAAAGCGGCTTCAAGAGCCAAGGCGTCTGGCTGATGAAATATGCTCAGCTTTGCATAATGGAATAAGGCCAGCAGGTGTTGCTGTCATACTTCAATGCTCGCATATTCACTTTCCAAGCATAGAATCAGTCTTCCTTGACTCGAACCACCAAGGATGGGTGAAGATGACTGTTTCTTCGGGTTCTGGTGTTTTTGAGGACAAGAACATGGATGTATGGGATGATTTCGTTAGTCTTATCAAATTTAGAGGCATCAATAAGGAGAATTTTCATGCAAGGGAATCATCTGACCAATGCTGGTGTCCTTCAATTTCTGCCAAGATTGGACAAGTCAATCCAGCAATGGTCACAGCAGTCACTTCAATTCTTGAATCTCTGGGAGAAGATCCGTCAAGGAAGGAGCTTTCAGGGACTCCTACTCGATTTGTGAAATGGCTGATGAACTTTCAAAATACCAAATTGGAGATGAAACTAAATGGCTGTCTCTCTGGTAAGAGGGATTCCTTGAACACCAATGGGGGAATTAATTTGAATGACAAGCAATTATGGTCTGAGCTGAATTTGCCTTTCTGGTCCCAATGTGAGCATCATTTACTACCATTTCACGGTGTTGTTCACATAGGATATCTCATCTCCGAAGGATTTAATCCTGTTGGGAAATCCCTTTTGCAGTCAATAGTACATTTTTACGGCTTCAAGCTGCAAGTGCAAGAAAGGCTTACCAGGCAGGTGGCAGAGACCATTTCACCCCTTTTAAGTGGAGATGTAATAGTAGTTGTAGAGGCAAGCCATACTTGTATGATTTCGCGGGGGATTGAGAAGTTTGGAAGCAGTACAACTACCATTGCTGTACTAGGCCACTTTTCGACCGATTCGGCATTGAGGGCTTTGTTCTTGCAAAGTATTCCGAGTGCTACATCTTCTGCAGGACAATGATTACTGTTTGTGTTCACTCTGAATGATATTGTTGTAGTTCAAGTTTATTCTTCACAATTTTGGTGGTTTTACTGGTAGCAGTTCTACAACCTTGACAGGGATAAATTCTGGAAATTTCTGGGAATTCAACCGTAGCTCAAAATCTGTTCTAGTGTCAAGAGTTTACAGTTAACAATTGTTGGATGATTAATATTCTGATCATACCATTGTCTTCAATTATTTTCCTTGTACTTTGGGGTTATTGCTGTTCTATAAATCCTTTCAGAAAAAGGTCCAGGGGCACGTTACACTCTTCTGGTTTACATTATGGAAGATCTGTTACTTCAATAATATAATATAATTTATTAATATTGGCTATCATTGAAACTGTTTCTCATCGTTGTTTCATTGATTCTTCGAAGAGTAATATTACTCCCCCATCCAAAGCAGGCAATTAGATCAACTCCAAAATTTTATGGGCCATATTAGGGGGCTATTTATGAAGAAATTTTTTTATACATATCATGTATTACATGAATTACAAGGGCAATGTTTTTGTTCTATTGATTCATATGTCAGTTTGTAATTTATCTTGCTATACAGAGTATCTATCTACAAATTTCTCTTACTGATTTCTCCAAATAAGAATATAATTATAAAGTATCAAGATAATAGAAAATAATTTATACATTCAATATTAAGTATAAAAAATTAATAAAAGATAATTTTAAAAATTATTTTTCTCTATTATCATGACTCAAGGTATTATTTTTTTAAGGTATGAATACATAAATATATATATATATATATATATATATATATAAGGAAATAAATTTTTTGTTAAAAAAAATATAGATTCCGAAAAACAAACCTAGCCTTAAATTTTTCTGTCGCAGTATCGCTGTAGTTGAACTTCAGTTTTGTTATAATGTTGCTGGGATCACAAATCAGACAAAGTTGTTTGTTTTGGGTTACAACAGCTTGCAATTTGTACCTTCCTGCTTTCATGAAGTCGGGAAATTGCTCCCAAGCAACAGTCACAGAAATCAGATATCTAATAATAATAAGAATAATAATAATAATATAAAGATGATTAAAAGCAGGAACAGCGACATCTCGACTTTGTACAAAACCATCGTGAATATTGCCTTAGAAAGAAAACCACACCAAACCTTAAGAATCCAAGGCAGGCCTTCACTCTTCATTTTATTTAATTCAGCTTCTCAATACATAATTATTAATTGCACTGCATAATCAATGGCATTAAATTTTAGAGGTTAACGTTAGTATTACCTTGATAAAATTTGCGATTTTTCATAAAATTTTCAATTTTTTATATAAAATTTGTAATTTTTTTCATGATGACATGACTTATGTAGTGTAATTGTTCATATAAATTTTATAAATTTTTTAAAAAAATTTATAAATTTTTTCATAAATATTACAATATGAATAATGATGATTACAATAAACAAATTTTAGGAACTATATAAACAAGTCACAAATTTTATAAAAAAGTTATAAATTTTTATGAAAATGTTAAAAAGTTCATGAAAAAAAATTACAAAAGTAATATTGGTACTCCCTTTTTTAAGGGCACCAAAGAATGAGCCTAAATATTAATATAGTCTCATGCAAATCTAATGCATGCGTAGATGTCAAATTGCCTATTGAAATTGTTTTCCTTTGACGTAATTTCACTTGTTTTAATTTTTTTTTGTTATTTTAATATGTGGTTGATAATTAAATTGCAGTAGATTAGGAAAAAAATTTGCAGTACCGTAAATTTGTATGAGATAAATAAAAATTATTGACATTCTATATTAAAATTGTAGTTCTAATTTTGAGCATTTAATAAAATTATGGATAAATGTTAAAAATGTAATCACCACAAAAAATTATAATTATAAAAAAGTTTGCAATATTTATGATAATATTATATGTAATATTATAGCTGTGAAGTGTAATTTTAAAACATAAATACTAGGTTAAAGAGCTAAGGAATCTATCTGTTTATATTTTTCAAAATATTTTTTTATTCTTTAAAATTAAAAGAACTTGTTTAGAAATTTGTTTTTAAAAATTATAATTTTAAATATATAATTTAAAAATTAAAAATAGAAATAAATTTTAAATATTTTTAATTTAGTTTTATTTTTAATATTAATTTTATAATTAAATAAAATATTTAATTATTTGCAATATTGACGATTAATTATTTTTTATTTTTTTATTCAAAAATAATTTTTAGAAATGTAAAAATAAAGATATAACATATCCTTGGCTGTCGTCCCATTTATTCTTTTCTTGGGATTGTGGTTTTGAAAGCAACGAGTTGAGACGCGGATGAAGAAAGGAGGAGCTGAGATTGTTTGAAAGTCGAAACAAAGACTTAACTAAAGGGTTTGGTTGTCTTGCTTTGAATTGGGTAGTTAATCATGACAACAGGCCAACCATAGAATACGGAGCAAGTGACCGCATTATTTGAGTGGGCAAAAGGCGTGTTTTAAGTTTGGTGGCCATTAAAAATAATCTATCCAATATATTTTTTTTTGGGAGAGATTAAAATATATAAATGATATTATATATCATTGAATCTAACAATTTAAATTTATAAATTTATACAATACTATATGAATTAAACGAAATTTAATAATTTAAAATTATTAATATATGATAAGGTGGTGAGTCCTAGAATTTATCTTAGTTTTTATTCCAATAATGGATCCGTGGGAGGTTGAAACCCGAAAGAGAGGATTGGGTTTGGAGGTTACAAAACCAAAACGTTTGGAGAGAATGATTTGTAAAGTAAATGTGTGGCAAACAAGTGTAATGATGAGCGCTCACATGAGATGTTTTGGCCGAAGATGGGTGTAGATTAAATGCAATTAATGTATGGTCTAGTGGGGCAAAAAATACAAAATATTTATTCTACAATTTATACATTATATAAAATTAACTTTAAATTATCAATAATTAATTAATTAAGTGAAAGTAGACTGAATCCTAAAATATTGCTATTAAAAGATCCTAAATTCAATAATTAGAGATATCTTTATTAAGAGAAATTTACCATCTAATGCTCTCATTCCAAATAAAGAGTATTTTCATACTCAATGACTAATAAAAAAAAGTATGAGATGAAGAAAATTAATGCTATAACTCATACGAAATTTAGAACACAATGATAAAATTAAAGTGGAATACATCTTTATCATAAATTTAATTATTCTAAACATGGTTGTATTCAAATAAATATTATAGGTATTTATTTTTCTCTCATTCTCCTATAGTGTGCAAATCTTAATGGTACAAGCTAATAATTGAATTGGATTAACAATAGAGAGGTGTCATGATCCTAACTCAATCGTGACTGATATGGAACTCACTATCTAATTTTCATCGGTCTATTCCCATTTATTCATCACTAGCCTGATTATATAATTAGAATGTGTAGAACAAAATAGGACATTTCATTAATAATAAACAACTTTCACAAAAACAAGAGAATGTTAGGTTTACTTATAACTCATTTCAATTGAAATAAGCCAATCTAACTAATTTAGGAAAATCTAATTCATAATTCCTCTATCTTTTTTACCTACACAGAATAAGGCCCTAAAAATAATTCTATCTAACAAATGTTTATGCTACTAAAACTCTGTTAAAGGAGCTTCCAATGAAACTCGTTTTGAAGAGTGGTAGTAAAGGTTTAATCTATGTATCTACAAAAAAAATAAAATAAAACATAGAGAAGTGAGTTTGAAGCTTAGTGAGTAAATATTCTAGTATAGGCAGTCATAACAATAAATCAACTTACCAATTGGATTATAATCCTGTAAAATTTATCATACAAAACATAGATTAATCAATTCAATCTCAAATAGCTATAAGAGGTTTAATTATAATCATATATTATCACAATTACATCACATTGGGAGAGCTAATGATATTTGAATTTCAATACTATAACATAATACACAATAATTAATAATAAAATGTATACATGCTTTTTATGACTCTTGGGTTAGCCTTATACCCTTCACAAACTCAATTTTTTCCTTTAAGGATTAACCTTATACCTTCCAAAAGTAATATATTGAGAATTAGGCATCTTGTGTTTATATCATCTCTCTCGTTATGTCTTTCTTATCACATTTCTCATGTCATTTCTTTCTCATAACATAGCTTAACCAAAGTCATTATAATTCTCATAGCAACATAATGCCTCAACTGCATAGTCATATAGCTTATCTCATCTCATCTTATAAATAAATAATTAAATTTATTCAAATAACTTATCATGTTTTTTATGCGTAATAAAGTTCCAAACATCCTATGTACATCAAAACTTTGATAATTTAATTCACATTGTTTACACACATATTAGAGAAGAGTTAAAATGTCATTCACAAGTTCATCCCATGCTTAAACAATCTTTAAATAAGCAATTCTAGTTAAAATAGTGATTAGTTCACAAAATAAAGCAAAGGAAGGACTTTATGAATGACTTCCTAACCAATAAAATTTAGGCTTAAGAAGTAATTCACAAAGCTTTTCTAAACTTTTAGTAACAATTTTTGAAGTAGGAAGTACTTTATGAATGACTTCTTAACTAGTGAAATATAGGCTTAAGAAGTACTTTGTGAAGCCCTTCTGAGCTTTTAGTAATAATTTTTGAGATAGGAAGTATTTTGTGAATGAGTTCCTAGCTTGTGAAATTTGGCCTAAGAAGTACTTTGTGAAGTCTTTCCTATATAAACATTTAGCATTATCTAGAAAAAATTCACTATTCATAGGAGAAACTTAACCCTCTAATGCATATATTGCTTAACTATACCTCATGCAATCATAAATATAGCCTTACATCACTTAATGTAAGATAGTATTATTATTTAACTTAACCAATTTCACCATATAACACATTATTTAAGGAAAACCAATTTCACCATTTAACACATTATTTAAGGAATCATATTCATAATAAAGAACAATACAAAATATGAGACTTAAACTAATTTTTCTTATAATCAATCAATTTAGGTTAGAATATTTACTCATACAGTATGAAGAATGATGTTAGAAATTAGATTTGATGCTTCTTAACCTTAAACAAACCAAAATTCATTGCCCTTTAAAGAGCCCCAAATAACTTTAATCTTCATCAAAATAAAAGATAATGAAGAGAAATTTTAATAATAATGGTATTTTCACCTTAGTTAGATAAAAGAATTAGGAAAATTAAGTTTTTTCCTTACTAGATTGAAGAGAGTATGAGGAGGAAAAGAAGAGGAAGAGTGGAAATAAAAGGTTTTAGTGAAATTGGAGGGATGAAAGGGAAAAATAAAAGGTTATTATAAAAATGAGGAATAGTGCTTGAGGTATTTTTTGAAATTTTTTTTAAAATTTCTTCCATACTAATATACTCATTTATAATAACTTAAAATCTTAAATCTCAATATTTTATTTATTTTTCTTATCTAATTCTGATAAAATTTCCATTTCATAAATTATCAAAACATTAAATATTAATTTTCTTAATAATTCATTCATAGTTATTCATAAAAAAATCTCATACATATACAAGTTCTGTTTCAAACAAAAACATACCTGTTATTTTAGTTATTCTTATATTAAAATGAATTCTGAATTATTATATTTCAAAAAGGGCATAATAAGAGTAGACCTAACCAGTATAAATAAAATCCTAATAAGCCTTTTCATTATGAGTCAATAAAGGTACAATTTTGCAATTTAATTACCATATAAATTAATATAATTAAGTATCTATAAGCCTATACTAAGTGTAATAGATCACTTTTAATACTAGACTTTAGAAGATAAATTTCTTAAATCATTATTCAAGTAGTTTTATTAAAACCAAAACACTTACAATTGATGGTAACACATAAAAATTCTAACATTCTTCTACTTAAGAAACATAAATTGTAAAGATTTTATGTTGAAACATTTTATAGGCTGAATGCAAATTTACAACATATGGCTATGATTTTGAAAATATATCATCCAAAAGATGATACTTGAAACATGATTTACACTTAAGCAACTAATGATATTGAATCATAGTGGTAATTGAATTATTATTGATACAAGACTTTTAATGGTTATGTATATTATTAACTACTTAAATATGAGCCATTAATAAATAACATCAAAAGTATGATCTATTAAAACATATAATTTTTTAAAAATATCCATAACAATTTCTCTATAACATACTTAATAATAAAGTAGAGAAATCTTTTAGTAACAATAAAATTAGTTATCTCAAAATTTTAAAATAATATCAATTAAGAGACAAACATTAAGCACAAGAGATAGTAATTAATATTGAGTCCTAATTTTTATAAATCTATCACTAGAACATCTTTAAATTTTAAGATAGTATCAACTTAGAGATAAATATATAACTCAAAAACTAATGATTGATACTAAAATTCTAGTCTTTATGAGTCTATTGCTAAAATGTTTCAAATTTAAAAAATGGTGTCAATCAAGAGATAAGTACATATATCAAGAACTAGTAATAAATACCAAATATTAGTCCTTATAAAATATCACACAAAATAAAATATTAAACCTAATACCTAGTCTTTATCAAGACAAGTCTCATTATTCTAATATGATGCCTACAAAAGATCACATATACAAGCTCAAGAGCCAACAATTGGCATCAATCTTAGTCCTCAAAATTATAATAATTTGTACATTTTATAATATGAAAATACATGTGTTATTAAAGAAATCATAAATTGTATATTTAAATACACAATAACATACTAATACGATTTAGAACAAATATGATGATGATACATAAAATAAAAATAGCAAGTAGTACAATAATATATATGATCTATGCACCTTATATACCAATAAATATATTATAATTATCAATTGAGATGAAAATTTTTATATATAATATAAAATTCCTATTAACCAAGAATATTATAGTAAAGTAAAATTGAATGCCTAAATGTTAAATAGGTTTCTAAAACATCTTATAAAAGTAAGAATCCTAGTTTAGAAAGAATCAACATTTAAATTTTACTTAATATCTCAATAGTACATATAATTATGATTTCTCAAATTAATTACTTTAAAATTAGTAATAATCTAAAGAAATCAATAAGTTAAGACAAATCAATTACATAATTAAATTTGGTGTCTCAAATAAATAACTTACATAATTTAAAAAGACTAATACTAAAATTGACACCAAGTTAATTTAACAAAAGAATTTTCAAAATATATTTTTAAAAATTACTTGAACAAAGCATTAATAAAAGTCTCAAATTTGAGTTGTAATAATTTGAAAAACTTGTTTAGCAACAATACACACTAGTATACACTAATTAACAAGAGAGCATCTTATAAAAAATAAATTTATAATATATATGTTAAGAACTTTATAAGTTATTTTTTATTATGATGAAAGAACAAACAAACTTATATGTCAAATTCATTACTGTTAATAAAAATATGCTTGATAAAAAAAATTTAAAATTAAAAATGATATATATATATATATATATATATATATATATATATATATATATATATATATATATATATATATATATATATAATGGAATTCAATAAAATGTTTACTTCTTTATTATGCATATTTTCTAACAAACAAATATATGTAATAACATGTAACTTATTGCAAACAAAACTATACAAGTAAGTGTTGATATTTTAGTATGCTTTTACAAAGTAAAAACAATTTTAAAGAATATCAAATAATCTTTAACCAAAATAAACACTTGGACATGACATAAGTATAACATTTTGCACTACGAGTAATATTTCATAACATTAGCTAAAAACTCCCACTAATGTTAATATTTAATGTAATTATCAAAATTTATGTACTATTTTAAAATATAAATTAAATATTATTAAAAAATTCATCATATTTCAAAATTTCTAATATTAATGAAAATTTTGATAATCAAATAATTATAAATTTGTTCATATTAATTGATCAAATTATTTATTTATTGAATATAATTTTTTAAAAAAAGAACACTATGCATAATTCCACCCTAAAGAATGAAAAATTTTTATTTAAGTATTATTGTGCCATAATGCTATACAATAATATATAATTCAATATATCAACATGTAACTAAAGTTGCATATTAGTACATGGACATTTTCAAAATTGATTTATCTAATCACTTTTTAAACTCTAAGAAAGTTAAAATTAGTTGCATAAATTATCTAACAATATATAATAAATAAAAAAATTATTATATATTAGTAAAGCTTACACAAAAGTTCCTAATACATAATTATAAATTTTCCATTAGGTAGAATATATAATATGTATTAAGTTCTCTCTTAAATACATTAATGTAGTTACATAAAGAATAACCTAATGTTCAAGAGACTATCCTCTTTAGGTAGATAAATCCTTTAAATTGGTTTACTCTTATAACTAGAATAATCAAGCTTATTCTAGTTTTATCTTAAAAGAAAAATGTTTAATAAAAAAAAGGTAGTACTTTTGCCATATAAGTAAGAGAAATAATATTAAAGATAAGAATGCAACTCTTTAGCTCATGGACATAGAAATGATGTACATCATTACAATCTTTCTTTAAGAAGAAAATATAATATGTAAAATATCATCTTAATCATAAAGTCAATTAAAAGAATACCTTAATATTAAAAATATGTCCTTTTTAGGTAAGCATATTTTTAAAATTAAAGGCACTCTAGAAATTTATATATTTCATAAAACACCCTTAATTAAAATACAACTCTCTTTGGGCAAGCAATTACATATAATAGTCATAAATTAATCTCATATGATATAACTCAAAGATTTTATAAATTAATGTGAATAATCTCACTTTAATGATAATTATCTACAACAAGTCATAAATTGTTTCAAAAGATCTGAGATATAAAAACTATTCAAAACAATAATTTTTTAAGCATATATAACAAGTAATCAATTTTAATGTAAAATAATAGAACAAATTAAATAATCACTAAATTAAAATTTGTGACATTCAAATTACTTCAATTTTAATCCTTTTATATATAAATATATTTTAAATTTGTGTAATTCAAAAATATAATGAGGCTCAAAATATAAATTTATTTTGAAAATTAATGCTACCATTAAAAGGAGATCATTAGGAAAATGAATAAATTTTCTAATCATATAAATTAAATTATTTTTTTAAGTTGTAATAGTAAACATTCTTATATCTTATATTATCATAGTATAAGATAAGTACCCAAAATATATCTCAAAGTTTCATGAAAAGAACATATCTTATAATAATACACACTTTTACAATGAGCAAGTCCCGTCATACTTGCTTAAACACTCTTTTCATACATATTGCCAACATTTCCCAATTCCCTATTTCACTAAAGGACATTAGAAAATATAAAATAATTTTATTAATATATGAAAAATGCAATCACATAGGTAACCATGTATTAATGAACAAAAATTAAACTTAAAACTAATGAAGATTATATCATATTTCAATGTCATTCAAAATAGATATCCTTCAAAATCCAAAATTGTGTCTTATCAAATATACAAAAGATGTAATAGTGCTATTCATATGAATAATATCATAGTACATATGAATAGCATTGCACACATGAATAGTATCATATGTATATATAGTGTTATCACCTATGCATATAAATAATATAGCTATAATATAATATTTGATATAGTCAACCAAAAGAAAAAAATAGTTACATAAATATGATTTATTATACCCTCTTATAATAAATTATCGAGAAGGCAAAACTAAATCTAAAAATGCTTCTTTGTTATACCACTTTAATCATTTCATGTTAAATAATCTGAAAAGGATGTAAAATTCTAAAAAAATATATGAAATTTGTTTTCACCAATAAAATTCCTTCCAAGATAAAAACTACAAAAAATGATTTCCTATGATGGGAAAAATTAATGAAACAATAGAAATTGTGCATAATATCATAAAAAAATACAATATATTAGCTCATGAGCATATAGATAATAAAAAATTTAGGAGTATTAAAAAATAACATTACTACATTCTCTTATTTAAGTAAGGAATATAGTATGCAAATGCTCTTATAACATTAAAACCAATAAGGATAATACTGTAATGTTAGAAACTCCTTTTCTTTGGGCAAATAAATTCTCAATAATAAAAAATGTATAGAAAAAATGTTTCAATTAGCTAATTTCTAATTAAAATACACAACTATCTCCTTTACGAAAATAATTGTATAAAATAATTAGAAATTATTCCTATAAATATTTATAACTCAAAAAACTTTATATATCAATATAAATAAGGAATAATTTTATTTTAATGATAATTATTTAAAATCAATTCACAAGTCTCCCAAATAAACACTTGGATGATAAAAAAAATCCTAAAACTATCTTTTAAATAGTTTTCCAAAATTAATAACTTGTAAAATATCATCAGTTTATAGTGGGGGTGCTATATAACATGCACCTATAGTAATCATATAAGTCATATATTGCATTAAAATCCACAATATCAAAGCTTCGCTTACAATATTTAAATTATAAAAAAGATTTGATTATTGTAAACTACAAATTTTTATAAAAATAAAACAAAAAATATACTAAACAAATATATCTTATGAATTAATATAATTAAATCATGATAATTGTTAAAAAAAAATTTTGCAATAAAGATTTCGTTAAGCATGCCTAAAAAATAATTTATGTACACACACAAAGTTAGTACAGAATGAGATACAAGTCCATAATGTATCTTGACTAATTATTAAACAAGTTTTCATAGTGTGATGCAAAATATTTAAATGAAAGTATTTATATATAACGCTAAAGGATTCACAAAATAACACTAATTTTAAAAATATATCATTATGGCAAAAATCATTATATATATCATTTATATTTAATCTTTTTAAATTTATGTAATATAAAACAATTAAAAAAATGAGAGAATTAATCTCGATGTAGTTGAAGCAAGAAACAAAACTACATATATAGAAATTATAATATGTGTGTGTATATGTGCACGTTTATATACCTTAAAGGATTAATGGGAATTATAACATTTCATTGTTGCTAGTTCACAAAAGCTATCTAATTCATATTCTCATATGATTCTAATGCATTTTTTATTAATTTTTAATAGGGCCTTACAAAAGAACTTTACAAAACGACTATGATTTGTAATGGTTTCACCATGAGAAACAATTTGCTACCTTTTATACATAATTTTCAAATATTTTTAGCAAATTTTTATCCTATTTTAGTTCTAATTAATCATAAATCACAAGTCCTTGGACTAATTTGGAAGAAAAGAAATAAAAAATTATTAAAAAAATATTTTTTAAATATTGATTTTGGTCTAAAGAGCAAGAATCTCATTTTTAAAATAGAGATGCAATTCCTAATTACAACAATTTGAGTTAAAACCAAAAGCAAAATCCATAATTGTAAAGGCATAATTGAACAAATTGTTTAATAGTATCACAAAATGTAACCAACATAAATAAACATATTTTCAACACCATTAAGAAAATAGTAAAAGTTAGAACACATGCATTAGTGCTAAATGTGAACATACAATCAAATCAAACTAAATGAAAACATAAATCAGATATCTATTAGTCTATGATAAATAAGGAGTCAAATGCATCACCTGATTCATGCCAAGAAATTAATTTATATCTAAAAAAAGCTTTAGACAAAAGTTAATTTCATAACATAAACCTAAAAAATATAGAAAAATTGGTTTAAATTTCTATTTGAATTTACCAAGAGAAATAAAACATCATAAGAATGTACATATTTTTTTACTAATAATCAAGAATTTGAGAAATTATTAAAAAAATTCCTGAAAGAAAACCAACATTCAATAAAACACAGAACTCTATATAGGTGAAATTGCAATTTGTTAACATATATTTAAAATTTTATCTTTTGCCAAAAAAAATCATAAAATTGGATCTTAAATTTATATGAGATAACTCTAATACCACATAAAGAAAAATTAATGTTATAACTCATATGAAATTTAGAATACTATAATAAAATTAAGGTAAAGGCATACACGTATCATAGATTTAATTCTCCATGATATGGTTGTGTTTAAATAAATACCATATGCATAGATCTTCCTTTCCATTTTTTATAGTTTATGATTTTTAATAAGACAACCCAATGATTGAATTAGGTTAAAAATAAAATAAAAACTTAGTCAATATAAATAAAATTTTAACAGGTCATCCCATTATAGGTCAGCAAAGATATAGGATTACACTTTAGTCCTTAAATATAATAACTCAATCAGGTATCTATAAGCTCATAATAAGTATAATAAATCACTTTTAAGATTGGACTTTAGAAAATAAATCTCTTAGATCATTATTCATTCAATTTTATTAAAATTAAAATATTTATAATTAATGGTAACCTATAAAAATTCTTAACAGAGCTTGAATGTAAACAAAAAAAACCACAAAATTGAATTTATAGCCACACTATGTCCCAAGTTACATTTAATTTAACATAATATATGATATATAGTATACACTAAAGAAATGTTTGATTTAATTTTCTTTTAAGTGGATAAGGAATATAATCAAATAAAAAAAGTAAAAGAAAGGAAAATATTTTCTTTTAACTATTTGATTCATTTTGGAAATGAAATCACTTTATAAGAGAATGAAATCATATTAGTGGTGGCAATAACAATGATGGTAATAATGACTGCATTGTTGATAATAGCTACATCAATAGGACATCGATGGCATTTATGTTAACAGTAGCAGTGGTGGTAATAGTGATAATAATAATATTAGTGGTAGTGGCATGAGAGATAGAGAATTCAAATTATCCAAAGTGCTAGATGCATATTAGAAAATGAACTAAGCATTACAACCTTTGATAGGAAAACTAAGGAAGTAAGTAATTACAAATGAAAACTAAATTTTAATTTATTATTATTTATCAAAATTTAAGCTTTTAATTTTATCATTAAAGATTATGATGTTGTACTTTACTTTTAAAAATACAATCTTACATTTTAAAGAAGCTTAAATTCATAAAGGATGAGTTCTTTTAGTGGATAATATAATATAATACCCTAAGGAGTGAAAGAGATTAAAAATTAGAAAATTAATTGAAAGTAAATATAAATAATATATTCTTAGATGAACCTTAGATTAAATAAAATGATTAATTTTCTAATTTCATTGCTAGTCATTTCTAACCAAATGTCAAACAAGCAAGTTTCTCACATAAATATATATACAAGAATTCCTACTGTTGTTGTGAGAACTTTTCCTAAACTTGTCTTAGTTAAGATGCCTCTATTCTCAACTATACCTATTCCTTTTTTATCTATCTTTCCTTTTCATTTTTGTTTATGTTATAATCCTTATTTTCTTTTTATTTCACTAGGTTTTTTATTTCTCGCCTTTCTCTACTACTTAACTCTATTTTTCCCTTTTCACTTGAAATCTCTCTTCCTTTTTCTTTTTTTCCCTTTCTTTTTTCAATATATTTTTTCCTTGGCTTCAATTTCTCCCTTTTTAGTGTTTCCATCCATTTCAAAATTTGAACCCTTATTTCTTGAAGAATCATGTGTAAATGTTTACCTTTGCTCCCTTTTATTTACTGAAAATAATTTAAGTTATAGTTATGATGTCATTGGATCTGGTTTTGGAGGTCACTCTTAATAAGTAATCTAGTAAAAAGTACAAACTTTGTTTTTATCTTTGATTTATTAAAGGCTTATCAGTCTAAGGTTTCTCTGTTGAAATGTTTATGAAATCTATTGGTTCTTTATTAGTTTTCTTTATTAAGGTTTGTGTCTTGGTTTCTCGCCTTTGCATTTTACATTCTATTTGGCTATTTTCCTTGTCTATTTTTTTTGGTTTCATCTTTATTTCTCTTATATGTAGTATTTTATTTTAGGATTTTATTTTTGTATTTATTTGATTGTGTAATTTTCTTGTACTATTCATTATCTTTGTTTGTTCCTCTCCTTAGCATTAGTATGTGTGATTTTTTTGCTCCTGTGTAATGAAATTTATATTCGATAAAAAAATTCTAAATACAATGAGAAATATTTTGATTGAAAGAAATCAAATACAAAAATAAGGAAAAATTACACTTTATTAATTTATGATTTCACCTCTTTTTCACCCAAAATTATATGTGAATCAAATGAAAATGAAATTATGGGTAGATAAAATATAATTTTTTCTTAGGAAAAAATATAGTATATCACTTAAATTTTGACTAAGTAATATAAAAGTATATAAACTTTAAAATCTTACACTTTATCCCTTTGAATTTTGGTTGAGTGACAAAAATGGTATATGATTTCTAAAACCTTAAGCTTTACCACCCTAGTCTTTTAGAAAAAAAAATATGATTTCTAAAACCTTAAGCTTTACCACCCCAGTCTTTTAGAAAAAAAATGAAGTTGTTAATTTTAGGCAAAGTTTAATGTTAGCATTAGTTAATCTATCTTTTCAAAATATGTCAAGCCATTATTTAATTTAGACAAATGAAGAAAAACTTAAATTCAATAATAAATTCTCCAAGAAAAATAATAAAAAAAGAGTTAGGATATTAGGATTCAAAACTAGTTTTAAAATTCGAGGTAAAGTTTTTTCTAAGTATATAGTTTATTTTAACTATACTAGTTTCTTAACTTTTTAAGAATGTGTAAAATAAATTAAATATTAAATATTAAATCCATTATGTCATTACCAGATCAAAATTTTCATTTATATATTAACATTTTAGATAGTAATTTAGTAGAACAATTTAAAAGAAAACTTTTATAATGTTCTTAAATTGTGTTGGTCAAACAATTTAGTTTTCAAATCTATAAATTAGATAAAGTTCATTAGTGTCACATTTTTAATATTCTAGGATTTTATTATAATTATTTTATTAGTAATTATGAGATTTTATCAGTAATTACAATTATTATCGATAAATTTAAAGTAATACTTAAATTAAAGAAAATAGAATTTTAAGTTAAAAATAGATAAAAGAATAATTAAATATAAGATTTAGTAAAATTAGATTTGGAAAAAGAGTGTATGGATGAGATTTAGGATCTACATTTCCAATTTTGGGCCCACTCAATCCCAAGAATGTCTAGATTACCCTTATCACTTTATATCTTCTAAACCAACTTTGCTTTTAGGCATTTTTATTCCTTTTCTTCTATTGCTTGTCGAGCTTTTGCTTTTCCCTTCATCACTTGCTTTACATTCTTCAAGTGTTAGGTAAGTAAATAACTTACTTAAATTTTCTTGATGTTAATCAATCTAGGAATTGTTAGGTTTTATATGAATTTTACATTGACATTAATAATGATTTAGTAATTGATAGTATTATGAAAAAGATTAGTTGCATCTGAGTTGAACAATGATTAGGTAAGATAATTGTTAGGTTTAGGTTAGAAAAATATATTTGGTTTGGATCTAAATCATAGTGAAAGTGCTAAAGAACTCAATGAACTTCTAAAAAATTCTAAGTAATATTTGAATATAACCATAGGAGCATGAGATGCAAGGTGATACTTAAATACCATTTTTGAATACCTAAATGTCCATTTGTCTTTGCTTACCTATATTTAAGTATAATACTTGAATATAGTTTTGGATGTAAGAACCTAACGGTTATAATCGAGTACCATACTTGAATACTAAGCGATCTTAAGCTCTATGGTGCCCCATATTTAAGTATCATACTCGATTACCTAGGCTTTTGAATTAGAATTATAAACCTTTATAAACTAGTTATTTATGATGCTATAAAATTATTAGTATGAAAATCATTTAATAGTTTGTATGATTATTTAAACATATAACAATATATGTTTATAGAATTATTAGAATGGAAGAATCAAATGATTGTGCATAATGAATGAAATTATGAAATGATGATTTGATGAATTAAGAAGGGGTGATGATTAAATGATATTAAGATATCTATTTCAAGTCCAAAATCTGTTAGAGGAAGATAAAAGAAACCTTAGAGAAATAAAGAAGGATAAAGATAATCTAAGAAGCACAAGGCGGTTTACCTGTTTATTTTTCCTACTATTATCTGATTACCTATTTTCTTATCATAAATGAATATTACTGAAGCATAAATGTGAATGATTTTTATTTAATTTTATTTAAATGAGTTGTTTACTTATTGAGACTTTATCTCATTATATTAATTTTAAATGTTTCACAAACACTTTTATGGAAGCCTGTTAGCTACCACCTATAGCCCAAGAATAAGGTTCTCTCATAGTAGCTATGGTTTTCATAGGTTTTAGCTTAGTAAAAAGAATTAGGAGTTGTATATTCTATTTTGGGATACTCTACTTCATTAACGGAATCTTATAAATATTTTGAACTATATGTATATAAAGTTAACTAAGTTTCAGTAACCCTAATTGTTAGTAATTGTGTTATGATATCATAATAAGGTAGAAAGGCTAGCACAAACTAAGAATGAGATCCACACCTATTATGGTCAGGCAGGTCATGACAATTAGGTTTTTAAAAATATGAATTTTAAATATATTTTTAAAAAGAAACTTTTATTAAATACAAGTATATTGAACTTCAATATCATGTATTCTTCATGTTTCAATAATTGTCACAGCACCTTTATGATTTCTAGATGACTTACCTTATATACAATCAACGTGGTCAAATGAATAAAGATCTAGATTTAACTTGAAGCTAATGTTTTTACTTTTTATAAAAGTTTATGGGGTAAATTGTAAGATTTAAAATCACCTAGTTAAAGTTAAAATGTAAGATTTTAAAATTAATGTATTGTTTTTATCACTTTGTTAAACCTTACGGAGATAAATTATATGTCCCTTTTTTTCTTAAAACAATTATTATCAATAATCTTTTAGCATCACTTTCAAAATTTAATTGCTTATAATGTTTGATATAAAACCTTCAATTAATTTAGCATATATGTATTCTTGTTTGGTAAGTAGTATTCAATTTTTTAGCTTACCTTTCTTTTTTAATGAGAATGATGCTTAAAATCATCAAAGTTAGGGTGAAAGTAAATTAGACCAAATTAGGCATGGTCTAAAATAAGCCAAGTTTGCATTATAAAAAAAAACTTGTCAATCTTAATCTATAAGCTTGTATTAGGCTCAAAATTTAACCTCGTCTAGGTCGTGCATAATTTTTTTTAAAGTGTAACTTAACCTGTTAGCCTACATAGTTTTATTAATAATTAATAAATATTATTTAAAAATAATATTAGAAATAGAATTAAGTTAACTCAAGTAGAGTTTTGATATTATCAAACATAATTCAACTAACATAAAAAGTTGTTCGAAGTCTAACTAAAAATAATATTTTAATTTGAACTTACCTTGACTAATTAAAAAAATATAAAGATCAAAATTCACTTTAAGTTGAACTTGATTCAATTCCAAAATAAATATAAATATCACAATAATAATTTTAAATTTAATTATTTAAATAATCATAATATAAGTTAAAATTAAGAGAATGAATATGTATTAATTTTTTCATGCATTTTTTTAAATTTTTTTAAAATAATTTTTATATATATTATATCTTTGTATATATTATATATAATTTAATATATAGGGCTAACTTGGTAAGTTAATAAGAGTATAAAATGGGCTTGGACCTTATGAGTTTCATAAGCTACTTGCAATTATGGGCTGATTATGAGTAATTTATGTATAACTCGTTTAACATGCAGGCTTAAGTGGGTTACCCACATGGTTATGAGCTTTTACATGTAGACTTATGAATACTCATGAACTAAGTATTTTTTTAATTTTTTAGTACTTTATAAAATTTTAATTTAATCCATTGTGATGGTTAATGATCTAATATGATTTTTTTAAAAATTTATTTAACTAACTCGTTATACAAAATAAAAAAAATTAATTAGCCAATCATAATTTATAAAAAATTAATTTTTTTAATCCAATCTAATTTAATGTTCTTTTAAAGTTTGTAATATCCACCAAATATAGGATTCCATCTTCAATTTTTATATGTGTGTGTATTTAATGATATAATTATTTTTATTAAAAAAATAATGTAGGTAGTCGCAAGCTTTTTGCAGATACTTGTGGTCTTAGTGCATTTTGCCCATATAAAATGTGGGCTAAACAAGTTTGCATAGATTTGACCCGTTTAACCTATTATACCCTATCTTACACCCATATAGGTTAATAGATTAGATTTTGAATAATATAACCTAATCTATTTTGTAAAACTAGCAAAAAAATTTAGCTTAAACTTATTTTATTTTAGAATAGACTAGGTTATATATGAGATTGGTTAAATATCTAAAAGCTTATAGGTCAGATGAATAATCAAAGTTAATAGGCATGATTTTATGTTTTTTTAAATATTTACTTGGGAAATACTTGTAACTTAAAATTGAAAAACAATGAGCCATCCTTGTTTTGGGTATTACCGATAAATGACCATGTTATGGACTTACTGATAATTTAACATCCTCCAAAGCAAATTCCTTTTTTTTGGTAAGAATCATCTCGTATCCGGTAGGCCAAATTAGACCTCCGATTAATCCAAATTTGAGCTGGGAGGACTCAATATGGAGGTAAAACTCTCCCAACAACAATTTTTTCCATTCATAAGACTTAAACCTAAGACCTTACTTAAGGAGATTAAGCTCCTATTCACTTGGATCAACTGTCATTGGTCCTCCAAAGCAAATTCTGAACACAAAACTCATAGTAAATTTTGCTAAATATCATAAAAGTAAAATCTATTATATAAATTAGATAAACTAATTTTATATTATTATTCACTTATACATTATTATATCAATAAAAATGATTAAAAATTTAAATATTAATAAATATTATTATTTTTTAATGATATCTCAAATATTATGAAAAATTCAATTTCACTGTGATCAAATTTAACCTGATTTGGTAATGCTTGAGCATCATCCATTGCAATAACCACAAAATACAATGTAAAACTTGATTATGTTAAGGATAAGACTTCAATGCTCTACTTATTTTTCTGGGGCATAAGGTGTCCTAGTTAACTTAACTATTTATTTTATGACATCTGTGCAAGGATACCAATTTTACCTCCAACTCAACAACTTGTAACTGATTTATTATTTACGTAAAATTACACAAATTGCAATTTTTATTAGTTCCAAGAAAGTTTGAAATTAGACATAAACCATCATAGCCGTGGCATACGATTGGATAGGTTTAAGATATAATTTTGCCAAATTACTCACTTTATTATTAATTAATATTAATATAATTCTCTTATTTAAAATAATAACTATATAATTTCAAATTTCTTATCAAATTTAATAAATTTAATATCTATGTTACAAAAATGTGATGTTTATAATTATACAAACTTGAAATTAATCACATCAAATTTTATTAGCATGTCAACAATGAAGATGTTTAATTTCGAAACTTCCACCATATTGTTTAGAATTTTCATCATGTATATGCATATTTAGGTGATATTTAATTTGCAAAATCATACAAATAATAACACTTTAACATTTTGAAAATGTGATTTTTAGGAATGTAATTATAAAGAATATTATATTATCATATTTGTTTCAATTAAAAAGATTAGTAATAAATGTTATAAGATTATGATGATGAGTGATGGTGACCAGTGATTAATAATAATGGGTAATAGCAAGTGATGATCAATGATAGGTAATGATTGATAATAATGAGTAGTACGAAGCAATAGTTAACGATGATGGATAATAATAAATAATAATATAATGTAGTAGGTGGTAGTCAACAATAATAAATAGTGATAAGTAATAATTAACAATGTTAGTTAGTGATAACAAACAATGATCATAAGTGATGAATAGTAAATCGTGTTGGATAGCAGTAACAAATGGTAGTTAATAATACTAAGTAATATTAGATAGTGAACAATAATAATATGTTGTAGTAAATAATAATTAATAATAATAAATAGCAGTAAATTGAAGTGGTAACAATGTTAAGATTTTATTAAAATTTTATTAAAATAGTAATTAAAATAATTTTTTATGTGATCAAAATATTTTTATATTGTAAGAATATAACATGTCCACTCTTTCTTATAAGAATATTTGACTCAAAAGATTTTATGAGAATATGAACATTTCTAAAATTGATTTCTTGGTTTTGAATCAAACATAACTTCTAAGACATTCTGAAAAATAAAAGAAAAATTTTGTCAAACAAACATGGACCAATTGGCTTAATCCCTTTACTTATTATTTATTTCTTTTGGTGACTAATCTCTTTACTTATTTGATTAGTAGCTTTTGTTGTCACGGGTGACTTTTTTTTTATGCATTTCAAAATGTAGTTGACTCAATAATTGTAATGTCATAACATGAAATACATGGAATCACACCATGCAATAATTTATATAAATTAATAAAAATTTATTATATAATTTAGACTAGACAGGTCATATAAATCCATACACTTCTTGCAAAAAGAATTTATATTTTAATATTTTTATTAAAATTTAAAAATTTTAAAAATATTCTGATTCAAATTTAATTAACAAATGTAAATTTTTATACACATGTTAATCACATGTAAATATCATAAAGAATTATAAGATTTCATAAATGAAATTGCAGTTTTCACTTTAAACCCTTATAAAATTTACATAATTTATGCATACATATCAAATACATTATTTATTAAATAATTATCAACAAATTAATGATCATATAAATTAAAACATAAGTTATAGTAGATATTAATTTGTATTATTAGTTCATGCTAGATATTTTTTATTTTTATAATAGTAATTAGATTAATAAAATAATAAATTATCATCACCTAAAGAGTAATTAATTATATATTATATCATCAATTTATAATGTACATTTTGACTTATTTGGTAATTAGCTTATTACATTAACAATAAGTTAATTTAATTAACTGTTAATTGATAGTTAATTATATTGATTGATTTGACTAGTTAATTACATTAGTTATTTGAATAAAATTATTTAATAAAATTAATTATTTGTATACAAAATGACATATAAGAATATATATATATTTTATAAATTATTTAAATATTTTAAATTCTATATATTATTTAGTAGATTAAATTTTCTTATAAATAATATATTATTATAATTTATTATATATTAAATATTTTTTAAATGTTAAATTAATATAATTTTTATAGTTATTAAATTTTTTTAATAAATTAATAATTTTAATTATTTAATTATGGATCTAGATTTTCTTAGGAAGGACAAAACTTGAAAATACTAAAATTAATAAGGGGTAATTAGTCTTTGTGCAAGTTATTTGTAAATCAGCTAATAAAAAAATATTAGTATTCCTAATGTTTTAGAAATGGAAGATTAAAAGGTAATTAATTATTTAAATAAGTTGATTACTAAATATTAAAAATAATTAATTAAAGAAGTCAATTAATTTATTTTAATCAAATCTATCAAAAATCACTCAAAAATGCCATTTGGCAAACATGCCCCGATCATTATGTTGTGGTGTGTAATCGCAGGAAGGGTTATAAAAAAAAAAAAAAAACTAGAAAATCTAACTTCAAAGAGGCAGGTGAGGGATCTTAACCCTCCGGTATTTGTTTCCCATATTTAATTTAATCTCTACAATTCATATATTGACACGTATCCCGGCAGTGCATGCCCTACCATAAGTGTAGGAAATAAAATCTTGACTTTATGTCAATACAAATTCAGAGAGAATGTCATGTTTTGTTTTGACTTTCTTGTGGCTAACAATCGGTAGTAGTAGCCATATATTTTTCCGTCGCTGTTGCTGTTATTTATTACTTATATTTATTTATTTTCGATCTACTGAGAACTAGTTACGTTGATTTATCAGAGTTGGGCGAAATTTTTTTTTTACGTTGTATTTTTATAAATTTTTATAACAATCAAATGTGTCATCATGTTTTTTAAATATATCAATATTATATACATTGACAATAAAATTTAAAATTAAGATTCAAATTTAAATTAAAAGTTATCAACTGAATATAAAATGATCGAATAAATTTATAAATTTTAATTTGGTAAATGATAAATATAGAAAGCTAAAAAATTTTTAGTTTCAATATATACGTATAATTTTTTTTTATTCTAGATAAATTATATACCTTAAATAATAATGACATCTTCCAAGAGCTAAACCCACCTTCCAATTCATCAATTCATTTTTGGTAATTATTACTTTCTTTGGAACAAGGTTTGAATGCCAATATATATTTTAGTACTATTGCATATAATTTATCTTAAATCAAAAAAGGAAGAAACAGTGATTACTATATAACTTCTATTTCATCAACATTTTTTTCCCTTTTTATTTAATTATTTATTTATTTTTTGTTATGTTTGAAAGAAATAAATTGAAATTTATTATATATAAAATTCTAAATCTATCAACATAAATAAAAATTATTATATTTATCATTCCCTAACCTAACAAAAATATAATTTAAAAAATAATAGTAATAATTTTTGTTACATTGATAAAAATTATTAAAAATTTTAATATTAATAATAATTATTATTATTATTTTAATGACGTGTGTTAAATAGTACAAAAAATTTATAAACCCCTCGGTTTTCTAATTTAACCTCATTAGGTAATGACTGAGCATCATCCGTTCCTATAGCCAACTTGATTATGATAATACAAATGCACAGAGGGAGAATGTCAAGTTTTGTTTTGACTTTCTTATGACTAATCATTTGTAGTCGCCTCATATTTTTCCGTTGTTGTTGTTATTATTTGTTTTTATTCATTTATTTTCAATTTTCAATCTACAAAGAACGAATCATGCTGATCTATCATAGTTTGGTGAGAAAATTTGTTGCATTCAAAATTTATAATAATAAAATATATAATCATATTTACTAAATAAATTATATATTTTAAATAATAATCTCAAAGTATATTTTTATTAACAATTCTAACAAATTATTGATATCTTATTCGAAAAGATTAGGACAAGCTTCGCTCCTTACCATTTCATTATCAAAAATAAATTATATATCTTAAATAATAATGGCATCTTTTAAGAACAAAACCTACCTTCAATTCTTCCACTTCAATTTTGGTAATTATCACTTTCTTTGGAAGGGGGTTTGAATGCCAATATTATATATATACTGTTGCATATATTTTATCTTATAACAAAAGAGGAAGAAACGGAGATTACTATATAACTTCTATTTCTTCAACAGATTTTCCCACTTTTTAAAATTTTTTTTTTGGTATTTCTCATTATAATGAAAAGAGAAAAATATAAATTATTTTATAAAATTTTATTATATATAAAAAATTCTAAATCTTTTTATATAAATAAAAATTATTATATTTATCACTTAACCTAACAAAAATACAATTAGGGAATAAAAATAAGATTCAATGTCTATTTTGATCGAGAAAGATGTGTGTTGCCACTGTCATTTTTTCCCATAACAATGTATATCTTATTTCTTTTTCCTTTTAGGAAAGAGGATAAATTTTTTCCAATTAATATTGACATAATTCCGATACCTTCTTATAGCTAAAAATGACTTTGATGCCTTCTTTTTCACAAAATGATAATAACCTTTGACTATAATGAAGGCGTAATTAGAATAGGATGTGCCATAAATATTTTTTTAAAAAACAAAGAAAATAAAACTAGTTTTGCTTTCAAATGATATTCCAATCATCATCAGACTTCTTTTTAAACATTTTTTAATAATTTTTCTACCATTTTCTAAATTTTGATGGCGTGAACTCATAACAATTGGTGTTTCAAAAATTCGGATAATAAATCCAAAAAATAGTGTCTATCTAACTAGGGATAGATATTAAGATTAAAAAAAGGAAAAAAATAAAATAAAAGGAAAGCAAAATTAATGGATTATTATGCGTGGTGCAAAGCCTGGTCACAATAAAATTGCAACAGTTAATAATTCCCAACTCATCAAGCTATTCTCGGCCGGGGCCAGTTTGGCAACTTGGCAATGAAAATTAAGCTTGCCATATTCCTTCTTTATTAATCCATTTTTTATTTTAAATATTATTTTTTAATAGCAAACACACGATTAATATGATAATTACATGGGCTAATAAAAACAATTTTTTTTTCCATCGAATAACAACAATCATCATCATCATCATAACAGGGGAGAGTGAAATCATCCGCAACAGAAGGATCGTTCTCTCAATTTGATTGAAGGTCAGTGAAATTTCTTCTTATTCTTCTTCACCTTAATTCCACACAATTCGATATTTTTCGCCATTTCATGTCACTGATTTAGTTTGTGTTTCATCTTTATTGTGCTTATTTTTTCAAATTATTGAGTACTTTCTGTTGCAGAGAAATAAGTTGTTATGGTGAATGCCTGAGTCCATATTCTTTGACCTTTCTGTTTGGTTGCTGAGAAAACGGAGGAAGATAATCAGAATTTTCTCCTGTCTGTTTCTGTTTGCCCAATTTAGTATTAACTTATTATTTCCTAATTTTTTTATTAGTTTTCTTTCTTTTAATATCACAAAATCTAGGAGAAAAAAATTGAAGAAAAAAACCTTGAAACTCAGAAAATTACTGGCGCAAAGCACAGTAGATCGGATTTTCCACCTCCAAATTGACGTCTTTAGTGTTCAATGAGATGATTTTCATTTAATGACATTCAATTATGACTGATTGGTACGTGTATATTTGTGTGTGATTGGTGAGTGCGTTTTTTGTTATACAGTTTCTCGTGATATACTGTGAAGATGAACATGTAATGAGTTCTGTCTTTGGTTCTGTTTGATTTACTGCTAGTTTGGCGACAAAAAACTGAACTTTATATACAAGTTCTTCCACTTAATTACCTCAAAATTAGTTATTTTGCTGGTTTTGAGGTAAAATTTTCACTTTGATTTCATCTTCTCTCCTCCTTGCCCTCCTCCGTCTGTTTCTGTTCTCAATATATTTGCTGAATCACATCAATATTCAATCAACTCTTAAGTTGTTGAATAATGATGTTATTATTATCCTTAGCTCTTTCTGCAATCGAATCTGCAGTCATTGGATAATATTCTTATGGCTGTCTGGCTTATCTTTAGTTTTTTTGCCTATTCATAGTTCTCATAATCTATTTTATGGATCTTACTTGTTGGCAATTGATAATTGTAAATCTTTTACATTTTCTGTTCTGAATATCTGACACATAATTTGCATGTCATTTTTAAATTCAGAGTTTATCCTCTATTGAAATTATAAATTTTTTATTGTTTCTGATTTTTCTTGTGTTCTTAAACTCAGGTATTCAAATTGAAGTTTTCCAGATTCATATTAGCAATAATGAGATTTAAGAAAGGAGCCAAGGTCGAAGTGTTAAGCCAAAAAGAGGTGCCTTCTGGCTTCTGGCGATGCGCAGAGATCATATGTGGTAATGGCCACCACTACAACATTAGGTATGATGGATATCAGGATGCTACTGGAGAGGCCATTGTGGAGAGCGTATCTAGGAAAGTCATAAGGCCTTGTCCGCCGGTACTTGAAATCACTGAGAATTGGAATCCGGGTGATGTTGTAGAGGTCTTTCAGGATTTTTCCTGGAAAATGGCTAAAGTTTTGGAAGTTTTGGGGAAAAAGTATATATTGGTCAGGATACTTGGATCTTCTTCGGAATTTAAAGTGAGCAAGTTTGACATCCGGGTGAGACAGTCTTGGCAAGATGAGAAGTGGATTAGGGTCGGAAAGGTATCTATTTCCCCCTATTGCCTGCTGAACTTTTCTCCATTCCATCTTCTTCCTTAGCAACTGTCAAGTGCAGTTGCTTGTGTAGATGTGGATCCGTTCCTGCCTTCTACATTTTGTGCTGAGCTGGTTCTGATTGATATTTTGGAGTTTCATTTATGAATTTATTATGTTTGTTCAAACTCACCTTTGTTTCAAATGTTGCTATTTTCTTGCCTCCTTTATTTATTTTCCTTATTTTTTCCTTTTGACATTGAAGTTGAAAAAAAAAAAGGAAAACAAATATTCCAGATATTATTGTTTCTGTTTTCTTCCGGTTGCCTTATGTTATTTCTTGATTCCGTATCCATATGCAGGGTTCTGCCAGCCTTGAGAAGGGAAATCATGAAGATAAAATCACTCCAAGACATAATAGAATATCTAGTGGTCTAGTTCAGAAGACAGCCACGAACACAAAATTTTCTGTGCACTGCAACTATCTTGCTGACAAGGAAGAAATGAATTTTCTGGAATCCCGTTTTGTTTCTTCTGAAAGGTTAAAACGAGGGTGCCATCCTCAAGTTGATGGATATGCTGAACCTGCCCAGAAGTTTAGGGCAGTTCAAAAGGATGGCAGCTGTCATAGAGCGAGAGTTGCAAATATGTCCACACCATTCAAACGGGTAGATGGTGTTGTTTTCCCTAGTAGAGATATGGTGGGTAGAGAATGCTTACCTGCATCTGTAAATAACAGAAGAACTGGGATTTCTGAAAGGGACCTGGACAGGAAGAAACAAACTGGTGCCATTGGATCTTCATTTGCTGTAAACTTAGACACCAAAGATGCTGATAGTGTCACATGCTCTGTTGGTAGTTGTAGTGTGACAAACAGCAATTCCTATAAATTGCATTTTCCTGTACATGCAGCTCCTCTTGAAGAGAGAGATGGGTCACTTAGTGATGCTGAATCTGTCTGCCAAAGGGGATATGAGAAAAGGAACTGTTCCCTTCCTACACAAGAAGAATTGGCAGCAGAAATCCATAGGTTAGAGTTGCGTGCCTATCGTTGTACAATTGAGGCACTGCATGCATCAGGACCTTTAAGTTGGGAACAAGAAGCATTAATGACAAATCTTCGTCTTTCACTACACATATCCAATGATGAACATCTGATGGAGTTAAGAGACTTGATTTCTTCTGAAAACTGTATTCCTATCAGATGAGAATAATTTTCTATTTTTAATTTTCCTGCTTATAGAGGATAATATTGTTTATTGTTCTTTGCCTCATGCAAGTGTAAGAAGCAAGATGAGTAGTTGCTTTCCTTTTTCTATGTTTTAAGACTTAGAGATGTAGTTTGATATGTACATGCTAAACTTGTTAAAGAATGAACATCTTTGATCTGATACCTATGTGTCTATTGTTTTGTCCTCGTAATTCTAGTTACCTTTGCCTTGGTAGAGATGCTTCACCAATGTCTTTCTAGCACCTTGGTGAATGTTTTCTAACATGTTGCAGACATGAATCGATCATCAATATTTGAAATTTAACTGTTATCTGATATAAACAGTGTTGATTCATCATTCATTATTGAAGCTCTCCAACAAACATGTACATATTTTCCTTTATTCCTATATCCATTGAATTTAAATGATTACTTTAGCTTTCACTTTGGACCTCTTTCCTTAAAAAGAAGCTGTAAATTCTTACTAATATGTTGCAAGAATTACCTTTTATTAAGCTGATTTTTCTTTGCTTTAGTTCATAATTTTCTGCATTAGCTAAATGTCATTAGAAGATACTAGTGATGCTTCCCCTGCATTTTCCAGGGCTCGATTGGAGGCATCTTGATGTTGCTTCCAGGTGTCCACAGATGGTGGTGCCTGTCACCTGTCTCTTGGTCTGTAGAACGGCTGGTTTTTCTAGTATGGCTCTTGATGAACCAGCGACTCCATAAATTTGTGTGGAGTTCTGACAGTCTTCCATTTCAGGCCTCCTGTGAGCCTCAGATATCTGTTTTGCTGAAGGATGCAAGCTGAGAATCTTGTGGCTGCCGCGGCCTGACCTGATATGTGAATACCTCATAGATTTACTCAAGCTTCTCATTTCAGCTTATTCAAATATGATTTATTTTGCATGTTGATGATCTTATCTTAAATGAAATTAATCTTTCATTATATAATTGATGTTTGAATTATCCATGTAATCAGTCTCATTTAATGAGTTAAGGCCAGATAGTCGTAGTTCTTGCTGATGCATTTGGTACTATCAGTGTCTTGCAAATGAAAATCGTTACAATATTTATCTACACACGCATACACAGACTTTCCGGAGAATATTACATATTAATGGTCCCAAAACTATTAATATACAACTGTGGTCCGTGGAATAATAATTTAGTGCTCTCTGGGGTAGAAGTGAAGAACCAAATAAGAGTTTGAATTATAATAGATCTTGTCTCTGTTAATACATTGATAGATAGATCACCTCTAGAAACAAATAGTAATGTTGTGAAGTTGTCTCCAGAAGTAAAAAGGCAACGCTCTTGTTCTCCTGCAGCCTCCATACAAGTCGTCAGCTGAAAAGGCTCAAGGTTGTTTATGTCTTAATTTAGCTGGCTAACTATGGAGGTTTTCACTTAAAAGTCCCCTCAAATCTTTTGCAATTTACGTATATTCTGATACCTTATCATTGATGGATCAATTTGGCTGTCCATCAAATTCTTGTTGTCGTCGTTATAACATAAGGACAATAATCACTCCACTTTGCAAATAAGGCAAACATATTTCTTTATTGCTGAGGTGGTAAGCATATATAAAATTTGTCCGCATTACTGATTAGATATGATGATATGATATGATCGATAAGTCCGAGGTCTTGTATTGCTCTTGGAGGAACTTTGTCAGGATATGGCCGCATCCAAGCCAGATGAGACAAGGTATTCGAGATTGGAGGAATTCATGTATATGTAAGTACCTTTATTTAAGTCGGCAATCTCCTGTCCTTTCCTAGTTTGTCTGCGCATTTCTATCTGTCGATTTGTTTTATCTCCCAGTTTTCATTTTTTTCTTTTGGTTCGAGAGTTTTCGTAAGAGATCTTAAATTTTAGTTTTGGCTGGCCTAATATCTTTGCAATGTCAACGTGGATCCACCCGCAGCTCACTTTAATTCAATGTATGGTGTTGAGAGGCAGTGGGGAGGGTGTTACCCCCTGTGCTTCTTGTTTTTCTACTGGGATGTCTGTGTTCTCCTTCATTTTTTGGGTTTTTATATGACCCACAAAAAAAAAAAAAAAGAGGCAGTGCAGCTGTGCTTATCTGTTGGATTTGTACTCCGCCTAATTTTGTCGGTGGTGATCTTGAATGATGCTAATTGGACACACCTATTCTTTACTGTCAAAACTCATCTTCACAAAGTCACAAATGAGAACCTAGAATGAGATGGGGAAGAAATGTTTTCCCTTAGAGGAGAGTTGGACAAATGTTCACTACTTACGCGGAAACGCGGAGCTTTTCTGAAACTTTTTGTTTTGTCAATCACTAATACTTAAGATTGAAGATGAATCAAGCCCAAGCCCAATCACAAATCAGTCATCATTAGGCTTATGACTTAATTCAATGATGTAGGTTTATAACCTAATGAATACAAATTAGAAAAAAATTAACTGCTTTATTACAAGAACTAAAATTTAATTCATGGACTAATTTGATTAATTAATTGTATTTTATAATTATAAGTGTATTTATAGTATAATTTTTATAAAATAATTGTGATATTTTGTACGACTTAAATAGGATAGTTCTAGATCAAATGTTTGGGTTAATAAATCAATATCGAACCATTTTAGTTTTGAGATTTTAGTGAATCAATGCCAATATCAAACAACTATTGAATCGTATTAAATTAAATCTAATGTTTGTGAGTTTAACTCAAATATTCAAGTTTTAATTATAAAGTTCGAGTTGTGTTAACTGGTTCTCCTTCTCCATACTTGCATGTATTTATGCTATCTTATAGGTCTCTTGCATGTCTAACTTTATTATTTCTAAACATTTTCGTTGGCCTTTGTGATGAAAGATTCTTTTGGGAAAAACCGTTTTGCAGAGCCTTATTGGACTCCATCAATCCCCGATGAAGATTGAAGAAGCACTTACTTATGGCCACAATCAAGATCCCATTTTCGGGAGAAACAAAAACACCCTTGCTTGTATGATTGAATTCAAAATCTTGGGTAAAAGTGAAAAGAGATAGATAGATAGAGTTTCCACTTGCATTTTGAAGAGCGCAATGAAGATTTGGATGTATAGGAAATCTACAAAGAGTTGTGCATTAAAGTGGCTCCACCAAATCCTCTGCCATTGTCTCATTTGCATCCATTCATGAGTGCAACTCCCATGTGAAGCTGCCTCTTGATTTATTGGATTTTGGTGTCACTCTCAAGTCCCTATACTTGTATATCACATGAAAAACATTTTCATTTAATGAAGCGACCAAGGAGGAAAACCAAGTTGTGAGAAATAAATATTGGTCTCAAACCTCCATTTCAAACATAAATATGTGCTTCCGTTGAGCAATCATCAGTTGCCATGTTGCCCCTTTGATGTTTCTCCATCCATTCTTGTGAATCCTGATCCGTGTTTCTGTTCCAATGTCATTTATTGTTAATTTGAATATATATGCCCAAGTGTTGAACAATTAGAGCAAGTGGATATGCTTTAATATTTATCATATAATTCTAAATTATAGTATGCTATGATTAATAAAATTGTGAACAAATATAAAAAATATAAATATTATAGGTTAAAATTACAAAGAATTGCATCTATCATGAGTCCGCAACAACAAGAATTACAATTTAAAACTTTGGTTTATTACAAAAAATCAAATTGTTAGTTTATTTTTGACAAATTTTGATGAAAAAAATCAAGGCTATACGAAATTAGTAAAATTAAACAGCACTCTCAAGTACGCATTGATTTCTAGGAATTCAAAAAAAAAAAAATGAAGAAAATCATGTTGTAATGCATTTCCCTTTTAACCGAGAAAGAGACAGTATACCAACGAACAAACAAAAAGGGTAATTTACGCTTTTCTTAGTAATCAACTTGTTATAAAAGAATGATATGCAGTAGACTGTATTTCGAATGGCTATTTCTGACAGTCCGAAAAAGATTGCTACAGACAAATTAAGGTAGTGTGTCACTTCATCAATTCTTACTAAACTACAAAATCATTTCCAATTATGGTATCCATTAGCAAAACCCTACAATCTCTCGGGAGCAATGGCAGGCAGACTTCCTAACAAATCCATAAAGAAAGTCTTCGTTCCCCAGAAACCTGTAACCGGTAATTAATTACTTGTAATGTGGCTGTGGTTGTCTCTTTCTCAGTTTGTCTCTCCTTAATTCACGTTTGAAACAAGAAATTCTAACGTTATAAGCTATGAATTGATTGGATTCTAAAGTTTAAATAAATAACAATGCTAGATGCATTAAAAATAAGATTCAAAATTGAGTTTTGAATGTAAATTAAAAATTATTAATTGAATATAAAATAATAAAATAAATTTATAAAATTTAATATCATAAATATAAAATATTTGAAACCTAATTTTGGTGAATATAACATTTTTGTTAAATAAATATTTATGCATTGCATGGCAAAGAAATGCCTTTGCTATTTGGCATATGACAGACCGACAATATTTCATTAATCAAGGAGCAGACATTAGGCAGCTCAATGGCTTTGGCTTGGAGTGCCTAATTTTGGAGACATTCAGTATTAATTTAATGCATGTTTTCTTATTTCTACAAAGCTCTCTGCTGTACTCTATATAGATAGATTTAAGTATTTACTTGGGATTTTAAAAATATTATCTTATTTGGGCTGGTGAAAGATGAAGGGGAAAAAAACAAAGATAGAAACTGCATAGGGCGCTGGCTTACTATAGTATCATGAGCTGTACATCACATATAGTCCCAAAAACTTTTATGATTTGTGGGCCTTCTTTTAATTAATTTTGTGTAGCTCTTCCTTTTAAGTTTAGGATATGGAGCTTATTTAATCTGTCTTTTAATCACTTCATTCATGTTTTGAAGATCTTTCTTTCAAAAGCATTGAAGTTTTACTTACTTTGACAGTGTTTGAATGGAAAACTTGTAATATCTCAGCTAGTTACATGTCATTTTAGAAACTATTTTTCCTCTTGCCAACCCTCGAGCTATAAGATACTTCGAGAAAATCATTATGATGTATTGTTTCTTTTTCAGTCGACAATTTGGTATGCATCATGTAATTTGTTTAATTTGAAGTGATAAGATTTTAAAACCCCTTTGAATTTAAATATACCAAAGATTCAAATTCAAATAATTGTCCCGGCCTAAAGACATGAATTCCATGCAAATTCTGATACAATGGAAAATGACGTTATTAATATAAATTTCAAGCAGCGGAAAGCTTGCTTTGACATGGTTAGAATATAAATTTTGTCATTTAGCTTGCCAAAATAAGGAAAATTGCATTATTTAGAAAAGTTAATGCAGAAGCATGCTGAACCCACAAGTATTATAAATTAGGTCATCCATCACAATTATATATATATATATATATATAGAGAGAGAGAGAGAGAGAGAGAGAGAGAGAGAGAGTAATAATTGATTATTGGTTGGGATGACACAGTATTGTTGTATCCTTAACTGCGATTTCCATGATTCACGATGATGAAATTTTCTATATAAATTGTAGAAGATTCACAGCACGCAAGGCAGACCTCTGTTATCATCAACCGCAACATACGGAGAAGGGATACCGAATCATAATAATAATAGAATAACCAGCAATGGTACTTGTCCCCCATTGTTTACACCTTTTCCAATATTAACATTGTCGGGAGAATATATGACTTCAAATACAATGAATTAATTTGATTGAGTATATAAATGGTTTTACCCTATCAGGTTGAGACTTACATAACTGAAAAAGATGATTAAATTCTACAATTAATTAAATTTATTTTTATTTAATTTATTTGTTTTAATGATATAGCACCATCCTATTTGCTACTAATATTCAAAATTTTTTGAAGGTAACATTGATGGCGCCTTCGAGCATAATCCAAGCTTAGCAGAATGCAGCAGTATCGATTGAGATTGCTAAGAAAGATGGATAAGTGATTTTCCCTGTAATTTGGGAATTGCTCTTCACCTGTTGCTGAATTGTAAGGAGCCTTCTATGGACTTAACATAGCATGGCAATTGGATTTCACACAAATCATTTTGAGATCTAATTCTCAAGTTTTCATTTTTCATTTTTTTTTCTTTTTGATCATACAAGAGGCTGGAATATTAGTGAGGAGGGAAGGAGGACAGGGGAGAGGGTGAGGGCTGGAGTATTAAGGAAGGGAAGGAAATAAGGGGGAGGATGCGGATTCGGGAAATATTCCCTTTATACCATTCAGCCTTGAGGACGCGAGAGTATACTCAATGACAATTCTGAAATGTTGGTTGATACGCTGAATTTCAAATTTAAAAGAATTTTTTTTAAAATGTTTTTATTTTAGTATGATAATTATCTCTCTTTGAATTAGAAAGTGTGCATTATTCTTAACTATAGGATAATGAATAGTTGTTCTGATTGATTGATATTTGGATATGAATTGGGTTTAAAAATTATAGATAATCGTTTGTGTATTTAGGAATATTGTTTAATGGTGATATTATTTGGATCACCAGGATGTAATTTTTCTTTTTTTGGGAGAGGGGATTGCTCCGTTGCCTTAAAAAATATTAAAAATCCTATCTACTACATATCAAACAATAAAAGTAAACTCTTCTTAACATCATATATATATTAATACTTGGTTGGCAGAGATTTAAATTTGAAAATTTTACCATATTATCTAGATCTCTCATCTTGAAGTCATCTCTAGAAAGATTTAATTATGATTTATATTACTAATTGTAATTAATTTTATACTATTATTTATATATACATATTAAAAAGTTATTAAAATTATTTGATTGTTTGTAAAAAATTTTAATTATTATTATTTTCTCAATTTTTTTATTCTTTAATAGTATGAAAAGTTCTACCCGGAGAACAAATGAAGTTAAATCCTTCCTAAAATTGCCAGTTGAATTTGAAGTGGAGGACTAAGACGCTTATGGAAGGGGTAGCGTGCTAGATGGGATGTTTTGGTTGCTTTGATAAAAGCCAGAAAAGATCAAATTACAGAACACAGTGCACATCTCCTAACCACATGGATCTTGGGGACCACCAGAGCACCATATATATATGGCATGAGACGATCCCAAAAAGCAGTACAGAAGGCTGCTTATCTAAATCTTGCTTCTTATTAAATTACAACTCAAATGCTTTAAATTAACCCCATCAAGTTAAAAATATTGCAATTGCATATGCATGCTGGATATATATATATATATTTACTTAAACACAACATTTAAACATTTATGTCTTGGAATCGCCACTGTCGCTTTAAATAAACTCTTCAAGTAACATAAAGCTCTCTCACCTGCCAGGCCCGGTAATTATATACTTACTTTTTCCTCTAAAACAAAATTAGAAACTGCAACATGCAAATTAAATTAAATTTCCAATAAAATCATCCATTCTCTAAGCACCCCTTAATTAGTTCTAAGAAAATTATTTCCTGATGATTAATTAAATGCTTAAATTTTAATTAATGCATCCTTTGTCTTCAAGTAAATCTTCAGTGCTCTAATTTAATTCTGTCTAAAACTTTTCACCAAACAATTTGTTTCTTCTGCGACATTTTAAGTACCATCAGAGCCGCCTAATGCTCGAAAATTATTCTGAGGTTTGCACAAATCACTAGCTTAAACTGATTAAATTAAAAAAAAATTGATATCATGCATAATTAAGAAGGAAGTTAATAAAAACCCTAATGCTACTATAGGATTTCGCACTCTTACCTGTAAAACATTGACTAATATATTGTGGCATGCATGCATGTCTTTCTTGGAAAGTGAAGTAAATGTCACTGCACTCAATAGTTTTGCTCAAAAAGTTGGTTAACTGCGTCTACGGAGATTGCAAAAGTTAATGATTTCTGATGATGAATGCAAGTTTATTATGGGCAAATACTGCCAATTTTGGGCAGATAGTGGCACGCATCTACTTCTGTTTCCAATGTTGCTACACAATTACCACCAGTGTTCACAATCCAACCACATGGCAAAGATTGTCAATAGACACTTGTGCTATATTTGAATGAAGGGAAAGGGATATAGGAGAAGGAACAAGGAGAAAGGTTCGGATTACCATTCTTCTTATTTAAAAATTTTGATTAAGATAAAGGAAAAATTAAAGATTTAAAAGTAATCTTTTAGTTTTCTTCCATTAGTGTAATTGTACTATGTTGCATTTAAAATAATCAGATAAAGGAGCGGTTAATCTAACTACATTCATCTTACAACAAGAGCAATCCTACCCATTTGTTACAATAACATTATTATCATATCAACTAATTTTTTATAGTAAAAACTCTTCATTATTAATTATTTTGTGTTCCTTTAATTAATTTGAAGGAGTTTAAAAAAAATTTTAGATTCAAATAAATGAAGAAAAAGTTATAATTACTTAATTATCCACTTCTCCTCCCTGATCTTCAACAGCTCCATTTACTCTCACCGATTTCCTTTTCTTTCTCTTTATATAATTCTCAAATATATAATTAGCCGTCAACCACATAAAAATAAATTTAATAAAATTGGGTAAAGACTTCAAATAATATAAATAAATCACTTATATCTTCGTATCCGTTCCATCTCAATAATTGATTCTAAAATGAGTAGGCACTTATAGCTATTGATGTATTTACCTCAAGATGCTTCCATGTTATAATGTTTTTTTCAGATGTAATAATGTTACTTTCGCTTTTTCATTCACACCATCTCATAAAAAATTAAATTTCATTATCATCCCAGTCTTTCTAATAAAAAAAGTGTAAGAAACTCGCATTCAATTTCTCCGTAGGGCTAGCTTTCTTTGTTATAGTTGCGGATTGAAAAGAACAGGACATTGGGACGGCGGCTAGTTGGGAAAGGACATTCACGGGAAGGGCATTACGGTAATCTCAATGGCCGAACATCATAGTTCATGTGTATTCTATTTTTAAAAAATTCATGAGAAGCATTTGGAATATTTTTAGATGTATTTGAATATATTTTATTTTTATATTTTTAAAATTTATTTTTAAAAATTATTTTAGAATTGTGAAAGGTATTTTTTTATTTTTAAATTATATATTTGGAGATGTAATTTTTAAAATATATTTAAAAAATAATTTTCATACAGATTGTCCCGTTTTTAAAAATAAAAAATTAAAAAACTAATTTTAAAAATAAAAAAGAAATAGATCCCTTATCCGCCAGCTCGAGCCAGAAGCCACTACACATCTCTACGCATATTTGCACGATGAATTGAACTGGAATGAATCATGGCCGTTGACCAGAGTTGGACAGATGTTGGAAGATGATTGGTGCACCGTACTGAGGATAGAGTAGCATTAGAACCGTTGGTGCATGCTGATAACTGGGGGCCAATCTGAAATCAAAACGCTGTAGTATGATTGCTAGAGTCAATTTGGCTTGGAGAAGGGCGAGATTTTGTCCGATACATGTACGCACACCGAGTCCAAACGGTATGTACGCCACCGGATGCTTCGAGGCAGATGCCACTCCCTCCGAGAAACGGCCAGGATTGAATTCATTCGCATCATTGCCCCACAGGGCCTGATCGTGATGGACGGCCAGGATTGGAACCAAGAGCTCGGTCCCACTGGGGATCATGTAGCCCCCTAACTCCACATCAGCCTTTGACCGTCGGATTGTTGCGATTATCGGCGGGTATAATCTTAAGGATTCATTGAGAATCATACTCAACTGCATCGGATTATAACCCAAAACATTAGATTGAAAGAGAAATTTGCCTTTTCATTTTTTTATGAATAATAAAAGATGAAAAGAAAGATTCTGCCCATTTGGATGAATTGCGTCCTATGAACAGGCTTTCTCTTTTCCTCCCCCGAAGGTTTTAAAATGTTGATATTTTGAGTTTAAATTTATTTTATTATTAATATATTATTAATAAATAAAAATTGATATATTATTTAAAAATAATTTTTATTAATAAAATAATATATGAAAAGAGTTATAATGTAAAGATGATTTAAATTTATAGTGGATAATTCTTCTTATTTAAACAATAAAAACCAGTTCATTAATTAGTTTTCATTACAATATTATAAAATATAAAAACGCATGCTGGAGTTGTAAGTCCCAACATAATCTTGGGTTTAAATAATTTTTTTCTTTATCTTCTGTTTTCGTTGTAACAGAGAAAAATAAATATTGGTTTTTTTAATCTCAACTCATATAAAAATGGAGTTTAAGTCCTTGTTTATGTAAAAAATTTATATCTATATTTATGGTATAATAAAAATATTTAAAAAAAGGAGGGGTATGAAAATTATATAATCTTGAAGAAAATTCCCAAGAAAAATGATAAAACTAGCACTCAAAGTGAGCAAAAGGTGAGAGTCGGGGTTTTGTGACTTGTGAGGAAACAATCACGGAGCACAAGTGCTAAGAGACAAAAACATGATATTTTGTCGAAATCCTAATATGACACGGTACTCGATGCACAGGCAGAGAGAATAGAAGGTGGCTTACGGTTTTGAGCTTGACAACATCATCCTTGGTGGGAATGTCACGTGATCCACAAACCCGGAGGACCTCCTCACGTGCCAGTCGCTGCCACTCTGGGTGCATTGCAAGTAGAATGGTAGTCCAGGTCAGCATGTTGGATGTGGTCTGTTTGCCTGCAAAGAAAAAGGTCTTGCATTCTTCCACGATATCATCGACCGTCACCCCGGTTGAGGTATTGGATGCTTCAATCATTAGTCCCAACAGATCCTTAGCCCCTTTCTCCACTCTCGCATCACTCCGTTTGTGGATCAACTTCACCAGTGATTTCTTCATTTTCTTATCCAATCTCCAACAATTTATGTTCCTCCTTGTGGGCAAGAATCTACGTATAAATACATACGAACAATATTCGAATCTATATTAATTGTTCAAACAATCATATATATGGTGCTGCTAAGATAATTCACCTTAATTCTGGAAATGTTTTTCCCACCTACCACCTTATCCAATATGAATTGTGGGGGAAATATTTAAGTAAATATTATTTATAATAATTATCAAAGACAGATAAATGCAACACATTTGTATATTTAAAAATTATTATTTTAGAGAATTATTAGTTGTACACATCATAATTTGAGTATACAAGAAATCACTGCCAAAATTCAAGTGTGGTTTTACGTATTAAAGGTGGGTAAAATACCGACCGCAACATTTGGATGCACACCCTTGGGTGATCCCTTCTCACCTAATGCGAGGGTGGAGCCCCTAAATGACATGGCCCCACCTCATCGGAGGGGACGCCAGCCTCAGACATGTGTAACATTTTTTGATTACTTAATTAAATGTTTTAAATAGGGCAATGCGCAAAATTAAGAATTACTAAATTTTGTTGAAAAGTATTTTCTAAAAAATATTATATATATATATATATATATATATATATATATATTAATAAAAGAGTAACATATTATATATATTTATAAAAAAATATTATATATATTAATAAAAGAATAATATATTATATATGTTTATAAGAAATATATTTAAAGCCATAATTAAAGAAAATATTTTTTATAAAAAATATTACTTACTTTTTTCATTTTTTATATTTAATATTAAACAAATATTTTTATTTAATATTTCATAATCATATTTTAAAAAAAAAATTCTAACAAAATGAAGCTAGATCTCGTAATTAAATATGAGTGTGAGACTGATATGTTAAATTGTGGTTAAGTGCCTTTAATTAACGTTGCGTGTCGGTTATTGTCATCACATTGATATGCCTTGGTTCCATTTATTCCCGTGAAAAACCTTTTTTTTTTTTCGAAATATAGTTGTTATTTTATTTTCTCCTATAATTTTTTTTAAAAAAATATAATTATAAGATATTAAAATAAAAATATTATATTTTTAAACATTAATTATGAAGAGTTTTCATAGATAAATTTATTTTTCTTCCTCGTTAAAATTTTAGCTACTTTTTTTAATCATAAATTCAAGTAGCACGTAACTCATTTATCAATATATATATATGTAAATAGTATATTTTAATAAAAATATTTTTTATAAAATATAATTATAAAATATTAAAATAAAAATATTTTTTATTTAATATTAAATATAAAAAATTTGAAAAGAGTAGAATACAAATAGCATAATAGCATGTTGCTCACCTATAATGTACAATTAACATAATGTCACTCGAAGAAAAGTTATGAATTTCACTTTGGTTTGGTTAGAAGGTGAGGAAAATACACATTTAATTATTTAAATATAGGTTTGGCTATTTTGAACTGTGACGGCGTGAAAAGGGATTATTATTTGGTGCTTGTTATGGTGCCCTTAGGGGTTTGGTACCCGGGATAGTGTGACAAAATACAAGCTACTGAATGAGATTACAAAAATCTTACTATTGGCATAGTAATCTCATCCAATGATCTATATTTTACCACATCATCCCAGATACCAAATCCCTAGGGTCACCTTAGAATTCACCTTATCATTTTTACTAATTGAACAAAGGATTACTAGTACTTTACCTATAACCAGGGATGAAAACTTTCTGGAAAGCATCGGCAGCTAAGAGCATTTGCTGGGATTGTAAACGGAAAATGGCTTTGCCATCTTCATAGCTGCTTCCGAAGGCAGTCCTCGTAATGACATCTTCAGTCAGTGTCTGAAACCACTCGGAAACTTCAATCTCCACCTCACCAGCCTCCGACATTGCATCCAACATGTCAACCACACTTGTTCCCATCACTGGTATCAGCAACTATCAAGTTTCCACGTCAAATTTTACCATTAATAAATGCTACCAAATTATATTGTCATAAAACAAAACACTGCGTAAAATGTACGTACGAGGTAAATATTTAAGGAAGTAGTAATAATTTGTTTGTTTATCTCACTTACTTTGAGATTTTCCAGGTGAAAAGTGGGGGAGATTATTCTTCTGTGGTGAGCCCATTTTATTCCGTTGAGGCTGAGGAGGCCATCACCTTCAAGCTGCTTAACAAGTGGGGGAGCCTCGTTTTTCTCATAAAATTTTGAGTTGGAGGTGAATATTTCTCTTATGAGGTCTGGATCGGATACCGTCAGACGAACGGTGGGTCCAAACCATACTATGAATGTCGAACCTGTATATATATATATATATATGTTTAGTCCAGAGAGGTTTATTACTAACTGACACACCAAAATGATGAACCAATGCATTCAGAAAAATGAGGCTCTTTCTTAGCACAAAATTAAATTTATTCAAATTATAATAAAATTATTAATTCTTGTACCTTCTCCTGATACCTTAAACTTTTGTAATCGTTAGAGTTATAATAAAATTATTTCTGTGCTTTCTCTTAACCGTTTAAATTTTTAGAAACATTCAGCAAATAAGTGTAAAGCTTGTAAAAAGAGGAAGCTGAGTAGAAAACAGGATAGCCATAAGCATGGATAGTGTAGGACCCTATAGCCCCAGCCCAGAGACGTGGATAAAGATAGAGAGAGAATGGCAAAGACAGGAGTTTTAAAACAGTTACCAGACATATACAACTGCAGTACTGCACTGTCAAAATTCAATTCCCTCTCCTTAAAGAAGAGGGAAGACAGTCATGAAACTGCTTGCCTCTTAAAACAGTTGCCAAACATACCCAGTTTGTCCAAATTCATTTCTCCTTTTTTCTTAACAAAAAACAAAAGAAAGAAGACAGTCAGGTGATTTGTTGATAAACACTTGGCCTTTTAAAACAGTTACCAAACATATACAATTGCACTGTCAAGATTCAATTTTCTCTTTCCTTAAAGAAGTAAAAGAGAAAAATGATCAGTCATGCGATTTGTTGATAATAGTTATCAATCACGCACAAATACATTAATTGTGAAAATTCAAGTCACTTCTTTTAAAAGCGCAAAAGAGAGAAGACAGCCAAGTGACTTGATAAAACATCTTGTCCTTCAAAACAGTTACCAAACATATACAACTACCTTGTCAATGTTCAAGTCTATCTTTCTCTTAAAAAAAAAAAGGATGAGTTACAGATAAAAAGGTCTTGTCTTTTAATACCATGCATAATTCTTGGACCAAAAGTGAAAATGGAAAAAGAAGAGGAAGAATGAGACATGGAAAAGATAACAAAAGCAAATGACAATCCTCAAATTAATGCCCCCAAAGTGCAATATTTTTCACAAACATTGTATTCCATATAGTATATATGGATGTGAAAATGATTTCATGGGAAATTAAAACAATGAACATGGACAATATTTGGATCAATGACATGCTAACAGAGAAGAATAAGCAGGAAACAAATGTTTAAATTTGCAATTTGACTTTTCAGGTGGAATTGGACGAATGGAGAATTAAAATAAGTGTCGGGCAAAAAAAGAAAAAAAAAAGGATAGAAACCGTGCGGATAGACAGACCAAACCTTGAACTTCAACGTGATGCATCAAAAGTTGCCAAAAAAACAAGCGCTTTAACTGCGGAAAAAGTTTCAAATTCTGAAGGAAGAATCACAAAATTAGCAAACGGAACACCAACTTTAATGATTATGAGGACTCAGAGATAAGAACACTTCAAAACCTCGTTAAAATATAGCTTAAAAGGATTCAGAAAATCAAATGCATTTGTTCATTCTGGAATTACCAGGAGAAAGTTGGAAGAAGCAAGAGAAGTAATAACACAGGATCGAACAGAATCAAAAGTCAGTTCTAAGAGCTTGGAGAAGAACATTGAGATGGTGACGAAATGGAGAAGAAAAAGACAGACAAACATAGAAATAAAGGAAGTACCATAAATTTTCTTCCAGTGATGGTAGAAGGAAAGGACTCTGGGGAGAATGTTGTGAGAGAAAGGCATAGGCTGAGAGGAAGCCTTCAACATCATGTCAACAAGTTCTCTAACATTTCCAATGAAGAAACGATAGGGAGGTCCTCTGATTCCTTGTCTGAAGAAATGGCCTTCAATTTTTCTAGGAACCCACCAAAGCAGCACTGTGAGTCTAACGACAAAGAAGAGAAGCATCAAAGAGAAAGAAAGGAGCTTAAGGGAGGACAAGAGTTGCTGATCCATCTTTGTCTTGTGGTGCAGAGAAGGCTTATGTTGGTTTTTTTGTGCTTTGGAGTTGGGTTTTTAATAGTAGAAGGGACGGAGCGCGAGAGGAGAAAAGAGCTAACCAATGCCAGCGGCGTAGGGGCCGCCATTGCAAAATTTCGAGGGGCAACTAATCAGCTTTCAATTTTTCCTTTTTTTAAATGATTCTATGTGCAGTAATAGTATATGCAATGAAAATAAAATATAAACTTAAATTTTGAATACAAATCAAGTACTATCAATCAATTGAGCAAATTTATAAAATTTAATTTAATAAAAACAAAAAATTTAAAATTTAATTTCAATTTTTAATTTTAGTTCATACAATATTTTTATTTATGAGTTCTTTTCCTTTTAGTTTTAATTTTCTTTTTTAAAGTTTCAAGAGGATGATACCCTAGCCATTTATTTTAGTATGCAATTATCTAAATTATATATCTATTTTCTTTCTTTTTTTTCCCCATTTTTTATGTTTAAAGCGTTGAAAGTTGAAACTTGTTTGTAAATTTTAAATAATCATATTAAAAATTAGGCATTGTGGTCTGGTTACAGCTGATGCCTTTAGACTTGTTGGGAAGTAGAAGTCCACTTTATCAATATCATACGTTGACAAATCATAATATAATGTCCACTTTTATATAAATCACTTACATTATTAACCAACTAGATGCAAATGAGCTCATATATAGTAAAGCATTCCGATACATTTAGCCATTGTTTGGATAAGAAGAAAATGGAGCAGAAAGAAGAAAAAAATATTTAAATTTAAATTAAAAATAAAAGACAAATTTTTTTAAAATTTGAATTGTTAAGAAAATTTTAGTCACAAATTTTACCTTTAATATTTTTTTCCTTCCTCTTTTCTCTCCATCCAAATAAAAAAGAGAAATTTTTTTAAAAATTTCCTTTTTCCCCATTTTCTTTTCTTCCATCCCACCAAATCCTTAATATTTTTGTCTCTTTTATAATTTATTCCATAATCAGTTCAACTCTTATTAATTATCAACTTAAAAATTCGCCAATGTCAAGATTGACGTAAAAAAGCACTTTTTATTTGGAAAGTTAATTTTTTATCATTAAAAATTTTAAATAAAGAAAAAAATTTCACAAGTAAAAATTAAATATTTATCTGATTTTTTGGGCAAAAGTTTGCAAAAGTAATTTGGACTCTTGATGTCAAGAAAAACCTCCAAGTTTTTTAATATTTCAATTAAGAAATATTTAGATTAATAAATTAATAATAAAAATTAAATAAAAATAAATTAAAAAACTATATCCGTAAAGTATCAAAATAATATTTAATCTAACTCAAATTATCCACAAATACAGTAATATATACCTATGTGCAATTACATATACCCATGCATATGGTAATGGATATATACATTTACATATATCCACACACATATGATCATAGTGGGTGGTTACGGTAATAGTCAATAAACAATATGGTGGGAGTTAGTGGTGGTGATAGGTGGAATGAAATTAGACGGTGAGTAATGTTAATAACTATGATAATAAATGATAATGATAATATATAATAAATGATAATGGCAAAGGTTATGAGTGGTATGTTATGAAAAAAAATATAAGCAAAGCTCTATTTTTGGGGAAGTTTGGAAATTTTAAAAAAAATCCATTGTTTTCTTTATTTTTTTCATAAAAATAACTTAATTTTCTTATAAATCCTCAACAAAATTTGCTTACTCGCACCTATTATATTTTACTATAACAATTATGTAATATATAATGAATACCTACATAGATGATAAAATCTCGATTATTTGTACATGGTTTTAAAAATTTTTAAAAAATTAAAAATTTTATATAGATGACTTTTGTCATCTAGTCATTCACATAGGTTCTATCAAATTTTTTTTTAAAAAAATGAAAAACTTTATACAAATAACACAGATGACATATTATCATCTATATAGACTTTTTTAATTTTATGAAAAATATAAAAAATTCTATACAAATAATAAAAAGTTATCTATATATGATTTTTTAAATATAATTTTTTTTAAAATCTACACAGGTGACAAAATGTCATATGTATAAATTTTGTAAATATTTTAAAAAAAAAAATAAGCAAGCCTAATTTTTAACTAAGAAAATATTTTTTTACACAAACGACAAAATATTATTTGTATAGAATTGAAATTTACAAAGGTGCCAAAAAATTGGTAGTTAAAATTATAAAGGAAACACAAATAACTTTTTTGAACTATATAGATGACTTTTTATTATTTCAATAAGTGTAAGAGGTAAAATGACATATGTACTCCTTTTTTTTTCACAAATACAAACCATCGAGTTATGTTATACAGGTGACTTTCTATCATCCGTGTATGTTCTACTTATATATCCCCACCATGAGCCTCTTCTTCCATTCCATTCATGCACAATGAAACTTCCCTTTCCTCTTCCTCTTCCTCTTTCTTTTTTAATCAAGCATGTTCTCTTTTTTATTTTTTTTAAATTTTATCATCTTTTTATATTTATTTATTAATTTTTGTATTTATTTTATTAAATAGTTAGATTATGTTAATGCTTTGTTGATTGAAATTTCTAATTGTTATTTCATTATTTTATTAACATATGTCAAAAAAATTTATATACTAAATTTTTTTAATAGTATTAATATAATACATGAAAATAAATTTTAGCTTCATAAATTTGATATAATTATTATTTTATATAATAATATATATTTATTGCATTAAATATATAATGAGTATGAATTATTATTTTATATGTTTTAATATAATATTTAGTTTAAAAATAATTATTTTATACAATTTGATATAATTATTACTTTAAACATTTAATGATATTAATATGATAGTTAAATACAGGAAAAAGTACAGATAACACCTCTAAACTTTCTAGTAGTAACATAATTAAGACATAAACTTGTAAGTGTAACAATTTATCCCTAAACTTTTCAAAAAATTGAAACAGTTGATGGATTGTCACTTTTAACAGCCTTACTCACAAGAGGTTCATGTGAGTTGTGTCCTCCCTTTATTGTAGTCTTTAACATCTTAAAATTAATTTGTGTGACTTGCACATGATGTGGTTAGTAGCTTTCGGCCATTGATTGCTTGTGCTGTAGCTAAAGTGGAGCATTCTGCTATACCATTTTGTCGTGTTCTTTAGAAAAAGAAAAAAAAGTCTCACTCCATAATCAAAGCAAAACAAAGATTGTGACTTAAAAAAATTCATTTTTTGGCTTAAAAAATGGAAGCTTCAGGCAAGTATGCTATTCTTTTATTTTTTTATACAAATGATTCATTTTCATTGATTTATTCATTTAGAAAACAATAAAAATTTTATTCCTAATTTTTTTAGTCTTCAAATCCTCCCTAACTTATTCTATATCTTGTTTTTATGCAATACTGCTGTTTCTGGCTGATGGTGTCCACCTTTTAAGAATCGGATATTGAGGTTGTTTATTTTCCATGGTATTCCGGTCTAGGCTTTCATCCTTCATATCTTCCTCCCGGTGAAATCTGACAACGAAGTAACCATGGCTCAGGTCCATAAGTGCCACATTCCTTTTCGCTCGCCACAGGCTCCTCAGTCGCTCCTTTTCCTTCACATGTTAACAAATCACCCATCGCAAGATCAAATGTTAGTTTGTTAGGAGGTTTACAAAATCATATTACAATAACAAATTTAAAAAAAGAAAATAAAAGGAGAAAATTTTTTCTATAGGAACAATACCTCTTTGATAGAGCATCGATTATATCTTCTTCCAAAGTTCTTGCTTGACCATGAAGTCTTCACCACTATAGGAAGACCGCGCAAGCATACTCGTTTCCTTTCACCTGAACCCACACTAGAAATGCTCCATAATTAAGATCCTGCCTCGTCTATTATTCAGCAATCTTCAAGCCTTAAATTTTTATTGCTCTATGTTTGTGCATCTGTGTTTTTGCATTTCATTCTTTCATTATTTCTGCAATTGTGCCTCTTTTTTAGGATTTTAAAAACTATAGTAAAGGGAGGACACAAATCACATGAACCTCACATGAGTGAGGCTGTTAAGGGTAGCAGTTTATTAACTATTTCAATTTTCTAAAAAGTTTAGGGGGTTAAGTTGTTACACTTCAAAGTTTATGTACTAATTGTGTTACTGGTGAAAAGTTTAAGGGTGTTATATGTACTTTCCCCTTAAATATAAATTTGTTTTAATGTTTTATTTTGTTGGCTAATAAAATTAATATTTTATGAAAGTTAATATATTTATTACATTAAATATGTAATGAGTTTGATAGAAAATGGAATAATAAAATTTATAATAATTTTGACAATTATATTAATTAAATTATTTCAAAAATAAATGTGTCTAAAAATGAATAAACATAAATTTTAACAATTATATAAATGAAATATAAAATCTCTAATGATGTAAAATATTTAATGATTTAAGCAATAAGTTTAAATACTAGAAAAAATAAATAATTTGAATATTAACATAACCACTTAATTAAATTCTCATAAAAATTACTAAATAATAAATATTCAACACTTAATAAAAGTATGTCATTAAATAATAATAGAGAATAAAATACATAATAATTTAATATCAAAAGTAAGTCATATAATTTTCATTAAAAATTTTAAATTATATAAAAATAAAAATAATTAAAAAATAGTAACAACTAATATTGATAATTATAGTAATGGATATAAAAAAAATTATGATGTAAAATATTTTATAATTTTAGTAATGATTTAAAGTACTAAAAATATAAATAGTAATAGATAATAAAATATATAATAATTTAATATTATAAGTAAGTCATATAATAGTAATTAGTTTATTTTATTATGTAAGAACAAAAATTATAATTTAAAGTACTAAAAATAGAAGGAGTAATGAATAATAAAATGCATAGTAATCTAATATTATAAGTAAGTCATACAACAGCAATTAATTTATGATATTATAGAAGAATCAAAGTAGTAATTTAAAGTAGTAAAAATATAATAATTTAATAAAAGTAATAATGGATAATAAAATATATAATAATTTATTTTGTAAATAAGTCATATAATGGTAATTAATTTATTATATTATGTAAGAATGGAAATAATAATTTAAACTATTAAAAATATAAGTAGTAATGGATAATAAAGTATATAATAATTTAATATTAAAAGTAGGTCATATAATGATAACTAATTTATTATATTATAGAAGAATGAAAGTAATAATTTAAAGTATTAAAAATATAAGTAATAATGGATAATAAAATGTATAATAATTTATTTTGTAATTGAATCATATAGTGGTAATTAATTTTTTTATATTATATAAGAATAAAAATAACAATAAATGATAGCATGATAATTTCACTACACTAATAAAAATAAAAAATTCCTAAGATGTCAAATATTTTATAATTTAAGAATTTAAAATACTAAAAATATAAGTAATAATAGATAATAAAATGCATAATAATTTAATAGTACAAGTCAATCATATAACTTTTGTTAATTTGCTAAATTGTGTAAGAATGCACTTAAATAAAAAATGGCCACATAATATTTTAACAATCATAGTAGTTAATACTTAAATTTTCTATGCTACAAAATATTTTATAATTTAAGTAATAATTTAAAGTATAAAAAATATAAATAATAATGAATAATAAAAATGTTGTCATTTAATATTAAGGTTTAGTCATATAATGGTCATTAATTTATTATGTTTAGTAAGACTAAAAATTATACTAAGAGGATACTAATTTCTAATAAATTTTGACAATTAAATTAATCAAATATACATAATTTTTTATGAAGTCAAATATTTATATTATTAAGTGATTATTTAAAATAGTAAAAAATAATAAATAATATTAAATGACTAATTAAATATTAGAATATATATCATATAGTTATCAACATAACAATACATAAACTAATGAGTTTAGGATTTTATTAAAATTATTGTAATAAAAAATTATAACATGTTAAATTCAAAATATATTTACACCGTAACCTTAGACTTGTTTAAGAGTTGGTTAGTCTTCTTAAATGAACCAATGGTTAGTTTTCTTAAATGAATCAACTTTTGAATTGTTCTAAAAATTTAGATATTTTGGGATATGTCATTTAGTTATTATGCTTAACTTGTTTATTCATCATTTCACTTTATAAAAATATCTTCTCTCACTATTGTTTTCTAGATGTGTACTATAGTGATGTATAGTATATATACTTAAAGAATTATAGGGAGATGAAACTTAAATTTTTACATGTATGAAACATATCATAGATAAGTTAAGACAATAATTGTATGAATATCTAAAATAGTATAAGACCATACCTGCTAGAGTTGAAGTGATAAAATGGATTTAAAGCATATAAAAACATGTATGCATAATTAAATCATATGATGACTTATGATATTATAGGCTAATTATAACATGTCTATTAATAAAAGTTAGATAACCTTGCAAGATCAATTATTCGATGAGTACTAGAATGTTGTTACTACATTTGTGAATAGAGCTATAAATTTTATCGATGATAAGGGGTTAATAAGATGTTCATGTAAAAAGTATTTAAATGTGTTGTACTAGACATTAGAGACCATGGAAGCACACTTAATAAATAATAGTTTGATCTATTGTACACAAATTAGGTTTATCATGGTAAAGAATATTTATCAAAGGCTGAAGTTATGTGTGGGATGCCTCTTAATGATGCTAAGAAGATGACTAATATCATACATAATTTTATTAGCCTTTATGCCATTGATCAAGTAAATGATAATAATAGAGATTAAAATAAGGACATTTTAAAGAGACATATCTTATGGCCAAAGTTTTGATAACCTATTTACAAAAATTGAAAAAAATTATACCCTAATTGCATAGCTTTTTCTTTGTTGAACTTTTAAGTTAAGTTTATGCATTAAAAAGTAATATATAAGTGGATTAATAAGTCATTCAACTTTCTATTAAAGTTAGTGAAAGAATCACTATCATAAGATAATAAATTGCTTGAATTATGTGATAATGGTGAAGAGTATATGTCAAAGGTTGATGTTATGTGTGGGATGCCTCTTAATGATGATAAAAAGATGATTAATATTATACATAATTTTATTAGCCTTTATGCCACTGATCAAGTAAATGATAATAATAGGGATTAAAATAAGGACATTTTAGAAAGACATATCTTATGGCCAAAGTTTTGATAACCTGTTTGTAAATTTTGAAAAAAATTGTACCCTAATTGCATAACTTTTTCTTTGTTGAACTTTTCAATTAAGTTTATGTATTTGAAAGTAATATATAAGTGGATTAATAATTTATTTGAATTTCTATGAAAGTTAGTGAAAGAAGCATTATCATAGGATAATAAATTGTTTGAATCATATTATAATGCAAGAAAATGGTTCAATAAGTTAAGATTAGGATATGAATCAATTCATATCTATAAGTATGATTATGTACTCTTTTAGAAAGAGTATGTTAGAAATGAGACCTATCTAATTTATAGGAAAAGTTAGTGGATTTATGAAAATACAAAAAAGAAAAAAAGGTTCTGTAGAAATTTCTATGGCATTTTTTATTAACCCTTAAGCTAAAGTAGTTGTATGAATTAAAGCATATGACAAAGAATATGACATGGCATCATATAGGATGATTCACCAAAAATGAGATTATGCGATATCCTATTAATAGAGAAGCTTAGCAGGATTTTGATAGAAGGTATCCTAATCTCTCAACGGAACTAAGGAATGTACAACTAGGTTTGAGTGCATATGGATTCAATCCTTTTTGTAATATAAGCCTATCATACAATATATGGCTAGTTATGATGACCGCTTATAATTTACCACTATGACTTTGCATGAGAGAGTTATTTTTCATATTAACATTATTGATTCTTGGACCATAATTTTCAGGAAAAGATATAGATGTCTACTTATGACCGCTTGTTAAAGAGTTAAAACAATTATAAGAGACATAAGTTGAAACTCGGGATACTATACATGTTTAAGATGTGAATGCATTATTGTGAACTATAAACAACTTTCTTACACAAAGTAGTCTTTTTGAGCGAAGTAAACAAAGATACAAAGCATGTTCAACTTGTAATGAAGATATACTATCAATGCAAATTAGAGGAAAAATAGTTATTTATCATCACTTCTTTTTGAGGAGCCATACTTAGGGAAACAATAAAAACTTCAATGGAAAGATTGAAAGGAAAGGCCCCTTGAGGCAGTTTACTAATGACATGATTATTGATCAATTAAATAGAGTACATCGAAACTTTCTAGAAAACGCATGCATTATTATGGAGTTAAGTGAAAGAGAGGTGTAGATGAATTTATTTAGAGTAAGAAAAAGTTTTTTTTAAACTTCCATGCTTGCCCACAATGATTTTAAGGCACAATATTAATGTGATGCATATTGAGAAGAACGTATATGACAATATTATAGGAACATTGTTAAACATTGAACATCAATTAAAGGATACAGATAATGCAAGATGTGATTTAGCTAATATGAATATAAGACTTACATTGCACCTATATAAGGAAAAGGGTAGGCGAATGAAATCACATTCTAGATACACACTCAATCAAGATAATCAATAATGGTTTTGCTAGTTTGTTAAAAAAGTTAAGTTTCTTGATGGGTTTGCTGGAAATCTGAGGAAGAACATGATTGACAATGATACTAAAATCCCATAACTGTCACATCATTATACAGTGACTGTTAGCACCTGCAATGCGAACAACTTTACCAAAAGAGCTGGCATGTTCAATTGTTGAGTTGTGTAATTACTTTAACTAAATTTGTGCAAGAATTATAAGCAAGTAGGATCTTAGGCAAGCTAAGTCATTGTACTATTTTTCCACAAACTTGGAAGGATATACTTTCTAACATTCTTTGACATAATGTTCTCTTTAATAATAAACTTGCTTAAAGTAGCATTGCTAAGGGATCCTGTTCATTTTTTGTGGATGTATCCATATAAAATATATATACAGAAGTTGAAGGACTATGTTAAAAATCGTACTTGACCTAAAGGTTCTATTGTTGAAAGATATATTGTAAATGAGGTGGTAACATTTTGTTTTATATATCTATAAGAGATGGAAACAAAATTAAACTGACTTCATTGAACTAAGATGTAGTCCATATAAGAACAAAAAGGCAACCATCAATTTTTAGATTTAATATCCACTCATAAGCAAAAAATAGATTGTTTATTTAGATTAAAGTGATTGAAATATTACAATATGATACATCCTAAACAACTATCCTGAAATCTAAATGTATTCAAAGTAATTCTTTCAAATTATCTAGTATTTCATTCGGGTCCTTCTAGTTCTTAATGAATAACTTGTATTGTATATAGTAAACATATGGGACAATTTTAAAGGATGTTATAAAGTTAAGTTATTTACACAATTACTTTGTGACTTTATATAAATGTAAATGGTATTACACTAATTGTAAAAAGAAAAAAATTATCATAAACAAGAACATTTCTATTAGTACTTAGTAGTACAAATATGATTAGTATATATTAGCATCTCAAGTACGATAAGTTTTTTACATTAATAATCCTTTTAATGAACCAAATTAGAGAGTTATAAATAATGTGGTGCATTATGATGTATGAAATCTCCTCAATGATGATAATGTTACTGTTAATGGCATGTCCTATTTACAGGATAATAGCTTTGCAAACTTTACACTTACAATTAATCTTAAAGATTTCAACTTGATTATCTTATGAGATATTATGTTTTATCTTTTTGAAATGTTTATCTTACTACATAAATGTTTAATAACTTCATAAATGATGATGATAACTTAAAAGATCAAATGACTAGGGATTAGATAGAGGAAGAGCTTTTAAAGTCCAATGATGATGATGAAATTAATGAAAAAGATGATAACCCTATAATATTTATTGACAATGAGTTTGATTAGAGTCAATACTTTTTAGTTTTTCAAATAGTAATTACCTTTTATTTTGACAATTTGGCATTCTATAATAAGTATTATTTGTGTCTTATTGTAGTAATTATTGCAAACATTTCATTTCATAAGTGCAAATGTAATTTACCTTGAATGGAAAAAATAGGATATTTTATCATAAGTATTACTTACAACCTGTTGTAATGACTATTATTTTTATGATTATATATAATGATGCTTGGTAGTTATGACTAATGTTATGTCACACCATCATAAAGGAGACGATAGACATGATTCGCCATGTGACCTCATTCACATTCCCTTCTAGTATGAGACAAGTAAAACTAGTTATACTTAAATACTTTATTTTGCATTTTTTTCCTATAAATATGTGTTATTAATAGTGTATCATATTTGAAAGTTACATTAAGTTAATGATATAGCAATAACTCAAGGTCCCTAACATTCAACCAAATAATCTAAAAGAATAATGAGAAATCATTGCCTATCCATTCTGACAAGATAGGTACATGGCAAACAATTGGTCTAAATTCAAAGTATTTTGCATGTGACATGGAAGTGTTAGTCAGCTAGTGTGGTGAGCCCTTTAATAAAAATTGGAAGCAAGTACCTAAGGAGCAACAAGAACTTGCTATGCAGAGAGTTATATAAGTATTGTTGAATATATCTTTGATATGCCCCTCATGTTTAATATTAAGATTAATGGATATAATAATTATAACATTTTTACATATCGCTTAATACAGTCCCATTTCGATTTTGTGGATATCGAACCTAAGGAATAGGAATACATGATTATTGGTATTCAATCGACAGTAGTCAACCAATACAAAGATCAAAAGTCCATGCTCCATCATTATTTCTTGCAACATAAAGGTCATGATGACATTTGTGATCTATATAGTGCAAGGCAAGCTTATCCCACTAATATCTTGATAGATTATTAAGATAGGTTATACGCATACTTCTATAATGATAAACACAAGGTAAGGTTGAAGAAAAATTAGAAACTTTTCATTTCTAACTTTCAATTAGCTTCTTTTCTAATAATAAATGTTTTAATTGGAATATGCAGGAGCTATCCAGAAGAAATTTGGATAATAGGTTAAAGAAGATGTACAATGATCACCATGGATCAAAGTCCATTACAACGGTGTGACATGACAAGGTATTTTAACTTAACATTTTTACATGGTTCTATTGTCAAAAATCTTACTAATTGCTAATATCATGTTTTAAAATTGATACAGAGAAATAAGGAACTATATGAATTACAACCGGTAAAGGATAATTTTTGTGAGTATCATAAATATCATATAAGGGAATAGGTGTATCCGGATGCTTAGACTACTTATATAAGTAACTAATTTCTTATTAAATAATTTTAGTTATCATAGGAAAAGTTTTTTACTAAAATTTTATGGTTTTTGACAAAAAATCAAAGTCAAGATGCTGGAATTGATCACATATCAATTTTTGTAGTCCAATGCTTCTCCATTAATTTTTTGATAGGTTCGCCGAAACTTGATAAACCTACTATTATTGATAAGGTGTTGGGTAATCGTTAAGGGCATAGGAAGACAATTGGTTGTATGCTTGCCAGGATGTTATATAGCACTCCTAGCACTAGTTCATCCACTATAGCATTTCTTTTAAGGCAATAGTAGAATACAAGATTTGCAAAAGAAGTACAAACCTACATTACTAAGAGTCGGTAGGCCTTAACTGCAGTAGAGAAGCGAATTCTCTATCATGAGTAAGTATAATAGTGGACCCACTATAGCATGTCTACCTTATCATGTTATGCCTCCTCTTATTTCTCATTCTCCTCCTTAAATGAACATCTCTTAGCTGAGAGTACCATCTAAATTTTCTTTTTAGTCGCTTTCAACTCCATTGCATCCCCTAACTTCTAAGTTGCAATAACCCTCGCCCCAACTCCAGCCACAATCACACCTACCTCTAACTTAACCTTCGTGTGTGCCTTCAAATAATGGTGAGAACAAGAATAAGGATGGCAATGATTATTATTTCATATAATTATTGTATGTATATATATATATATATATATATATATCATATATTTACTTTTTATTTGATATTTTATATTATGTATGGATATGGAGTATTTTTTTATTATGTATTATTAGGAGTTATTTTTTATTTTATTTATTTTTACAACTGACATTATGATAATTCTAAATAATTATTAATAATTATAAAAAATATTTTAGTGTAAATCAAATTTTTATTGGTCATTTATAAATAAATTCCTTAAATTAGAAATAAATATGTTAACAAATTAATAAAAAATAAGACCATTAAAATTATTAAAAAAAATTATTCTGGATTAAATTTTTTTACACTGTTCATGTACAAATAGAAATACATATACAAACAATAATTATTATCTTTATAAGTTAAACCTACATAAACGACAATTATAGTTTATATAGACTACAACCTATTTAGATGACAAAGTCATTTGTATAAGTATAATGGTGTTGACCATTTTGAATTTTATAAAGATGGCTTTTTTGTCTATATAGGTTTAACTTATATAGATAATATAAAAAGTTGTCTATCTAGGTTAAAATATATATGAATATATATAAATGACCTAATATAGATGATAATATAATTTATAATAGATATACAGATGATAATGGAATTTATATATATGACAAAAATTGTCTGTATAAACTTTTTTTTTTTTTTTTGGTAGTGTTCGGTCCTAGTATTGATTCAATGAAAGAGAAAGAGAGGAATCCTTTTTTTTTCGTCAAGTAATGTAATCTAAAATATCAAGGGGAGGTTTTCAATCACGGAAGTAATCAACTTTAAATAAAGATAATATATTCCACCACATATAAACCAAATGCTTAGTAAAAGAATTGATTTTCTGATATTACATAAATTAAAAAATGAATCTGTCTTCTGATACATGTATGACAAATCCAATTAAAATATCCTAACTAGACACCTCCTAAATTTGTGCAATAAGTTAATTAAAAAAGAATATATCATTTTTTATATATAGTAATTTATTATCTTTTTTATATTTAATAATATAACATCTTCTTTTACGATACATCAATCAGAATAAATTTTGAAACCAGCGTATTATTTAAAATTCTTATCAAAAAAGTATTAATCTAATAAAAAGTATATTAATTTTGAATGAATTTTATTTATGATTGAGTAGAGGTTCAAATTTCAGATATAATCCTTATTAAGATACAAGAAATTATTAATATTCTAATTTCAATATGATTATCCTTCCCATGAGATAATTAAAGGAAAAATTATCCAAACCTCTCGTCATTCGACCAAACCTAGTTGCTTGCATCTTACATTTCATATTCAATGACTTAATGTGTTCCTTTTTTTATTAACTTAACGTATACAACTTGAATAAACTAAATGAAAGTAAGAATTTTTGTTTCAAAAAAAAAAAAAACCCTCTCTTTATATTGACACTTTTTCAATACACATGATTTCTAGGATATAGCAACGTACGTTCTCTTTTTATAAGGAGCAAACGCCACTCAACCCACTTTCTCCTCACACTCATGATATCAAAGGTGCTCTACTTATTTACAATTGCATATCTATCGACACCTCCCATTCTTTCTAACAAAACTTAATAATTATTTAAAATTTCAATATGAACGTAAATCACCTAGCTATTGTAAAAAAGAATTACTATCAAGAAATAATTAATTAGTAATTATTTGAAATTTGTAAAGAATTTAAATTTAATTCATTATTTTGATAATTTAACTTTACACTCATATATTATCATGTCAATATAAAATTATTAAAATTTATTTACTATAATTAAAAATTCTCAATTATTTATATTTTTTAAATAATATTTTTTATTTATTAATAATATAAAATACTTTATAGATCAAATTTAAATTTATTTATAAATGTGGGTGACTTGTATTCTACGTATCTTGTAGGAAGTTGGGATCAAATAAAAGTCAAAAGATAATTCTAATAAATACTCCTATGTCTTATCGAAATGGCTTTCCAAACTAACATCAAACTATGCTTGAGATTCCAGAAGAAATCATCAAAGGAATATAAGAAACCAAATTAATTGTTGAGAGTCAACTCAATAATCATCCATTAAAAGTTCATAATCATCCAGTACTTCATACGGTACATATAGTATAAGCAACTCAAAACTCACTTAAATCACTTTGCATAATAAGTTCGAATGACCAATTAATTAGGCAAATAAGCGTAGTTAACAATAAATAAAGACAATAAGGAAATAGTATCACACACACACACATATATATATATATATATATTCCCGAAAAGACCACGCTATGAGAAAGAGAGAAGAGAGCACAAAGGAGAGGTTGTCGTTTTGGAATGTTGCACTTAAATTAGTGCACATGTCTAAGTTAGGGTTTGTTTGTATGAAGTAGGTGGGGGAAATATGCTCTCTATTTCACCCAACACTCGAGCGCCCACGCAAAGCCTCCCTTCCCTAATCTTGTCCTAATGCTCCAAAGACAGTCGGGGCCCATCTTCTCCTCCCTGGGTCCTACAAATTTATGACACAAATTCTACGGCACACTTGCGGGTTTGTGCAAATGTAAGTCTGGCTAATCTTTTTGTTTTGTCCCACTTCATCCCGTAAATCCAAGTTGAAGCTTCAAAATCCTATTGTTGGTTTTGGATTTTGATCTTCGAATTGTGCTTTATATTTAGAGCAAACTAGGTAGGCATACAATAACGTACACAAATTAATGGTCAACAGTGCCATTTTGTTGGAGTACATTGTCTGTATATATATATATATATAGTTCTGGACCTCTGGTCTAGTAATTAGAAAAGGCAAAAGAAAAATCTACTACATGGCCTTGGACTATTTCTGAGACTTTAATGATCACATAATTTTGCTTCCTTTTTTTTTTTAATTAAGAGCAAGAAGGTTTGAATATAAATTTTCTAGTAAATTACCCATATCTCGCATTGCCAGACCACCATTTAATGATTTTGTTTTGTTTATTGTGTCTATATAAATATAAGTAAAAGTGGCTTCATAATTTTTTTATATTTACACTCATGTGTTCCCAAACTATTTTGCTGTCTTTATCTTTATCTTTTTTTTAACATTAAGAGCAAGAAGATTTGAAATTCAATCTATTAACAAATATAAGACTAATTCTATTTGAAATAGAAATGATAAATAATATATATCTTTCAACAAAAATATCTCTGAAGATCGAATCTAAAATTCTTTACCAAATTTAAATTATTTTGAAATTCAATCTATTACTATTAAGCTAATCAATTGTAAATACTGACCTAGTAATATAGTTTTATGGATTGATTAAACTAAAATATCAGTATGTGATTTATTAGTACATGAAAGTAGTTTTTAACTGTGATTGTTGTACATGGTCAGATGATATCTTAAAATTCCAGAACTCAGAATTCGTTCGGATTTAGATTTAGATACAAGTATACTGTAACCCACTTGTACATTATACTTGAGTAAGGGCTATTGTGCAACCAAATTTTTTTTTCTTTTGCAGTGTTGAAGCATCTTGTGGGATCAACAATATATAATAAAAGATTCATGATTAAAGAATCTAGAAGGCACTGAAGAGTTTGCCTGTGACATGAGAGACAAACAGAGAGAGCATCAGTTGGAGAATTCAATGAAGATCGGGGTTAGTCCTTGAATTCCCATTCACTGCTAACTTTAGTTATAAATAAGACCTGAAAAAGAGTTGAGAAAAAACAAAAGAAAGAGGGAATCTTCAGACAAGCTGACTTGCTCAACCAAATTTGATCCGCAAAAATGAAAAAGAAGAATGTGCAATCAATTAGCAATCTGTGGAGTTTTCGAAAATCACCAAAGCCTGCACCTGACTAGCTTGCAGCTTGGTACCTTTGCTTCTAAATTTGATTTTTCATATATACTTCTTTTTGTTTTTATTTCTTTTGCTTTATCGATTTTTGATCTTTTGAGAAATCTAACTGCTTCAATAAAAGCTGCCATCACCATTTGCACTTCTGCACGGTCAACATCATGCAACTGAAATTGAAATAGCTTTTATGTATTAGCTGCATACTGTCACGCATTGGCTGAATCTTGTCTTACACTATGTCCTTTTAAGAATTTTCATTGTAAAAATATTAGTAATTGATGCTGAGATTTATATACGTTTTCTATTTTTAATTAGCTTAAAAAAATTAATCGAAGTGCCTCTCTAGATACTAGCAAAACAGGATTTAAGAACTGTTGGAGGAAGAGGAGTTATTTTATTTCTCATTGAATATTTTGAAATACATAGCATATTTAACTTTGTATGCTGTGTGTGTATCTATATATATATGATTACTTTTAAGTTTCAGCATTCAAATATAAGTTCACACACATTGAACCTAAACCTATTCAATACATAAATTTAGAGATGTAAAAATTAAAAAATTATTATTTTCAATACTCCCTCTTAATTTTGTAATTTATGTACTTCAAGACTTCATTTCAATCATAACTTTGACTATTTTTTTAAAATATGCATTGTACTCTTTAATAATGACATTAATGATTTTCACACAATTAAGTTCATCATTTTGTTTTGAATTTTTAGCAACACCTATTTTATACTTCTTCACATCTTTTTTTCATCTTCAGCATCATAGCTCCTAAAATATTCACATTTTTTTTACTTCTTTGTAATTCGGAATTCTACATTCAGGACTACTCTTCATTGCTTAAGTTTCAAATATTTATTCCTTTTCTTTTTAATGTCATATTCTAATTAATTAAATTCTCTTCTCATCATTGTTTGAAATGTCATGATTTTATTAATGTCTTTCTCCTTATCCTTGAACATAATCTCTTTATCTTTAATAAGACAAAACATGTCATTAATATCAACAATTTGAACTATATAGAATTCATTGAGATTTGTCTTTTGTCTAGTTTTTTCACATGAACTTCTATCAAAAATTGATGATGCTTCATAAGTTGGGGCTTAGGAATGTAACAAAATTTTCTTTTCCCTAAATGATATAGTCTCTTAATCTTCCTTTAGTTGAACTTCTTTGATTTGGTCTTCTTCATCATCAACTACAATCACAAGCTCTTGGTGTTTAAAGAGATTAGACAAACTATATGTTGTCTCATCTCAAATTCTTTCTCCAACTTCTCCTCCAAAAAGTCATCACAAATCATGAATTATTTTTTCCACATTTGCCACGATAATATCTTCTTCATCTTCAAAAAGACAAGTCATGAATTAATTCTTCTAGAATTCTGTAGTTCCATGTTATTTGTTCAACTTTAACATCTTTCATTGGTAACATGGTTTTTTGTCCTCTTGAATGAACCAAGATAATTCCTAAGTTATTTTTTTCAAAAATTTTGTAACTTTCTATTCTTCCTCAACTTCTAGATCTTCTTTTACAAAAACTAGATTCTTTTCCTCCTTAACCTCAAAGACATGAGATAAATGATTTTTCCTCTCTTTTTAGACTTCAACCTCAACACATCTCCTTTTATAGGTGATGTGATATTTTCTTTCTCTTCTTGGACTTCGCAACTTAAACATATTTTTTTTAACAAATTCAACATCATTTTTGTTGAATTTCTTATAATCTTCTTTTTCTTCATTGTCTTCAGCGTTACTATAGCATTATAATTAACATTCTCAAGAATAATGACTATGTTTATGACAATTGTAGCATTCAACTTTAGATTTATCACACCTCCTTTTAATTGGATTTTGATAGATGCAATGTCCTTTTTCTCTTGCTCCTCCATCATAAATGACTTCTTTCTTTATTGTTTGCTCCTTTTTCTCTTCTTCTTACTTTTGCTCTCATTCTTTAGGTAAACATTTCCTACTTCTCCTAAGCTTCTTGCATCCATTATGATCATATGCATCACATCATTCAAGTCTTGAAGGATAATGGTTAAGGATAATTTGTTCCTTTACTTTTCCTGTACTACAACATCCTTCTTCTCTTGAAACAAGATAGTCTCATCTTGTGGTAAGAAGTAGCCTCCATCTAAATTCTTTTAAATACCTTGATCACTAAGCAATGCCTTTGTTTGAATACACAAATTATCATATTTGTCTTTTGTTAGAAGAGGAATTGGGATATAACACAATCCATCACTATTTATCTCTTTCAACACTCTCAAGCTTTGATGTTACTTTGTCAAAGGAAGTGAAGGTATTTTATTTCTCACTAAATATATTGGAAGACTTGGCATATTTGAACTTTAAATACAATAAGGTATATATAATTATTTAAGTGATTCTTTGGCACCTATTAATGACTTTTTAATAATTAGTAATTTGAACTTGATCATACATAAATCACATACATTGAACCTAATTAATATAAATCTAATAAGTACATGAACTTAGAGATTTAGAAATTACAAATTTATTATTTCCAATAGGAACTTTAATTTCTCTGTATATTTAATCGAGGGTCACATTCAGCAGTTCAGGGTTCGACATCACAAGAACAGAAGAATCTGATCTCATTATTTTTGCTTTATCAGACTCTAAATGGCCATTTTTGCTTAGACAAAACCAATAGGAAAATTTTATGCTATTATTTTCTTTGTGAATCTTGAGTGACAACGCATGCATTTGAACATGCAGACGACTCACAACCGCTTGTCATTTGTCATTAGAGGGGATGTATGAAAAGGATTATTTGTAAAATCATTTGTCATCTAATCCATCAAACACCACAGAAACCAAAAGAGGAAATAGGAAGGTGGGGGCCTGAAATTTGATGTAATATATGTTTCCCATGCAATGGGAATGTCAAGAAGTGAAACATCAAATCATTCATAATACCTTCTCTATGCCCAGTTTTATATTTTTGAAAAAATACATATGCAATATGATAGTTTATTTTAGTCACTGGTAGTTTATATATACTTATAATTTTTTTTCCCACTAATACTTTGTCCACTCTAGTAACAATCTTTTTGTGAGAAAAAAAAAAGAAATACATCTCATACTTTTATCACGTAATCTTCTTCTTTTCTTGCTAGAGTCATAAAATTAAAGGAATTGAGACTAGATAGAGAGTAGGTTTAATATCGTATCTTTTAATGTTAACTTTGGCTCGGAACATTATTTCATGAATCAAATAATCCCATACAAAATCACGTAATTTTTATTTTTTTTAAGGAAAATTATATCCAGTAGGTAAAGCGTTATCAAAACAAAATATAAATGAATCATTTTTTACACTTTAAATTCCAAGTAATACCACATATAAATAAATTATAATTTCCTCTTATTTTTCAGCTTTATTTTTTACTATCAATTGAAGAAATTAAAGTTTGAATTTCATGTATCTAGGGCATAGGACACTCAAAGACATTTAAGAAGCTACAGAAAATTGGAAAACATTGAAGAATACATCCAATATATGATTATCAGACCACTATATATGAAGCATGCATCAACCTTAGAAGAAAAGAAAAGTATGTTGAAAAGAAGTTTTGGAATTATTTGGCAAAACAAATAATTGATTTACCAAAAGCCATGTAAATAATTGACAATAATTGGCCCCAATATATTAATGGCTAATTTTCTACTTGCTGCGTTTACCCATAACAGGTAGAAGAAGAAACTTCAAAAATAAAATAAAATATTTAATACAGTGGTTGGTAGAGACTATAGAAGCTATAAGAGAAAAGAAAGGGATATGCACATATGATTTGCTAGCAAATCTCTCCCCACCATATCTCATATCTCTTACTATTGATTTCTTCATATTTTTTTAAATAATTACTTCCATTAACCCCATATGATCCTTTTTTAATGATATCTATTAGCCATGCTAAGGATATTCATCCACTTGTATTTCTATATTTGGAATGTAGAGTAGGCTCCATAATACCCTTTATATATTATAACTTTTTGACCTTCATGGAAATAGAAGATTATTAATTACCAGTGAAGGTTACAAAATCCAATTTCTAATCAATTACTAAATCCATATATTTGAAAACAGTTAGGCCTAGTCGGATTTTCATCATATTGATGTTGAGAACATAGTAATGCCATTTCTTTGATTAATTAATTAAAATGGTTGTGTTGCCCACTCATTAATTAGAGGGTCAATGGAAGAAAAAGCAAAAGCTCAAATTCACTATGGGAAAGCATGCGGTTGCGCATGCCTTGTAGCAATTAGCAAAAGATAAAGAAACTCCCATCTCTCAAATCAGATGTCACCAAAGGATGCGATGCATTTCTAATGATTCTAAGTTTATGTTACTAACAAAGTTTTTTTTGAAAGTAGATAGAGTCAGAAAAGATCCACAAAAGGTACACCTATAATTTATCAATAAATTTGTATTTGGAGGGCCAAACAAAATCTGTAATTTTGATGCCTTCTTTTGACCGCCCTTTTTTTAATATTATGAGAAATTTTAGAATGTATCATTGATATGTTAGTGCAGTAATACATTATCGAAACGAAAGAAATGAATTTATTGATGGATAGCAAGCTTAAAAAATGATCCCACATTAGTTGTAAGTATGGTGCTCCACCGTAGCTTCCCCCTGACATTATGGTCAACTTCTGTGTGAAAAGGAAAAAGAGAAAACTTCCGATGCCCAACTGGTGTGTAAAATCTCAACAAGCATCAGTCAATTATTTAGGGTGGCGTTGCCTCATTGGTCCACGGCATCTCACGCTTCAGGGATGCAACGTTGTCCTTTGCTATATAAAGCAATGTCAAATCAACAAATGCCACGTGTCAATTCAAGTTTTTCCCTTCAGTTTGTCCACTCACAGTTGATGCACAAAAGCTCTCGGTTACATCAACTCAACCCTGTCTACAACTGCAAGCAACAGGTGCAGAGCAGAAACTCGACTGGTTCTTGGTCCCCCCAATTTTTACCCTCTGCTGCTTTTTCTTTCCTTGTAAACATGAGCTTTTACCCTGTTTCTCTAGTTTCATTATTCCAATGCAGCCAAGCATGATTCCGATCCTTGCCCCTTTTACAGTCTTTTCCAGAATGTAACATTTAACAAACATTGTATCCCCTCCAACTAGGGGCTGGTGTCTCATCCTCTGATCAATTATGTATTTATTCGAGTTACATATTAACATTTGAACTGAATTTACGTCATTCACCTCCGTCTCTTAAATAATGATACAAACGTATTCTCCAATTTATGTTAGTGTTCATATTTCTTTCAAGTTAATTGTGAACATTGATAATTAATGAAAAGAAATTAGATTGAATTTCCAGAGGAGAACGTATTTTTATCATTAGTTTTGTTTTCCTAATTATAAACCGGTTGTTGAACTAGGAATTATTCTCATCATGATTTCATGACTTAGCGGTATAATTGGTATTTTAATGAGTGTTAATTAACTTGGGTTAAGGATTGGAGTGGCCGTCCTAGGAATCCTCGTGACGATGGGCAATATTGGAAATGGGTAAGAAAAGGTCACATGGTTTCGAGATGTAATTTCGTTTTGAGAGAGGGGGAGAGAGAGCCGCAGCAGCAGCAGCAGGGACAGGTTTGCTTTTCAGTACACAGAGATAACAACCTTAGTCAGCACAAGGATGCGCAAGAATCCCAGGCAAAGGCAAATATCCGTACTTTCGGGCTTGGTTTATTTTAGTAAAAAAAATATTTTTTATAAATATAAATTATAAAATATTAAAATAATAAAAAATGACAAATATAATCAATATTAAATATAAAAAATTTAATAAAAAAATTTTTTTATTAATATAATTTTTTAATCATAAAATATAAATACATATGATATTTTTTTTATTTATATGTAAAAATATGAATTCTTTTATCAAAAATATCTAAAAAAACAAACTGCCTTAATGCCAGCACATTTATGCGCACATGATATTATATTACATAATAAGATTTTGTACCCTCGTGAATCGAGGGTCTGTGTTTTCACTTTTTCAGTTGAAAAACAGTCATTTATCATGGCTATGTTCACTTTTTCTCAAAGAATTCTTCTCAAAATCACTGCAGATTTGTTATTTGTTCTTTGAGATGCAAATGAAGCTAAACAAGATGCTGCATTTCATGCCCTGTGTTTTGTCCCTTTCAAACCATTCCCTGTCCAGTTTGGTCTCCGTCCAAGGGCACCCTGTCTTATTTATAATTTAGTTTTACTTTAATCTTAATATTGGCCAGGGTGATGTGGTGGAATGTAATGCATTTGATTTCTTCTGTGCAATCTCAGCCATTGATTAAATTAAGAATTTGTTATAATTGTGGAAATTTATAAAAGAGATTACAAATTAACGAAAATTGGGGATAGGACCCAGGAGGTAAAATTGCCATGTCACACTACCTAGTTTAAAAACGAATAACTCATCTAGTCCACACAAGAAATAAATTCTTTCATGAAATTAAATTTTTTAAGAAGTAATTTTTTAGTAAATTTTTTAAAAAATGCTCAAAATCATTTAATTAATGCTAAGAAATTAATGTTTCTCAAACAATAATTCTCTATGATTTTTTGTTTTAATTTTAAACTTCTTTAAAAATATTATCAAAATGATTGATCCACCTATCAAAATTGTAATTTAAAAAATACGAAATACTGGCAAATTTTAATTGGCTTCATTTTTTTTAAATTATATTTCTAACATATTTTTATCATAATTTTTTAAATTGATAATTTATTATATTTTTAAGTTTATTAAAAAATAAAATAATTTTATAAAAAAAACTAAGATTATTTTATATATATTATTATCTTAATGCAATTAAAATAGAATATAATTTAAATGAAGAAAATTAGTTAAATAATTAATATAATAATTAATTAATTCTATCAAATTTATTTAAAATGGATAAGCAATAAATAATTTTTTATTTTTATAATTTAATATTAAAATAATAAATATAAAATAACAAATGAAGTAATATAATAAGTATAATTCAATTTAGAGTTAAATTTATATCATAATTATATTTATGATTATTTTATAATTTGTATTTATGATATAACATTTAATATTTATTTTATATAACACTCATTACATTTATTATATAATTAATAATTTTATTTTTATTTTATAATTAATGAATTATATTTATTATATTCCCATGAAATTGTACTTATCACAAATTATAGGAAATTGCTTATCCACACTCCTTCAGAAAGAAAATTTTCTCACATCGTTTATAGAAAAAAAAATAAAAAATTATCTCCACTTAATTTAATTAATAACCACTTTAACCTTTTAACCTTATCATTTGAAAGAAGTTCTATTTTCTCTATTTTGATAATTAATAACTAACCAAATAATTTAAGAATTTTTCATTTTTTTAAAAATTACACATGTTATTTTTACAAACTAATTGACCTCAAAGTCTTTTAGAACTAGTTTGAAGCACTCAATTAACAATTGCTTTTTTGAAATAACCTTGAATTTAGTTCAAGTTATCAATTTTCTGTATATAATCCTATTTCTTGTTTTTTGCCTTTTATTAGCTGGAAAAAGATCAGATTTTTATTATAGATATAGATAGATATAATTATAGATTTTAAATACTTTTGTAATAAGAATTAAATATATTATGTTATAGTTATACTATTTAGTAAACTATAAATAATATGAATGATAAGTGAATATGAAAAAAAGGAAAAATAAAAAATAAAGTAAATGAGAGAAAAAAGAAATAAAACATCAATTATAATTCCTTTGAAAGGTCTCAATCACTTGAAAATTGCTATTATTGACGATTACTAAATAAATAATTTGATTTTAATTTTAATAATTTTTTTAAAGTAAAATATATAATTATTTAATTTAATTAATATTTTATTTAAAATTATAACTTATTTAAAATATTTTATGATAAAGATAAAATATATTATATTAAATTTATACTATTTAATGATACTACCGTTTGAGTTCCTGAAAACAAGAAAAGGATAGAAAAAATATTTAATAGAACAAATAAAAATAAGAGAAACAAAACATCATTTTGTAAAATAATAGAAGTTAAAAAATGATATTAATAAAAATGTGCATAAGAAAAAAAAGAAGAAGAGAGTGACGCAGTGAAAAGAGGAAAGGAAATAACATATTTTAATAAATAAAATAAATATTTTTCTAATTAAATAAAAGAGTTTAGTACATAATAGTTAGGTTATATTAGACATAAGAAAAATTAGATGGTTAGATAGAGAATAGAGATAATAATAAGGGTACAATGGGGAAGAAGAAAGGTAGGGTGGGAGAGAAAAATTTTCATAACATGCTAGACTTGGCAGCAAAAAAAAAACCCTAATTTTGCCAAAAAATCTTCAATTAGTAATTAGTATGGAATAGATAATTAGTATAGATTATAGAGTCGTTCTTATTTAATTTAATTAATTAATTACATATTTTATTTTCTCACAAAAATATTTAAAAATTAAATCAAATTCAATTAAATTTTATCAATTTTTTCTTCATGTAAATTTTCAAGTGTTATATTTTAAATTAATTAAAGACAATAACTAGAAAATTTATAATTAAATATAGGGTAGTGGAATAAATATAAAAAAATTAATTTAATAGATATAAAAAATTTGAAACTCAATTTTATTTTCAATACCAATAATATTTTTTATATTAATTATATTAAATAAAATAATTATATTAATTAATTAAAGATAATAATTAGAAAATATTTATTAATAAAAAAGTATATAAAAAGAAATTTTGCAAATAATTTGTACAAAATTTTTATACCGAAGAATGGCGAGAAATAGAACGATGAGGCACTATCAGGTGTCTATATAAAGGTGAAGTAATTGTTGATATTGTATTTATATATTGAATATTGATATTATTATTTCATTGTTTTTAATGTATTAATTACAAATGTTAAAATACATTTTGACAGTTTTAAAGAATAACTCCCAGCTCAGCTTGTGTTGCCAAAAGGATTGACAGTAAACTTCTAATTGAAAATGATCCGAAGGAATGAATATTCTTAAAATTGAGTTATCATGGGATTATTTCTACAATTTTCTCCAAATTTTGTTGATAAATAAAAATTTTATCTTTCTGCGAAACAAACACATGGCAATTCCGTGATCAGCCACATGTCCTAAATTTCAAAATCGAGAGTTCGGGCATCATAGTCTTCCCTCATTTTAAAAAGAAAAGGCTTTTCAGCAACGCCTCTTTCTGATTTTATTATTTAATAGCCCCTTCCATTCTTCCTTTTTTCTATATAAAAGCTATGCTATAATCTTGACATTACCTGTATCACTTTCTTCTTTCTTGTCTTCAACATATAAATCTTGAATTGCAGTTAATTATCTCCAAAGTAGGATGAAGTGCAGAGTTTAATAATCACAAGTTGTTAAAGTAGATTCTGTTCAATGATTGTAAGTGGTCATAAAGGGAGAGAATCAGACATTGAACCATGAGTTTACTAACTTCACATAAACCATACATTCTATCCAATTTGCACTTGATAGTCTATGATATTAGAACAACTAACTGGATCTGGCATAAATTTTGAAATACACTTGTTTTTTTACCCCCTTGTGACAGTTCTGTGCATATGTCAGATAATACATTTAATAGATTGAAAACATTAAAACCAGCACATTTAACCAAATCCTGTCAACTTACAGTACATTTGATAGATTTAAAATACTTGATATCAGCACATTTAATCAAATTCTATCACAAAAGTATTATATATACTAAAAATAAGATTTGAATTTAAATTTCGAATTTTTTATATTTATTAGATTAAATTTTACAAATTTTTTCTATCATCCTATATTTCATTGATAATCCTTAATTTGTATTCGAAATTCAATTTCAAATCTTAATTTCGATCTATAATACTACCAGTTCTGAATGAGGACAGTGGCAAGGCTGTTCAGTTTTCAAAGTGATATGAGATTGAAAAGTGCCTGGTGCAAGAGAGGCAGCTATGAAAGTAGAGGGAAACCTACCACTAACAGTCCTTATTGCCAATAAATTCAGGTTTCCTTATTCTCTTAATTCACACGACATTATACAGATAGATGCCCATGGCATAGACAGTGACAGTTGTTTGGCATCCTCCTATTCATGCCTTCCCGTTTATGTGTTGGCAAATGCTGTCTTTGCAGAACATGTACTGTTTCAAATTTACATGAAAAACAACCTACCATCTGTTCTTCTTCTTCATCATCATCATCCCTACATGCTTCCCCGTATACATACGTTGTACCACATGATGGGCCATGCCGTGATGACTCACATTCTTCCATTACTGTTTTTCTCTCCTTCCTCCCCTAACTCAGTTGTTTCCAATACTTCTTTCCTTCAATTTTAAGAGAAACAAAATAAATTTTTATGATCTTTCATGAACAATTCTCAAGTTATTCTTCATTTTATAATGACAGCACAAGAACATATAACTTCTTGCAAAGTATATAAACCTCATAGGCTAGTCCAATTCTGACGAGCTTCAATTCTTCTTTATTTTTTTCTCCCAAATAATTAGATATGTATAAAGTAAATTCTCATCCCTGCCCATATTTACAACTTGCACTACTTAATATTGGAATACATTGAATAGAACAATAGACAAATACTTGCCTTAGAGATGCATAAAAGGACAAGACATATAGGCATGATATCGCTCAGTGGAACCCCTCCAATTTTCTTGTTTCCTGGTCATATGATTATCTTTGCATCCCATATATCATCCCACTAATTGTATGGATTCCACTTTGAAATTTGCAATACTTGATAGGAGTATTAATAGAATACATTGAATAAAAATAACATAGACAAATAATACTTGGCATGAAGAATTATAAAAAGACCACATGTGCATGATCTTTTGATGAATCTCTTTCATATTTTGGGTTACATTTATTGCTTTACAGATATCCATATCTCTATTGATAGTATCTAGCTCATTTCTATTCACTGCAAGGTCAGAATAACCTAATACAATACAAACAAGAAAAAAAGAATCTCTAAATTGAAAGCTAGCTACTTGATGGCGATGCCATTTCCCAATTGCATGATACACCACAAAACTGCAGACCAAACACAACAAACGCATATGGACACCCTTGACAAGAGGAGCAAATGAGTCAAAAAGAAAATGAAAGAATAGCCACTTCACCAAGTGAATTTTACTTACATACCCACCATTTACAGCTCTACGCACATGATCTCATTGTTTAAAAGTAAATAGGATTAATTCATTCATATTAGATTAAGTATAGTTGTAAAAATAATTCTAAAAAGTGACAAATAAAAATAATGTTACTCATATAGTCAGATGGATGAGAATGGAAGAGAAGGGAAAGGAATAGAATATTATATCATAACCTTCTTATTTTAATTTATAAGAGAAACAGACTGGAGATACATGACTAATTTTCCAAAATCTCCTATACCTTCGTTGCTTAATATTTTTGGTTTATCAATTTTGAGATTCTTAAAGGAATTTGTAAACATCCAAATAGCAAGATGAGAGTATTCTCTTAATAATGAATCTTCCTTTGCTTACCTTCTATTCCCTATCATTGTATTTCTTTCCTTTTTATTTTTCTCTCCTAACTTCTAAACAAGTCACAAAGGGTTGGAAAGAGAGGATGGGCCACAAAACAAGATGACTTCCAATAACCTAAAGAAATGAATGAGAAAGGGGTGTTTGGGGGTAACAAGGGCCACCAAGCCCAAAGCCGAACGCCGACAGTGCAGGGGCACAATTGTGGTGCCCATGCATGGGACCTTTTGTAAGTAGTTAGAGGTAATGAGTTCCTAAAATTTTGGACAGTGTAGTTATGAGCCCACACACCGCAAATCACAGACAGGGGACATGCTGGCAACGGTGAAGACCAGCTTTCACATGCCCCACCCTACTACTATCTCGCTTAGTGGGCCATGCGCAGACACAGTGATGAGCTGAGCCACGATTGGAGTAAAGGGCAATGGGTCTGATGGGTGTGGGTTCGAACCGACACCGAAAGGGACAGGTCCTGTGTCTCCAAATGAAGTTAACCGAGTCAGCGTGGCTGGCTTTGGTCCAATAGGGCAAGCCTTCAATACAGGCAGCCAGTTGTGAAGACATGGCAAATGAGTGTGCCTGCGTACTACCCCCTGTTGTGGTGTCATGTGGCATCACAAGGTGATCTTAAAACTGTAAATTTATGGTTCTTAGAACTATTACAACTCATTCGCTTACGATCTCCTCACATCTTGTACGGTACAACCTATTTGAAAATTGGTTCATATTTTAACCTAGTTTGACATAAGTACAAAAAGCACGAGGATGGTAATAGAGCAAGTTGTTAGTTTCGCAATTCACATTTTTCAACAGCAAACGCAAGTGAAAATGTGCTAACCTAATCCAAGCAGGCCAGCGCACATAAAAAAACCAGAGTCTGGAAGTAGACCAATTGTACCAAGGCATTTCTGGGCTTAAGGGAAAGTACTCAACTTTTATAACCCAATAGACCCAACACCTAAACCCTAAGCTCAAGCCCAATACCAAACTTTCATCTAAATCATACTAGCTGGTATACCCCAAAAAAAGGAGGGCTCTCTGTCCATGATCCATATCTTTGGTCCTAGTATAAGGTGAAGTTCGCTAAAAAAAAGGCCCCAAAAAATGATAGCACGAATGGCTAAAAGAGAATCATGAATTCGCACAGGATATTATATCACATTATGCAATTCCAACTGAGGAAAAATAACTAACCGCTAAGTATGAAGTAGAGAGACCGGAGTAATAGAGGATGCTTCTAGGCTTCAGCTGTCATTCAAGTATCAAATAGTGACAGAGATCACTTATAATGCAAGTCGATTTATTAAGATACTCATCATTGTGAGTCTAACATCTAGAATTCCAAATAGCTATGTAAACTCTGATAAAACAGAAATCATGTACTATGTATTATCTAAAAATTACCATCTTTACAATGTTAAAAAAAAAAAAAGAAAAAGAAAACAAGACACTGATTAGGAAAAGATTTGTAATCCAAAAGCCTACTCAAATGCCTCATCATCATCATCCGGAAGTGGCTGAGCAACTGCCATAGCTAGCTCTTGTTCGTGCCTGCAATAGATAATAAATAACAGATGTAAGAAATAGCCCAATAATGCTAAGATAAAACACATAAAAACGATAAATCGATAAGAAGAGACTTTACTTTTGCTGTTCGGCCATATCAATTTGTACTTCTGGTGGTGCAAGAGCAGGCATTTCCACAAAGTGAAGGGTTGGGTCCCTGGAATGAGAGGGGAAAAAAAATATCACCTATGAACACGCTAATATTGGCATATCAACAAATAAAATAAGCACGAATGAAGCATTGTATTACCCTGCAAGCTTCCTAGCAAGGTACAAAAAGGGTTTCTCAAAATTATAGTTACTCTTTGCAGATATCTCGTAGTACTGCAGATTTTTCTTCCTGTGAAATGTAACCTGCTTTGCTTTAACCTGTCTGTTCTTCACATCAACCTTATTTCCACAAAGAACTATGGGTATATTCTCACACACCCTATTTTTCAAGAGATAAAGAGTGAGTGAGATACACAAATAAGTTGTACGCATGCAAATAAATAAATAGATAAAAAAGAATTAGTTCACTCACCGACAGAGATCGCGATGCCATGTAGGAACATTCTTATATGTTAAGCGAGCAGTGACATCAAACATAATGATTGCACATTGCCCATGAATGCTGCACATAATTCAAAAAATAAAAATTGTAAGAGAACACCAGGGCAGCCTAGCTGAGGACATAAGATATTATGTACTCTATCAATTATTGATTATTGAGCCAAAAAAAAATGTCTAGTTATAGAAATAAGGTAGTAAATTTGTTTAAATAGATTGTCCAGCTTACATGGTGCAAATTTCATCTTCTAAGAAAACAAACAGAGTTCACCTCATTTCATAAAGAGACAAAAGAAGCAGACTTTACTCATGAAACAAATTCAAGCTCCCAGTTATTTTATTTGGTGGGTTTGCTGCATCTATAAATGCATTTGACAGCATCTCAAGATAATAGATAAATTGCATTTTTTATGGCGCGTATATCAAGTTGATACGAGGTGATTACTATACTATTGATTTGTAAATTGTAAAATATAGTCAACTGTATCTACATATCCGTAGTTGTTTCACAATTTGGCCTATAGATGCATTGATAAATGTGATAACATTGATAAAAATATCATTTGGTATGCATAGTCTGGTTAAAATAATTCTTATTGTCAACTCGTTGTAAACTTTATTTACTCAGGAAGATCAAATTGGTCTTCACCCCTTCCCGGAATAAAAGAATTTGACTAGAAAAACAACCGATTAGTGACAACAGTTCCTCAATGGTCAACGAGATGAAAAGAACAAGGTGCCTAAAAATATATTATAATGGAAGAATATAAAATGACCTGTACCAGTAACAATCATCGTGTTAGCATTATATTATTAATAGAAAATTGAAAGTACCATGGAAATATATATATATAAACCCATGTATTTACTTACTAATAACCATCTCTCAGACCACCAAATTTTTCTTGGCCAGCAGTGTCCCAGCAGTAAAATCTTATTTTTCCACAATTAGTATGAAAGTCCAGTGGATGAACTTCAACTCCAATGGTTGCTGTTGCAAAATTTTAGGAAAAAAAAAAATGAACTAAGACCAAACATACTAAGAGACAAACTGACCCGTAGCTAAGCAGTAAGGCTTCAGAAGAGACTTACGTTCATATTTCTTCTCAAACTCCCCAGTGAGATGTCTCTTCACAAACGTCGTTTTTCCTGTGTCATCGAAATAATTAGCAATCCATCTTACCAGCCAATACTCACCATAGCTACATAAGGAACTGAGGTGAGAGAGATAACTCTACCGGTTCCGCCATCGCCGACAAGGACAAGTTTGAAGCTCGGGTAGTCGACTGTCTGCTGATTCGACAAAGCCTATGTGAAATAAAAAAGCATGTCATAAAACACACACACGCGCGCGCGCGCGCGCGCACGCACAAAAAGATTGATAAAACCCTAAAAAATTCCGATTTCGAAATCAAATGAATTCAAATTATAACCGGAACAAGCAGAAAGACAGAGAGGACTAACCATTGGTGTTAGTTTGGAAATGGAGAAGCGAGTCTGCTAATATGGAAGAACAGTATAGAGAAAGAATCGAAGAGTAGGATGCAGGAGAAGATAACGGAGGCTGTGAAAATTGTTGAAGAAAAAAATGGGAGGGAAGAGGGGTTTATATTAATACAATAAATAATAAATAAACAAATAAATAAGCTTTAATTTTACGCCATTTTTCTGTGCTCGGCTTCAATTTGACGCGCCCTGACGTGCCTTTTAAAATAGGGGGAATTGCTCCGCCCTCATTCGAAATTAGGCCTAATCATATTAAGCCCTTACTTGGTCATGATAGAAAATAGGGGAGAAAAAAAATAGATGAGAAGTTATTTTTCTCACTTTTGTTTGATTGTCGGAGAAAATAGAGGGGAAAGAAAACAGAGGAAAAAATTACTGTATTTATTGTGAGAGAAAATAAGAATTTATAAAATATAAGGGGAATTAATTTTTTTTACTTCTCTTGATGTAAATTTAGAAAATGTTAGGAAATTAATATCAACTATATTTTACAAGTAAAATTTAGATTAATATTTTTTAATATAGATTGATGTGTTCAATTTTCTTCATATCATTAAAATATAAAATTGAATAAATAGTATAAATTTATTATAAACCTATTTTTTAAGAAAATGTAAGTTTTTTTTTAACATTATTAATACTCCAAACTTACAAAAAATTAATATCAACCCACATATTAAGTAAATAATATAATATAATTTTCATTTCACACAAATTAATTCTATATTATGTAACATTTATTTTCTTATTTAGTAGGCATCCTAATGTACAAAACCCCAACAAAATAATAGAAGCAAACCAACATTAAAATTTAACAAAATACGTTAGAGAATCCATATTAAGAAGATAAAGTGATGTAATTAAGGTTTACACATTCCTTCATTTTTTATCATATAATTGAAGGAACATGAAATTTGATAAATTTTGGAATTGTTACCTGAGTTGCCCAAAATTAACTGGGATAAAAATAATCTAAATTCAATTCTATAGCTGGGATAAAAAAAATAAGAATTACTGTCATCAGTTCTATAACTGTAGAAATTTCGCCCATCAAGTGCTACATCCATGAAGAAATAATTTTCATACAAAGCAAAGACAACTCCTAATAGGAATAATAATGATAGAAATATCTAAGTTGACTCAGTAAGAGTATTAACATAGATAGGGGTTTAGTGAATAACACAACCTATTTAGTCAACATGTTCAGAACTACTATCACAATCTAGATACATCAAATAAGGGTTAACAACAGTATACAATTTTCTAGCACATAATACAATATGGTAAAGTAACATAGTGCTCAAGTGGTAATATAGATAGATGATCAAGGTTACAGTTATCCAATCAGCAGGTGCCTTCATATTTAATGCTACACATTATCAAATATGAGGTTTGGAATTAATCCACATTCTATGCAACAATCTTGGCCTTCACAACTTATTGTCAGCATTTACATATCAATCAAAAGAACAACACAATCATGCAGACACAACAAAGGTTATGATTACATATATGGTAATAGTTGTGTCCATATTGAAGATGCCTAGTTTTATATAAAATCATTGGACAAAAACCTGACTAATCATTACTCATTAACTTCAAATATCACAACAAGGATGAGACATAAGCATAACCTGTAATAAGAAACAAAAGAGACATACATACCTCTAAATGAGGAGACCAAATGTGCAAGGACTTCAAAATAAACCTGCCTCCTTCATATTTTCATATAGGATATTTCAACGCATCTCTTTTGACACTCCAAAAAATTACTGCTTCACATCCTCATCCTTGCATAAGAAACGATAGCACTGAGTTCGAAGTTCTGGCACCACTCCTATGTTCTCCAACTCAGTCCAAACATCTGCAGGGGTATAATGTTGAGGTTTGCTCTTCCGCATAATGGTAAGACCTTCCTTGGCTATTTGAACTTGTTCTTTAGCCAATCCAACTCCTTCCTGCATCACATCAATTAAGTTGTTTATCCCCAAGTGCATTTTTTCATAGTCACTCTCAATCACATCAACCATAGCAGCTTTCCTTTTGGTGCCTTTAGAGGACGTTGTTCCTTGTGAATGATTTCCTCTTGATGGAGTTGATCCTCCACCTATAGGATTATAGGTGCCCATGTTGCTAGCAAAGCTTAGACCCTCAGTTCCCCAGCGGAGGTCGGATTTTAACATGTCATCAATGTTATCATTTAAATCGAAATTCTCCCTCTCCCATCGCTGCACTTTATCCCTTGCACTTTCAGCATTTGCACCAGTTACTCTATTTCTGCTAAATAGATCCACCAGTTTATCATAGTTGTGTATTGAGGTCCTTATTCGGGAAATGAAATGAACCCTCCCGATTTTTTTGAAAAAGTTGCACACCTTTTCTTAAGATTGATGGTTCATTAGTGTAATTAACAAAAATAAATTTTTTAATGTTTTGACCCCATTTATTTGATTAGAAAATATTTTTCGTAAAAAAATATTATTTACATATATATTAATAAAAAATAATATATCATTTATATTAATAATTAAAAAATAAATTTAAAAATAAAAAATAAATTTTATTTTTAAATACGAAAAGTTATTTTCCATAAATTTTTCATATTTAGTATCAAATAAATAAAATGATTTTTTATTTTAATATTTTATAATTATATTTTATAAAAAATACTTTCTAATGAAACAAAGGGAGCATTTATCTATTATATAATTCTATTTAATTTCCTTTTTCAACAAAAAAGAATTTAATATTTTATCTCATTTATTTGTAATCATATTACACTTCTTGTATGTTATTTTTTATTAATTTGTCTCCCACGAAGCTCGGGGTTCTCCTTTTATTTGTTTTAAAGAACACAAACAAAAGTTCTTTGGCAAATTCAAGTTTGTAGTAGAGTAAAGAAGGAAGAGTAGTACAGGCTAGTTTCCTATATTTTGTAAATTTTTTTATCTTTGGCTTCTCTTTCCGTATCTTACCAATCTTCTCTTATTTTTCATTTCTTCTTTGTTTTATAGCTTTCTGAGAAATTTGTGTACATAAAAGATGGCATCTTCAAGTGTGAAAGATTGTAGGTCTTGTTTAGAATTTTAGATAAGAAATGCAAGTGGTGGAAAAAAATTACTATCAAAATATTAACAACAAAAAGAAGTCTAGATAAATTGTTTTGCTCATGAGTGATGGTCAATGCACATTTTTTGGCTAATGTGAACTAGCAAATGGGAATGAGGTGGTTTCTAAATCTAATTGACAAATGAAGCAAGGTAAAACTATGGAAGGAATGAAACAAGAAATTGAAGATAGGAAGAAAGAAATTAAGGGAATTAAATGTGCTTGAGAATTATTGAAGGAGGATATGGAACAACTATAGTGCACAATTGCACCTTTGAAATACTTTGTTTATAGAGATTTTGTTATGTATATTTTGCTTGTTGTTTCGAAATATAAGAATTTTGTGGGACAAAATTTTAATTGTAATTAAAATTACAATTAATGTCACAACCTGTCTTGATTGTAAATATCAGAAGGTCCATTTACTGATTCCACAAGCCTAACTATCTAACCAATTAACTATGTAGAGTTTAACTTAATGAAAAAATACCTTTATTTTTGTGCAACCCAATATTTCTTACAAATTTTAAATTGGATAGATAAAGTTTCCTTTATATATAAATGCTCAAAAGGTATATTTTCCTAAAGAATGCAAATTTACAATTCTATAAGCATACAATTAAAATTATGCATGGACAATGATCTACTCTTTACTTTCAACAACTATCAGACTTAATTTACGATGGCATCATTCCTCAATTGTTAAACGTTTTATCCAAAATGATTTGATCTTCCATGAAAGCAATTAAACTTGATTGATTTGAAGAATCAAGTTAAATTTAAAAATGTTATGGATCAAATAAAAGAATAAGTTTTATAAAATCAATGAGTATATATCTACTAAAAATAAATATTAGAAATCTACTAGATATAAGTAAAGAAATTTGAAACATTTAATAAAAGGAATGATTTTAATGAGTTTTTTACCTGAACTCTTGGCTACTAAGCATTAACTACATATTCCTTTGCTCTTAGAAGATATTAATATGTTATTAACTAAAGAGAAAAATGAACTCAATGGTTTACTTAACCAATCAGCCAAACTTTCATTAACAAAAATAAAGATAAACAATGAAAGTTTCATAATGTTATTACAATCTTGGAATAACCCATATAGTAATATCAAATAACAAAATCAAACATCAAATAACAAAACATTTACATATTGTTATATTGCTCATGTATTTGTAAAAATATGTTCACATTTCAACTATTGCATTTTCAACTTATAACAAAAATAAAAATCATAAAAGAAAAACAATTAAATCTTGTGTACCTCCCATTAGCCTTATCCTTTCATAAATCCAACATTGTTTAGGAAACCTTATCCATTTATAAATATTTTCTCAAATCTAATACTAATCATAATATCACTATTGCCTCCATCACAATCACATCAACATGCCCAAGGCATTAATTTTATTACACATCACAATATTAAGTATATGAAATTTCATTCCAAATATATTTCATACCAAAATTATAAACAATAACCCCAATGTTTTTCTTACATTAACACAATTCATGTAATCAACACTAACTAACTATTTCATAAAATATAATAATCATAAACCATTACTTAATAACACTGATGCCTTGCCTCTACTACAAGGCCTTAAAAATAAAAATAATGTTTCACAAGCTAATTATATATGTACATTCATGTTAGCAAATACTACAATAATATCAATATAAATTAATATCATCTAATATTTGGAATTAAAGTACCTACACATAATATACTAGAATTAATAGTTGTATCAATAATCAAATATATATGCAAATATATAAGATTTACATGCATGAAGAATAAAAGTATTAAAAGATTAATTGAAATAATTAGTTTGGATAGAATATATACTCATCTAACCCTTCCAAGATTTTCCAAAGCATCCAAAATCATTTTTTTATTCCTTCTATTCATTAATCTATAATAATGAACTATAAGTATGCTAAACTTCTAAAAATTACCACTCGAAGTTCTAATTATGCTACACTAGTAATCCTAATCATCAATTTTTCATATTTCCAAAACCTAAGCAAAAAATAAAAAATATGTCAAAGCATAAAGTAAGTAGAAATACTATAGCTTAATGCTTGAAAATGGTTTATCTTTCTCTTCAAAGATCACTAGCATTCAACTAACAATGAAGTTGCAATAAACATCAATAACAATAAAAAATAGAGGCTCCTTTAGCTTTTACTACTTTTCTACTAGAGTTTGTGGCCTTCTTAGTTGCTTAAGCAATTGGAAAAAGGATAAAAGGAAGGAAAATGGCAACAATAATGCATCTAACAACCCAAAATTGCCAACAATCAAAGAAAAAGAAAAAGAAGCTCAGATTGTAGTGTGGTGTTAAAGCAAGAAAGAAAAATGAAATTTGTTGAAGAGAGAGAGGGTTTGACTACAGTTGTAAGGAGCCAAAAGAAATAATTAGGTGCTATGGGTGTATAGTGAGCTTGAACCTCTATTAAATCTCAGCTTTCCATGCGTATGATCTTTAAAGGTAAGTTAAAGGAAAATAAGTTAATGCAAATAGGGTGCAACACTAAAATTTAAAACTCAATCCTAGCTACCTATTCCTTTAACCAATCTCATTCTTATTAATTGCAAGCTAATTTATTTTAATATTTTTTATCATTCCTACTCTATAATCTCCATAATAATTTAGTAAATTTAGAAACTTAAAAAATAATTATATTAAAATTTCATAAATATTAAAAAAAATCATTTATTATAATATACATAAATATTCTATAAATTCATCTATTTATTATTAATCAAATTCCTTATTTTTATGAGGAATACACCATAGGAATCATTTAAATTAACCTTAAAACAAAACCTTAATCAAGTAAAATAGATTCCTGAGTTTTATTGTGAGGTAAAATGAAGAACAATTAAACATACAATAAAATATATAAATAATTATTTTATTTATTCAACATTTATTTAAATAGAAAATTTTAAATAAAATAATTTAAAATAAATACCTTAAAACTTAAAAATAAAATAAATTAATAAAAAAAATTAAATATTATTTTAGGTGTTACAATTAATGAAATTAAGTGTGTTGAATTAACATTAATTAGTGTCAACATATTTAATGTTTGAAAAAGGCAAATGCTAACTAGCATTATAATTAATTATCTAGCAGTAAATCACAATAAACAATCATTTAAAGAGCCTTAATTAGTAAATCATCTAAAGCAATTGTAAGCTTAAAAAAGTATAAAATTAAAGGATAATCAAATTAGAAGTAAATCAATAAGATAAAGTTTTAAAATCAAATTGAAATAAGGTTAAAATTCCTTTTGAAATAATTAAAAAAAAAACTAGCTACTTTTGGTGGTTATAAGGGAAAACTAGAAAAATAAAATATGTTGTCTAATTTCAATGCATTGTCTTTGGAGGTACAAAACCTTATATAGATTATCTCCTCATGAGGAAAACTTATTGGCCCAAATTAAGATGCTTCTTAGGGTTACATTAAATAAAGTCTTGCTTAATTTGGAAGTGTAGAACCTAATTTACAAATAAAAATACCAAAAGCATTTATAATAATAAATTTCTAAAGGTTAACTACCAACCAATATTTGACCATAAAAAGGTGTAGTTTCATTAATTTCTAAATATGAAAACTATTAAGTTAGATCTAAGTTAACTTTAGGCATTAGTTTGAACTCATTTTAACTTTTAAAGTTCTAAATATGATCTAAAAATTAATACTAATTAGGCTGAATAACAATAATGGATCATCTTCCTAGCCAAATATGAATTGCTAAATATCCAAACTAAATTCCAACCAAAACACAAAAGTTGTAAAACACCCTCATAACTTTCCAAAGGCATAAAAATCACCTCAATTAGACTTTTGAAATTTAAGTTATAGTTAAAAACTTGAAATAATTTGAAAATTTAGCATTAAGCAAATATTGCAAATTCATTACTTAATTCCATTAAATTAAGAATATACAACACTTTAAAAGGTAAAAAATAAAAGAAAATAATATAAATAATATTTTACACATCAAGCAGTATATAAAAGGAAAGAAAAAGAAGGCTATTGACCTATGATGTCATTAAACCTAAGAAAGTCAAGTGACACCAAAAGTAACGAAGAAAAGAAAATAGCATCTTCCACTAGTTAAAGATTCAAGGCCAAAAAATAAACCTTGATACGAATGTTGTGACTATACCACCATTATCATTTCTAGCCACTAAAATGGAAATGATTGAGAAAAACTTTGATGATGAATCATTAATTGCAATGATCAAGTTTAATGAGAAAGTCATTAGCAAATTTGACAAGCTCCTTAAACAAATGAAAAACTACTTAAAGCATTTGCATGTCAAGACCTATGTAAATGGTCAACCATTGAACAAAGTATTAGTTGATGAAAGAGCTGCAATTAACTTAATAGCCAGCTTTGCTTTTATTTATTTAAGGAAACAACTAAAAAACTTGATATTATCTAACATTGTCGTAATGGATTTTAATGGCAAAATGTCAACTTATAAGGGAATGATGTTAGTCAAATTAAAGGTTAATTTGATAACAAAACCCACATTATTGATGGTAATGCTTTCAAAAGCCAACTATAACTTATTGCTCAATAAGAATTGGATACATCTAATAGGAGCAATAGTTTCCATTTTTCACTAAAAAATACTCAATTGAAAAGAAAATGGAATGGTAGAATGCGTGGAAGTCAATGATAGCATATATTATATGGAGTAATACAATGCAAACTTCAAATTTTATAACCTCAATATCTAGTTATTGTATGTTCACAATTACATTAACCTCACTACTGTTGAGATGTGTAACCTTAATACTTCGAGATTCAAAACAAGAGTTCCATTGTGATGTTAACAATAGGAGCATGATGTAATGGAACTTGAAAAATGAAAAAGGAGAAAATAATATATCACTACTATAGAATAATTGATTAATGTTGAGTATCTATAGGATTTAATGTTGAAAATTGATTGACATTTAATTAAGCGTCATTGCATATTTATTTTTATTTAGCAGTTTTGAAATTATTATAAAATATAATAATAACATCGATTCTCTATCGAAAATGACTAATATCATTTTTTAACCTCTAGTACTAGGAAATAACATTAATTTTCATCTATTTTTAAATAATTGATGTTTAATCTCAATAATAACACGTTGATTTCTATTTATAACTGACGTATTATGTCCCACCCATCAAAACCTACCAAATCTTACCTTCCAGTTCCTTATTCCTTTATTTTAAACCTTAACCCCATTCCTTTTTTCTCACTCCTTCATCCTTTTTATTTTCCTTACATTTCTAACTAGATATAGATATCAATATTTCCTATGACTCTAGAAAATTTCAATTTAAATAATTTTAAAAAATAAATTGAATAATAAAATATTAAAAAATGATGAAAGATTATATATAATACCTTAATTAGAGTTCGATGCTTTATTAAATCTATTTTAATACCTATCACTTAATATATAAAGTTTGTACTCCTTAAAAAAATCTCTTAAATACAATACTTGCAGAAGCAATGAGTACTTATAAAAAATTAGTGTATAATATTATATTTTTTCACATGAGTGAATAGTAAATAATACAATGGAATGTTAAAGAAGATGAAAGAAATCAAATTTTTTACTTGTAAAAATTTGTAAAAGTTGCATCAAAATAACAAATAATAAAATATGATCAAGTAGGAAATTAGAAATTAAATTACAAGAATAAGCCATTTATATTATGCACTTTTCTAGCTAGTGCTAATCCTTATACATTTAACCACATGCTAACTGAGTCTAGTTTTATAAAATAATTATTGAGTAAAAATATAAAATAAAAAAAATTATCATAAAGTTGGAAGGAAAGTGTACCTTGTTAGGTTAAAAATCATTTTAAAGTTAAAAAACTTTCAAAATGAATGACGTCATGTTTTAATTTTTTTTTCATTTTTAACTCATACCACACTTTGATCTTTTCATTTTCAATTTGCATATAAGGTCTAAGTTTTCACATCAGTTATTACAAAAAATCAATGTTTAAATTTAATATTAAACATTAATTTAGAAAAAAAAATCATCATATTTAATATAATGATGTTATCCTATTAAGTAATATTTAACACTGATTTTTACACAAAAATCAATATCATAATAAATGAATATATTTATTAAAAAATAAATTTCTTTTCTTTTGCTTTGTAACTTTTTCCATAATAATTCTTGAATAATCCTAGAATCTTTCTAGAATAGCCAAATACAACAAATATATATATATATATATATATATATATATATATACATATATATATATATCGAAATAAAATTGATTTAATTATATACATCTACACATTGGAATTTACAATTTATATATACATCACATGCACACACATATATCTATATATATCAAATCAAAATCCAAAATACAATTTGTATATACTACATATGTATAGGTAATAAGAAACATATATTAAGTTTTAAATCTTACAAAGAACATCAACATCATTTTTAATTAGTCTATTTTATTTTTAATTTAACTTATCTTAAGTAAAATTGATAGCAATATTTTTTTTTGCATTATGACATTTTTATTATACAATTAAACTGAATAATAATAAATTGAATATAAATAAAAAAATAAAATAATCTATTATGAAAATATATGCTTCCATTTTATTTATTTCCATGTTAGTATATTAACATATACAACTAAAAAATTGTTATTTACATTGAATAATAGACTTTTCGTTTATAATAAATATATAAAATGCCTTTACACAGATGAAAAGAAAAAGTGGATATCATTTATTCATAATTTTTTTATATTGCTTAATAGCTTTTGAGTTAAAGGATGTAGATGATTGTAAACCGATGATAAATTATAGTGAAAAAAATAAACATATTAATGCAAGAATGGGCATATTATTTCATTTCACTATAATTTATCATTATTTTATAATTCATCTTTGTGTTTTCTCTATATAGACTAACATCAACAACTTTTAAGATGGAGGATATAAATGGTTGTAATTTGATAATAGATTATAGTGAGAAAGAGTAATATCATCATTGATACATTGAAAACAAGTCTATAAATGCAAGAATGAATATATTGTTCTAATTAAATTTATCATTATTTTGCAATTCATATTTGTTTTTTTTTTTTCAATATAGACCATACAACTTCTAAGATTTGAGATTAAGATGGGTGGTGTAAATCAACGACATCTAAAATCCATCAAGAGATGATTTCCAATATGAAGGGCATAGATTGTCATATACACTATTATTGAGGTTATTGAGAAAGTTATAAAATCTCTTAAACTTCTTTCTAAAGACTTGTACCTATATTTCAATAATATGTATAATGATTCTACAAAAAATTTGGAAGGTTTCTTATTTGGAGCTTATCCAAATGCTTTAAAGAATACTTATATTCATGGTTGAAATGTGGGTCTTTAAAAGGAATTTTAATGGATTTAACAACCTTGTTAGTAGCTTAATAATTCAAAATATGATGGTTTACACCTTCCAACTTTTTGGATGTATCATCAATTTGTTTAAAATGGGAGGAAGAGGGAAATTTATAAGAAACAAACATTAGACATTAGTTATTAATAAAAAATTGATGTTTTAGTCTTGACAAAGTGGTAGTTGCATACCTTAAAACATCAGTTAAATACATCACCAACATATAAACTTTTAACATGAATTATCATAACAATTGAATTGTCCTTAAACAACAGTTAAGCAGAGAAAAAAATTGACATGTTAATTTTTCACGATTTCACATAACCTTGTAATGTAATTCAATATGTCTTTTAATTTTTTATTTTTCCTACATTAAACATCTATTATTAATAAAAAAAATTAACATCATAAATTTGACCATTAATTTTAGATGTACTATCATGAGGATTAAAATAAACTTAGACAGTAGTCATCACAAAAGAATAGATGTCATAAATTCCTTACCCTTATAAATATCCTTCATTTAGTTTTCTTCAGTTCCATTCATTTAGAACTTTTTATAAATGCCATTCATTTATATTTTTTTTAGTTTTAGAGAAAATGTCATCATATTAAATGTTGGTTAATCTTAAAACCGATATTTTTATGTTAGTCATTTCCTTAATAGAGGCTTTTTGATTAAATTCATATTTCTTTTATGTAAACAACTAATATTATAAGCATCTTCAACTAATACCTTAACATCGTAAACTATTTTCGTATGAATTTAACAATATATCTAAATAGAAATTAAGAATATAAAAAGAAGGTTATTTTTAAACTAATTTAATATAGAAAGTTATATTTGTTTTGATGCCTCCTCTTTAATAATATATGTGAACCAAATGTCAATTATAAAATTTTAACATAAAAATGACCTACACAATGAGCAAAAAGAAATAATTTATACAATTTTAAAATAGTTTATGTAATTTTAATTGTCATTATTTTATCCATAATGAAAGTATAAATAAATGAGTAAAAAGAAATAATATCTATAAATTTATACACAATAACTACACTAAATTATCAATAAATAACAATTACATATCTGCATGAATACACAAAATAACAATAAAGCCATTATGTATTAAAATCTTTATCTTCGATACAAACTCCAATTTATTGCTCAAATTTCTCCAAGTTATACACTTTGACGATATAAAATTGGAGTGAGAGTATAGAAGAACCATAATGTGTCAAATTATCATCCACCAATTCTTCCATTTTAGTTTTACTCTATTTCAATCACGAGAGTATATAATATGAGAACCAAAGGTTATAGTTCTTTCATTGTACGCTAGATCTCTAGATAAAAGTGGAGTGAGAATGTACTAAAACTATTATGTATCAAAATCATCATACTCAATGCAAATTCAAGTTTGTTGCTTATTTTTTTGTACCTTAATCACAAGAGTATATTAGATACTTTAAGGATAAAGTGGTTTATCATTGAATAGACATCAAAAGAATATTGAAGAGTAAAATATTAAAACTGTTTTGTATAAAAAGTAAAAGTTAGAAGGAAAATTTATAAAAAAAAATAGACGTTAGTTTTTAAAGATGTTAATTTTTTTAAAAAAAACTAACGTTCTATGTATCTACATTTCCCATTAAAGCTAGCATATTCAATGAGGCTTATGTTTTCAATGAAGCTAACGATTGCTTCTCTAAAGAGATTTTTGAAATGTTTTTTAGATGATGGTTATTAAAAAACTTAATATCCTAATTAAAGATTTAAACATTAGTTTGTTAACTAAAACTGACATCTTTTTTAATGGAATTGCAAAATGATATTTATAAGAGAATTTTAGAATGTCTTTTAGATGATGGCTAAGAGAAAATCAATGTCTAAAATTTTCATATAAACATTTTGATATTGGGTATTTTATAACCAATATAGTAAGATTCCCACTATTAACATAAAAATTGGTTATATTTTTATCCATTATATTAAATTTTTTATATAATTTTAAACATATCATTACATCCAAATAAACATTGATAATAACATAAATCAACATCTATCGATTGACATAAATTAACAATTTTATAGTCGTATATAAAAAATATGGTTGTTGTAATACTTGCTTCAAGTATATCAATACCTTTCATTACCCTCAACTATTGATGGTGACCATTATTATCATCACTAATCAATTCCATTTCTAGGAATCACTTCGAATAAAACATGATTTAATGGAAATCATAGCATTAGGCAGACAAGAACAAACCGGTAAATGTTGAAACATCGTATTACCTGCTCAAACTAGGAAAAGACCCTGTGTTCTTGATGCGTCTTGATGACGATGGCCTTCTTCCGGCAGTCCAGCGGAGGATGATGAAGCCAACCCTGGAATTTACATGTCACGGATTCACAACCAATGGGTTTTATCGTACAGGTTACTTTTGCACATGCAGCCGGGGTTATGTAGCAATTATACTAAAGGAGGCCCTATTTTGTTGTTGATCGTCTAGATTAGACGGCCTTCTTCAAACTCACAAAATCTATCCATTTTGTGATGCTCTAAAAGAGCGCAAAGCAAAGGAGAAGGCTCCAAAATTTAAATATATAATTATTTGAGAATCAATTTGTAGCTTAATTCTATATTATTAAAAGGAACTTTTACTTCTCCAATGCTATTGACACACGTCACATTCTCCTTCCTCTAAAATTTCATTTTTCCTCCAAATCTAAAACCTCTTTTTATTTATATTTTTACATATATTTATTTATATTTCATTACCTTCAAATTTTACACAATTTCTCTTCTTTTTAATTATTTTGTTTTTCTTCTTCTTATTTATTATGTTACTCCATTACACTATATACATATTATTTTTATTTACTATATTTTTTTTATTTTTACTCAAATTATTTACATCTTAAATTCCATTATCACATAATAATATATATAATATGATATGTTTTATTTTTACCATAAAATTATTTTAAATAAATTAAAGATTTAATTTCTTTAATATTTTTATTACTTTCAAGTTATTATACAATTTCTTTTATTTTTTAATTTGCTATATTATCCTATTAAATTATATGCATAGTATTTTTCTATCTTATAATTATATTTTTTTATATTTGCTCATGTTATTCATAGTTCAAATTTCAATTTCACTTAATAATATATATAATATGATAAATTTTATTTTATGATAAATTTTTTTAAATAAGTTGAAAAATTAATTTAATTAAATTACTTAATTATATATTTTATTTTCATTTTAAATTACTTTACTATTCAATCACTAACCATTATTTTTTATTGGATAATGTTATGGGGAACTTAACTTTTTAACGAATTGAGTATTTTACTATTAAATTATTTTTCTTTTAATATTAAAGCAAGAGAATTAAAATTAAAAATATAATCTTAATACATTAAATATAATCTAACATTTTCCCATAGCAGTACCTTTTTTTATTTGCTTCATGACATGCTTTTCTTTCTTTTTTTTTCTTTTTAGTTCACTTTTATTATTTATAGCTACTGTACTAATATCATTAAGAAGTGTGTGTGTGTTCTATTTTTATTACAAAAATAATTTAAGTAAGTTAAAAGATTTGATTTTATTAAATTAGTTAATTATAATTTATATTTTTAACTATTATATTACTTTACAATTTATCTTTTGTTTCCTTTGTTTCTAATTTGCTAAATTATATTTTTTCCTTTTTTTATGTCCATTACTACTATTTATAATTTAGATGGTAAAAGTAATATAGATATAATATAGTGCATTTAACTTTATTATAAATATATCTTAAATAAATTAAAATTTTAATATAAAAATTATTAACAAAAAAATAATTATATATTCTACTATTTAATAAAAAATTATGAAAATTAAAATCAAATCTATTTATTTAAATTTTATCAATATTTTTATATCAATATCAATTTTTTTTGGTAATTTTTAAAATTGAAA